>JAUMHL010000030.1:7488794-7573578 GCA_032362345.1 Sandelia bainsii
GCTTGCTGGGACTGAGAATCGAACCGCTAACCCTTGGGTTGGGAGACGACTGCTCTACCCACTGAGCTATCATGCCATACGTAGTTATTTATTTTTATTTTATGTTCACGGAAACAAAGGTATTGGATAAATAAACAAATCATATATAAATACCTGGTGGTAAATCTCAATAAGGGCTGAGATTCATGGATGTCAACATACACTTAAACATTATAATATTTGTATATTTCTAGACCAAGGCGGCCGAAGATTTTGGAGGCTCTGCACGTTACGTTTAATAAAAACGTCTTCGCTTTTATTTACATTGAAATCTTTTGATTTTTTTACAGAATAAATGCTGTGACTTATCAGAAAAGCTGGTTTTAATCTCAAACTAGACTATTAAGGGACAGATTACTAAAATATCATCTGCACAGATGTTTGACAGTCTAAACATCTGACAGATCAATAAACAAATTGTACGACTTGTGTTTATTGACTGATTATGACTGGAAACTGGGAACAAAATAACATGTTATTTATTGTGCATCACACCTCACAGGATGTGAACATTTGCGACTTCCAGCACAAACGGTAGCGTGAGTGCTGCTAGAAAAGTTAGAAACTGTCCGTCCACCAGGCGAGGCGCAGTTCATCTCGAACAAGCCTTAGTCACTGTACTGTAGCTACTGCTTGGCTACTGAGCCAGGCCAGAACAGAAAACATTAAAAATAATCATTACTGACACAAGTCAAGGTAGTGTTAGACCATTACTAAAAGACTGGGGGTTAATGTATTAATGTAATCAAATTAACATTTGAAAAATCCACTGTCTCTTGACTCACACATGCCACAAAAACCCGCAGAAGCAAAGCCGGATATGTGTGGGAGTGAACCCTCTTGTCTCACCTGCTTATCTTCATTTCCGCTGCTGCATTCATGGCGCATGTTAAAACCCGTTGCACCGCATGACGAGGTCAGCGCCAGACATTTATATTTACGCAAAATTTTCAACTACTTCAATATCGTACATGCTCTTTACATTCATAAGCGTATGTGATTACTGTTATTCCCTTTGTGTTTTAAGTCGCCCGGATTTTCGACAACCTGAATCCTGTGGGTGGCTTTAGTAAGGCTTCCCGATGGTTCGTGAAGGCAGCGCAGTGAGCGCAGGCAGCAGCTGCCTGTGTCGGTGTGCTGTGAAGGAGGGGAGGAATGAGCTGAGCTGGAGGCTTGTTCAGCCATGTTAGTTTTCTCTGCCGCTGACGAACGATGAGAGAGAGGAGCCATGGCCTTGTCATTGAGCGGAGACGATGAGGAATATGATTCAGAGTCAGAGCAGGTCAGAGCTCCAGTATTTCATTATGTGACCCCTGTGTGTGTGTGGGGGGGGGGGAGAGAGAGTGTGTGTGTGTGTGTGTGTTTATTTGTTCGTGTGTGGTGTGTGAAAGCAAGCCTTTTGTGAGCTAAATGGTGGGGTTTCTTCAGGTTAACGTTTGGTTTCACCCGCTCTCCGTCTCGAGTCGAGTTGAAAGAAGAAATGTGTTTTTTAAACCATTTTCTCCAGTCTAACGTGTTATAAAGACGAATACTTAGCTAAACATATATTACTTTTAGTTAAATTGACTCCGGCTGCTTATCAGTATTGATTCCCTGGCCGTCCAAACAAACCGTGTCCTCTCCTCCTCGGACATCGTTAAGCACAACTGACCCATTTTGTACTGACCACCTACAGCTTCATCCAGCACTGTTGCTCATTCGTGGCTATGACCAGGACCCCCAGTGTCCTCCAACAGCTTAGCTTCAATGCCACCCAGCTCCATACTGGTAAACGCTGTGATTTAGTCAGTAACTTTTAACATTTCTTCGTGGCTTTTCTTGTGATCAATTTCCTCATACTTCCTAAACTTGCCCCACCACTCTGCGCCTTTAAGAAGGCTTTAGGCGAAATGTTGTTGAAGCAGGGGCTGATGAGGAGGGGGTGGGGAGAAGGAACAATGAAGTGGCTCCTTCTTCTGTTTCCTGGTAGTCCAGTGATTCCCTAACTGGGGTCCAGTGACCCCTCAGACACCTGGCACATTTACATTTGGTGTGATCTCAGCTGAATTGTGTTCACTTGTTTTCCCCCTGGATGGAGGAATTATACCACACTGACAGTTTTGGGTCTCACGTTACATTTAACTTATGAGATTCATTAGGACAAAGTTTTGATGTGAGCATCTGTAGCAGGACGAACAGCATGAATGATTTATGACAAGGCTTTTATGAGACATTGCACAATTCTCCACTTGGCATGAACAATGCAGGAGAAATATGAGTAGAGTTGACATGAGAGCCAGCTCCTTGTGCTTAAGCAATGTTTATACCCACAGCGCCCGTCATCAGAGAGGGTATTTTGACCTCTTCTGTTGTGACACATTGTTGGACACTGTATACGAGCAGCAGGTGATGAGTCTTGTGACTTCCACCCAGTGAAATCGACGCTGAAGCTGAGTCAGAAGATTGCGCTCAAAAATATAAGCGTGTTTTTGTTCACTAGATCAGCAACCAATCCCAGATTCCTGACATATTACTGCGCAGAGTAACAGTAAAGACGAGTCAGCTCGTTGTTGCTTTGTTTGGACTAAGCACAGACACTTAAATTAAAATTAAATTCAAAGGCTCTTCAAAACCTGGACTATGATATGATTTTATTACAACACTTGTGTCTGACAAGGTTAGGGAAAATAATGAGGCAGTAGGGGGGAAAAACATTGTTGTTGATAGTCACATCCATCCAGCAGCAGCCCTTCCTTTGATGTTGCCATATTTTCACAGTAGTCAGATGGATTTACTCCCATTCTGACAAAATTCGCCGCAACAGCAGTGAAATAACAACCTATTGTGTCAGGTAAACAAATTTACAGTTTAAAATAAGCTTAGCGATACAATTGAAAAAACAAAATCCACCTGAGGCAAAGTGCGGAGAAGGAGAACAGTTTGTGGTAAACATGAAGGGACATGTTGTCCTGATTTTTTTGTCAGTACAATCTCATAACATTAATAATCTGCTGTAGCGGTTCTTTGTCACAGTCGACAGATTCAGGACTGGTTCCTCCTCCTCTTTCTTGGTAATAATATTTAGAAAGCAAATGAATGTCTTGTTCTGTTTGCATCTTGTTGCACTTGTTTCACCTGCCTGCACAGCAAACAGCATTGTTTCCAGAAGTGAAACCAACATGTGCTTCAGTGCATTTAAAATGTGTTAGTAATGCCAGTTGAGTGATAAGTGCTCCCAGAGCTACATTCATTATCAGAAGTACTATACATGAGCTGTGTGTAGTAATCAGTAATAAATTACATAAAAATAGTGCTCATAGCCTCACACTAAACCGTATAAACCCCTGTGAGCTTATTTTTATCCATCTCTTGCAGTCCTCTATTCACACATTTACCACCACGTGTTGCCAAGGTAACCTATTCTGCGAGAACAAGAATCACTCTGATTTCTCTTATTTTCGTGGTGCTTTACAGTACTGCCATGACAGCCACGAAGAGACTAAAATTACATGTGAGAAATGTGAACTATGAGTCATACACACACACACACACACACAGTAAATGCATGTAATTCACCAAAAAGGTCAGAGCACAGTGAGTAGGAGCTGTGGCACACATTACATTTTGATTACATAAAATGCCACTATACAGTATGTCTGTCAACAGAAAATTGATCAGCAACTATTTTAATATTCCAACAGTCATTTGTCATGTTTTTTTAAATAAAAATTTTGCTGCATCCAGATGTTTTTCTTTGTCTTATATCCTGGTAAACTTAGTATGTCAATTCTTTGGACTCTTAGTTGGACAAAACAAGCAATTCACAAATGTGACCTTGGACATCAGGAAATTACTAAATACATTTTTCACTTTTTTTTTTTGGCAAAATAGTGTAATAACTAGTTTCAGACCAAATGCTTTGTGCAGCTGTGTAAAGACAGTCCTGTTTCTGATTGTCTCCATTAATTGAAGGAGTAATTAAATGTCGAAAACATGCTTCCATGTTTTTAGCAGGTGGATCCTCAAACAATAAAACAATAACCAGCTGTAATTGTAAACATGCACAGAAATAACATGACTACAATTAACATATTATTCCTCTCTGTATTGTGTTGATGCAGCATATCAGGCATCATTTTGACATCAGTCCTGATGCCCAGCTGCTCAACAGAGATCAGCCGACTAATGCAGCCATGGCAAGTATTGGTACCCTTATACCTAACTGAACAGTGGCCATGCTCTTTCTTATTCTAAAATGGCCAGAATAAAAATATTGATACCCTTTAAAAGTAGTGATAAATAAATAGATTGTAGTAATATTTCAAGCAGATTATTTACTTTATTTAGTATCACAGGTGTGATACAGTCTTAAAATTAGTCATTCAGCCCGTTTGCATGGAGAGGTCCTCATTGTGCCATTTGCAATAAGTAAGAATATACGTCCCAAACATTAGACCATGTCTAAGTAGCTTGATGCTCATGAGGCCACAGTTGCTAATTTTATTTAATGTCCATGGGGCTGTAGCCAACTTCTCTACACATGGCCGGCCAGGTAGTTAGAATTTTGAAAAAAAGAGCCCAGAAAAACTTCAAAACAAGCTGACTTCCAAAACCAGGGTACGACAGTGTCCAGTGCTGACAAGCCATGGTGCTTTTAGCAGAATGTCCTTTGCACAGATTAAACAAAATGAGAGTTTTTTTGCTCAGATCAACTCTCCAAGAAGTAAAAAAAAAAAAAATATTAATAAAACATTCCATAGAAAAAACATACTCCGTTCTGTTATTAATTGACCTGCCATTTATGTCGTCGTTGCAGTTTTCTCAACCGTTATCTGCTGTTGATGTTGTGCAAAGGTGGATGTTCACGAGAACGGTTGATCAGGGATGATAAGGCTCTGGTCTCCCCCCTTGCGGCTAACTTTTTAAATCTTCCAGACATACACAAAGTACAGAAGGAAGTGTGTGAACAACGATGCAGATGATTCTGATGTTATCTACGCCTGCGTGTTGGCTAGCAGCAAGTATATGCACGGCCTAATATGTCAAGTGATGAGGTTACTTTAAATGGCTATATATTTAGAAACTGGATTTAGTTAACCTATTTAGTATGTAAGCATATAGGCTGTTGCTTCAATGTAAGATAGAAGTAAATATTATTCTAGCTCCAGTGTCCACAAATTCAAGCAAATTGCAACAATCGTTTGTCTCTTCTGGGCTACTGTAAAAACATGGAGGAGCATGATGGCAGCCTCCATGAAAGGGGGCGCCCTCACTAGCTACACATAAAAAGTTAACTCTAAGCTAAAGAAAGCCCAAAAGTTGGTATTTTCAGGTGATTACACACTGACAACAAATTTATAAATACTGTATTTATAACATTATCTCTTTCAATCTCACACACTGCACTTTTAAGTGTAAGGGAACCAACAATTTTAGCCACAGCTGTATACAGTATGTTGTACCTGTTATTGTGCTGGAAGATCCATGTCTCATTTCAGACTCACTGTTTGTCTTCCAGCAGCGGGCGGCCAACCGGCCGAAGCCCAAGATGGGGACATCATCAGCTGTTAAGCTGCCGTCCAATCGCAGCTCGTCAGGAGCGAGGCGCAGGAGGACGCGCTGCCGAAAGTGCGAGGCGTGCCTCCGGACCGAGTGTGGAGAGTGTCACTTTTGCAAGGACATGAAGAAGTTCGGAGGGCCGGGGCGCATGAAGCAGTCCTGCATTATGAGGCAGTGTATCGCAGTGAGTCAATAGCATTGTAGAGGTTACACAAATATCCACAGGGTAGTGTAACACAGTAGGATTTGTGTTTTTTAGAAACAAAGTTTGTATTAGCTGTTAAAAATTGGATGCGCTGCCATAATTTATCTTTTGCAAATGGAAACATAACTAATTTAAACATGCATTTATTTGTTTTAAATGTATTTACTCCTACTTTTTGTTTGGTTTTGATCCATTCAGCCCGTCCTGCCCCACACGGCAGTGTGTGTGGTGTGTAAAGAAGCAGGGAAGGAGGACACACTGGAGGACGAGGAGGACAAATTCAACTTCATGCTGATGGAGTGCTCTATCTGCAATGAGATTGTCCATCCCAACTGCCTCAAGGTATGCAGGGCCTGGCTGGAACAACTCCACCTTAGTCAAGTCATTCACACGCTGACTCATTTGTGTTGAAGTAATGTGCCAGGAATCCCAAATCACTGAAACAAAATGTGAGTCACTCAGACAGTTGGACTGTACTCAGCAGGTAATTAAATCTGGAAATTGTGTTGTTTATCTAACATTGAACACACTCATCATTCTTATGTGGTCCACAAGTTTCTATGTCCCCAGCATGACAACATCATGTTTGAGCATTTGATTTCCACCACATGTTCAAGAAAAACACATTCACAGTCATTCACAGAATGACTGCGAATGTGTTAAAACTAGTGCTTAAGACAGAAAAACAAGACATAAAGCAGCACACAACTTGTTTTCAACTGTTATATCTACAACAGGTTGTTGCTAGCACAGACTTGGACCGTTCAGTCTAGTTGTTTTGCAGTATGCAAAAGCTAAGGTGTTTTTTCAGCTTTATACATATCATACAGGAATTTTATACATTACAATTCAGCGCTTCCTTAAGCAAGATTTTAACTGTACTTCCCTTTTCCAGTTTAATGCATGAAGAGTCTGCATGTTAACTATGGCAGGGCTTGAACTGTACTGACCTGCCTAACAGGCACACACCACAACAGTCACTTTCACTTCCCTTGTCTAGTTTGGGCAAAACTGTACATAGGAATCCGTTAAAGCTTGTTGTTCTTGCTGAAATCCGGTGCATTTCCTTGGTGCTTTTCAGGTAAACGACGCCTCAGGAGTGGTGAACGATGAACTCCCTAATTGCTGGGAATGTCCGAAATGCAATCATGCTGGGAAAAGTGGAAAAGTGAGTACAAATATGTGCGAGTCAGAGGATTTAGATTAAGCAACAGTTTATTCAGTGCGTGTTAGAAGTATTTTAACTCTGAAATGTTATATGGATTTTCTGTGTTTCTGTGTTCGTGTATTATACACAGTTAATAGTTGCTTTCTGATTTTTGTATTGTTTTCACTATTTCAGTTTACATGGGCTGATCATCTTGCCACTTCCTGTTTATACTTTGTGAAAAATAATTTACATGTGACTGTGTCACAGAAGCAGGAAACTGCCGACATACAATGTGTTTGTTTTCTGTTGTTTGTTTTGGTCTCAGTGATGAGTTTATTAAAGCTTAGGTACACTTGGAGTGCAGTTAGTTTTTATTGCTGCTATAGGCTAAAGGTATAAAGTTGTCTTGCCATTTTTGTCCCCTTTGGTATTGAAGCAAAAAAGGGGTCCAGGGTTTAAGTATGCCTCCAACCTCCCTGGCTCTCTGCTGAGGGAACAGAAGCCTATGAAGGAGGAGGGAGATGTTTCTGCAGCAGCCAAGAGGAAACCAGAGAGAGAGGAGACACCCAGGCACAGACCCGAGGAGTCTCTCCATCGACCACCACCACTGCTCTCTCCCAGCGGTCTGCCCCGACCCAGGCCTGAGGACAAACTGAGGAAGAAGAGGAAGCTGTTTGATGACGATGAGGAAGATGATCTTAGTCTGAGGAAGAAGGTTTGTATCATTTATAGAGTCACAGAGTTTTAAAGGAACAATATGTAGCACTGACACCAAGTGTTTGAAAGGGTTAATGCAGTCCAAATTCAGAATTTTGGACAGAGTTGTCTCCCCTAGCCATCTTGCCCAGACTCTTGACTCAAAGCTCATGCTAATTGCCGAGTAGATGGAGAAAGGAAGGAACGCAAGACGAGTGAAATATTGAACTTCAGACATTCCCTTAATTCTGTGTATTTTTTGCTATAGAATTTAATGTACTTTATTATAAAGCCACTAGTACTAATCCGTCAAAACCAGACGTGGTTCAGAGTTGCTGCTTTATCTGCATAAACTTCCCGCCTGTTCATTTCTGTCCTTAATCTCAGACACTATATGTATCAGGAACTTCCGAATCTAAATCCTGGATTTCCTGAGACACTTAAGTTTATCATTCTAAATTATTAATATGGATATGAATGAAAGAATAACTAGGATAATAATACTCTCTAACTGGTGGGATCGTTTAGACTGAAGATGAATCACTCTGTATTTTATGATACCACACGCAGTGGGGTATATTCTCACACACAATTTCTGTCTTTATGTTATTTGCTCTTTCTTCCAAAGGTGATGTGATATCAGTGTCTTGTAAGCCCACGCGGGCTGAGCACGTGCGTGCAGTTGGTCCCCCCCCTTCAGTCTTCATCTTTCTCCTTTGTGACTGTTAGGTAGTATTTAAGGTTGTCATGACATTGCATTGTCATGAATGCCAGTACTTTTTAGTTACTAAAATAGCCATCCCTAGTAGTAACTAATTAAAGTTGCTTCCCTGTTCAGATAGAAGAAAATTTGCCAACTCCACATCTTTCTTTTTTAGATTTTTTTTTTTCCTTTTCATTTTTGACATAATTTGATAGTGTTAATAAGCAGGTAGACAGGAAACACTGGAGAAGAGAGAGGGGTATGACATGAAATGAAGGTCCCCAGCTGGAATTGAACTGCTACCAAGGTGGTCTTGGCTCTGAGCTGTTTCATATCTAGCAACCTGTGTTGTCCAAATGTTACTGAGCAAATGTGCAGTTTGAACATTTTGAAAGAGAGCGTACATGCTGTGCCGTTATTGTGATATTTCAGCCTAAACCAATCTCTGATGACATATAATGATCATGTTATTGTTCAGTATAGTAAACATTTTACATATTGTTCCTTTAAGATGATGAAACCAAAATAGGGAGTGAATCTCATACCATTTTTTCCTCCAGGAAAAGTCAGATGATCCTTATTTTCCCAAACTGCTCCACCAAATCAAAACGGAAGACAAGGATGAAGATGCATGTGAGGAGGAGGATGAAAAGGGACGGGAGCCTCACTTGCGAGGTGGTATAGAGCGGAAATGGCGTTTCGGTGACACTGAAGAAGAAGGGGATGACTCCAAGAATGAACTTTTGAATTCCTGCATTAAAACTCCTGTTGGAGACAGCGACCAGTCTCACTGCAGCTCTCCACAGGCCGGCCCCAGCAGTGAGGGCGGAAGCGAGACCCAAGAGAAAGGTCCACATCCAAAAGCACGCCGTAAGCGGCGCTTACCTAATAAAGAACTGATCCGAGAGCTGAGCAAAGCACTGAACCAGGAAATCCAGAAGACGGAGGATTGCCTGGCAAACGAGAACCGCCAACCCCTCAAGGTGGAGCCGGAGATGGAAAACAAGGAACCTAAGAGGTTGTTTTGCAACGGCAGTGAACTCGGAGATCAGAGGCCTCACCTTAAGACCAAAGAGATGAATGGGACGCCCTGGGAGCTGCGCCACTTCTACCCAAGTCAGATCACACCGTTGGGCTTTAACAGGAGCACCCCTACCAATCGACCAGTGCCCCCGCGCTCCCCACCCAAATGTGTCCAAATGGAACGGCATGTCATTCGGCCCCCTCCCATAAGCCCGCCTCCTGACAGACTGCCTCTAAAAGATGGTAAAACACATGTGATACAGCGCGAGGTTTGGATGAAGATCTTTCATTATCTCTCACACCAGGAGCTGTGTGTCTGCATGAGAGTGTGCAAGACGTGGAACAGATGGTAAATGCACAGCACACACATAAATGACATGTTTGCATTTTTTTTGTTCAGCGTTTTGCTAAAGAATATACTCAAATATTGCTGCAGAGAGCATACAAATGTTTGTTTGTTTTTTAAGTGTGAAAGACCAAATGAGCTTTCTGACATATCCTACAACATAGAACTTTCTTTCTAATTCCAAGGTGTTGTGATAAGAGACTTTGGACAACGATCGATCTGAACCGCTGCACCTCCATCACTCCACTCATGCTAAGTGGGATTATCCGCCGACAGCCTGTTGCCCTGGACCTCAGCTGGACCAACATTTCCAAGAAACAATTAAGCTGGCTTATTAACAGATTGCCAGGTGCCGAACTTTAAGTGATTATTCATCTGAAGTAAGATTCCCCCTCGTTTTGTTTTACTTGTGCATCAGAATTTAAAATGCTGCTGTTTCTTTCAGGTCTGCGAGTGTTAAAGTTAGCAGGGTGTTCTTGGGCTGCTGTGTCTGCACTCTGCACCACAAGCTGCCCCCTACTGCGCACCCTGGATGTCCAGTGGGTGGAAGGACTCAAAGATGCACAGATGAGGGACCTTCTCTCACTTCCCACAGACAATAGACCAGGTAACTTAGAGGGTTGACAAAGCACAATCACTGCCATGGATGTGGTGCCAACTAATGTAACATTAATGTGGCTATCAATCCTGTTACTTAAGGGGTTAAGTAACAAGTTCACTGAATTTCAACTATTCTAAGGGAAGAAAACTCAGTTGACCTCCTTTAAGTTTAAGGACTAAAACATGTATTTAAAAATTATGTTTCCTAATATAATGGCTACTAATTTATACCTTTTGGACATCCACCCAAATTACAAGAATTGTTATTTATGTGATCAACTGGCAGGCCAACTGGATAACCGCTGCAAGTTGCGGAACGTCGAAGATCTGCGGCTGGCGGGGCTGGACATCACCGACACGTCATTGCGACTCATCACTCGGCAGATGCCTTTGCTGTCCAGGCTGGACCTGAGCTACTGCAACCACATCAACGACCAGTCAGTCAACCTGCTGACAGCTGCAGGGACCACAACCAGAGACTCCCTCACAGAAATCAACCTGTCAGGTGAGAACTGCGACCTGAGCAACAGCGGTGTGAGAATATACAAATGTGACTTTATCAAGTCTGTTTTTCAGGGAGTTCAGTTGATGCACAGTTGAGTTATTTAAAAATACACCAGGTCATGTGAATTACATCTTAATTAATCCATGAATTCAGATACAGATAAAACATAGAGTGGCTCTTCCTCCAAAGATCAATTTTCTATGTACATCCCTTTTTTAAATTTCAAACTTGTGATGGAGTAATTTACTCTCTGTTTCTTTTTAGTTTGTAACCGGGTCACAGACCATTCCTTAAACTTTTTCAAGCGCTGTGGAAGCATCTGTCAGATCGACCTTCGATTCTGCAAACAGGTGACCAAGACAGCATGCGAAAGGTTCATTGCAGAGATGTCTGTGAGCGTACCATTTAGACTCAAAGAGGAAAAACTGCTACAGAAGACGAGCTAGTTCCTAATGACACAAAAAGATTGAAAGACTGTCTTTGCACTTAAGGAAACTTTTTTTTTCTCGGAATAAGTGTCACCTTGAACAAACTGAAGAGACTAATTTCTGGATGGAGATCTTAGATGGACTCTAATGTAAAGGAGATAATTAACGTTCACTGGACAGATAAAAGGAAATGGCTTGCATGTATTTGTGTTGAGATTGTACTGTTATAAAGACGTGCTTGTAATTAACTGTTGGGTTATTTTTATTCTTTAAATATGTGAAAACAGTATTTTTATACAAGCATCATTTCATGAGTTTACGGTGTCTCAGGAGCTAAATATCACAGAGGCTGAACAACAGTGTCTCCTATGTGCCAAAATCTGTATTTGACTTTAAGGTAACTTCAGTATCAGACAAAAATTAACCTGTACAGTAATAAATATGGCTAAATTATCAGAAATACTTCCTGAGTATTTAGAATGTTTTTCAGAAATAGCTAAACAAACAGATTTCATATTCCTGTTACACACTCATGGCTCAGCTACCTTTTTAATGAACTATTCAATGTTGTGTTTGATGGGGTTTTCATCATTTCAACATTAATTTATTGGGGTTTTTTTTATTACCGTGTATTTATTCATTTACTTATAACTTGACATAGATGTCTCACAGAACTGGGTCAAATAGTGTTTGCAAATAATTGATCAGGGGACCCAGAGTTGAACACCCACAAGCCAGCGGCCGGAAGATGACAACCGAACTGACAGATTTTTCTATTATGCCGTCAGGTCCACACATCTGGTTTTCTACACAGGTTTCTATAAGCAGCTAATTAAGACCTTTGCAGATATTCTCTTTTGCAAAAAAAAAAAATTCCACACAGTAGGTGTTGTGTGTTTTTTGGGTGTTGTGCTGTAAAATGCTATCACCTCAAGTGAATGTGATTATGTTTATATTTGTATATCCAAAAACTAAGTGCTAATAGGCATTAAAAGAATTTCATTTGTACCATGATTGACTATTTGCAGTTTTCTTTGCAATATTTTGATTGAACTGAAAGATTGTCATAGCCATACCCATTCTTCTTTGCAAAACTTATCTGTTCTGTCGGGATGTATGGAGATAATGAGTGAACAGCCTTTTTCAAGTCCAGCCATTAATTCTCAGTTGAACTGAGGTCTGAGCTCTGAGTCAGCCACTTGACATTAACACATTAACATTTTTAAACCTCTTGTATGTAGCTCTGGCTGTATGTTTGGGGTCATTATCTTCTCCCAACTCGCAGTTCGCAGCTAGCAGAATAATTCAGGTTTTCTTCCAGCAGTTTTCTACATTTCACTGCATTCATTCTCCCCTCTACCTGCACAAGACTTCCATGGGCTGCTGTTGAGAAGCATCCCTGCAGCATGATGCTGCCACCACCATGCTTCACAGTGGGAATAGTGGGATTATGATGACATGCAGTAATTGGTTTATGCCAAACATAGCATGTAGTCTGAAGGCCAGTTGACTCCAGTCTCCCATGTGTTCCTGGCAAATTGTAGTAGAGTGAGCTTGTTCCTTTTTGCCACTCTCTGGTAAAAGTTTGACTGGTGAAGAACCCTGGCAACAGTTGCCGTATGTACAGTGTCTCCCATCTCAGACGCGGAAGCTTGAAACTCCTGCAAAGGTTTCATGGTGGCCTCCCCTCACTAGTCCCTGTGTTGCATGGTTAGGCAGTGAGGACGGCCTGCTGGAGACACCTGTACCATCTTCCTTCCATTTCTTAATGATGTTTTTAATTGTACTTAATGTATTTCAATGACTTGGACATTTTCTTGTACCCTTCTCTGACCTTTCTGCAGAGTTTTGCAGAGCAGTATTCATTTGTCTTCATGGTGTAGTTTTTCACCTGGACACTGATCCACCCAGACACAGGTATTTAAAATCACTTGAAAAACATTCACTGCACTCAGGTGATTTGCAGTAAACTGATTTCTAAAACCCATTGGCTGCACCAATTACGATATAGGTGAGTCATTTTAAATGGGGTAAATACCCATGCAATCAATTTTTTAAAATATTTTAAAATTAATTTAGATAATTTTGTAGAGATCTATTTTGACATCTAAGTCTTTTTTCTGTTGATCAGTGTAAAACAATGAACCTTTTTATAATTGTTTGATGCTTTTATCTTAATACAGTAAGTTAAATCTACTATTTCATTTTAAGAATTTTAATGATAAACTTATTGACAGATTATTTTAGTACTAATTACTATTTTATCCACAGAGAGACACTATTTGTGGTGTATGATTATACAAAAAAATCTTAAAATCTTTAATTACCAAAATAAAAAAGGTCAACATTCCCAAATAGAAAGACCAAACCATACACACATTTAAACCCTCTAATGAAAAAGTTCAACCTGCTCTGCTACTGTTCATGATTCTAGGGGACATCTTTACTCTAATAGCAGCAATTTTAACTTTGTGTAGGTACAGAGCTGGATGCTTGGAAATGAGCAGGATTAGGGAAAAAAATATAAGACTTTTAAGGGCTGAGAAGGTGGCTGACATACAGTGCTGTGAAAAAGTATTTGTCCTGATCCTTCCTTATTTAATTTTTTTTTTTGGCATATTTGTCACAATTTCTTTTGGTCGCAGCATGCTGTGTTGCTTTTTGAGATGTTTTAGTATGCTTCGCTTTGTCAGACAGCTTCTAGTTAGATGCTTTGATGATTCAACAGGTCAGCGACAGGCAGTAATCAGGCCTGGGTGTGGCAATTGAAATTAAACTCAGCTCAGTTCATTCATAATTTTTTACTTTTTCCACATAGGATTAGGCAGGTTTGAACAGCTTTTATCTCTTAATAAATGAAATTCCCTTTTAAAAACTGCATTTTGTATTTACTCTGGTTATTTTTATGTGATATTAAAATTAGTTTGATCTGAATCATGTAAGTGTGACAAATATTTTTTCATAGCACTGTAACATACCCAGTGTCACACAGCTTTCTGTCATGCTCCGATTCAAGAGGGACAGCAAACATACAAATTAAACACAATTTAAACCACCTGACAAGAAAACATAACCGTAACAATAAACTAACCCAATTGCAGGGGCATTTGAATTATGTGATTATTACACAAATTAAATTGAAAAATATAGATTTTTATACATCTCATAAGGGTCAATATATGCAAATATACATTAGTGAGTAATTTGTTCTATAGCCTATACTTTCGATACCTCAGATGTTCGTAAACTCATAGGTATTTCTTTGAATAGTTTGTTCAATACATTACTTCTACTATGACAGATAATCAACTAAGAAGTATTAAGACACTTCATTCCACTCCCAACAATATAAGAACAACATAAAAACATTCAGATTATTACATCCACAGTTGAGCTGGAAAACATGGAAGGTGGTTATGTGAGTTAGCACCAGTTTTTGTCTTGTGTCTCCACTAAAATGCTGAGACAGGACAGGTGACAGTGGAGGTTCACTATTGCTGTAATGAAAACCTTAATATCATCATTTAGCGTGTAGTGCATTACTATAAGTGATTTTATAACAAAATAGGTTAATGTAATTTAATTAATAATGCACCAGCCTTATAAATCATCATCAATCACCAGTATGCTCGAGTCACAACAGCAGAACATCAGCTCAGTTCCAGGCTGAGTAACACTAAAAAGAAAACAAGCTCAATGATTTCTAATTCACTTTACCAACTGATCTAAACAAAATAGAAAAACTCCATCAGTCATGCCCAAATTTAGTACACATCCTACCTCAGCTACTACTACTGGTCATAGTTTTCAGTGGGTTGTGAGCACTGGTGCACACACAGTGTTAACAAAGTGCTTTCTGGTATAACATGCTCAACAATCAATGGCCGCACACTAGCCCACCCAGTCAAGAGGGAAAAATGGGTGACAAGCATGAGGACATGACTCATTATTTGGCACCTAGTTTACTTAAGAGTGAGAGCTCGCTCGCTCTCTCTCTCTCTCTCTCCCTCCCTCCCTCCCCCCTGTGGTGAGGTCCGTCTTCTGTGTTACTAAAATATGTAGTCACTTGCAGCAGATGTAAAGAGAGGTGCTCTGAAGAATACTCAGCAGAGCTGAGTGCCAGCTACAGTTTATAGGCAGATCTGAGGGTGATGAGTTGTGTTTAACAAAACTGAACTTGACTGAATGCCAAAGTGAAACAGACACGTAGGAATGAACACAGATTAGAGATATGTTTACTTGAGAACTGACTCGCGAAAACCCAAGAGTCAAATTCTTAAGAGGAAAAAAGATTTCTGATAATATTTCAGTGTGCAAATAATGTGAGATTTTGGGAATACAAACATGGAACATCCACAAAGAAAGTGTTTCAGGGATTCAAAGGTTATGGGCTGCGTGGTTGAGCTAAGGTGCAGTCTGAGCTGCTGTGGCCTTGCACTGACGTATTAGGACTTGAAGACGTGCACGGCCCTCACTACGTACTGCCTGCAGATTGGGCACTCATTCATCCTCTTGCCGCACTTGGTGCAGGTGACCATGTGGCCACATTCCAGGAGAACACAGTCGATCACAGCGTCCATGCAGATCCTGCAGAGGTTGTCATCGTGGATTGTCAGCGGGCCCTTCTCCCCATCTGCACGAGACAGACAAAGATCGAGCACTGACTGAAAATGTTAAGAGACTGAGTGATATTTCATGCACCAAGGTGGGACAAGGGTGGAGAAAACTCAGTAGCTTAGAACACCTAATCTTATCTAGTGTGCCTTATCTTGGTAAGGTCATGCACTCAATCTCCTGAAAAATGTCAATGCCTGTTATTGCTATGACAACAACACACTGGAGGCAAGCTGCTGAAGAGACTGAACATACACAGCTAACATACTGCAGGTCTCAGTATAATTATCTTCACATGCTGAAGCCATGAATAGATGATTGAGGCAAATTGATCTGGTGGTGGATCAATGTTTCTGGAGCAGGAAAAATGTAACTGAAATGTGTAAATGTATGTTCTTAAGTTGAATAAATGAACATATATTGAGAGTCCTTCACAGTAAATGCAATTCCACAGTAATCACATAGAGGATTTTAAAAAGAGAATGGCTGGAT
Source organism: Sandelia bainsii (assembly GCA_032362345.1). Classification (NCBI taxonomy): domain Eukaryota; kingdom Metazoa; phylum Chordata; class Actinopteri; order Anabantiformes; family Anabantidae; genus Sandelia; species Sandelia bainsii. The sequence goes on from JAUMHL010000030.1 coordinate 7,505,134, forward strand.
AACAAATAAGAAAAGGTTCAGGGTGAATACAGATGTGGTGGAGATGTGGTACTGATAAAGCAATGTTGGCAAGCCTTACCTCCAATGGCACCGTTACAGATTGGAGTGGGGAAGGACACCACTTTAGCGTGGGAGAAGTAAAGCAAGCAAGACACAGTCTGAATGAGTAGACTAATCTCAATAAATTTGCCCATAGTTAGATGTGATCTGTGTAGGTACAGCAAGTTATTATTACTGCACAGTACAGAGGCAGAGATATTAGGTTTTTCTGGTTAAAAACAGGATGTGTTATCCAATACTGACATCTAGGACAGTGCGAACAGATTGGTGTCAGCTTACCTGTCTTTACAGTACTGCTCACATTTTCCACTGCAAGATAGAAATCAGATTTAGTCACCGAGTAGGGCTCTATACCTACATGGTAACATATATCAATATATACATTATACTTCAGTTCATACTGAAGACTATATTAACACTATTATAAATTAAGTATAATTAGTATTGCTATTATCTAATGATTAATAAGAAAACTGACAACTGCATCATCTCTGTGCACAGTATTTACTTGGAGTGACAAATTTAATACCCACATGATTTCCTGTTCTCTTCCGTTTCTCTGTACAGTCTGCTGACGCGCTCCACCAACTCCCACTTCTCACAACATCCTGAAAAGTTGACGAAGTTCCTGGCCAGAATTTCCTTCAGCTGCCTGACAGACAGACCTTCAATGTCTCTCAAGCTGGAGATGTCTGAGAGAGATGCTCTGGCCCGACGACGCGTCTGAGGGCTCACCTAGTGGATCAGAAACACTGCTAAATTATACATATAAAAAATGACTTAAACTTCACATAAAAGAAAAACTGTTATTTTTTTACTTTATCCCCTCTTTCCACCATAGATGGTTTTATTTAATTGTGCAAAAATCACTGTTTAACTTGAACATCTGAAATATATTGATTACTACAATCTGCAAGACTTTTTCTGCAGGAACTCTTTCAAAAAGCATGTTTAGTACAACTGGTGTGGAACAGAATCCCAGCCAATAAAAACAAATATAACTAATGTTGTGTTACCAAGTGTTTATAATCATAACCAAGTATCAAGACTCAGCAAAAGATCTGAAATGTATTTGCCAACACTTCGCATATGAATGATTTTATAATAGCAGCAAATTTGATCAGTCACACCTCAGGAGTGTGTTCACTAGGGTCCAAGTTGAGGAGAGAGGTGGCATCACCTATATCCTGCAACACAGTAACAGAAACAACAAACATTAGTGTATACTACATCCAATCCTCAGTAAACTAATCCTCTGTTAACTCAAGATTAGGATTAGACGCTCTTCAGCCAGTACAATGATATTTTAGGAACAATACCTCATGCCTTACATTCATAGAAAAGCTTACTGCTCCCTAAACAGGCCAAGTACAAGTATTTATAGGGGATCTTGGCAGCTTGGAGCTGAGCTACCTTTTCAGTACCGGCAGTGGTGTTTTTTTCTTCTCCCTTTTCTTTTTTTTTTTTATTTCTCTTTCTAGAATCCTGAACAGCTTCTTTGTACTTGGCTTACAAATTGTAGTAAAGTCACCATGAAAGAATGAACAATAAAGCTCACTTCAACATTTGTTTCTATATTTGCCTATGGTTACATGTCAAGTGGTTCCCATAGACTCCTATGTGGCAACACAGTCTCCATGTCATAAAGTGATGACATCTTGTGCTAAGATCTGCACAATTAACCTAAATGTGTGTGGAAAAACTCCAGAAATGTCAGTTTAGTGCCTGCAAACCACCATTATTGTAAATCCAAACTTATTTCACCTGTAGTGACTAGCTACAAAACTGAGAAGCTAGCAGCTGAACTTCTGCATCTCAACAGGGAATTTAAATAATTTGTTTATGTGTGATACTAATATTAACGTTTTACAGCTGTTCCTGACCTGATTGGTGTCAGAGCTGTCACTCCTGCTGAGTGGTTCCTCCTGAGAGGTGACAAAAGCAGAGAGCTCAGAGGCAGACTGTGTGGTAGAAGGGGTTGGTGTATACAAGGAACGTGAGTGGAGACTGCCTGTGTCAGGGTCCTCCTCTTCCTCAATGCCTTGGTGACAGAGCACCAAGTCCACCAGGTCTTCCTTTTCCCTGCAGGTATCTGTGGGTATGTTACGAAGCAGCAAGTACTGACGCAGGTCCTTAACTCGTAGACGCATGAGCCGCGGTCGTTGAAAGGCTGTTGCTTTCAGCAAATGACAAGTAGCACAAATGCGCAGATTATCCTGAAGCACAGAACACAGCGAGCAGAAGCCCCTTTTGCAATCACAGCAAATATACTAGGGAAGAAAGAGGGGAAAAAACAAGAGGATGCAAAGGAAGCAATTAGAGATTTATGCACACCTTCTACCATGTTTTACTGCCCTAAATCCCTCATATCAGAATAATGCATTAGGTACTAGTAACAAGAAATTGAGACATTACACAAAAATAGGAAAAAATAATGAAGAACTAACATTTAATAGATCACTGCATATCAGTGCCAGTAGACCTTCCCCACATTTTTCAATCACTCTCACATGCTCTACCTCTCCAGGCACAGAAACAGGAGGCAGCCCAGTTCTTTAAAGTGACAAACATCAAACAGTAATAAATGCAAGATGTGGGATTAGGCTGGCATGAGTGAGAAAGTGCAGCACAAGGTTCAAACAAATTGAGACCCCAAGAGCAATACGTGATCAGTGAAAATATTACAGAACCAGTATGTTGTCCATCTGTCTCTGCAATCGGCTACAAAGGCATGTTTCCAATAAAAATCTGTAGCCTCTGGGTGTAAATTTAATTAACTTTAGCCTTTTTTCTCCCACAAAGTCAAATATTGTTTCAGCTCTTTAGAAAATAGTGGTCAATTGTGCTCTGCTCTATAAATGTACAGAGCATATGGTACAGTTGGGTTTGAGACTTGTCAGACAGCATAAAAAAATAACATGACCCCTTATAAATGTGTAAATATAAAGCATGCAGAAAACATGACAAAAATCCAGATTACTGAGTGTTCCACAGCCAGGTACAGCACATAATTAGTATTTTTGTCTAAAATATTAATTTAATATCCTCCTTTGCATTAAGTTAGCAAGGACTGGCATCATGAAGAGCATCCAGACACCTACCTTCCTCCTGAATGCTGAGAAGGCTTGGCCACAGGCCTTGCATACGAGACTCTGACTCCCTGAGCTGGTGGGAGGGTATGTAGAGTATCCTGCACTGGGGGCAAATCTGAAGGGTCCAGCACCGGCCCCAAATCCTGGCTGCTGGCCTCTGACTGCCCCAGTGCCCATGACTTCATTTAGTAAACCACAGCATGAAGCCCACATGGAGGAGGCTCCTGCCTGTCAGACAAAAACACTTTCACTTCAGATTTCCTATTCGTAAACAATAGTGTTGTACATTGCTCAAATTGCCCCTCGGGGACAAATAAAGTTTTTTGAATTGAATTGAATTGAATTAAACACGAATGAGTGCAACAGCATCATAATTTATAGGCACGGTTACCACAGAAACAAGTCCTATTGTTTGCATAGCGAACACATATGGGAACTAATTATAGACGAGGTGACTTAAAGCCTTTATCCACAGGGATGGTTTAACACATTAATGCACAAACCGTGCACACAGGAAGAGCAAGCAGCTAGCACTACCACAGCACCAACACACAATTATGCTAGCTACATAAATTATTTAAACAGTCAGCCGACGTTAACACTGCAATAAAGCAGAAACATAACTAAACAAAACTTAAATAACAAAAACGAAACTATATCATTTCATGAGTTAAATTACTCTGAAGTCGGTGTTTAATGACAGCTGTCAGAGTCGCTGTGTATCCGACCGTTTTGACAATTAACTAGCTAGCAGACATCACGCCAGCTGCCCGACACAGCGACTAACGTTAGCTGCTCGCGATACTCCAAACACAGCTAAATCTGGAACAGAGGTTGTGTATTATGTAAGAAAAAAATGCACCTTCATTGCAGCTCCGGCGTGTCTACTGCGACACAACAGGCTGGCGGTGTAACCATTGCAGTGTGGAGCGTCACTTATTTAGCTGAACTGCCTGAATGCGTCTTGATGTGATGAACGAGCCCCGACAACCAGACATCAACCACCACCACCGCTTTACTGCTACGGCTGCTACGACGGCTTCTGCTTCTTCTTCTTCTTCTTCTTCTTCTTCTTCTTCTTCTGCTGCTGCTGCTGCTGCTGTGGCTGCTGCTGCTGCTTCTTCTTCTTCCTCTATCTGATGTCGCAGCCTGTAGTAGTGGTGTGTGGTAGTGCTGCCCTCCTCAGGTCATATGCAGAAGTGAGTGTGCTCCACTTAGTCTATTCAGGAGGAATTTAAACTCTGCAGTGAACAGCTAAAAATGCATGCCATTTTTAATTTCTGTATTTGTATGAGAATATTTTAATGAGAATAGTTTGATCAAGTAAAATAAAAAATGATTAAGATTTTCCTATTGAGAAATAAAACTAGCAGAAATACAGATTCAAGACTCAAGAATCAAAAAGCGTTATTCATTCCAGAGGGAAATTGCTTTACCTCGTTACTGCTGCTCTCTGTTCAGAGAGGAAGGAAAGAACCACAGCAAGATAAAACAAAACACACCAACATGAAAATCCAATTAAACAAAAACAAAAAATAAGAACAAAGAAAATCTGAAGATGATAAAAGGTTTACATGAGTCACAGGTGAAATGCAGGGCAATAAACAGGGCTGACAGAATGACACAAGTAACGGAACAGTTTTCTGTAAATAATGATTGTGATGATGGTCAAGTTTGGATGTGATGATGAAATTAACATCATCAGTCATAATAAAGTATTATTATAAAGAGGAGAGGACATAATGGTATATTAAGAGGGTATACTTGGAACGACCCCTGAACTGAATTTCTAGCAATTGAAATTGATTTTATGAAGTACGACTTCACTGATTTTTTATTTGCTTCCTCTGGCTCGTGTGTGGAGAGTACATGTGTATGAATGGAACTGAACAGATGTTATCTGGTTGCTCATATGGTTGTAGTTTTGGTTGACCTGATCCTATCAGAACTGATAACAATATATGGAGGGGTTTTTTTTTTTTAACATAAAGGAATATAAGCAGAGGGAACCATAGCCTGCATGTAGGCTACTTCCCAAACCACAGGAAGCCACCCTTTAACAAGAAAGATATGATAAAGCTTTCCAAAAAATGTAAAGTGTATAGAGATTTAGCTTTTATATAGCCTATAGTTTTTCATATAGTTCTGTGTTACTGTTAATTTATTGTAGGCTGCTCCTGCAGTTGTAGCCTCCGTGCTGGTACAGTACATGGTTTGTACCACTGGCTACTTTAGCTATATACATACAGATATACACAATATCATCAAATTAACAATTTAAAAATAGTTAAAAATGGCACTTCCTGTCCCGCTCGTCTCTCGTGAGCGCGCCAATAATAAACGTCTACACCCGATGACGTAGACCGACGCGTCATCGTGTTTTGACTTTCAGCGAGTTTACAACACAGGAAAGGTGTTGTTCGATCCCTTTTTCAGGTTCAGTGATGGAAACAAGTGTTAGTTTGATGATTATGTACGAGGACGAGTCTGTGGATGTCCGCTACGTAAACGGATCCCAGCTACAGCTGTCGCCGTGTGGCTGTGAATTCGTGCTGGTAAAAGCCAAAGACCCCTCAGGACATCCTCTGCAGCCCGCTGAGAGAGTCCGACAGAGGACAAGGTTCACCATCAGCATATACAAGGTGGGTTAAACGTGCAAAAGTTGGTTGTCATTTTCATTAACTGCAGGCTCATCTCTTTTGAATGTGCTGTAATTTTTCAGGAATTAATGGTAGCGGCATTGGCATTTAGGAATAAATATGCAAGTCGACCATATCTGCCACAGGAACTCCTCCCTGCTGACCAGAAGAAGGTACAAAGAGCTATTTCCCAGCCCACTTTTAAAATTATGTGTGGATATACTTTATCAGTACCTGTATTGTTTGCTTTTCCTCCTGCAGCCTTTTTTCAGCATTGACTCAGACGTGCAGTGGCCAGAATGGTTTACCTGTGAGGCTGAGTTCGGACCTGGAGGCGAGACCATCATTAGGTCAGAGGAGGGACGAGCTGTATTGGTGTTGTCACCCTCAGGCGAAGAATTCTCCACTGAGTTCACATGCAGCCTGAGTCAGACTCAAAACCAGCATCGCAGCACGCAGTGTTTCAGCAGAGATCGTGCTGAAACTGGCAGTCAGAAGGAAGGAAGCAATCCAATCTGTCAGACGGCCAGTGATGAGACTAAAGAGACTCATCAGGGAAGAAGGAACAGAAGGAATGAGACTACTAGGTCAAGGTCTTGTTCTCCTCAGATTAACAACACTGCTCAATCAAAGGTAATGTTTCCTAGAAATACTACTGCTCTTACATGTCAGGTTTTATATTTTTAATTTAGTGGGGGTTTTTTCGCAGCCAGAGGAGATGTACCAGTCCACTACAGTGGTCCAGCATTATTCCTGTTCTGCTGTTGCCCACATGTGGTGTTACCCTCTTTCTTTGGCTCGACATCTATGGACAAGTCATCTACTGAAATCCAAAGATGTCAAGACCAGAACCAGTGATTCTGTCCAAGCAGGCAGGAGAACAAACATGTCACACGCATCCAGTGAGGAGAGGAGGTCTCGCCTTCCTCAGGTGCTGCCTCTCACATGTCCATCACCTCACTGGCACCGGTTTGTTGATTAAAAACTGGCATGTAGTCTATTATTTAATGTTGTTCAGTGACTGATTTAAGCGTCTGTACTCATACTGCGTATTTAAGGTGGAAGATTAAAGAGCCCCTGGCCAAAATAGAACTTTTGGATCAAGATCTTCCAACAGAGCAGGTGAAAGTGATGTGGTGTCAAGGAGTCACCTACAGGTAGGTATGCAAGTTTTCAAGATTAACAAGGGCCTTAAAGAAATTTTGTGTTAAACTCTAATGAAATAGAATATGCCATTATTATGATATTGAGGCATTGGTCGTTGGATTGATTTTTGTGTGTGTGTGTATGTATATGTATGTATGTATATATATATATATATATATATACATAATTAGTTGTTTTGTAAAAGCTAAATAGCCTAATTACAAAATAGCACAGTTCTTTTGAAGGGCATATTTTTACATTTTACTTTACTTTACTTTATTTGGCAGACGCTTTTATGCAAAGCGACTTACAAGGAGAAGAGAACATTCTGCACTCCGATTTGTAAAATTATATATATATGTTCCGCCTCAATCTTTTTTATTTAGAAAGAAACTACAGTATATTGTAGTACAGAATACATACAGCTAAATTTGTAAATGTGTTTCTGTGTGCGTATGTATCTGTGTAGGATACTGAGTGGAACTGTACCAGTCATAGAGGTTTCCCCAGGAGATGGATCGGTGATCCGGTCTAACGGTGTCCTTAACAATTATTATACCCATCACAAACCTAACCTCCAGTCAGGGCAGGTAAGCTTAAGCCATATTATCTATTTAATTATATTAAGAATAGCTTGTTATGAGTTTTGGGAGCTTAAAATACAAAGAAATACATTTCTTTGTGAAAATGCCTAATTATTTGACTGTGTCTGTCTCACAGGTCAAGGAAGTAACATACCACTTGAATAGCCTTCCACCTGATATACCAGGACAGGCCTACTCCACATGCGCTATTGTGAATCGTGCTAGCAGGTAAGCTTCCACTTTAATTCTGATAAATTTCACGACTTTATGTCATTGAAGTCTCCAACCATCACATCATTGTTTTACAGGATCCTCACTTGCTACAACCAAGCCAAGCAATCACTGAAATTCCCTGCTACACCCAGCTGCTTGCAAGAGGTCAAAGTAGTCCCTGCGGATACAACTTCAAATGTTATTACACTGTAAATACTCAGTATTTTTCAGTTTTCTAAATAAATAGTAGTATAATTTGTTTGCAGGACGTACATGTTTCTAAACCAGTGTTGCTTGAAAAACTTCTGTCCAGTCCTGAGCTGTATATGAATGCCACACAGACTGCAGAAAGCCGGTGAGTATCTTTTCAATATTATATTATTAAAACTAGTTACTGTATTTTTAGCTTATGTATAGTGTTGATGTGGTCTTCCATTCACAGATCAGACCTTGTAGCTGCAGAACTGGAAAAGATAAAACGCTTCAACTGTATCCTTTGATGATGGCACAACGGGCTGCAGACACAAATATTGATTTTTGCTGTGACATTTTCACAAACTAGACCTGTTTATGTTGAGGGACAATTGGTGTGCTCTTTAACATCCTGTGCCCAGTTCTTCTGGAGAACAGCAACCTGCTAAGAAGTGAGAAAGGATGTGCAGAACTTCAAGACAGCTCTGCAGAAGAGATGACTCATGGACCAGTGAATGAGAGCTACGTTAGTGAAGCTCTTCAGAGGACATCCAGAGTCATACAGGACATTGATGCTTTCATATCTGGAACCGTGCTGAAGGAGTAAAGAAACGCTTGATTTAAAAATATAAAGCTGTTTTACCACTTTGCACAGATGCTCAATTAAAGACTAACACTCACATCATGTATAAAGAAATAAAATACCCCACTGTTTATGGGAAAGTGCAACAAATGTTAGCCTTGGTTTTGTGTCAGTTGTAAAGTTTGTATCAGTCAGACATCCACCTTCCAGAAGCTGGAGTCAGTGTGGGAGTAATGTACCAAGCAGGATCACTTTGTTGACCAGGTAACGTCTAAAAAAGCATGCAATAACACCTTAACACCTTGATGTTTCCTCCCTACGCCTGTGACAAAGGGAAAAAAAAGTCCTCAATGGTAATGTAGGTCACCACTCTAACAAGCTGTTGTCTTGTGTTTAACCATATACCTTGTGGCTCACAAACAGCCAGAAAGTTTTTATTTCATGCTCTAAAAGGTTTATGAAATGATGCAGTAGTTTTGATTCACATAAAGACCCTAAACAGCCCCAAAAAACGTTTAAATCACATCTCAAAACACATCTGTTCAAACATGCATATACTGTATGACATCTCCTGTCCCTATATTTAAATAACTTTATATTTTATTGCTTACCAAATGTTATTGTCTTATCCAGTGTTTTTAATTTGATTTTATTTTTATCTTATTCTTTGCTGTGTAAAGTGTCATTTGGTGTTTTGAAAGGTGTTTATAAATAAAATGCATTATTATTATTATTATTATTATTTAAAAAAAACACCAAAATCCCATACTTTATTTATCGTTCTGATATTTCAGAACTGCTGAAATGCACAAGTGTACTTACTGTATCTTAAGTTAGGAACAAGACTCCATAGACCTATGGAGTCAGTAATAGTGCATCTCAGCATGGTTTAGATAATGTAATTAACTTCATTATATAACTTGAAATATTTGAAATAAACACTTTACAGTATTTTAATCATGCTAAGCAGACAGAACAATTGTCTTTTCTCACTCAGTTAAAGTAAAATACTTCCTTTATGGGTGGGGCAGGTTTCTTAATAAATTGTATCACACTGACTTCCCACACAAACACACACATATACAGGCAAAGATCAGGTGAGTGATTACTGACCAAATTTTATGACTTTTTAAATTTTTAGTTTTAAAGTTTTTTTTCTGCAGCATGTACACAAATAAAGTTCTTTGAATTGAATTGAACAATGTTGTTCTGTACATATTATGTACACATATATGTTGTTCTGTACATTAATGATGTTAATGTGTGTTACACTCATTTGGCATAAGCTTTGTCTTCAGCTTTTAATGGTCTCTGATGTAATGTCTTTGTTAACATTTAGGGAATTCCCTTTTTTTCAAATTTTCATGTATGTGATAAAAGAAAATGTGAAGGCAAAAACAAAAGCTTTCTAAACTCAACAGGAATTTTTTCATTTTCCTCTATATAGAGAAGGTAGTCATATATCCAGGGTCTCATGGCTAAGTTCAACCAAAGTCACAGCTCTCTGCCAGATGCTTCCTACAATTTATCACTCCAAAAAGATGTCTGTGCTGTATCCTCCTCTGTTAAAGCCAAAATCACTGCTCTGGAGGTGATTAAATTTGGCACTGTGAAAACAACCAGTAGCTCCCACACTCACAAACCTGACTATGAGAGAAGATTTACACCCACTCTCACACAAAATGTGCGACCGTCTTCACACAGAGTACAGTCGTCTAAACCTGCTGAAACACAGAGAGACATTTTTAGATCCTCTGTGTCTCCTCATCCAAAAAATGTAGTGATGAAATCTGCGATGCAAGGAAATACTGGCATTTCCTCCAAAACCAATGTTTCGTCTGCCTCAGCCATGCCAGTATGGATTAATTACAGTAAACCAGATGCTACCATAATTCTGAAACCAGAAACCCAGAAATTGAATGTGCCATCATTACCCAAACCACACCAAGGCACCAAACTCTCTAGACCTACACCTCCGCAAACCCAGACAGCACAGAAACCTAAATACCTAAAAAAAAACTAAATAAAACCTAAATGGAACATTACACAACACTGAACAAAGCTCTTTTTGTATCACATCGCCAAAACTTTAGGTGATCAAAAGTGTTGTGACTGACAGGTGTTTCTTCCTGTGGGATTGCTTGTTCAAATAATAAGTAAGATGATAAGATACTCTCAGTTTTAGTCTTGGACTTTACCTGTGGAGACTCCATTTGTTGTTAAAATGGATAAATCAGTTAATCAGTTATTTTTTTATAAAACTGTAACATCGCCAACAACCTCCGCGGAGCATGGGTGAAGGTATTAAAATCCACCATTGAAGTAGACTTCATGACCAGAAATACAGAGGCAGTACCTCTCAAGATGCAAAAGAGCAGCAAGAAAGGAAAGCCAGGTTGGAATTTTGGAGAAAAAAAACACATACATGAGCCACAAAAGCTGTGGGCTGGTGAGACCAAGATTAAACTCTACCAAAGTGATGGAAAGGCCAAAGTGTGAAAGAAGAAAGGATCTGGTCATAATTCAACCCATATAAGCTCATTTGTGAATCATGGTAGAGGTACTGTCATGGCTTGGGCCTCTGAAACAGGCTCACTAATCTATATTGATAATATAACTAATGATGGTAGCAGTAGAATGAATTCAGAGGTCTACAGAAATATTCTTGTACTAACACAGATAAATGTATAAAAACTTGAAATTCTGAACTGATATTGTTTTTTGACCATTAACCCAAATGTCTTCAGTGTACAGCAAAAACAGATGAATTAGCCTTGCTGTTCCAATACTTATACTGTTTTTCAAATGTAAAGATACCATCATCCCATCCACTCCTGCTGTTTACAGAATGTTGTTACACATGGGGGACATCTAGTGGTTAATGAGGTGCTTTACACATGAAACCCTGAAAGTCTTGAACATTGGTGTTAACTAATTAAATCCAGTATAATCTTTAATAATGCTGCCTTATATCTTAAAATGTAAGCATGCTGAGTATTTTTGCAACTGTTTATGCATCTCAATGTTTTTTTTTCTTGTTTCTTATCAGAATTTCTTCTCTACCACAACCAACCACAGATGAAGGTAAACATGCCAATAATTTAAACATTTTAAAATCTTTTTCTTTACATACTGTACAAAGTGTTGTGGATGTGATATTTTATACTAAATGTCTCTGTGCCCATAGACGACTTGTATGATGATGTCGATGTCCAGGATCCTCTGCTGCCTTTTGAAGAGTAATATCAATTAAATGCAAGATTTTAACCTACATATTCTAAAACATAACAGTGATTTTTTCATTATAGTTTTAATTTTTTTCATTTTTACTTACACTTACTGCAAATACATAATTAAATCCAGCTTCTGCTTAAAGTAATGTCTGCGTCTTCATGACAGAATCTGATAGATCTGATTACTATTTGCCCACAGGCTTGATATTTATGGTGACATGAGAGAAGGTATGTCCTTCTGACTCAAACTATTGTGCTGAGTTTCTTTTACTACATTTTATTTGACTACTACAATTAACACTTACTCTACAAATATGAGCTTGTATAGAAATCACAAGGTCACTTTATAAAAACAGTAATTCTGTACTTTTACTTTTTGCACTTTTAAAATGTAGGGCTTAAACATTTATTGGGGAGTTTACATTGTGGTATTAATACTTTCTGATTACTTATAATACTTACATGAGATTTAATGGGGGAAAAAACTACCGTGTATTAAAATATGTTTCTTTTTTCCTGCAGACTGCGTTTATGAGATCAGCTAATCTACAGTCACGACAGCGATAGTTGGATCAGACTATGTGATCATTTTAATATATAATAACAGTTGCAACAACATGAAAAAAAGTAAATATAAAAAAATAAAATGAATTGCATTATTACTGCTATTAGTCATTTACTGTTTGCAATTACTGTGGAGTTTCTTAATCAAAATGGATGGTTCTTAAAGATTTTTGTTATTAAATTTGGCATTGCTTAGCTTACCATATATTATCATATATATTACCAATGCAATGCTAACATAGTTTGACAAATATAGAAAATGTATTCATGGTTGATGCATATATGTACTGTTACAATTGCTCTGAATCTTAATCACAAATAAAGATCTATGAAATAATGGGGTGGTGAAGTTAATGCTGACCTCTATTTTGAATAATAATCTGTGTGACCACTAACCAGTGTTCAGTAGCTCCATTTTCACTGACCGTTATACAGTCGCTAGGTCAGATTTAAATTTTTATCCCAGATGGGATTAGAGGGGGATTAAGGAGAATCCATCTGATCTCAGGTCTGTGGACGACCCACTGCAGCATTGTCGGAACAATCGCTGTTATGTTTTCTCGCGAGAAACCGCGAAGTTTCCGGTGTTGTGTATGTTCCTGGAAACATGGCGGCCAGCTTCCGCGGCCGTCCTATCCGGAGTCTTCGGATGCGAGGTAAGCATGAAAAACTCGATTTAGCGCTATCTGTAATATCGGGTTATTGCAAAATAACATTTTCTCAGGGACGCATTGACCTTGGCGTGATCCCTCAGCATGTCCGCGGTGTGTGTTTTTGACAGGTCGGAATGACAGCGGGGAAGAGAACGTACCGCTGGATCTGACCAGAGGTAAGCAGAGGCTTCATCACATCACCCTGAAAGCGATTATTGTTCAAAATGGACGAGGAGCATTTCTGCAAACACTAGCCATATGAAGTGAAAGTACAGTTAGTCAGTGCAATTGTCCTGTCATTGCTGTTGTCATTTCCTCAGATTTTCCTTCTGTTTAGTCTAATAACATTGCCAGCCTGCATAATAACAGGCGGTAGCTAGCTAACTAACTAGCTGAGTTAGCGTTAGCTAGCTACCACAGCTAACCAGGCATGACGACACTGTTGTCTTGATTGGTGTGAGTGGGCAAGATAGTCTGTTATTTGGCCGACCAGCCATAAGTGATGTAGTCACGCATTGGTCATCACTGGCTGTAGGAAAAATTGTGTTTCAAGGCTGAGTAGTAGTTAGCTGAGTAGCATTTAAACAGCACAGAGATCGCAGGGTGGTTTTTCAAGTAGCACACAGCTGCACAAGCTGGTCAGCTTTACTCCTTCAGCAGCAACATTGCATATCAGTTTGTTTACATGCAGCTGCGGTTCTCTAGGTACCTGCTGGCTTAATTTCAAATCAGGGTTATTTTGCACCTGAAATACCAGATTAACGCAGCAAAATAAGAGAACTTTATTATAGTTTTGTACAATCCATGCATGTGTGAATTCAAGACCATCTAGCCCCAAAATATTATCTGTAAGACCACTGCATCTATCTAATGATTCCCATCATTGCCTTGTTAGTTAAGGGCTCTAAGACTATTTCTAAAATATTTATGCAACCCCAAAATTGCCTGAAAATGTTCACAAGTATTTGTTTTATTGCTCCAAATCTTCATCCACTTTGGTTTTGTTTTTTTCTCTTATGAATAAAGAACCCCTCATATACATTTATGTAGTATAAAGTCAGTTCTTGCTTAGCAGTTTGCAGTAGACCAGTGTTCATAATAAGCTCATAATTGTCTGTTTTTGCATTTGATTTATTTTTTGACTGATGATTAATACTTATAGGTATTACTGTTTGTAATTTTGTTGTGTCAAAATCATTTAGCATTACAGTAAGCACATCATTATGTGAAAGGAACTAAAGACGAAAAACACTTCCCCACTCAGTGCTTGCATTTACTGTCTAGACCGTGTTTTGACTGTACACACTAAATTAGTTTGACCAGCTAGACCAGCTTCCTTCCTGCAACATATCATTACGGTTCATCAACTGATGTTATGGCAATATGGCCTAATGCTTGTCTTAGTTACATTGTATTTCCTTATCATTTTCCTGAAGAACCATCAGAAAACCTCCGTGAAATACTTCAAAATGTGGCCAAACCACACGGAGTCAGTAACATGCGAAAACTGGGCCACCTGAACAACTTCATAAAGGTAATGCTGTCAAGTTGGGATGCATGTAAACCAGTGTTTTGTTTACTATTTGTGCCTAATTGTTTGCTGTGTGTTCACATCATTTAGTGAAAGTGACAACATTGTGAGGTTGTAATCTCCCAAAAATCTATCATTAAACCTGTGTTAAAACTGTGCATATAAAAATACAGCTTTTCAAGATGGTTGATTCACTGTTAAGATGAAGGATGAGTAGCTGTGCTCCCCCCTCCTCTGTAGTGTCACCATTGAACTCTCCTTGATCCTCTCCTCATGGGTGTTTCTGCCAACAGGCCTAGCTGTGCCTGTCATTGTGATGCTGACAGTGAATGTAAGAGGAGCTCTAGGGATGGGAAAGCTCTCTGGCCTAATGTGCATCAAGAGCAACTCTCCATCTTTGAAACCTGAGTTTTTTAATGTCTGGTTATTGTTCTTATGAGATACTCAATTCTAAAATTGTTTTAAAGACTGCACAGCTTTATTCTATTTCTGTTCTAGTTTTGAACTGTTGTGTTGATGAGGGGTATTATGTAATGTCCCCAAATATCAGTGACACCAAATAATTAGTGTGTTCAGCTAAATGGAAACACAAAACAAGTGATCAAAGTTTTTAATAGGCACCAGAGGAGATGTTTAAAATGTTTAAACTCAAAAACTGAGCTGTGTGTGTCTTCATACTTAACTGTCTTTTTTGGCACTTTACTGCTGGTAGGGAACTTTATAAAAACACTTTTTTAAAAGGAAGTCTGGGTGAACGTTGTTTTCACATCTAAAGATTGTTTTACTTAGTGTGGACATGGCCTCTGATGGGCCAGGAAGCGCTCCAAGGTATTTTTCTGTCTTCCACCCAGCACATACAGACATAGTCTGAAGTATTCCTGTTATTTTGACCAGAAATAACAGTGTGTAAAAAATCACTTACAAAACTGAAAGCTAAGGGTGAGGGGCACTGATTCTTATTTAGATGTTTGATCATTTCTACTGAGCGAGCCTGCTGCCCTGAACCACTTCTGTCTGTCATAGACATATTTTCACCGATTGTTAGTGGCTATGCTGGCAGTGAGTGTTGGCCTTCAGAAAGCTGTGCAGCTGGTACCATAGCAGGCTGAAGGCTGTGTGTGGGCCTGAGTTTTGCATCTCTAATTCATACATCTAACTCTCTTGTTTACAACATAGAGCAGCGTAATAGCCATGACCTGTGTGTGTGTCTCTGTGTGTATATGTCTATTCGAGCACCATGCCTCTGATTCCTTATAAGGCTTCCAGGACAGTGAGGGTGACCTAATCTCCCTGGAGAGGGTTACATGCCCCTCTCCCCATCTCCTCTCTACCCTCCTCCTGCATGTTTGGGCTCTGATACCACAGCTGGTTTAAAACAACTCACCATGCCTCTGTTCACCCATCCCATCCTCCTCTCTCTGTTCTGCTCTGCAGTTTATGATGAAGGAGAGAGTAAATTTACATCCAGGTTTAATGAGCAAAACACACAGAAATGACCTGTTTAATTTACTCATTCGCTCCCCTGCTGATGCTGTATTGGAATAGGCAGAGACTGAACTACTTTGATGGAGCAGCACTTGGGTGTTGGTAGTGCTAGGGTGCCTCAGAGTGCTTATGAGAAAAGCTGGCAGCTTGAAAATGAAAGCCTCCTTTGCTCAATGAACTCATTGCTTTGGGCATATAATGAGTTTTAGACGGTGCTGTTGTTAGCCTTGACCTGCCAGTTGACATAGACATTTGCTGAAGATTTATTTATTTTATAGTGAATGGATTTTGTGGGAATAAAATTTCAATCTTGTATATACCAACTGTTGTTAAGAATGACCTATGGGGATAGAACAGCACAAGGTTGCCATTCATGCTGGAAAAGGAGCCCACAGCGATGCCTGGTATGTTACAGAAAACAGGAGCAAATAGTCACGCCGTGGGCAGATGTATATGACAGAATTAGTCAGTCTACTGCATAATTTCTGTTAGCACCTTCTGTTTGTGTATATCCAACACATCATACAAATGCATTTACCTACAAACAGCAAATGGTGACCGTCACAAGTCAACTCTCTCTATTGGACTTTTAAACACGTTGATCTATGCTTTTGTATTTATACAAACATACATCCATCTGAAACCAGTGCAAGAATTATTATTCATTCACAATTCACCTAGTCCAAACAAGACAGTGTGTAACAGACAAGTATAAAAATACAACGGCCTGCATGGCTTCTGCAGGAAAGTGCAGTCTGTGAGTTTAGTGCATCTTCGACTCAAACACTGTTAAATGAGCTTCTCAAGTAAAAGATGAAGTAAAAGAATTATAAATACATTGAGGGGCAATTATCCCAGTGCTAGATTTAGTTTTATACTTGAAGGCAGAGTAATGCTGTCATTATATGAATTCAATATTTTTTAATTCTATTTCTATATTATATATGATATATTTATATTAATATTTCTTTTTATAGCTGCTATGCAGCATTGGCCACCATGAGGAATGCTTTGGGTTTACACATGAACAAATCATCATTTGGTAAGTGATGTCAGCTATTGATTATAAATTGTGTACTTTTTGGTGACATGTGGTCTATTTTCAATTTCTAGCCTTGTTTTTTTTATGCAACCAAGTAAAATTGTTTGCTGCTAACCAGAGCAGATGTTTTACATTTGGAATATTATTTTATTTAGTTTTTAATTGAAAAATAAACCAGAAATCTTTGTGATTTTTAACCCCTAGTCTGCGACTAGCTCTACTGAATGAGGCTAAAGAAGTGCGTGCTGCAGGGTTGAGGGCGCTCCGCTACCTCATTAGAGACACAAGCGTGCTGCAGAAGGTCCTGGGGCTACAGGTGGACTATTTGATAGCCAGGTGAGATCGAGCTTTAGCCACAGCGGTCAAAGAAAACTGCTCTCTGCTTGGCTTTTTATGTTTTGGATCTAAGAATATTCCTTTGAAATGTTCTGCTTCAGTCACACCTAGTTTTTACATTCTTTTTTCTACTGGCTGGCCGTGATGAAAAAGAACAGGACATGACTGATTATGTATTGTTTTAGATGCATTGACATACAGCAGAGCAATGAGGGGGAGAGAACCCAGGCTCTGAGACTTGTCCGAAAGGTAAGATACTATGCATGTTTTTTATATTTGGTATCTCTGCATGAGTGTGCAACGGAGTACAAGTTATTTATAGCTCTTACTGTAGTTTACTGTAAACCTTCGCACATGCACACACCCATACACACGCAGTCAGGCTCTGGTTTCAGGAAGGGACTATAGGCCAGAGAGACAAGTCCTAACATTTAGCCTTGCCTGTTATCATACAGCTTATTTCTGTGATCACTTCACTACATTTTTAGATATTTGATCCTCAGAATACACATGAGTATAAAACAGTCCTAGAAAAAGTGACCATAAAAAACACAATAGTTATTTTTTGACTCTGTTTATCCAGCATTGTTTGATGACTCATGTTTTTCTTTTCATCTCTTCTCTCTCTGTAGATTATCACTGTCAATGCAATGCTGTTCCCCACCTCTATTGCAAACTCTCTAATTGCTGTGGGGACTGATGGACTACAGGAGAGAGACCGCATGGTTCGTGCAGCCATAGCCATCGTGTGTGAGCTAGGTCAGTACCTAGTCTTTGTGAGGAGCCCTAAGGAAGTTGAGAGACAAAATTAAGCTAAAGTAAAATACCTAATTTGCTATGAAGAAATATTAAAGGCCTCTAACATTTCTTTGTTACTGACTTTGCCTGTGTAGCCCTGAAAAACCCAGAGGTGGTGGCCAAACGAGGAGGCCTCAGCACCATCCTGAAGAGCGTGATTGACTGTCAGCTGAGTCGCATCAACGAAGCACTGATCACCACCATCCTCCATCTACTCAACCACCCACATACCCGTCACTACGTGCGTGTCGACGTTGAACTCGAGGTACACAGATATGAATTCAGCTACTGTTTCTAAATGAGATGGTGTGCTGGGAGTCAGGAAACAGCCACCTGGGGCTGAAGTCACCTCATCACTACAGTCATGGATGTCACATGAGATCTTTAGCAAGTTCATTCTTACTGCAAGTTGTTTGGTGGGAATTAGGAATGCGTCCATGTAATTTTAAGGAACTAATAAAGAGCATTTATAGTTTGTTGTATTTTGTACTTTTACATCTTTTATGTGTGTTTTCTGTCCTCCAGCAAATCCTCGCGCCTTTCACAGATTTTCACTATCGTCACAACGCAGACACAGCTGAAGGGCAACTAAAGTGAGTTGGGGGGGGGGGTATGAACAGTGTCACTGTTACAGTAGAAACAAAACGATAGTGTTCTGACATTTCCCTCTGTTTACTATTTGTTGTGCTCCTGTATTTGTAGCAGCATGTGTTGAGAAAGACACTGACATGGCCCTTCTTATTAGGGCTACTTGATTCCACAGTGACTTGCTCGAGGATGTGAAGCAGGCTAAGTCACGATAATCCTTTAAGTCACGCTGAAAGATTTGCTTTTATATTGAAATCTATATTGAATCTGCTTTACTGACTTTAGTGTTTCATTTTTTATTTTGCTTTGGCGGTGTAGTTTGATCCTTTGTAAAATGCCTTTTATTGCTCTGTGAAAAGTGCCTTACAGATTTCACAGTGATCCTGTGTGTGTGGGACATGGTGTGCTGTTTTTAATGTGTGTCTTTCCACATTCATAGAGAGGACAAAGAGGCCCGTTTCTTGTCGAGTAGAATGGCCATAGTGGCGGCCTTCCGCTCCTGGTCGGGTAAGGGCTTAGATGTAGTTATTTAAATAAATGTTTGTTTTACGTTTTCAGTTTTCCTGTTGAAGACATTATAAGTTGAATGTCTCCATTTGTCTCCTTTTTCTGTACTCAGGGATTATCAACCTATGCAAGGCTGGAAATTCTGGAATCCAATCTTTAATTGGCTTACTCAGCATACCAAACATGGAAGTTAGGGTGAGTATCGAAACAGCTGCAGACTAAAAATTTAAGTATGTCTGGGAGAAGATGTTTGTAGAAGTTCATAACTATTTACTTTAGCAGCCAGGATTTCACTGATGTGACAGCTCTCTTGTCTTTGAAGTTTCATTCCCCCAACACTCATGCAACTCGCGCTGTAGTTAGATGGTAAACTTTGATAAAAACTGTACCAAACTGACGGTGACTTGTGTCTGGCTGGTGTAGTGAGATATATTTGTTGTAGCACTGACTGAACAGTACAAATTGAGAAATTATTATTCTTTCCTAGTGAAACTAGCGCTCCTTTGAGCATAATAATGCTAAGTGTACTTTGCACTATTCAAAAATGAAAATATTTGATTGCTGTAATGTTATTTCGCCTGCAGAAAGGCTTGTTGGAGGTGTTATATGAGATATTCAGGCTTTCTGTGCCCATTGTAACTGAAGACTTCATGGAAGCTCTTCTAAGTGTTGGTGAGTAAACATCGTTTGTGTGTTCATAATTCATTTTTGTACTTCTGCACAGTGTCATATAACCTAGTGATACCCAAATCACTAGGTTATATGACACTGTATAATAGTGGTCATCTGATTTGGGTTTTTCAATGGCCGATGCTGATCTTTAGAGAGCAGGGAGGCTAATGGCTGATATATGCTGCAGATATGTTGATGTTGTGTTTTTAAAAAAAAATAGAATATAACAATTTAATAATTACAAATGAGAAGCAAATAAGCTGAACGTAAATGAGCATTTAAAGTAATAAGTAAGTAAAATATTTGAATTATTTCAATAATTAGCTGTGTGAGGAAAAATCACTCATGCTACGCGATGTACTCTTGTGCACAGTAGGTCCACTTACTCACTCGTGACAAGAGAGGGAATATCTGATATTGGGAAGATTCTGTATAATTTGCGGGCATCAGGGAGCCACTATTAAAATGCAGGAGACTGCCGCAACGTCTGGGAGCGGTGTGGTTTTTTTATACTGGGAGTTTGTTTAACAAGTGTTTTGATAAACTGTTTTATTGGCTTTTTACTCACTTTTAACACGTGTACAGTAGTGTAACGATGTACAGTTGTAAGCTAGTGAAGTCTTGTCTCACCTGGGCTTCCTCAGTTCCCCTAGTACACGCAGATCATTTTTCACATTAATACACTGTAATTTTCAGTCGCATATATGTGTGAAATGCTCGCAGTGTAGGCTGCAGATGTGACATGAGCGTAGACATCGGCCAGTGATGATTAAATAAAAATGTCAAAGATCGGCCTGATTGATTGGCCTACCGATCAATCACTACTTAATGTGTAATAAAATGTGTAATTGCACTGGCTACTTAACCTTGTATGATCTTGACAACAAGAACACTCAGAGTTTTACACTAAAGTCTTTTTGTCTTCCTAGAACCCAAATATTTTACACACACAGCACTAATATTTGCTCTTTTCTACTCCAGACCCTGCCAGGTTCCAGGACACCTGGAGACTGTCTGATGGGTTTGTTGCTGCTGAGGCCAAAGTCGTCCTCCCCCATCGAGCCCGCTCTAGGTCAGAGATTTATGAAAAGAATTGCACAGTTTAGTATTTGTGTAAGTCGCAAAGTTCTGATTTCTTTTTTTTTCTATTTGCTACAATAGGCCTGATCTGATGGACAACTACCTGGCATTTGTCTTGTCTGCCTTTATCACCAGTGGGCTGTTAGAGGTGAGTTGATACAGTGTTTTTTCTCATAACATTTACGCAGCTACTTTAAGGTGCTTTAAGAACCTTTTCTCACTCCTCGTGTTTGTCACTGTAGGGACTTGTTGAAGTTGTAACCAGTAGCGATGACCAGCTGGCTGTCAGAGCCACGATCCTGTTGGGAGAACTTCTACACATGGTAATAGAAAAATGGGGAAAGCATCTGTAACACATGATATAATTTGATAAATGTTGTTTCAGACTGGAAAAAAACAACTCTAAATGTCTGAGTTTGTGTAAATAATATTAAATAAATAAATATTGAATAAGGCTTGTGTATTTGAAAAGCTTCCTGCTATGACTGAATGCTTTTTTGCTTTTTTCCCTGCCTCTCTTGTTTAGGCAAACACCATCCTTCCTCATTCCCATAGTCACCACCTGCACTGCCTTCCCACTCTCATCAACATGGCAGCTTCCTTTGACATCCCCCAGGAGAAAAGACTGTGAGTACATTCTGTCACACAAGCACACACACACACATGGGCTTGTCAGTTTTTCCTCGCTAAACATTCAGTGCAAACACACATGTATTCTCTCAAATTGTGTTGCATTTTCTTAGAAATGTGCCCTCTATCAGAAAGTGTTGTGGTCAGTAGTGTTAAATTCACTTATAGAAACTATGAACTCTACAAATTGAGAATGTGTAAACACAGCACCCGTGTTGTGTCTGTTCCAGTTGGGCAAGTGCGGCAGTCAATAATCTGAAGCGTTTTCATGAGAAGAAGAAGAAAGGCTTGAAACCGCACAGTCTTTACCTGGACCACATCATCCGCAAGTCTGTGTCGTCACATAGCCGCAGAGAGTCACACTCACGTGCCCACAGGGACATCTACGTCATCAAGGTAAATATAAACGTGCGTTTCCAGAATTTAAGTTAGGCCTATTTTTCATCTATCCCACACTTGACATCAGTTTCATCTTTGTATGATCAATACAAGATGAAAAATGAAAAAAGTTGTACATGAAATGTTCCTTAAACCACAGCATCTCATTTCCCATTTCTATATCTGTTAGACACATAAAATACTGTGTATGAATTAGGCAACTTTAATGTCATTACGAGGCCAAGCTGTTTTCTTCTGCTTTCACTGTTTGTGCTAAGCTAAGCTAAAGAGTAATTGTAAAAGTAAACTGTAATTTACTGCAGTTTTTGCAGTTTGGCACTAAACAAGTGCAGGTGAAATAAATTAAACAAATAAAACTACAGGAAGAATTTAATTACAATTTGTGCTTTGACATTTCCATAGTGAAAAGTGGTAATTTTTCTAAACCGTCACATGAATGTTTTCTCTGTTTGTTTTCAGGACACAGAGGAAGCACTGATGACGAACCTGAGGGACAGTCACATTCTCAACCACAAGCAGAACCTAGAGTGGAACTGGTTGCTCATCGCCACCATCCTTAAGGTCAGGCTTTTCACAAGAAGCACCACAGACACAGTTGTGTTTTTTTTTTGTTTTTTTTACCTCTGATGTTTAAATGTTGTGTTTCTTTCCCAGTGGCCAAATGTAAACCTCAGGAACAACAAAGATGAACAGATGCACAAGTAAGACCCTGTCATATAATCTGCAACATCCACTGCAACATTTTCGATAGTTTGATTTGTTTTTTGGTATATTGTTTGAAATACTGTTCTTCTGTGTGATGCAGGTTTGTGCGGAGGCTGCTGTACTTTTATAAGCCTAGTAGTAAACTGTATGCAGGGCTTGCATTGGATCACGTAAAGGCCAGACAACTCACTGTTGTTGGCTGTCAGTTTGTTGAGTTCCTCATGGACTCGGATGAGGTTAGAGAAGTGTGCACTAACACACAAACGAACACAATTTTTTTTTTTTTACCTTTTGTCATTTCCTAACTTTCCTCTCCTGTCGGCCCTCTGTCTTCTCTTCTCTGTGTCACAAGGATGGTCAGGGCTACCTTGAGGATCTGGTGAAGGACATGGTGTCATGGCTCTCCTCATCCTCAGGGCTAAAGCCTGATCGCTGTCTGCAGAGTAATGGCCTGCTCACCACACTCAGCCAACACTACTTCCTTTTCCTGGGGACACTCTCTGCGCACCCACAGGGAGTCAAACTGCTGGAGAAATGTGGCCTGTTTCAGTGGTGAGTGAACACAAAATTGACTTTTCTGAGCTTTTCCAGGCCCAGAGTGTTAGAATCTGAGACATGCTTGTTTGTTTGGTGAAACAGTTGCAAAAGACATTTAAATTAAGGTTGTGCTAACAGCTAAATATAACGACTACACTTGTTTTCTGTATATGCAGCCTGCTGAATCTGTGCTCTGTGAAGAACCAGGATGCTGTGCTTAAACTTGCTGTATCCACACTGGACTACAGCAGAGACGGTCTGGCCAGAGTGATCCTCTCCAAGATCCTCACTGCTGCTACTGATGTAAAAAAGCTAGACGCACAACTATACAGTTGTCTCTGAAACATGCAATTCTGTTCTATCTATGTGTACAGAAGACTGTGTTAGAAGTAAAATTATGCAAATTTAGCTAAATTTTGCAACTGACTAACTAGAATGTGACAAGAACAATATGCTGAAAACTAGTCTTTCCACAAGAACTACAATAACCCTGACCTCTCTTTCTCCCACAATGCTTCTGGTCTCACTGAGCAGACATGCAGGCTGTATGCCACCAAACACCTCCGTGTGCTGCTGCGTGCAGGCGTGGAGTTCTTCAGTAGTTGGGGCATGGAGTTGCTAGTCACACAGCTTCACGACCACAGCAAGGCAGTGTCCATGGAGGCCCTGGACATACTAGATGAGGCCTGCGAGGACAAGGTGACACAGTACAATAGAATTGAAGAGATGCATTCTTCAGTCACTAGAGCAGTAAAAAATCACACAGACTGATGTATTGTATGCCTGTGGTTTCTGCTTTCTGACTTCTGTTGTGCTGCTTCACAGGCCAGCCTACACGCTCTAATTCAGCTGAAACCAGCTCTGTCCCACCTGGGAGACAAAGGCCTCCTGCTGCTCCTCAGGTGTGTGTGTACTACGACAGTGCTGCTTATGAAACATAGCTTTAAGTACATGCTATATTTCAGCCTTTTATGTAATCTTGAAGCATTTCTATGTCTTCTCATATACACTTTTTATATTGTTTCTTCTCTTTAGGTTCCTGTCTATTCCTAAAGGTTTTTCCTACCTCAACGAGAGGGGTTATGTCAGCAAACAGCTGGATAAATGGCAGAAGGTGCAATTAATATTAAGCTATTGTAATATAATATAGCCACAAACTAACAGAAGTTTTACTCTTTGACTTAACAAATGCCTTTTGGATTGCAGGAATACAACCTTAAGTATGTAGATCTGATAGAGGAGCAGCTCAATGAAGCACTAACAACCTATCGCAAACCTGTTGATGGAGACAACTATGTCAGACGCAGCAACCAAAGGTGAGAAGCTGGAGTTTGTCATCACCTGGTGATCTACAGGATACACAGTTGTTCATGCCTAATGTGTTTGGTTGTGTCTCTAGGTTACAAAGACCAAATGTCTTTCTCCCTGTGCATTTGTATGGTCAGCTGGTCCATGATAAGACAGGCTGTCATCTGTTGGAGGCTCAGGTAAAAACATTGCATCTCAGATTTCTTGGTTTAGCAGCACACCTTCTTTCCTTCATTCATTACTATGGAGAGCAGTATGTTGTCTACATTTATCAGCCTTCCTTCCTAATGTCAGTTTTTTTCTGTCTCCTCTAGAGTGTGGTTCCTGACCTCAGCTACACGGTTCGCTCCCCGATGCTGGACACCTGGGAAGGCATTAAACACCTGAAGGCTGCTCTCTGGGCACTGGTCAGGAAGACTGTCAGTATAATCATAATAGCTACAATTAAATGGCTCTGATGGTGTCTGTCCTTTTCCATGCAGGGCAACATTGGTTCTTCAAACTGGGGTCTGAATCTCCTCCAGGAGGAGAATGTCATTCCTGACATTCTTGCACTGGCACAGCACTGTGAGGTGCTGTCAGTACGAGGGTAAGCACTTATTCATACACAATTACAATTGCATGTGCAAATATTTTCTTTTTCTTTATTGCAAAAAACTTCTGAGCATTATTTTTAAAAGATGTATGCCTTGTTTAAAATGATGTTTTCCCCCCATGTCCCAAGGCGTTTTGGTGTTGTTTTTTCTAGAAAAAAGAAATCTTCACGGTAAACAGGTTTTGCTGATGGTGGGGACAGCTCAAAATATAATTCCACTAATAAATATGAAAAGAAAATGCCGACAAGAGAGAGCGACCATCGTGAGAACAAAGGAATAAAGAAGTAATCTCTCAAAGCCTCAGCGGTACTGAAGTTTGAGAAAAATGCATTACTGCATCAATTCGTGTACCATTTCACCTTCGTAGTTGGTCACTTTCTGCAAGACATATTAACCTCTGCATGAATGCTCGAACTAGCACTAGCCGTGAGTGGAGCGGAGTTTACCTGAGACGTTGGGCAGGATGGCATACTTAGTGCGTGCAGGACCCCGAAACAGGACTGGACTTTTACAATGCTTAACATGAGTCAGTTTAACATTTAGAAACTAGACTTAGCAATTTCCGGATAAATCACTTGGGGGAGCTGGTTTGCTATTGGTTTGTTGTTATTTCAAGTTTTTATAAAAAGTGGAACAAGATGAAAAAGGTTGAAAAAGAGAAAAAAGATGATGAAAAGAAGAAGTTGACAAAAAATTTGACAAAAGAAAAAGTTGACACAAAGATAAGTTGACAAAATAAGAAGTTGTCAAAAAGTTGACAGAGAGAATAAGTTGACAAAAAGATGACAAAACAAGAAGCTGACAAAGACAAAAAGCTGTTGCCAGCTCCCCCACACATACATTGTTCAGAATGTCGGTGAAGATTCTCAGCGACCCAGGTGAAGTTATGTGGAAGTTTGAATTATGGCAACTGGAAAAAAGTCCAGTTGCCATGATTCAACTTTCAGACATTCTTCAGAACGAAGTGAGTTGGCCAGCCTGAGCTTTTCACTACAAGCCAGCATACAAACATGCATTCACCTCAAGCTTTTGTCCTCTGACCATGTGTAACATGGGCACCCAACTTCACAAAAGTATATATGTAACATCAGAACACAAAAAGTGTAATATGAACCCTTTAAACTAATTTAACATCACCTTTTCTATCAAACAGTGAGAGTTACTAACTGTCCTCTCTCATCCACAGAACATGTGTTTATGTGCTGGGTGTGATCTCCAAGACCAGGCAAGGGTGTGAGGTGCTGAAGCAGTTTGGTTGGGATGCAGTCAGACACAGTCGCAGGACGCTGTGGCCTGTCACTCCAGACGAGGTTGACACACAGTTAACCAATGAACTTTCCTCAGTGCCGAGCACACTCAGTCTGAACTCTGAATCTACCAGCTCACGCCACAACAGCGAGAGTGAGTCCCAACCAAGTACGTAGAAAGCCGTCATTTGTACAGTCTGGGAAAACTCTACTCATTGTATATATCATGTTCCACCATATGTTTTTTTAATGGAATTTATGTTAGACATCAGCTTTTTTATGCTGCTTTTTTGTTTGTAATCCATCTTTGTGCTTTCAGACATGTACATCCTGGACGATGACAAGTGTGATGTTCTGGACCAGTCAGACGAGCCCTCTTTCTATTTACATCCCAAACCAGTGAAGGACCGCAGCCCCTTCACTATTTTGGCCTCCACACGCTTGGTTCGCACCCGCATCCTGAACACCCTCTCCCTCCCCAGCAAAAAGCTGCGCTCCACCAGTGATCCTAAGACCCCATCAGGCTCTTGCACTCCTACTGAACTCAAGACGGGGAGTATAAGGCGAAACAGGACAGTGACAGAGCCCTCTGTCTACAGCCCAAACCAGGGGGATGTCTTCACCCCTGTGTTTAATGGCAGAGGAATGCCAAAGAGTCCCACAGTCAGCCTGGAGACTTCTTTTGTCGGGACCAGAGGCAGTTCTGAGGAGCAGCTTGTAGATGGGAGGCTGGCTAGGGGTGGGGGTTCAGGCCTTGGACTCAGTGGTCTAGCAGGGCATGTGGCTGTGGAGCATCCCAGCCGGGAGAGGGAGCAGACCAGCAGAGAACGCCTTGCAGGGGGTGATGGAAGCTCTTCTTCTAGTGGAGGCAATGTGGGTGGAGGTGGAGGAGGCAGCGGAGGTACTCAGTTTAAAAGTCGCAGTCAGAGCTTTAACACGGACACCACAACCAGCGGCATCAGCTCTATGAGCTCCAGCCCTTCTAGGGAGACCGTTGGAAACCCAGAGCATCCCGATCCTGAACCAGACTCTTCTGACTGTGTGAGCCTCAACACAGTGGTCTCTGCCAAGACTGTCAAAACACTCTCCTCCCTCACACCCCAGTCTCAGACCAACCACATGTCCACATTGAAGTCCTCCACTGTCTCTCTGGTACCGCCCGGCTCCTCGCACACTCTCCCCCGCCGAGCTCAGTCCCTCAAGTCCCCCTCAGTAACCACCATCAAGAGTCTGGCTGACTGTAGTTTTATGTACACGAGCCCAAGAGATGCACTGGGCTACGCTACACTGAAAAGGCTGCAGCAGCAGAGGATACATCCATCTTTGTCTCACAGTGAAGCACTGGCTTCACCTGCCAAAGATGTGCTGTTCACTGATACCATCACTATGAAGACCGGCAGCCTGGACTCTAGATTAACACCTCGCAGGTAAGTCAGATAGGCGTCTCTTCTTTCTATCATATTTAACAGAAAGCAGAGACCGAATGTGTCTATTTTTGCTTTCTCCACCTGTGTGTTTATAACTTTTTTTCAAATGATATGTTTAGTAATTCTTGAGAAACACGTGCTACTGTAGCCTAAACAGCTGTGTGTCTGGGTTAGGGTTTTGGTTTCTCTCTGGCTTGGCAATAACAGGTGTGAGTGTGTTTGTTTTGTTTTTTTGCACCTTCTGCTATGTTTGTCAGGATATCAGATAGAAGGGATACCTGTCCAGAGACCAACGTCTTAAGTTCATACCGCAGGCTGTCCAGAACACTCATTCCGCGGTGGGTGGTCCTACCCAGTGCCCTCCTTGTAGAGAAGTAGCTTGTAGCGCTGATCCAGATACATAAATCTGTCTTTGCTGCTTCAATAGCAACTACAGCTCTATGCCTACAGTTGTTTTGCCGTTGCTTTGACCCCTTTAGCTCCATAAAGACTGTTGCTGGTTGTTCCCTCCTTTGAGCCTTAGAGGTATAAGTAACACACAGGTAGAGATAAGTGTATAGATGTGGCTGCACTGTTTGTTCTGATACAAAATGGATTTTAATTAATTAGTCACTCATTTAAACCAGTGAGTGTAAGCCTTCCTGTACACGTGCATGTTAAAAATGTTAGTAAATGTCAGCGAGTGTGTAAGGATTTTAACCATAATGGGCAAGGGATAGTAATTTGATAGGTTATTAGTCTTTCACAGGATTTAAATCACATTCTGTAGAAATTACAAGGTGAAAAATTATCACTTACTATGTGAATTACTGTTACTGAATTATTTTTAAATGGTTTGTTCTAATTAAGGAAAGAAAAATGTGAGCTACAGGTATCACAATTTCCCATGCAGTATGAACCAAAAGTAGCACATTTAAATACTCACATTGTTTTGTCTGACCAGCAATCTAAAAAGCTTAATTAACTGTCTAGCCTACAAAATATCCGAAAGGGGGGAAAATGCATATCAAGCATTTGTATAAATTTGTAGGCTGTGTCAAAATGTTTTAGTTAAAATGCCCAAATCTGTTTTATCATATACATCAGCAAATCCTCACATTTTAAAAACTCCCCTCAAATCAAGGTAAATGATGTTTTTTTAATTGTCCATTATTAAATATATGCAATACTTTCATTGTAGGTCTCACTGACTCTTAACCCTTCTTTTACCCAAGAACATATTATATGTTTTCACACTTGTTTTTAATTAAGGGATTTTTCGGCATGAAACTATGGAAAACTGGTCGCTAGGTGCATTGGTGTATTTTGAAGCTATGCTAATAGCTACTTGACATTGGCCTTATAAGGCTACTGTGAGTTCGCCTGTAGCTGGTAGCCTGATAGGTTGTCACACTGTGCCAGGCTTTAGAGCCCGATATGATCCAGACTTTCTTCCCACTCTCTGCTCGCTAAGCCTCTGTCTTTGTGCTTTTATGTTCCTTTTCCATCCCAGTCTCTCCCCCCAGATCCTCTCACGCACCTCTCTTGCCCTCCCTAGGTTTTTGAAAGCTCTGAGCTTTGCCTCTCTGGATAAAGAGGAGCTTCTCAGTCCCATCAACCAAAGTACCCTGCACCGCTGCTCTTCAGTGCGCTCTATGGTCTCTAGTGCCACCTATGGGTGCAATGATGACTACATTGGTCTAGCACTACCCATGAACATCAATGATATGTTCAACATCAGAGACTCAGCCTACTTTCAGCAGAGAATCAGCCCACCGTCCGAAGAGCGGAAACGCTTCCTCTTTGGGGACGGAGATGGTAAAAGCAACTTTTGGTCTGATTAAATGACAATCAAAAAGTGAGAAGACGTGTGCATTTATTTTCACCATTGTTCTGCCTTCTGTAGGCGACCGCCCTGCTGTCCCAGTACTGAGGCAGCAGTTCAGTATCTCTGAGTTGGTTGTGTGCCGAGGTGACACCCCAAATTACACGGTGGGTTTGGAGGAGACGGGACTGCAGGAACACACAGAAGAAAACTGCCTCTATTGTGTAGGAGCCATCGTCCTCGGATACCCCACACAGCCGCAGATCAACAGCACACACCCTCGAACAGGTGAGCTACCACATACACAGTGAATCTGTGATGCACTTAAAACTCAGTGTTGAATACAACAAATACCCTCTTTTCCTGCCAGACTATGTTGACTTTCCGTCATGGGGAGGCCAGAGTGGCCATCGCCTGGAGGTGATGCCTCAGTCCAAGTTCTCTGGGGTGTCAGGTTGCAGCGATGCAGCTGTGTCACAAGGCTCAATCTGTAGCACACCCACACCAGGTGATATTGTCATCGGTAAGACCATCATTAATCAAGAAATGCAGGTTGTTGTGTTGTGTTGTTGTGTCACAACAAAGTATGAACACAAGCAAGAACACACAGCTGTGATGAGAAAGGAAAACACAGATGAAATAAGTAAATTAATAAAAAATATTGTATCAATTATGGTGTCATTTAGGTGGAAAGTCGATATCAGAAGACGGCCCTGCCTCTCGAGTCTTGCTGAGGAAGGAGGTGCTCCGCCTCATCATCAACCTCAGCTCCTCTGTAGGAACCAAAGGCCACGAAACAGGACTACTGACGTAAATCTCACTTTCTCATCGTACACACATTTTCTTTTTGAGATGCTTGTTCAATCAGAACAATAAAAAAAAAGGGTTTTAAAATTCTCCCCCCTTTTCAGGATAAAAGAGAAGTTTCCGTATGCGTTTGACGACATCTGCCTGTACTCCGAGGTTTCTCACCTCTTAGCTCACTGTATGTTTCGCCTGACCTCACGACGTTTCATACAGGAACTGTTTCAGGACGTGCAATTCATGCCAGTAAGACAATATAACACCTTTTTCCCCACATTTTCTGAGCCTACTGCTACTGCTTGAATTCAGCCATGTTTCCTCTTTTTCAGATGTATGAGGAAGCAGAGGCAATCCTGACAAAGCTACCAAAACCTGTTGAAGAGGATGTTGACCCTCCAACAGAGTCCTGATCACCCTCCTCCCTTTTGTGTTCCCTGCACAGCCCTGGTCCTGCCACTCTACAAACACGGAGAGAACACAAGACTGAGAGAATATTATATATTATTATGGCTCTAAGGATGGAGAAACATATGACATGTTTCTGTTGCTCAAAACAGAGTACCATAGCCAAGGAGGAAGAGGAAGTGGTCATCATCATTACCTTTCTTCTGGCAGATAGGAGCTGGAAATAAAGGACGTCAGTATCTCTGAACAAAATCTAACCCGACACACCTAATGATGCTGTCTCAAGACTTCTTTTTTTTTTTTAAGGAAAATGGGGAAGCAGTTTAACCAAATACAGATGGGTTGTTAATCTTGAGCAGCACTCAATGATACATCAACACAATGCTTAAGGACAAGTTGGATCATCAAGACAAAGACTCATGCTGTGTTTAAATAAAAAATAAGAAAAAATCCTAGCAACATTTTATCTCTTTCCAGAGGTGTTTTTCTGTAATGAAACAAATAAGGCATGTTTGTGTCTACCCAGTGAATCCTCAGACCCTGCGTTTTTTTTCTCTTCTTATAAAACAAAACACTACAAAAGGGTCCTGTTTTTAAAACTTATCAGGAGCCTTCCTGGTTCTTACTCCCAGCCCGACCTGTGATCTGTTATTGCCAGATATGTGCTTTTGCTTCTCTTGCCTCACCACTTCCTACAACCTGTAGCCTCTTGTCAGCACAGACAGCCAATTACTTTTCTATTTCTTGTATCTCAGACAATCAAACATCACTAGTATTGTATTCTCTAAAGCACTATATATATGCCACACTTAGACAGTACATGAGGAGAATAGCATGTAATTTAATGCTAGTATATGCCATCCTTTACTTACATAGGACCTTTAATGTTTTTCTTCAGCCATTGCATTATTAGTAAGTTTCTCAGGAGATGGTTTTTGTCTTTGGAAAGATGCTCAGTTGTAGAAGCTTCAAGATTCATTACAGATTTAGTACTGGACTCTGCTCACAGACACTTTTAAAACGCAGTATAACCCCTGCAGCTACCCGACTCTATGCCTTCATACCTCTGTGTTTCACCTCCACTGCATGTGCAACAAGCATGGCAATTTTGTAAAGTCACCTTAACGTGTTTCTTGCTTGTAAAACTTAAAAAAATAGGTTGCCATTACATGCTGCCATTACATTGTAGGACTATTATTATCCCTGAGTCTTTTTCCACAATGCAATATCACTGTTTGTCATTGGCTAAGATGGAGGAGAGAGGAGGAGGAGGTGCGATGACTAAAGGATTTGTAAAAGGTTTCCAGGGAAACGGGGATCTCTGTTTCCATTGGCATGTTGTTGCTAAAATGCTGCTACACAAATGGACTCATAGAGAGGTGATTCATAGATCAGCTGAGTGATGTCAGATCCGATCTATTTATTATATGTCTGTACCATAGAGTGCGCTCAACCAGAGAAGAAAAAAGTTATTTATATTTTTTTCCTCAAGACTGTATTATAATTTAATTTTTTTTTTTTTTTTTTTTTTGCCTGAATCGTGGTTTCCCTTGTATAATGTGTACAGTATGTTTTTGGGGGCATTGATGACCTAAAGAAACATACAATCCTATCAAAGGGATGCATTGTTAATAAAACAAAAGTGGAAATACCCAAGATACCATTTTCTTCTAATTTCTGTTATGATTATGAACATTTAGATTTACAGCGATCAGCCACAGCAATAAAACCACTTGATGCTTTTGGATTTTGTGGTGGACAGACAATGCATGCAGCTTGGGAAAAATGTAATGCTGGACGTAATTAACAGATACTGAAACACAGTGCATCGCAGCTTACTACATTTGGTAGCTGCAAATGGGTAAGAGTAGCCATGCTGACCCCTGTACACCATTAAAACCACCAGGTGCCAAAGACACCAGCCTGTGTGCAGTCATACTTGTTTTGCTTGGGCAGCCCTTGGGAAAATGTGCAGTGTCTGCAGAGTATTTCTAATGACCATAGTTACAGGAAGTACCTGCGTCAAAGGAAACTGGTGAAATATAAGACATAATATAAAACACATAAGCATAGTTAATAAATTTAATAAGTTTTACAGCAATAGCATCAAACTCCAATCGGAGAAACTATAGCATTAAATTCTGGAGTGTATGTTGCTTTAAATCAATCTAAACAAAGGTAATGTGACATATTCACACATATAAAATACTTTCATTCAATAAAAAACAAATACAAAATGACTTTCTATGAATTCAAGAACATTTGGTGACTTCTTATCCTGTCACATAATTCCACAATTGAAAAACAAATCTTGCCCAGGTGTGGTACTTGTGAAGAGAGACGTGTAGTTTCATGTGCTGAGACAGGACGTTTGACTGTCTTTACAATAGTCCACTCTTGAATTGCTCAGAAATATTGCACTGTTGTTATCGGTTCCAGTAGTTCATTACTGATTGAGGTACAGTACACAGTAAGTTAATGATATCCATATCCCCTTTCCTTGACCATCCCTTTGTTGTTGCAGTTTCTTACAGAGGTATTTACGCAGCAGAGCTCTTATAAACAGTTTTTATCACTGATGCTCAGAAATGGGTAATTTTCTGCTTCTGCTGGTTTTCTATCATTCCTGAGGGTCTGCTGGGAACCTTTGTGAAATTTGAGTCTGGATCCTGTTGGATCTCATTGTCTTCATAGCTCATGTTATCATACGTTTGACTCTTCCGATTTTTGCTGGCCTTTGCTTTGGCCTGCTGGAGCTGCAGCAGCACTGCCTTATTCACACCAGGACCTGAAAAAAAAGAAGCATAGAGATTTAGACCTTGCTTTCATTTGTTAGCCTGCACTGCATAGAAAAACATGTAGAAAATACAGTATATACCAAAATAGCTGAGCAGCACAGGGAGGAATATGAGTCCGTGAGCCATCCCCAGAAGTGTGATGACAAGGTTTAACCGGAAAAAGAACATCTGGATGAGCTGCGCTTTGGCCAACGCGAGCACAAGAATGCCTGGTAGATTGGTCATAGCAACGCCAGCAAAGACCTTCCAGGAAAAAAGGTAAAATATTTAACTCAGACAGCTGGTGCTGTATTAAGATAATTATGTCATAAAGTGTGTGAGACATTAAAGCAAATGTTGTGTACCACCCTGTTTTTGACTAAAATTTGTGCAATTAACAATGTCTACTCTAGACTGTCTTATAGTTTACTTACTGCACTGCCCATATTGGCTGTAGCCTCCGCAGCTCTTTCCACATGTGTGGGCTTGGTGCTTAGTGCAAACGATCTTGTCATATGTGACACAAACTCCACAGAGATGCCCACTGCCTGCAAACAACATACAGAATGTGAGAAAGGTTCTACCTACATGAAGAGGTATAAAATGCATAAGGTAAAGGAGGACGAAGTGCAAAAAAGAAACAAATGACAATAAAAAAAGTAAGGCAGCAAACCATCATATAGGTATTGGGAGGAAGTAAATAGTAATAAAATTCTTATTATTATCATGATATTGATGATGATGATGATGATTATTATTATTGTTCTTACCGTGACCAGATTGATAAGGGCCACTGCATTGTAATCGATGCCCCACAGTGTCATGACACCAACAGTATCCACCACGATCATGATTATGGTGAGCAGGTTGAGCAGGCCGGAGCGCAGGTCCAATCCCAGCAGCAGACAGCACACCACGAAAGTCGGCAGCAGACATATGGAGATGTTGAAGAGTCCCTCTGGCACAATGGTAAGGTACTGCTCATAAAATACATAAGTCAACCTGGAAGACGGAGGGAAGAAAAATAATGTTGAGAAACTATGGCCAACACCAATGTGTTTGGTGAAACATGAAACATGAAAGAGCCTGGGAAATACGTGTACATACGTGTAAGGAAATACTTCAAAGTCAGGCGAGGTGCCTGGTATTTTCCTCATGCCCATGGTGATATTGTAGGCTAGCTCTCTGGCCATCAGCAGTGCAGCAGTGTATTCCTGAGAGTTGGTCAGAGGCGTGTGGTAAGCCATGAACCGAGAAGCTGGGAGCACAGGGGAAAAATCAATGACATGATTTATATTTAAATGAATGTACAACAACATGTTTACAGCTCTGAGATCATTTTAAATGACTTACCTATAATTTCACCACTTGCATCTCTCACCACAGCTTTGTCATACGCTCCTAAACCACTGTTAAAAGACACAGTAAGAAGTGTGAATACTGTGTTGACATTGTGATGTGTTTTTGTAGTTATATGTGGGTCTTGGTAGAATACACACCCTTTGGAGCACTTCAGATCAGGTCTGTTACCCAGGAAGTCAGGGAGGAAGTGGTCGAATTCTTCCACACTGGGCCTGAGGACTCCATCTTTAGGATTTGCCATGCAGTTGTCGCTACAGAGCCAGGAAGCTATTAAGAGAGCAGAGAAGGTGTTGATGAAGTGTTTAGTCATACAGGGAATGCCACAGTAAAGAATGTGTGTGTTAATAGGATGTGTTCTCAGCAGTGATTCTCACGTTCATTTGCAGAACAGAAATTTCCAGTATTTGGACCAATGGTGTACAGACGGCAGCATTTGGATCCAGGGTTCAGCCAGTCAATGAAATCATCTACCCAAGAGTTAGAAGGAATAGCCAAGTAGGATCTGCAGATCACATACAGTAGGTTATGGGTTAAGACAGCAATGCAAACGTTAAAGGATTAGGCTAATATAATTGTATATTTTTCTTATAGTCACCAAATAACAATATGTTGTTATGCTAAGATAAGACAACTGTTTGCTGACTGTAGTTTACAGTATACAGACATGAGAGCAGCATCCATCTAGTCGTCAATATCTCTACAACAAAGCAAATCAGGATATTTCCTAATCTTTTGACTGTGATATTCACAATTTTGAAGCTAGAGGACAATGGACTTTGGTTAAAGTTAAAGGGAGATTCCCCCTTTATGAGGAGAGCTTTGTATAGATAAATCTATACTGTAGCATACTTAACTTAAACAAAATGCACCGATACCCATGGTAATTAGCTTGGCTGTATCCATGATATCTTGCTTGCACTAAAATACGGCCACTGACTGAACATATATTTGAATAGAAATCATACAGGAAACTTAGGGTGTTTGCTCTCTCTCAGCCTGACATGACTGGTTAGAGGCACCCTTTATCCGCTCAATGGTTTCATGTAAGTGAGTGAGTTTATCATTAACTGATCTGATTGGCATGAAAGAAGTTCCTACTATATCAGCGAGTTCAAGGATATGTCTGTGGAAAATAAGGATGAAGGACAAAGTCACAAAACTTCCCTTCAGTGTACTCTGCCAACAAACTGGTGTATGTAGAGTTGAACTGAGATTCAACAGTGTACACACACTCACTGACTCACCGATCAGGGTAGTCTGTGGCATACTGGATCTTCTGGGTCAGTGAGAACTGATCACAGCCCACACTGGAGCAGACTCCATTCATGCCCTCCACAGAGGTGAAATTGTAGCCCTTTTTTGTAACAAAATAAACAGGGACTCCGACTTCAAAGTATTTGTACAGGTACTCGAAATAGACCAACATATACGAGTCCTGCAACAAAAACAGAATAATGTTTGTTAAGTTATATTGAAAGAGTAGTGAGCAGACAGTGATTTATATTTATATTCATACAGCAGTGCTTACTGACCTTTGGCATAGCCAGCTCCTGATCCAGACCCACCTTCACATGAAACATGAGGAATAAGCATCCACAGAACGCAAAAATGAAAACCAACATCTGAAAAGAAGACAAGACAGAATGTATGTAACAAATATCAAGTGAAACAAAACCAAATAATATTTTACGAAACCTTGTTAGTGATGATATTTTTGGCACACTTTGAGAATAACTGTTCTTTATGCTATAGTAAAATAATTAGTAGCTTTACCACTATGAATCTGGTGTAACGGTTCAGTAAGGCCGGGGCATAGTATTTTCTCATGAGGGGTCGCAGAAATCCCTCACTTGGCTTGTTGGGGCGTTGGGTTGACACTGTAACACAGCAGAGCAGTTCACAGCGGTTGCTGTCTTGGCGCCGGGCATCCAGGGACAGCAGTGCCACAAAGGCTGTCATCTGCAGAACAAAGTCCATGACCACAGCCAGGGCAGCATAAAGAGCAAAGGTCTTCACTGCTGGCATGGTGGACAGGGCCCCTTGTGTAGAACAACAGTTACAGGTTAACACGTTGTATGGAAACTTAATGGCCCCTTCCTACACTCTTCTCTTTTTTCAAAGACTAAAAAGAAGTTCCTACCTAGAAAGAAACAGACAGACTCAGAGAGACTGCACAGGAGCATGCTGGGAGCTACGTTTCCAAGGACACGACCAATCTGCTCCTCTCTCTTTTCTCCTGGCTTCCTTACATCTCTCTGCAAGCAATAAAGAGTAGGGTAACATCATTTATATTGATAACAAACAAAATCAACAATGTTGTACATTCATGGTGCGCACAAATATACACACCTGGTACTCCAAAACAAAGATGAAGATGTTGTCGGCTCCTACAGCAAGCACCAGGAACGGCACAACCTGCAGAATGACCAGCGACGATGGGATTCCTATCCAGGAGTAAAAGCCCATGGAGGCCAGAACAGAACAGCCGACCACCAAGATCCCACCAAGACCCACCAAAAACTTAGAGTCCACCTTTAGAGCACAGAGATTAGATTCCACTCAGGGAACTTGTTCTTTTTCTCATACCTTTTGCTTTATCATGTTTTCTGTTCTGTGTAACTGCATGGCCAATAAAGAGAGATAAGCACTGTACAGCTGATGTAGCCATATTACAGCAGTTTCTCCATATCATATATCTGATAAGTACAACTCAATTTTACTCTCTTAGTGGAGGCTTATTGCATCCCAGGCACATGTTCTATTTTAAGAGTAGAACAAGCAAAGTCATGTAGCAACAGCTGTGATGCTGTAGTTATAGTAGTGCTTTGAGCTGCCATGATGACGGTGCTACATCAATCACCAAAGTTATTACAATTAATGCTGAGTGGGACAGTGAAATTCAGACAGTACAGTTCAAATCAACCCGTCCAGTTAAGTTATTATACTCAAAAGCGTTTTACCAGAATGCGTTTCCATGAAGAGTACTCCCCCAGTGCCACAGCAATGTAGACAAAGATTACAGCATAGCTGATCATGAAGATGGGGATGTCCTCTGCTGTTGTTCGATTAATCTCATCCTCCAGGGACCTCTGTGGAGGGAGTAGGGGAACCAGAGAGAAGTGAAAGATTAGGGATTAGATTAAGATTGTAACTTGATAGAAAATAAGGAGAGAACTCCACACAACCCTTTGAACAGCTTTGACAGCACATCTTTATCAGCGTCAGTCTCCAGTTCTACAGGAGCTATCGTATAGATTCATGCCATTCAAAGTGCTTTACAGATGATTTACAAACTGATAAGACAGAACAAATGTGGACAATAAAAACTATTTACTAGGGTACTGATTACTTCTTTTATTGTTTTTCTCCTTAGCATTTTTGCTGTTGTTACATAGGATATATATGATTGTAAGCACGATGTAAAATGGGGGGAAATAGGAGAAATGACAGGTGCAGACTAAAACCAGGAACAATCACAGGCTTAGGTCATTAAACCCTAGGCTAGTGATTACTTTGAACATTATTGCCACAATCCACTTGTAAATTTAAAGGAAAAATAATATAATAATAGTAATATAATAATTGTAATTACTGTATTTTTATGAAATAACACATGAATCATTTATTTTGTGAGATCCAATATTTTACTGTACCTCTGCCATGTAAGCAAATGTGAAGTTGCAAGCAGGGTCTTTCTGGTATTCCTGCACAATTCTAAGGAACTCTTTCTCCCACTGCATAGCCACTTTAAACTTGGGATTGTCACGTGCATAATTGTTGAGGGAGAATGTCAGAATGAAAGCCTCAGCATTAGTGTAGTCATCATCTGGGAAAAGCAACATGTATAATATAAAGTGAGTTAGAAATGTCTTTTTCTGTTTGTGGAATGTGTAAAAGACGGCACTGAAAGTCACTCACTCTCGTAGCCTCCCACAGCCAGAAAGGAGAAGACTGGAGCTCCGTAGTCAGCCATGCAGCTCATACCTAAATCAGTGATGTCTTTAAAAGACAAAGGAGAGCTTGAGAGTAGATGGAAGAAGAAATTGAAAGGTTATGTTAAACTCCAAATGAATAGTACTTCCAAATGAATTAACCTGTTTGAAATCCAGTTTGGTGAATCCTTACCTGAGGCAGTAGATCAGATGGTCTCTCCAGTCCACTTCTTGGGTCACTCCCAGCTCTGTCATGTTCACTTTAGCATTAATATTTTCCAGGCTATTCTGGAAGTACTGCGGCAAGCTGTTGACTGCACAGTCTGTCAGGGACTGGTTGGATGGGTTCAGTGGTGCAAAACACACATCCTTCAGACTTGCTGTGCGGTTCAGATCCTCTGACCAGAACTCGATGTTCTAAAAAAAAGAGGCATCACTGTGTCACAATGATGTGGTAAGCTTTTGCAAACACTTTCAGCTCTGAATTTGGACATTGTCTTTACCTGTATTTCGGTCTGAAGCTCCAGCAGCTGAATGATGAGATCTTTGGATACAAGCCCGCTAAAGTTCTGCTGTCCAAACAGCAAAGAGTTGTAAATATGGCCTTTTCTTCCAGGCGCTGTCAGGATCAGCTGGTTTGTTCTGAAGAAGGGGTCAAAGTGTTTGTCATGGAAGTCTTTTTCCTGGCGGGCACGACTGCTGGGAGCAGACCACAACTCAACTGGGTCAGTGGTGAGCTCAATGGACTTGAGACCAACAGAGAAAGCAATCGTGATTGCAGCTGACACCAGGATAACCTTTGAATGAAAATCAAATATTAACAACTGAGACAGAGACAGAGGTCTGACAGCCAGTGTTTTTCTTAAAGCCACTGTATGTAGAAGTTTTGTGTGTTTATGATATTATTTGAATTATTGCAGTGGTTTTTGAAGAACAATGAGGTGAAATTTTGTTTTTTACTTTCAGTCCATTATTCTGAGTGTCCCCGAGACAAATCTATTAAACTAAAAAACACTTACTGTTAGGGGATAGGAGGCTATGAATGTTCCCCAGCGCTGAAACTGTAAGCTCAGGAAACTTTGAGCTGCCAGGCTGATCCTGTCAGTGCAAGTCACCTCTGATGGATTGATGATCTGCTGTGTCACATCATTACTGTTCTGGTCTTTACACTCCGCCTTGGCCTTTTGTTTGTTTTGCCTTTTTCCAGGCCCCCAAATGCAAGAGACAATGAGGAAGGACAGGAAAGCCAATAGCAGAACACAGAGTAAGATGACAGAGATCAAGATGAAGCCATCTATCCCGAACACTCTGAAGGGGCCGGGGGGTGGTGGGGGAGGTGGCACAACTGGGCAGGACTCTTGGCAGTCCTGGCAGGAACAGATCTGACCTCCTGATGGTGTGGTCTCATTACATTTAAGAGCAGTTCCACTGTAGGGAATGACACCCTCTGGTAGTCCTGCGGTGTTTCCGTCTTTTAACAACCTGAAGTCAATATCCAGTGGAGCCAACCCATTACTGGAGTCTCCCTGAAAGTCATACCAGCGCTGGGCAGTGCACAATTTGGCCCCATACCGACCACACATAGTACCGACAGCAAAGCCTCCTGTGGCAGGGATCCTGACATTTTTACAAGACTGGAAGGCACCTTCTGCAAAATTGGCATTGATAAATGCCTGGTAGCCCACCACAGCCTCCTTTGTCTGGCCCAAGTAAGTGACGTTCTCAACCTTTGTGACTTTTACTGTCTGGGACTGATTAGGACTACATGTGGTAATACAGTGCAGGTGGGCAAAGTTCTCAGCGCAGGAAGGGCAGCGGATCAGCACGGCCTTGGAAAGAGTCAGACTCATTTCCAGGGATGTCAGCTGTTTGATGGAGCAGCAGGCGTACGTGTTGTTTTCTCCACGGTCCAGAATGGGACACACCTGCAACAAGAACAGGTGCTTCATAAACTGACTAAATAAATGTTATTGATATTATTTCTGAAAGGCAGGCAAAGAGGGTTTACAAATGGACCCACTCTACTGTGCTTTATTAATCTCTGTGCACTAATCAGGATCTACACACCTCTTTGAGTTTCTTGTAGTGGTCTCCTGTTACAGCTCGGGCCTTGCTGTAGTTGAGACAAGGGACGATAGGAGGAATGAGAGTGGGCCCTAGCAATGGGTTACGACCACACTCCTCATAGAAAGCACAGTAGCCTGCCTCATGCTGGGCCTCTGAGAGCACCTGCGTGGGTGACAGGATTAATAAGACCCATTTGTGACGAACAGAAAGTAGGACCAAACATTTAAACACTGTTTCTATTCACAACTCAAATGCATTTCAACAATGGCTCTTTTTATGTTATGTTTACATATACATGCATGTTATAGTTTTTTGTTTTTGTTTATTTTAACCGCACCTGTCTCCATGAAGTTAGCATACCATAAATAAAAAACTTAGCAACAACATAAAGGTCTTATGAGTGTCATAATGACTTTAGTGCTATACTCTGTCCTGTCACATCAATTACTTAGCTCCACCTTGCAAGTACAACAAAATGGAAAATGTTCAAGTATGTGCAAGTTCACATACAGTTCCTACAATGAGTCTCTAGTAGTATTTAATACTGATGTTTTACAGACAGCCTATATTATATAACATTTTGATCTGTAATTATAGTTTGTTGCAACATGTTCCTTAAATCCGTAACTGCTTACATTTATTAAGACTTTAATTTACAATCAGAAATTCCATATATTCTTTTTCTCCTCAATCCTGGTCACAGATCATATTCTAGTAAAGTCCTGTGCTTATACCTTTAATAGTGTAGGCATTTTTGTGAAGTTATTATTTTGTTGACTGAAAAAAGTGAACAGCATCTATATTACAATAC
Organism: Sandelia bainsii; assembly: GCA_032362345.1. NCBI lineage: Eukaryota > Metazoa > Chordata > Actinopteri > Anabantiformes > Anabantidae > Sandelia > Sandelia bainsii. The sequence continues at coordinate 7,546,943 of JAUMHL010000030.1, forward strand.
ACAATTTAAAGAGTATAGCATATTGAAGTATGGTTCCCTAACAAAGAAATATTACCAGAACAACTTACCATACACGTCAGAAAAGTGACCAAGACTTTAATACAGATCATGATTCCTGTGACTAGTCAGGGTCCTCGGGTACAGTAAGACGGAGTGTATGTTAATCACTGCTGCTCTGCTGGAAGATACATTAGAGAAAGTCAAACAGTGAGAGGTGCTCTGAGGCATCTGAGCTGTCCTCTCCCTCCTAACGTCTGTCTGCCTGTCTGCGTTTCTAGCACCGTTAGGATTGCGAAAGGGGAAACGTCACGCCCGACATCACAGTATTCTTATCTTACCTGATAGGGTTGCTGGCCAATAGCAGCTATGGATGAGCAATTCCTCTGTCTAATAATTAATATGGGTGAGATTTTGATAGGGTTGCTGGGAAGATTCAAAACAGATGGGAGAAACTAAACGGGAGAATCCAAAGCAGCAACTGCTCCCAGTTCTCCACATGAATGTACCTCATCCTCATGTGAGTCATACATTGTTAGTGAAGCTCTGACCCTTTTGGTGTTTCCATTGAAGATAAATACACATATAGACGCTTGTTCTCTGGAGTCTGATCAATCTGCTCACAGCCAGCAGCATTTTTTGTTGTTCCGGCACTATATGCCAAACAAGGAAATTACAGCATGCTAGACTTTTATATAGAAAGGCAAAAAAGATGAATGTTTTAGGGACATAGATCCCCTTCTTGCATCCTACAGATCACATAATGGTGTAAAAGATGGCCTATAGACTGCAGCAGACAGCATGATCACTTCCCACATCACATCCTAGCATCTGAGATTAACTTCATAATTACTGTTATCACATGTCAAGGACAAACCCAAGATAAAGATGCCATGGATCCATGGCTCCACCACAGGTGCATTAGTGCTATCAGGTCGAAGGTGCATGAGCATTTAAATTTCTGATAAACAGAGATAGTAAAAAAGACAAGGAAAAGTGGGACAGATATGGTGATGTTCTTTGTTCTTTTGTATGCTGATAACTCACGACAACAGGCAGAATTTTGTTTCTTGGCCACAGTGACGGATCTAGAAAGATTTGCACGGAGTGATAAAGGGGTGTTGTGTGATGTTTTGGCAGGGCGGTTGCAGGAAGCTTTTATTTTACTTCCTTAATTTTGTAAACATTTATTTAACCAGATAGATCCAATTGAAGTTAGCCCTCTACTGCAAAGAAGTCTAATTACCAACTTCATCTGTCTTGTTTGTTTAGTGATTTGTACAGTTTATGGGCATATTTTCTATTTTATTGTATTATTACAGCTTTACGAACTGAACAATTGGGGTAGGACTGGGTGGAATTGGGATGGATCCACCCCTCCTTGGCTAGCACATCACAATCTGTTGCACACTCTTCAAAACCAAAACCAAACCAAACAGAAAATTGATATATCACCATGACTACTAGTTTGAGTAAGAATGCTAATAATGACTCTCAAGCTGAGGACATACTATCAGTGAGCTTTACTAACCTGAAAAATAACTAACTTTTTCCATGTTGTGCAGTGGTTTACCCTGCTCTTCTGAAAATAAAATAATTTATACATACATGAATACATTTTTATTCATATTTATATTTCATAATTATTTTATTCTCGCTCTGTTTTATCATCTTTGTATAGCCTTGAGAATTGCAAACTGATCTTGAAACCATTTTTTATGATGGCTATCAGTACATCTGTAAGGGACTCTGCCCATTCATAAAAGGTCATTTACAACCTTTAACCAAAATTCAATAAATATCTGCGCTTCTGAGAGAAATCAATTTGTGGAAACCCCAAAAAATCCAAAGGGTGCAGACTAGTCATGAATATTTGCTGCCACATTTTGGACTTAGTAAAGATATGATTAGAAATGTTAGACATTCGGTACAATATTATACAGTATGTGTGTTGTTTTATGATGTACTATTTTAAATGTACAAAAACATGCATTTATTTCTTTTATATGAAGAATTAATTTACTGTATATTCAGTACTTAACAACAGCGTCACCAATAACAAATGTAAAATTCATGCAAAGGTCTTATACCTTATGTTTATTCTGCAAATATTTTTGACATCAGATATCTTCAGCAAACAAAGTTAGTGACTTCCCTAAAGAGAGCATTGTTCTGCACCATATTTCCATTAACACGATGTAAATGTAATGTTTATAAGCAATAGAATATAATTAATAATTATTATATTATATATATATAATAATATATTTTGTAAAGTTTGTGTATACAGTCATGGTGCAAAGTTAGTATCACCCCTCTCTTAATTCTGTTTTTTGTGTGTGAAAACACAATAAAAAATCATCCAGTCATAGCAGGTCTTAATATTAGGCAAATGCAACCTCAGAAGAACAATACATAACTTCTTTCACCATGCCATTATTTATTTAACAAAAAAGAAGCTAAAAACCCCCACAAAAAACAAAACAAAGAATTAAGAGAGGGGGTAATAACTTTGGAACATGACTGTATATACCTCTATTAAAATTAGACTGGGTGCCATCAAGAAATTTAAAGTCACTAACCCGTTGTTCCTTAAAGAGTGGACAGAAAAAGCATTAGGTAAAAGCTTTTTATGTCACTACTCACCTGAACTACCTGACAAATTATCAGCGGTTGGGCACAACATAGGAACTCCAGATTAATGCATAGACTAGAATTAAAGAAAAGAAAACAACACAAATTATAAAAGCATTAAATCTACATCTCTACATCTACATTCTCTGGCAGTCACTGACAAAAACTAAACATTTTCAGATACTGTAGCCTGTTGAATTAGCCTGTAAACCTGCTGGAATAAAATCAGCAGATTGAGTATCAAGCAAATTAACTATTAATTATTTGATGATTATTTAATGAAAGCTAAATTATTTTAATTAACGTGGAATGTTGCTAATGATATATTTACGTAAAAGCAACATAAAAGAAAAACTTTCAAAGAGGAAACAAAGAATGTTAATACTGAATAAATATATAAATTATGCTTTGAATTTATTTGACCAAACCCTGTTTATCTGATACCTGTAATTGAGTACATTGATTACAACAGGGACCTCTTTTCAAATTATTGTTTTACATTTAATTCATGTTACCCATAAGGATTGTTTATTTGTTAGGAGAAATTATTTTTACTCTTTACACTATTTAAGAACAGGACACAATTGTTCTTAATCAAAAGTTATGTAATTGGATAAAGGATGAATGTTGTGTTTATTTATTTTTTCTGTAGCAAACCACAAATGAAACAGATTCTTCAGTGATATAAAATATACAAATTGATCTGAACTGCAAAGTAAAAAACACCTTTAATCATAATGTCAATTTAAGATACATACAATACCAGGCTGCATAGCCAAATTTATTTGTTCAGACATGTATTATATTTACACTATATGATCATACAAGTAATTATCATTTACAATTATGCATGTCTACTAAATATCTACTAAATTGTGCTTTTCAAGGGTGAAGACTCTAAATCCTCAGATTCATAATAAATATCAAGTGACGCACCTTAAACAGAGCTATGGAGAGATCTCTTGCCATCTATCATCCAAGGTGCAGAGTGCTGAAAAAGTATCCATCTGAACAATTTTCTCTCTAAGACCTTGACGGTCTCCACTCCAGATAACACACACTTTCCCTTCTTTATGATCGAGTCCTTATCAGCCGTTATTTATGGAGTGTCTATTGTGCTGGCTTGTTGTTGAAGCAAGCTCTTGACTTTTTGGACTCCTATAAGCTGAAACCCATCAGATAAGATTATCAGCACGTATCTGCAATACCATCAGGCTCTGTCCGTCTCATAAGGACTTTTCATATAAAAGCTTGGTTATAGGCAGATGTTCCAGCCTGTGACACGAATCCTATGAATTATATGAAACTGCTCCACAACAACTAAGACCATATAAATCAGCTCTTTTCACTAGTGTCATACCTCATCATATAGTCCATGTTTCCAAACCTGCATCTCTCTTCATTGTGTTTCAATTTGGCTTTCATTTTAGGAGTCACTAAATGAGGGCGTTTCTTCTTGAAATTTGAAACTGCTGACATGACATGGATCAGCACTGAATTCAGCTGCAGTGGTAAGTAACTATATTACCTCAAGCACTATACTTACGTATTAAGTACCATTTTGATACTCCTTACTGGAGTATTTTAAATTTATATTGCTTTCATTACACTACATTTATTTTGTATTCCTTTTGCTGATGTAGATTCTTATAGAAATAAATATCAACTGATAAATCATAATGTATTGTAATGAATTACACACCTGCCAGTACATAAAGTGGTTAAAATCAGCTCCACTATTTTCCTAGTGGAGTGCTTGTACTCTACTCAGAATTGTAATTACATTTTAGAGTATTTTCTTAGTAATTCAAAGAGTAATTTTAAGAAAATACATGCACTTTTGAGTATTGAGTTTGTGTACTGGTATCACTACTGGAAATTAGCACTTGGAACAAGCGGAAACATCTAAAAATGTTTAATGCTTGTTTAATTTTACCCAAGTAAAATAAGCAATTCACAGAGCTGTACCTGAGACTCTTCTTCTAGCTTCTGCATGATGTGCCTGTATTTTTGACTGTAAACATGAACCTTTCTGTTTATTTATAACCTGGAAAAAAAGAAAATGTGTCCAAATTGGAACCTAATACTTCCTCCTTCCCTTTGTCTCTTTAGTCAGGACCAGTTACAGTAAGTAGTGACATTTTAGGACACTGTTCATGTTTACACTGTCACTGCCCTCTGTATCATTTTAGATTGTGTGGGTTTGGCTTGTATTGAATTTCCCAGTGAGTCAACTGTCAACAGAAACCAGGTATATATTATAGGGTGTAATTAATATCACCAGTTATTAGCTCCGTCCCAGCCATAACAGTGTCACTGCATTACGGACACTGCATCTGTGCTTTTTCTGCTATGTAATGTAACAGAAATATCTTACTTACTCAATGACTGGATATGACTATGCTGTATGGTTAAGTGACCCTTTTCACATGTATCATAGCAGCTAATAAAATTAACATTTTTCAATTAGTAAGTTTAATTTTGGTACTCACATTAGTGCTCACTTTTTGTCTTTCATAACTATTTAGACCATATTCTATAGTCGCCGTGGACATTAAAGTTACATGACATTACAGTGTTACAGCAAATAAATCATAACTTTTTTGTAATTACTCAATTGTACAATTGAGTTTGCCAAGGTTGTGATCCTTTGGTGCCACACTCATTAGAAATGTAGAAATCATGAGTCTCTCTACTCTAAATAAAATTCTTAAGGAATCATGAATTTATTCCAGAAAAGTCAACATATCCAGGACAAAAAAGTTCTACCCCTATGAAAAATACATTATGAGAAATTAAGTAAGACATATGGCTCATCTGGAGTTTTGACATTTTTGTACTAAAACATAATCGAAAGATACAAATACAAAGTAAAAAAAATACATGCAACTGTTCATGTTCAAAACCAATGCTCACAACCCGAACTTTAAAATACAGTGAGTATGAAACGGAAAAAAAATACATTGCAATTCAAAATCTGCGTTGCTTATTAGGTCCATAGTCTCCGGGTCCAGGGAGGCCTCTGGGGAAACCACCCTGGCCTCCTCCAGGCATGTTGTTGTTTCCTGGCCCTGGCATCATTGGAGTATTCTCAGCAGCCATACTGGGAGTACCACCAGTACCAGAATTGCCACCCAGAGAGTTTCTGTTCACGGGCATCCCATGGCCACCCATATGCATCCTCATGTCTTGCTCCCTGTTTTCAGAAAAGTTGCCTCTGAAGCCCTCCTGTTGCCTCTTCATCATCTCCTCATTGCGCATCCTCATCTCCTCCTCTCTCCTTCGGCGTTCCTCCTCCTGCCGGAGCTCAGCCTGTTTCCTCTTTTGCACCTCCTGATTGTGAAGCTCCTCCATCCTCCGCAGCTCCTCCTGCCGCCTCAGCAGGTCCTGCCTCATCAGCATCACCTGGTGCTCGTGTCTGGCTGCCTCCATCTCAGCCTCCAGCTTCTCCCGAGCCTCCTTCATGTTGCGGTCGACCATTTCATACTGCTGCTTCTCCATCTCCATCAGGGCCTTCCAGCGCATGGCATATTCATACTCAAAGGAGCCTGGCTGAGCAAATCGAGGTGGTTGCTCACGCTCTTTGTGATACTGCTGGTTTTTGTTTATGAGCTTTTCTGACAGGCCCTCCTCTTCATCAAACTGTTCCATAGGTTCTACTATAATAGGTCGAGGAAAAGCTGTGAGAAGATAGGCACCATCAGTACACTTATCTAAAGCTTTTCTTGCAGCTGGCTTTGAGGTGTACTCCACTATTCCCTTCCCTGTGGGTCTCCCTCTGTCATCCACTATGACCACAGCTCTTTCTATTTGACCGAAGACGGCGAAGGCCTCCTCCAGAAGCTCGTTGGAGATAAACTCTGGCAAATTTTTCACAGCCAGAGAAGCACCGTGTGTTGCAAATCTCACCCGTATTGGCCTGCCTCTGAACGGAGTATCATCCAGCTCGGCTCTAGCGATCTCTGCTATGATCCTAGTCTCCAACCGGATGAAGCCGAAGCCTCTTTCCTTGTTGACAAAGATCTCACTGGCCTTCCCGTACTTGGCGAACAGCTTCTCGATATCTTCCTCGGAAACTCCGGTTGGTAGGTTTCCTACAAACAGCCTGCTGCGCTGGGTGAAGGTTTTCTCCCCGGGCTTTCTGAAGCTCTGCAGGTCCAGGGTTAAGGCCTCATTGGGGTTGGTCTGCTCACTGGGATCAGGCTGCTGGCCGTTGGTGTTTGTTCCTCCCGGTTTGTTCTGGTCTCCCGGACGGTTGGGGCCGTGGTTTTGCTGAGGGCCTCTGTTTCCTTGCATATTTGCAAAAGAATTAAAAACCGAGTGAATGAATCGCGCTATACAACGACACAAACACTTAGCAGACACTGGCGCACAAAGAGCTGCGAAAATGGCGAAGCTGCGTGCTAACGCGACGCTATTGTGACTTCAATTCAGTGCGACGTAAGTTTATAAATGTGTGACGTAATTTCTGTGCGACGTTGCGAGAAAATCAAAAGTCACATCTGGGCGTTTTTAAAGTCTTATACTATGTATGATCAGCGTATACCCAATACTTCTTAAGGCTGAACTAAGTCTTTATCATTAATGTCTGTCTTATAGTAGATTTTTGTGTTGGTAGCTGTTATTCCAATTCTCATGCAGTGATGCAATTCTCGCGAGAAGTTGTCTTGCAAAAACTGGTGCTAAGCGGGTGATTTCGCGGCAATAGTTTCATTTGCCTGTTGACAGCTAATACAATCTGTGATATTTGAAATTATAACTTCATACTTCATTAAGCTTGAAACTTAATTTTCCAGTTGCTAAGGTAAGGTCGTTAAGTTGGTTACATTAGCGTTATTATAAGAAATAGCTCAGGTATTTTAAAAAGCTCAAGCTTCACTAACAGCTGTATGGCATTAACGTTAGCCTAAACCCTTGACTTGATAGCAAGTTAAAACCACGTAAACATAAATTGCAGTCATTATGCGTGTATGCGACAAAGTAGATGGCTTTTTACTATAGAGTCCTGTTTCTGTGCTTCAGGCCAGTCATGTTCTCCGACATGAGTGTCCAGAAAGACGGCTCTTCTCTGCTCTGCCGCCCTGCATCTGAGGACCAGGGGCTGGTGTTTGAGAGGATGCCTCTGGCCTACACTCCCTGTTCTGAGCGCTACAGGATCGGGGGACGGAGCTTCAGTCGTCAATATGCTCATATTTATGCAGCACGACTCATGCAGATGAGACCCTTGCTTACAGAGAGAGCTCTGCAGAAGTGGGGTAAGCTCATTACGTTTTTACCTACATCTGGGACCATGAAACATCTGAATGATACTTCCCTGTATTATTAATTTTTTGTCTTTGTCTGTCCACGCCAGGATCAGATGTGCTTATCAGGAAGCTGTGTGATCTTCAGCCAGGGGAGCAGTGTTGCATTGTGGGGACCTTGTTCAAGCGTATGGACTTGCAGCCGTCTATTCTGAAAGAAATAAGTGAGGAGGTTAGCAGTCATGCTAAATTCACTAACTGGCTTCCTAGATTAAGATAAAACAAATAAATTTTTGTCATCATACACATCATAACATGTTCCCGTTTACCCTTGTTTCAGCACAACCTGCTGCCCCAGCCTGTACGAGCCAAATACATCAGTGATGCAGATGAGTTGATTCTAGAGGATGAGCTGCAAAGGATCAAACTAGAGGGCAAAATTGACAGAGACATGTGTGTCACAGGTCAGGAGACACTTTAAAATAGCAATGCGTCATCACTATAACATCACTAATGGATCACAGTGTGCCTTTGATGTAATGTTACTCATATATTTTGTGTCTTAGGTAGTGTCATTGCAATATATGGAGCTGAAAGGAATGATGGCAAGTTCACAGTTGAGGACTTTTGCACAGCTGATCTCCCCATGCAGACAGCAAGACCTGCACTCAGCTCTGACAGGTGAACACACACAGACTTACTCGGCGTAAATGCCAGCCCTTTGAGGTAATAGATTCTAAAAGCCTTGCCTGTCTTTGTTCAGGTTTGTCCTCCTGGCCTCAGGACTTGGTCTTGGTAGTAGTCAGGCCGACAGCATGCTGGGGCTACAGTTGCTGATTGACATGGTAACTGGGCAGCTGGGTGACCAAGGGGAGCAGAGTGGGGCAGCAACAATTTCCAGGGTCCTACTAGCTGGAAACCTCCTGAGCCAAAACACCCAAGACAAGGATGCATCAACAAAGGTGACAAGCAGTGGTTTAAAGTTTATACACACTTACACCTTCCTGTTAGTTTCACCAATTCAGAAAAAAATAAATGTGAACTGGTTCACTTAAAACATTCAAATACCTGTTTTACTCTTTCTGTTTTTCCAGGCCAAGTACCTCACCAAGAAGACGCAGGCTGGCAGTGTGGATGCCATTCGTTTGCTGGATGAACTGCTGCTACAGCTGGTGGTGAGTCTGCCTACTCCACTGTGTATGAACATGCATTTTGTCTTTATTTACAATTAGTGAAATTGTTTTGTTTAGTTTAGTCAAATACATTTTTAAACCATCAGAAATTTTGCTACAGTGTTAACACAGGGTTCGTGTGGATACTTAAAAAGTCTTAAAATAAATGTTTAAATTAAAAATCTCTGTACTTATGAATAAATAAATTTTGAGATATAGCATAGACTGATACCTGTAAGTATTAAATCTATCTTTGTATATAGTAAAATTTGCACCACTCCTATTGTAACTCACCACAGCACAACTTTGTCTTGTTGGTTTGAAGTTTCAGCCCTGTTTAAAACTACTATGTGTAATATATGATATTTTGATAATTTTTTACAATAAAAAATGGTTACACATGCAGTTTGTGCCTTTGTTCTGCTGTGGAAAAAAAAAAAATATATATATTGGTCTTAAAAGGTCTTAAAGATTTTTAAGTGTGAAGCAACCATGTGACATTGTGTTATCTGCTGCTCATGTCTAAATTGATATCAAGTTGTCTACATGAGGTCATAGGTTATGACAGAAAGTTGAGTGTAATACAATAACTATCTGCTGTTGTGCATCACTCCCTTCTCTTGTAGGCCTCTGTTCCTGTGGATGTGATGCCAGGCCAGTATGACCCCACCAACTACACCCTCCCACAGCAGCCGCTTCATCGCTGTATGTTCCCCTTGTCCTCTGTGTACCCCACATTACAGCTGGCTCCCAATCCATACCAGGCTGACATTGATGGAGTGAAGTGAGCAATACCACACGCATGTACTTTGACATCTTAATTCAGTCCCAAAGAAAAGGTTATTCACTGGCAACTGGACTTGTTTTAGTTGTCCAGTTGCCACTGAATAACCTTTTTTTTGAGATAACCATGACCTGGATGACTGAGAATCTTCAGACATCTTAATTCAGTGTTCAGATGTGCTTAGGACTCCGTTTTTGTTTTCACCAAGGTTCCTGGGCACATCAGGCCAGAATGTTTGTGACATTCAGAGGTACAGCAGCAGGGACAGTCACCTGGAAATACTGGAGGAAACACTACGACTTAGACACTTGGCCCCCACGGCACCTGACACTCTAGGTTTGTCAGACAAATTGATGCAGAATACAAACCTTCTGGCTGATGGTGGTTTGAATCATTCACACTGTTTTATGTGCATTTTGTAGGTTGTTACCCATTTTACCAAAAAGACCCTTTCATCTTGGAAGAGTGTCCCCATGTCTACTTCAGTGGCAATGCCCCAGTCTTTGAGTCCAAGCTCATCAAAGGTCAGTGTGTATATGTAATAAAAATGTTGAATGTTCGCTATGTTCTTTCTTTAAGCTTCAATTTAGATTATTTGTGTTGTATTATTTCACTTGATTTCATTTATCTCCTTACTAATGTGCCAGTATATTTCCCTGTCTTCTGTTACTGGCAGGTGCTGATGGCCAGGAAGTCCTTTTGGTTACTGTCCCAGACTTTAATAGCACTCAAACAGTATGCCTGGTCAATTTATGTACTCTAGAATGTGAGCCAGTCACCTTCTCTGCCTTCTCCGCTGACGATGAGGAAAGTGAGATGAACATCAGCCACTGAGGGGCCATATCCACAAACCTTCCGACACAGTTGCTGTCCAGTATCGTAAAGGTCAACGAACTGAAGTTAAAATGGCCTTATAAGGCTACTGCACCACTGAAACATTAATCAGGTGTCAGAAAAAAGAAGAGACAGCCATTGTGTATTAACAAGCCTTTATTTGAAAAATATTTCTTCTAACACAGTTTTTCTGAGGAAACACAACAGAATACTTTTACCCTCCTCTGACTCTCTGTTACCAACTATGATCAAATGCTTTTTAAACCTTTGGTGATCGTTCATTAAAAAAACAAAACATTTCTACCATAGATGAAGACAGTGTAAATAATTAAACTGTATTTCTATATGCATCCACAATAAACATCTTTTCATGAAGCATAAAGAATTCATAAAAAAGACTGAATATGAGCCAGAAAAATGCAGTGTGAACTGTCAAACTGAAATGACACTATTCATCAAGTAGGTCCATTTCTGTGAAGAGGCATTTTCAAGTGTTGCGTAACAGATACACTATACATTTAATGCAGTTAATATTTTGTGCATTCCCATTGCTCATATATTGTACAAAGGCTTGTCTTCAAACAACAGGCTGTGTGCGTTTGGTTTAATAGTCATCAATCTTGTACTCATAGTTAAAATCCAGGGTGGAGTCTGTGAACCCGCCAGCTGTCGAGGACTGTCCTTCCCCTATGAGCCACAAGTCGTACCAGGATGTGGTGATTTCTGGTGTTGTGGGGATTGTAGTGGTGGTGGTGGGTGTCGTTGTTGTTGGGGGTAATGTTGTCAACCTTGACCTCATTAATCTCTGCTGCTTACGGCGACGAAGACGAGCTATCCTGAGCCTCCTCTGTTGTTCAGCACTGAGCCGTAAGTTGGGGGAATACCCGCTGTTCACATCAACCACACGCCTGTTGCCGTTAACAACTGTGGGATTCTGTGCTCTGGTGGTGCCATAACTGAGTCGTATTGGCTTGTTGCCATGGAGTGCCATAATCTGCAGGGGATTTAAGACGAAACACTTTTTAGTGTCATGTTTTAGTAATGTAATGAGTGTGTGGTCAGCAGTCTGGCAGTGCCTTACCTGTTTAATGCGATCCCAGTTGGACTTGGCCAGGTTGAAGCTGCATGCGGTTGCTCCTGACTGGTAACCCACCACACAGAGTTTAGTCACAGAGGAGAAGCCCTCAGCTCGAGCCGTCACACGGTACTCCCCTGGGTTCAGCAGCCTCCAGTAGTCTCCTGTGGGAGCTACAATGGCGAGGGTGCAAATGTTTTGTTTTAAACACAGTGAGTGCTATAGTATGTCTTAAAACACAGGAGTTAAAACATATGAGACTCGGATGGGAATAGAGTAGAAGTCTTTCACCAGACCTGTTGTGACATCGTGGTTTATCCCTTCTACAGATATAGTGGCGTTTGCAATAGGGTTCCCCTGCTGATCCTTCACAATGCCCCTGATGCCACGGTGCACCTGCATAGAGAAGGGGATTAGAGTAAGATGTGGGAGATGTAATTTTACCAAGTTCACTACCTCCATTTAGCATTTTAGCATACCAAGAGTATCAGAGAAAGTAACTGAGTAGTTGATGATGACACCAAAGGAAAAGTCATACTCCATCCTTTGGAGACCACATACCAAATTCTAATGTATTCAAAAGTTGTTGATATATTTCACATGAAAAATGTCACCCAGTTAGTTGTTTAAGTCAGTAGGATTCATTAACTGTGAACCACAAATGCCAGTAGAAAATTTTCTGATTATCCACCAAATAGTTATTGAGATATGTCAGTCTGGACTATGTACATGGACTGAGAGACTAACATTGCCATCCATACAGCCAAAAAGACACGAGTGATTAAAAAGGACTTCAGCTGGTCAAATATACTGTAAATACTACTACAGGGTGTCTTACTGTTACTGTTACTTACTGTTGATCTTTCCTCACAGCAGAGTTCATAGGAGCTATTTTTGTACTTTTAAGTACTGTATTGTTCAAGTTACATAATACCACCCGTTACCTAGTTTTGCCAATAGCATGTTCTAGTAGTCTGTCCAACCCTAATTACAAGATGATAGGAATCAGCACACTGTACACCACCACTGTGTGAAATTAGTGCAACTCACCTGCTCCATGAAGATGAGCATTGCTTCTCTGTTCTTCTCCCACTCATGCACCAGCTCACTCTGATGAGGGAACTTATCACAACCCAGGAATATGGACAGTTCAAAACAGTTGGTGTTCAGGTAACTGAAGTCATTCATACCTGGACAGAAACATACACACGAAGGAACCTCAGAGCCTGCACTTCACGTATTGACCACCAGAGTGTGTTATAAACAAATGCAGACCGTTAAAATAAACCTAGAGGCCTTTACTTACTGCCTGTGACTGGCTTCCATTTGGCCCGGTTGACAATGCCCAGCCCTCCTGCAGCAGTGTCTCCATGGCAGGAGCTGTGGTAGTTGTGCGTCATAGTCAGGTGTGTGGAGGCGTAGGAAACCGCTAGCCATCTGAAGAGGGATTCGTCTGCAATCACCCGGGCCTCATCCTCAGGCTCAGCATACTGATAGCCTGCACTTCTTCCTCTGTCTTCCTCCTCCTCTTCTCTGTGGCCGTAACCTTGATTGTAGCTGTGGTCATAACCGTGATCATGGCCGTGATCATGGCCATGATCATAGCCGTGATCATAGCGATGCTCATAGCCATGGTCATACCCATGATCATATCCGTGGTCGTAACGGTTGTCACTGCCATGACCCCTCCACTCCTCCTCTGGCTCAGCGTATCCCCTACTTCTCCAGTCTTCCTCTGGCTCCTCATGGTAGCCCATTCCCCACTCTGTCACTTCACTACCTTCTTCCTCATACCTGTAAGAAATGAGTCTAGTTGAACTGTTTGATTGTAACTGAGTGCTTCATGGACAGTTAAGCAGAAGGTAAAATGACATTAAAAAAAAAAAATATGTGTGTAAAGCAGTGAAAAAACAACAGATTAGTGGGTCAGTTGGGGAGAGTAAGTCATACTGTCTCTTCTTGCGGCTGTGGGGTTTCTGGTTCTGGGCAGGCTTGTTGAGACGTAAGCTGTCATAAGGATAGGCCACAATTTTCTCCCCACCCTGGAAGTTCGCACCCAACACAAATGGATGGCTTTTCATCCAGGAGATTATGGCTCTGGTTTCCACAGCAATCTGGAACAAGAAACAGGAAGATCAAGATCATACAGAGGAGGAAAAACCAGTGTAAGATCAGTTACTCTTGTTTACAGAGTAGACCAAAAATACAAAGATTATTAGCATCTGTTGTAGAACGGGAAAAAAAAGACAAAACAAAACAAGAGCCCTTAAATGGAGATATTTTAGACACAATAATTCCCTTTTCCTTACTGAGCTATTAGCTTCTAAATTCTCTGGTATGGGAACATGATGGTTGGGGGTGAGTTTGGGCACCATGCCCTTATCTTCGGCATCCCACAGTATGTTGTTCAGGTCCGGGAAGTTCTGGAAGATGTCAAAGCCGTCGCTAGTAAAGTGTCCTGTCATCCAACTACTCAGCTCTGATCCCTGTGGAGGATAATTTAGAAATAACTTTAGATCACATGTGTGCTATGAGTCATTGGCATTTCCTGTTTCCTTTTTCTGTTCTTACGTAGAAACATGATTTTTTTTTTCTTCTTCACTGACCACTAGAAAAGCTTCTTCGTGTCCATCAGGATTGAGCGAGGGCACCAGGTGTATGCGTATTCCCTCCACCAGCTGCTGGGCTCTGGGGTTTCTGTCTTTGTATTCTTTGCACAGGTACTGCATAAGAAGTAAGAGCATCTCCCGACCCACCGCTTCGTTTCCATGGATACCTGCTGTGAAGCGGAACTCCGGCTCACCTGTGGAGACAGACGACCAAGATTGTAGTTTGTCTCTTCGCCATAATCTGCTGACTTCCACATGGTGTTATTAGGATTTACAGAAATCATTGGTGGTGTCATCGAGGCCCCACAGTCCTCAGGTTTTAATTTGTGCATCTCAGACAGTTGAAATAAATACATGCATTTAGGATCTTATTTTGGTATTGATAGTGCATAACAGAATACATTACAATATAAGTGATGTAATTGTCAAAACTGTTTCATGGTCATATTAACGTATTTGCACCTATTTCATGCTCTGTGGGATTCCCAGAGATGACTATGGCCATAATTTCCCGTCCCTCGGAGCTGCGGCCCAGGCTGTAGAGGCTGGTGATGTTGGGACACTCTTCGTGCACTGACTTCATCAGCTGAACAAACGATACAATGGAAACAGTAAGAGTGCAAAGTGTATGCACACATCATTTGTGAAGAACATTGTGTTAGTGTG
The DNA here is from genome assembly GCA_032362345.1 of Sandelia bainsii. NCBI lineage: Eukaryota > Metazoa > Chordata > Actinopteri > Anabantiformes > Anabantidae > Sandelia > Sandelia bainsii. The sequence goes on from JAUMHL010000030.1 coordinate 7,561,957, forward strand.
GAAAGCCCATGTTGCCCTCTGGTGGTTGAAATAAATACGTTAGAAGGAATGAGCCCTCTGCAGTGGTTTTAATATCAGTTTAAATTAACATGGATTAAAGCAGACTGCCTGGTCAAATATTGTTCCAGGGTTTAATCTTTGAGGCAAATAACAGGAGATTTCTCTTGCATTTCAGTCACCCAGCACAGATTCAGGGCTCAGTGTGCAGGGATACTCACTGCAACCATCTCTGAGTAGCTATGATGTTTGAACTCCAAATAATCCACTGGAGTCACTTCATTTAGCCTGTACTGGACATCAGCTGGATCTGTGTGAGAGAGAAAGGAACAAAAATCTATTGTGCATTTTGTATGTTTCAGTGTGTGTGCATGAATGTGTGTTTTTGTAAAGCTCACCAGGCAGAGGGCAGCCTAAGACCTCCAGCCTCATGCACAGAGAGCCGTTCCAGCTCTGAGGGATTATTCGGATGTAGCGGGCCAGCATGGGCTCTGCCAGCTGGTTCATCACTGGAGAGTCCTTATCACTGTTTCCAAAGAACAACTAGACACGAGGGGAAAGATGGGAGGAGAGTGAGTCAGACATACACTATATTGCCAAAAGTATTGGGACGTTTGCTTTTACACAGACATGAACTTTAATGGCTTCAACTCTTCTGGGAAGGCTGTCCACAAGGTTTAGAAGTGTGTTTATGGGAATATTTGACCATTCTTCCAGGAGAGCATTTCTGAGGTCAGGCACTGATGTTGGAGACTGACGAGAAGGCCTGGCTCGCAGTGTCCACTCTAATTCATCCCACAGGTGTTCGGGTTGAGGTCAGGCTCTGTACAGGCAGTCAAGTTCCTCCACACCAAACCCACTCTTCCATGTCCTTATTGACCTTGCTTTGTGCACTGAATTCCTTGATTTTGAGGGTTTGTTCCTATACTTTTTGCAATATAGTGTACATAGTGTCAAAATAAGTGGCACGCCATTAGGTGAACTTACCCAGTCAGCATATCCATCATGGATGGTGGTCCATTCTCTGCTGTCATTGCTGAAAGCCAGGAAGTAGGAAGTCACAAAGTCGCTCCTGAAACAAGACAACATGGGGGCCACATGTTGAATTTAGAAATGAAACATAAAGCGTATTCATGCGATTGTGTCCGTTTGTGTCTTACTCATTAAAGGAGTCTCGTCCCTGTGTAATGACTCCTGTAAACTCTGTCTCCCTGCGAGCATCTATCTCAAACCAGTGAATCCTGTCCTCTGAATTTGCGCACCATGCTCCACCTCTCATGTTATCCTCATCGTCGGAGCCCTGGGAACCACAGAGACCAGAACACATGCTGCCGGGTCCTTTGACTGAGTAACAACACAAACATATCTACAGTACAAAATTGAAAGAAAATGTGCACTGACATGCAATACATTTAAATTCAGATGGCTTGAAGTAAAATATCAGCAATGATAATCAGAACAATATTAATCAGCTGATTTAATCACTTCAGCTGCTGAAAAGATTCATAGACTATAAAGATAGCTGAACATAAATTGCCAAAGCAGCTAATGGAAGTGACAGGAATGCCTATTATTATTTTCCAACATGTGGCCAGTAGCTGGTCTTTATTTCAAAGCCTGGCATAATGTAAGAGATGGCTGTAGCACATATAAATAAGTTTTTGCAGACTGAGGAAGTCCTGCGCTGATTGTTGTGTACCTGCATGTTGAGGCGTGCCCTCTGAGGTGCAAAGCTATACTGAGACATAGACGATGCTGAAAGCTGGTCTGGCTCGATCTTATGGGACTCCATCCCCAGGGGAGGGCACTCTGCCACGTACCCACACACACACACACACACACACACACAAAGCAGAGAAAATCAAATATAATATATTGTACTAGTAAAGCTTATGCATTTCTTTTTTGGATTTAGACACTCGCTTTTGGGTAATCTTACTCTTTGGCTCTTTGAAGACACGAGGTCGATTTCTGGCTCGATCCTCTGCCTCCTTCAGCTTCTGCGCTCTCTCTTGCAGGGGTCAGAAAAACAGTCTTAATGCAAAATAAATTGTACCGTCTTGGCTGAATATTTTCTCTCTCTTTCTCTGCCCAGAAATCATCTAGGAACTCATCACTACTTTGGAGATTTTACATGCCAAGAATCCTCAAGAGCCTTAGAGGGCTGGAGTGCAGTGAAAAAAAGGCCAGATGTTATGATTTCCCTCCTAGTCCAAGTGTGCTCTAATCAAACTTAGATCATCCTGACCCATATTGTGACACACAGAACAGAAATAGAATGACTGGCTGAAGCTGTCTGATGGGAATGTAAAAGATACTGCAAGCTCACTCGCTTACTGTACACACATGCACAAGTAGGCATACACATTCATGCAGATGTGTGTCTCAGACATACATCTTGTGCTCCAAGTTAGCTTAAAACGTTTTTCACCTTAAAACCAGATTGCAGTGATCCATGCACACAGGAAGTGCCCTATTGACACCAGCCCTGAGAGCATTATATATCATTGGCTTCAGGCTTGTCTCCTCAACCACCAGCTAACCTCAGTAATGCAGCAGACACGTGGCAAAAAAGAGCTGGATGCAATGTCTGAAGAGGTCTAAAATACAGCATCGTCAACCTGTTGATTCTGCCGTGTTATCTCTTTCCTTCATCGCTCAGTCTAATCCAGCGCACGTGGATCGTTCTCAGCTGACCTACCTCACTCACTCTTTTTGCTTTCAGCCCAGCTCACAAGAGTTTTCTGAACTTTTTACAGGCCTAATCACCATTTTGTTATGGAACAATGAACTTTTGTCCCTGTCGTGCAAGTTTAATTAAGTGCCAAATATCTGCTGGCAGTAAATGGTGTACAATTATATCTGCTTTCAATTACAACACAAATTTGATTCAAGGGAGTAAACAACTTTAATCTGTTACCTTTGCACTGTAGTCACAGGCTGTGTTCTTTGCTTTGGCAACAACTTTATCACATATTTGTACATGTAATTGTCTGACGTGATTGAGTGGTGAAAGCTGAGAAAAAATAGCAGCGTTTTCTTACCCCTCTCTTCCTTCTCTCTTTCTTTTTTTGCTCTCTCTCTCTCTTTCTCCATCCATTTTTCATTCATTTCATCTTCTTTCCTCCCTGCCAAAAATGAAAAACAAAATCAAGGATAATTTTAGAAAAATATAGAAACACACCAGATCCATGTGCAGCAGTGAATATACATGCCTTCCTCAGTTTTCATAAGTCATTTGGAACCATACACAGTATAAATGTCACAAAGGATCATTTATAAATCTGAAAAGTTATGATTTTTAAGTTTTTTTCTTGCTGTTGGCAGGAAGTCTCACAGCTGCTTAACCAGTGGATGTAAAACATTTGAGTATGGATATGTTTCACGTGTCTGCATGCTTACTCATTCCGTAGTCGTCGTAATCATCATACCAAGTAACCTCATCTGGAGGAGTGACTGTGGGTTCTTCTGCATAAAAAAGCAAACATGGAGTCAAACAATTCATTCAGTTACTCAGCGGCATTGCTACATTATGAGTGAGATTTTATGAGGCGACATGGTTCAATCTGTAAGTTTTACAGGTCAACACAGCCCTGATTTATTCAACCACAACAAGTGTTCTCTGTGTGGATGCAACTGCAACGCCTACCATGTAATTACACTGTTAAATCTTTAATTTATATTTACGAGAATCATAACACGGTTGTTCTCAGATGACAGAGCTTCTTTTCACTCCACAACAAACGTATGGAAAGTTTTGCTGACCCTGTAACCCACCCACTCCTGTTTGAAAAGTAGGGCAGGATAGCTCACAGACACACTTTAATGTTATCCCCATGTGCTGACAGCCTAAAGACACAGATGGAATGAACATCTGGAATCATCTGCATCTCAACTCCAGATATATTTTTGATTAGTTTCTACCTAAAGGAAAAATCGGCATTAATTGATGGATGTGAATTGAATTTCTAATATCTGACAGCAGTTACCTGGTAGAGTTTCTACGATGATTTCAGGGCTGACCTCTTTACCATCAGGGAATGGAAGATTATCTGGTGTCTCAACTGCAGGAGTTGGAAAAATTAAACAATCAAAAGGTCAAACACAGGGACTATTTGTGCCAGAAGCAAAGTGAGAAACAGGAGAATGTAACAGAAAAAACAGGACGGGCCAGTGTGAATGAATCTGTGGAAATGCTGGAAGAGCAGAGGTGCAGTACAGTATGCTGGAAACACATGAGAACAGCTCCAATTCAGTCCAGACGAGTGTCACAGAGCCACATGATAAACTGTTTCCAGCTTCTGATCCTGTGGAAAAAATTGTTCAGTCACTGCTGACTTCAGGTGCACAGAGCGCTGGAAGAGATGGCAATTATCAAAAATGTGTTCAGCATGAACGGAAGTCTATAAATTAAATGCTAAAGAATAACTGCACCATGTATGTTATTCAGCTGTGTTTGAAAAGGGTCAAATTTTATCACCAGGCTGCATTTTGAAGATTTTGTATTCAATTTCAGGAAACATATGTTCCTTCGTTGCCACAATCACATAAGTTCAATTGACACAATACTAGTACTAGTTGAGTAAATTCTGGTCGCTTTTCTTTGTAGTTTTCTGAGCTTCTCTATTTTCACAGAGAGGGCACTCTTTCTTTCTAACCTGTACTGCACAATCAATTGTGAATCAAAAATTTTAAAAAGTTAATTCTATCTGTATTTTCTTTTTTGTTGCAATAACCCTCATAGAGATCATTATTGTTTAATCTGATCCTATTCATTTTTAATAAACTGTCACCCCACAACTGTCCTCAATCGAAATAAAACAGCAGGGAGAAAGAATAAGTCAGACATACATGTGGCGTCCCAGTAATCACTGTCATCTGTCCCAACCTTCCCATCAACCTCAGGGGCAGGAGGTGTTGGTTCCACCTCTTTCCAGTAGCTGTCATAGTTATCAGTCGCAGGTGTGTATGGTTCTTTCTCATCTGGTTTCCAGTAGTCATCATAGATGTCGGGTGTTGGTGCGGGTAGCTCTTTCTCCTCTGGTTTGAAATAGTCATCATAGATGTCGGGTGTTGGTGCGGGTAGCCCTTTCTCCTCTGGTTTGAAATAGTCATCATAGGTGTCAGGGGTTGGGGAGGACAGCTCTTTCTCCTCTGGTTTGAAATAGTCATCATAGGTGTCAGGGGTTGGGGAGGACAGCTCTTTCTCTTCTGGTTTCCAATAGTCATCGTAGGCGTTTGTCACAGGAGCAGCTGGGTCTTCCTCCTCTGGCTTCCAGTAATCGTATGGAAGATCTGTAATCGGTGTCTCTGGCTGAGACCTGGATGGTGTGGGCTCAGGCCCCCAGTAGTCATCATCCGATTTCCAGTAATCATTGTCTAATAGAGAAACAGATGGAAAGACTGACTGACGGTGGGCTCAGATGTCTACATATAATTATTTTGTATGGTTCTCAAGTTTAGATTTATAGATACAGTATTACATATACACTGTGTGTATACAAACTACAAATAAAGAGAGTGACCTCCTGTACACAATTTCTAAGGGACTGTTGAATGATGGTCAGCTAAAAGAGAGAGTTATTTAACTATACTTGTACCTTTTGCAAGAGAAGATGAGGGTATTGTTATTTTTTACTCTTTTTTTTTTTTTCTTCATTTTTCAGCATTCCCATATGGGATTCATAATAATCATTTTTAAAAACAGGAAATCAAATGTCCACAAATGTTGGTTGTGAGTCAAAAGTGAGGCAAAAGGGTACCCATGTAGATGACATATCTGTTTAGGAAATTATTTTTATATCCCATGGATTCTTCCTTCCATTAACCTCAATTCAACTTAACTATAACATTTCAGTCTGAGATTCAGGTACTGTTTGTTATGCTTATAGCAGCTAGTTGGGCCTCAAGCTGATGAGGAGCAAGCTCATGAGTAAACCAGCTTTGATATGTAAAATGGGTGGAATTCCACTTTCTTCACATTTTGCCTTTTTTAGTTATTAATGGCAGGATGAGTTATAACAACCCCATCTTACTGTACATGTTTAGCTGTGAGGAGGAGGTTGCCATGGGTAGATTCCAAATAAAATATTAATAATGCTGTGAAAGCACTTCAAAACTGAAATGAAAGATTTAGTCCTCCTCCACTCCCACCCTATTCATTTTCATACAGTCCCTAACTGTGTATCACTCACCAGCATCAGGATAGGGGTAGTCAGTGTATGGCTCAGTGGGTGGTTCCGTTGGGATGGCTAGAGGCAGCAGAAAGACACAAGGTCAACAATGTTCATTACAGTCTTTTCAGTACACACACTGCACATTAGGCTACTCTGTCATGTCCTCACGTGTGGTGGTTGGCGGTAGAGTTGTAGTTGTTGTCTTCTTGTCCTTCTTCTTTCCTTTTTTGTCAGTTTTGGGCTTTTTGGTAGCGTTGGGGTCCTTTGGCTCTTTGTTCTTCTTCTTATCCTTCTTCTTTTTGCCCTCATCTGGTGCTCTCCTCACCCTGCCCAAAAACCCTGGAAAGATGCGGAAAACAAGAGTTGGAGAGAAGCTTTCCAAAACTCTCAGTTGACACTCAGTCAGAATCAGATGAAGCATGTAGCACTCATGTTCAGAATATAATATTCATGCATAAATGATCTTTTTTTAAATTCTCTCCTGCCCCTATAACAAAGCATTAAAGATAAGCCAGCCTCAATCTGCCAGTGCCAATCAGATTACAAATGATTTATTGATTATTATTTCTTTCCTGCAATGTCAAAATGTAACACAGCTTGGGGGACATCCAGACAGACAGATGCATTTCAGTGGTCACTTGAGGTCCATCAGCATTTCCTTCTGTCTAAAGTTCTGAGCCACACTCATGGAAAACACTCTCTTTCCATTAGTTGTGCTCTACAGTTCAGTTTTAATGACACAATATCTGTCCAAATACTCAATAGAAATATCACTGTCACCTTAGCAACACAACTTACCACTCAAGAATAAATCCATCAGTATGAGCCATTGAAGAGTTAGTTTGGACTAATGTTTATTACATCTGAAGTTTATTTAGAAAGTTCCAGAGAAGAGTTTTATTCCTAATGTGCATTAGTCCTCAAAATCAATCCTTCCAGCATGACTCAGAATTAATAATGCAAGGTTACAGTAGCAAACGGTCAAGATCTTCATCTCAGTGTTTTATTTTCCTGTCCGGTGTGGTGAGCAAGTGCAGTTTATTCCCTGCTGTGGAGAGGTAGTAGTGGACAGGTGAGCACCTGGACTTTCTTATGTCTGTTGGAGCTGTCAGAGACTGGAGGGGTCTATCTTTGCTGTTACACGTCATGACATAACTCCAACCATACCCAGACAGCTTCTATGTAACATATTTGAATGTTTATGATTAAAATGAGAATTTATTCACTCACCTGTCTTTGAAGCCTCATCTGTTTCTCTCTTGGCTTTATTGCTGAGCCTCAGTGGGTGTGGGTCCTCTGCAAGTCCTTGCTCACTGTCTGGGTCATCCAGGGACTCGTTTTGCAGCTGATCCCCTGCCTGCCTCTTCCCTTCAGTCTGTTGGAGAGAAACTATCCCCCCAGCACTCTCCCCTCCTCTGGGGATCCACAGGCAGCACAGGGCCAGCAGAGCAACAGACACAACCACAGTCTGGCTTTTCATACCTGCTGCTCTTCCAACTGCAGAATCCTTTGGTTTGGAGTTACTTTTGTCAGCCGCCCAATGCTCAGTCCAAACTATCCTCTAGAAGATTTATATTTCAGCTTTTCGTCCACGTGATCCACACTTTTACTCCAGCAGGGAAATCTCTGCAGCTCCACTCATACCCACAGCCACAGTGTCAACGAGGCTCAGACTGGGCTAGACGGAGATGGATTGGGAGGGGGGTAGGGATAGGCAGGGAAGGAAGGGAGGTGGGTTATAGAGAGAGGCAGAGCAAAGCAGCAATCCAGTCAAATGAATAGACTTGGTTCCTAATTGCCCTTCAGCTACGGTCAGCTGAAAAAACAGCGTAAAGCCAGAGGATCCCCTTCACCTGGCCGACGAGTCAGAACAGGTGCCAGACTCAGACAGGATGAATGGGCAGGTGAGGCCTCAGACTCCTGGGTTTTTGGAGAAAGAAGCTAGCTTCTTTTCGTCTGCAGATCCTGTTGAATTCCTCTGCGAAGAGCTTTAGCCCTGCATACTCTCCACAGAGCACAACAGCAGGAGTGAGGAGTGACTCCTAGGACACAAATTCCACAAAAGGAGGAGGAAGAGAAAGGGGCAAAAGGAGGAGGATGGGGCTTTTCTGCATGTGTTAACAAAACCAAACACCACTAATCATCACAGAGAGGAATTCAAGGAAAATGAAAACAGGCAGGAGTAAAACATAAATTGTTTTTCAGTCCTGGACTTGGTTAGGAATGAGATTTTACTTTCCAACTCATCTCTGTGGTGCTCAGTCAGGTCTTTGTAGTTCGCTTTTTCTTTCTGGAGAAAACGTTAAGGCACAAGAGCCATATGCCTTAACACCCTGTATACACATATACAGAACAGGAGAATTGCTTGAGCAGATGACAGAATTAAAACCTTTTTGATTTGGGGGTTTTCCTTGCAATCCTCCTCCTCCTCTGTCTATTGTTTGGAGAGACTGTCAGGGCTTTCAAATACTGGATGTGTAGTATAATTTGCCACCAGTCTAGCCAAAGTAAACTTCTGTTCCTTCCTGGTAATCCAGAGCTGTCTATTCTCAGTGAAGAATATGATAAAGTGATGACAGGATATTTTGCAAAATGTCTGAATTCTCAGCAATCACATTTTAAATTCTTACCATATTAATAAACATTGTAGTAAAAGTAAGGAAGATAGTAGTTGCAAATCTGTTTGAGGAAAGGGGTGTTATGTTACCCTGCTTAAGCAGACAACTCTACAAAGTACAATGACCACATCTCAAGCTTTTTTTCCAGAGTTTCCAAAAAACTCCATCGTCACCTGTATCCTTCCATGACAGGACGTTACTATCCAGAAATGGCTGATGTCAGAATGAAGCAGGTCTACAAAACTCTGTACAGGCCACTGAAGTTCACTTAAATCTACTCAGACAGTCATAATGACGATTTCCTCTGAATGGGTTTCAAACTGGGCTAATATGCAGACAAGACAGGCACACGCACAGAGACACCTCCTGAAAAAAAGTTCATACTATCTTTTAGATTGTGAGGACAGTAAAACACAGTTGCATTTAAAGGAAAATACACTGTGGAGGAACATAATGTAAGAAAACTGCAAAGCAAAATCCAATCATATCAATGGGGATATGACTACAACTGTGAAGAATGCAACAGATTATTCAGGCTACAATGGGGTCATGCAGAGTCATTTTCTACTGGCAATGATAAAGACACATGCAGGGAAGCTAACTGGAAATGTGTTTTCTTTTTTACAGCCAAGTTATTTCATAAAACAGATAGAAATCTACATATATATATATATATATAAAGACAAAGTAAAGGAAGGGAAAAAAATCATAAGGTTCATAAAACACTGTCTGGAAGAAAGCCAGAATAGCCAATTCCTGATAAGAAACTTCTATTATTTAGTAATGGAGCAAAGAATTTTTTTTTTCAAACTGTACTTTAGTACAATTTTGAAATTCTTAATTTGAATATGTTTTTTATGGTATGTCTACTTCTCTAAATAATGAACATAAATATTTAAATCTCAGCACAGCACATAACACTGTCAGGGGCCATTCTGTTTGCATAATGAGTACTTTTCCATACATTTACTCAAATATTAATTGAATACAATTTATTACAGCTTGGCGTTAGTCCTTAAAGGATCTGAATACTTACAGGAGTGTGTAACAAACACATGCAAACATAGGACATAAAGATTAAAACCCCATTCCTCTATGTCACTTACATGGCGACTGCTACTTTGACAGTATATCAGATTATTCTTCCAAGAAGGCTAAGGTAGATAGCATGAGCCATAGAAAATGTTAAATTAACTTACATAGGACTGAACTGTTCACACTGAGCACTCACACATAAATCAGGACACTTTACAGACTTTGGTTTTAACTGACTTGACATCACTTTTATTTGCATCTTTAAATTCCTGTAGGTCAGCATAAGCAGGAGTATACATGAAGTGCACAGCCTTGAGCTAAGTGTCGGCATCTACTGGGCAGGAAACAATGACATCAGAGAGAGAGGAAAAAAAGAGAAGACGAGAGTTGGGGGAGGGAAGGCGCGGGCAAGAGTGAGAAAAAATCCTGTAATCCAGCAGGCTCACTAGGTACAAATGGAAACAGATTTATAAAACTCCATCCCACTCTTTTCTCTTTACGTGCGCTGGGTGCATCAACACTCCAAAAGGATAAGGGATACATGGCAGCTTTCTCTGTATTACATTACCAACCCTTTTAAGGGCACCTGCTTAATATAATTGAAATGTCCTGTATCTGTACTTTGCTCTCTACTGAGACTGCTTGCACGTGAAATAATGCTAATACATGCACTGACAGCCGCGGAAAGTAGAAGGAGAAAAAAACTGTTTATGGAACTGTGATTTTGACTGGAATATTTTTCCACTCTGAATATGTTGTGATTCAGCAGATACACCACAGCCCAGTCATGTCAGGAATGGAGCCATGAGTCTGATTTAGCACAGATGTAGAAACATTCCTTTGGAAACATCCCACCTTCATTGAACCACGATCAAAATGTCCTTTCTATCATCATTAGCTAATATTTCAACTGGAGTTGACCAATATCAAATGTACCCTTAAATGATGTTTAAGTGATTTGTTTGCCTGATGAAAGATGAAGCACAAACTGAATATTTGGACTGTGAATCTGAGAGTATAAACACCGTCTTCACAGCTTGCCAGAACTGGTGCTCCTCCCTAATGATGCTGCATCAGAAGAACTTACGAGGTTCACTTAAAACTAAACATCCACAGGAACAATAAATAAGGATTAGGCTTAAATTTCACAAGAGACACCTAACACACTTCTTTGAAAGCTTAAGCACAGGCAAATCGGTGCAAGCATATTGTAATGTATAAATCAAAGTTTAGTTTCTGCCACTGAACATGTTTGCTGATTATTTGTGAACATGGCAGTATTTTGCAAAACTACAGTACATAAAACACCATGTGAATTATGTAGCACCTAACACACTGCTTATAATTTTAGTCATTTTAGTTGTAGATCTACCAAAGTGTGCACTCTAGTGGCTGAATGAAAGGAAAGCGTGTAGAAGTGCAAAAGGTCCATTACAAATCACAGCTTTGACCAAATCCCAAATTACATAGCAGTACTAAGCAATTTCAGCAATATACATAATAAAATAAAAAGTGTGAAGAACGTCCCTATAGTGCATTGCACAAGTAAAAGAAAGGAGATTCTAACAGCTCCTTAGTTGTTAAACAACTGCCATTTTTAGCCTCTCAAATTTTAAAATTTGCTGCTTTCTATGTTTTTATACAGGAGGTGGGTAGAGTAGCCAAAAATTGTACTCAAGTAAGAGTAGCGTTACTTCAAAATAGGAAACAAAATATACAAAAAATATAAAATGATGTGCAAATTCTAGTATTTCCAAATAATAGAATAAACAATGAGTAAAAATAAATAACATCTT
>JAUMHL010000030.1:7573678-7589169 GCA_032362345.1 Sandelia bainsii
AGAAGTACATTTTTTTCAAAATGTTACTTAAGTAAATGTAACGGAGTAAATGTAACTCGTTACTACCCACCTCTGTTTTTATATTACTTTAGATAGTTTATACATTTTTCCTCAGTAAAAACAGTCATGTACACTGACTTGTTGGAAATTTGTATGATTTTAGTATTAAACACTATATAGAGATAATACACAAGCTGTGCAATTATTTATTAGATTCAACAGAAAGTCAAAGTAGGATTCAGTGATCTCACAAAGAAATATAATTTTTAAACAGCATTTATTTAGCTTTATCCATACAATACATTAAATGTACAACAGCACATACTGTATTCTGAAATAACTCTCAGTATAAAATAGGGCTTCTACAATCAAGGTACAGTCATAAAATGCTCTGAAGGACATGACGACGGCAACAGTAAAACACCTTCACATAAGGCGCAGGATATTGAGAGAAGTGACTGTGTTTGCCGAGCCGCTGCCGTAGGAAGCAGAACTTCCTACAGCAGCAGTAAGAACCACACCTCTCAGAGTATCCGACATCCCCACAAGAAAGAAGCAAGAACCCGTTTTTTTTTCCCCCTCTTGGTTACCGTTTCACAAATTTAGAGATACCGAATGATGATCAACGCGTAAGAATATGACCTATTGCAACCGCTGAAAAATATAACTTTTGGTAATATGAGAGAATAAATCAGGCCTAGTTTGGATCCTGAATAAATATCAAGTTCAAAGCATACATAGTATTATGAGTGCTAATCAAGCCTATATCTTAACAATTATATATTGAACAGTTTGTGACTATCTGTAAAGACCAGATTGTTTCAGTGTCTTCCTGACATAAAACACTTAAATACAGCAAAAGTATAGTGTACAGTCACTGAAGCCACAAAAAAAACTAATTTGTCTAATTTTAATGTTGAACATCAGCCAATTACAGATTGGTTTAAAAAGGGTTTATTTAGCTGCAGATGTGCATCGGAGCATGTTTATATAGTGTCTTTAAATAGAATACACATAACATTGACCAGCTTTTGTGTTAGTTTGCGATTATGTAGTGCTTCAGGTGTTGAATATACATTACATAACATCTCCAATTGGTATGAGAAAAGGCCAAGGTACAAGGAAAAATAAAAATATTCTGACTAAGAGGCCAAAAAAACATCAGGAGAGAGAAAGGAGAGTTTTATCTCAAGTCTTGAGGTAAGCAATGTGTTTCGGTATAATGCCCTACAGACAATCATACAGTTACAATCATTTATTCTCTATGTACAAACTTCCTGACTTACATACACTGTACTGCTCCTCAGTTTAAAATTGAATAAAACTAAATGTGAGAGCATATCTGTGGTGCAATTTTTTTCAATGAGGAGCGGGATCTAACTCCACAAAGCCTGTTTCATGAAGTGGGCGACAGTGAACAATATGGCTGTTGAAGATGGCCTGTTTCCTCTTGCATACATCACACACATACTATCAAATATCTACAACAACGCAAATTATCCTGATTGATCAGAACACTTGCAAACAATTGGCAAAACTACACTGGCTCATTTTTGAAGTTCTATGGTGATGAATGGAGATGGCAAAGAATAATGATCTGAGAAAATGCTGACACTGAAAATGTACACACCTGTGCATACTGTGTGTCTGTATATCCATTAAGTCTGCATGTTTTAGAAGTCATATCAACTGTTTACTGTGTTACATGAATGGAAAAGATCTACTGTGGCGCGGCAGCCCAAAAGATAAAGGGACAAGAAGACAAACCAGCACTCTACACCATGTAACTAGACTGCATGTAGGCACCAATTTTACTGTCACTCAACACCATGTCTAGCCCATTCCATAATGCTCCAAAACACACAATGCGCCCCCTAAATGTGTTTACTGAAGAAAGTTTGATAAAACCATGAAATGAAGGTGCTATAGTATTAACAGTTTGCACACTCATTGACACTACAGACTGTAACTGAGACATGACATCAACAAGCTTTACGAAGAGGAGGCTATAGGATGCTACAGTACTAGTGCTACCTGAACATGCTACAGATTGAGACTACGACGATGGGAGAGGGTTTCACATTAGCACAAAGCAGGAACCAGCTTTGCTGAGGAGCTCTACCCATTCCAGGCCACAGAGCTGCTGAAACCAGCTGTGTCCAGAACCAACATCTGTTTTTCAATAAAATGCAAACCAAAAAAATATGTGTTCTTTGTTTTAGTTAAGTTAATGTAGGTACCATTTTTAAACTGACAAAAGTGCCGTCTTTGCAGCTTGATGGATCAAGTACTTAGTAAAGCTGGCTTATTGTGTGCAGAGAAAAGCACCCCATCTGTAGTCAGTTCCTGTCATAAGACACACACACACACGCACACACACAAGCGCACAAACCCTGAAGTTAGGAACGATATCTATCGTCACACAGCACTATCGTTTTGATTATCATTGAGTAATAGCTGGGATTGCATACTGTACCATACATCTACTAGGAGAGGCACCCTTCATCAGTATCAGCTCATTCATTTCACCACATGCACGCACAAACACACACACGGGAATTTTTTTTTTGACTCTTCAAAAAAATTACAATCACATGCTTTATAACGGAATGTAGAGAAAGCTCAAACCAGACCTTTACTTTAGCCGGGACCAAGCCAAGCACACAGACTCATTTATGAAGTATCCCCTTAACTTCAACTATGAAATGTTGAGGAGTCAGACGACTTTCAGATGTTCTGGTGGACGTTTAACGGTGTTAAAAATCCTCCTCATGGTCAATGAGCCATCAGTTTGATACAATTCTGAAGTGCTTTTATACAACTGTAAGCTGTCCCTTATTTAAAGGACTAAAATTTTTATTTTTTATTATTTAAAATATATTCTCCCATATTAAGTGGGAGATCTGGACTTCCATCTATGACACCCCTGGCAACAGACACCATGGGTATGCCAACAACTAGCTATACCTCCACAATCTGGACACAGTGTCCATTCTTGTACTTCTTTCACGTGACATTTTCCTTCACACTAATAAAGAATGCAATGTGATTGGACCTTTAAAGCAAGCTGCATTCAAAGCCTACTGAAGATGGAGAACAGAGTTGACTAGTTATGACTGCTCCCCACTTAAATGATTCTGTAACCTCTACATGTTTTCTCTCTGCTGCACTGCACACATGCCGTTTCTGTCGCCAGACTTTAAACCAGTTAATTATTTCATCACCATAAAGTTAACAGAGCATTTAACAATATGCCTAACAATGCTTCTCTTCAGTTGTATCATGGGTCATTAGCATGCTTGTATGATGGAGCAGCATCTTTGGAGTTCAGACAGTCAAGCCTTTTAAAAAAGCCACTGTATGCCATGCTCCACCTTCTGCAATGCTAACATAGCCTGACATAGGGTTCGCCGGGACATGTGGACATTTTAGACTTGTTGGCATGTAGAGTTTAACCATAAGAATTTGGCAGTTATTATTTCAGCTACTAAATCCACAAAAAAGTGCAAATATTAACTTCCTTGTTGTTTTTGTGACATCTTGCGTTTCTAAACTGCATAAGCTCTTGACGGTCCTATTTTCTTAGGATATTTTCATAGTTTAAAAAAATAAATTAATAAAAAGAAATTTAATTATAACTCTGAAAGACCCCCCCAAACTTAATCTGATCAAAGTGCAGCACCCCAGCATCAGTGGAAGGAGTTTGAAGTGGGTTAGATACGTTCAGAAAGCAGGTCCTAGATCAGGGTCTGGTGCGGTTTCTTCTTCTAGCTCTCTGAGTAAGCCACTTGCACATACAGAGCTGTGGAAAATTTGCCCCCTTTCGGGGTTTTTAAAATGTTTTTATATTTGTTACATTTCAGATCATCACCAAAAAACTTTTAATATTACACACAGATAACCTGAGTAAATACAACATGCAGTTTTTAAATGATGATTTCATTTATTAAGGTAAGTATCATAACAGCTTTTCCATTTTTTGGAACTGCCGAAATCTGAGAAAAGTGAAGAAAGTCTCATAATGCAACACATCATGCCGCAATCTTATTATTAATTAAAGAACGGAAGAACAAAAAGGATTGTATCTCATTTGCCAAAAAACATCTTGATTATCATCAAGACTTTTGGGCAAATATTCTGTAGACTGATGATACAAAAGTTTTTGGAAGGTTTGTGTCCTGTTACATCTGGCGTACACCAACAGCATTTCATAAAAAGAACATGATACCAACAGGCAAACATGGTGGTGGAAGTGTGATGGTCTGGGGCTGCTTTGTGGCTTCAGGACCTGGACGACTTGCTGTGAT
Organism: Sandelia bainsii; assembly: GCA_032362345.1. Taxonomy (NCBI): domain Eukaryota; kingdom Metazoa; phylum Chordata; class Actinopteri; order Anabantiformes; family Anabantidae; genus Sandelia; species Sandelia bainsii. The sequence goes on from JAUMHL010000030.1 coordinate 7,577,986, forward strand.
TGATAGAACCATGAATTCTGCACTCTACTAAAGTCCAAATGAGATGTTGTGGCATGACCTTAAACAGGCCGTTCATGCTCGGAAAGCCTCCAATGTGGATTAATAAAAACAATTCTGCTAAAAAGAGTGGGCCAAAATTCCTCCACAGCAATGTGAAAGACTCATTGTCAGTTAGTTGATTGCAGTTGTTGCCGCCAAGGGTGGCACAACCAGTTATTAAGTTTAGGGGTCAGTTACCTTTTAACATAGGGCAGATTTTTACAGCTTTTTTCATCTTAAAAAATGAAATCATCAGTTATAAACTGCATTTTGTATTTGCTCTGTGTGATATTAAATATTAATTTGATGATCTGAATTGAATAAATTTATTTTAGTGTAACAAATATGCAAAAATATAATAATCAGGAAGAGGGGAAATACTTTTTCACAGCACTATACACTAGTACATATACTCACAAACAGGATTGCTCGCACGCACAGGTACACACACACGCGCACACACACACACACAAAGAGTCTAGCTTAGATCAGTCTGGCCTCCCCTTCCATGTCTGGTGGTAGATCACACACTCCTGTGAAGTGCATCTCCTTCCCCTTGCTTCCCTGTCCTGTCCCGGCTCTGGCCACTCTCTCCCCTAGGCTGGGAGAAGGCTGTTGGGCCTGAAGATCTGGGGATATCCCACGAGGGATTCCACCCACTCGCCTTTCTTTCAGGAAGACCTCTAGTCGGCGCAGCATCTGCTTGGGGTTCTTTTTGGCAAACAGCTCCACTTCTGAGGGGTTAAAGAAAATAGAAACACGTGTTGGGATGACAATTTGTGTTTCACTGTTTCTGGAATAGAAAAATATGGTGTTATCTTTACCTTTAAGTACAAAGCCAGAGTCAGCAATGGTCTTCTGTTGGGTCTTCCACAGTTGGTACAGATGCAGATACGTGGCAACATAGAACTCGTTCAACACACCAACCACTTGCTGACGACGATTGCATTCCCTTGTTTGACCAAACAGAGCGTTAATGTGACACAGAAACATTAAAGAGAAAGTGTGTCCCCTGAGACTTTGCTTCGCAGCAGTTTTGTTTTGCATTTAATGCCAGAAGAGTATTTATGTATGTTGATGGACAGATAGCTTAAGATGACTTAACAAGATGACTGGCTCTTGGCCCAGATAATAGGAATCAACAAAAAAATAAAAATGTCACAACACAGATTTTCCTAAAATATTTTTATTGACCATAAATAGAAACAGACAGGGACGCACTGGGACATTGAAGGCAGCTGTGCAGTTTAACCCAGGGCGCAGCCAACTAACCAACTTCCCTCAGACCGAAGAAGCAATTCGGATGAATTGCGAAATGTTTCTAGCTTACAAGAAAGAAGTCCAGTTGCCATGACTCAACTTCCAGACAACTTCGACTTATTTGTTTAAACTTCACAGTTTAACAGTTAAGAGCAACAGTTTGACTTAGTCTGATCTAAATCTGATCATAATTAAATCATCTGACCATCCCTTTATTAACTCTCTGGAAATATAAAATCCTCTGTTTAATAATATGACAGAGTGTTAAGAATTACTCAAACTTGCATAGTGTTAATAATAGCGATTTCACAACTTGAACTACAAAGTGAACAAGGATGATCCGCTTAAGGATCTTGTAATAAAAAAATAAAAAAATAACTATGGCCTCTAATTAGATAGTTCACTATTTTCGATAAAGATGTCGTATATTTCCACTGAACTCTGATCCACTCTCAGTCCTATGAAAGCAGCTCCTACATTGTTTACAGTCTGCCCGATGACTTCAACATCGACTCTATGTTATCAGGATACAGTGCTGTTTATGTGAGGATGCAATGCCCTCAAAAAAAAGAAGGCTCTAAAAGAAGCCTATGGGTTTAGCGCATTGTCCAGCATCAAGTCTGTGTAAAAGCTGTTTTTGAATTCGAGAGGTAGGTAAATTGTGTTTAGCGTGTGTTTAGCCTCCATTACTACTATGCACTACTATGAACTTTGTGAAACCTCAGCAGCAGCACTCCTAATTCTTTTGTATACAGGGGAAACATAATGAAATAAAACACAAATTGAGGAACAATGACTCACTTGGACAAGGCTTCCTCTCTGAGAACTTGCAGAGCGATGCGGGTCATGTTGATTGACATCACACTGAATGGAAAGTTCTAAATCAGAGAAAATACAGAGGGAAACTTAAGTCCACAAGGAACACTTACTATAGACTATAACAACAAGTCCTGAAACAAGTTGGTCTTGTAGTCAACTTCATCGATGCCCTCTCTGAGGGAAATTCTCTTTTGCTCTATTTGGCTTTGCTGGAAGAACAAAGGTCAGAGTCAGCTGCAAAACAGCACATCTGGACTGGGAAGTGATTAAGTGTCATAAACTGTCTTAAATACAATTCATGAATGAGTTGGCCATAATGAACATAAACATAAAAAAACAAAACATGCATGCACACATTTGCTGACATTAGCAAACTGCCCTATAGAAGAGTCTTTCGTGATGTTGTGATACCTGTGTAGTGTGTTGTGATAACTTGTAAATGTCTCTAGCCAGTGGCAGAGTCTCTGGATCCATAACGAAGTACAGAGCATGCATCAGTCCAAGGAAACCAGTGCCACGAAGATCAGTGGCAGGGTCTGTACCTGCAGAACAAACAATAAATGAACACACAGACGATGCTATAAGTCAAAAAGTTTCCTCATTTAGTAAGAATACTGTCAGTAACTGTGGATACAGATTCTGAAGTACTCATTAAATCAAAACACAGAGGCAAGAAAACCATTTCTTTTGATTAATATTGATCACACTGTTTTGATCTATTTTGATTCATTAATGTATTTATCTAGTGAAACAAACTGAAGCTGTAAAAAAACATTTATTGCATAGACTTTTCCTAATGAATATTAACATTTCTGAGCAGTTACAGTCAACATTGTGAAAGAAAGAGCAGCAGTGCACTACCAAGGTGAATATAATTTGAACATCCAGACATGAACCAGTGTATTTACAGTAAAAGAATGTACAGGTCTTGTACCCTGAAAGCCAATATTTTCCCAGTGTGGTCCATAACGAGGACAGTCCAGCTTGCTGCCAATCAGCCTCTTGTAAATGGTCTGGAGGACACGCGTGTGGACTGTCTGGCTGTTGTCCACAGGGCCTATAGAAAAAGACACACACACACACACTCATGTGTAAAAGGGAATATCAGTCGTTCATTAGAAACAGTATGAGTTTTACACTTGGTAGGATAATTACACAGACAAGCAAGAAAACACTTACACTGTGCGATAGCAAAGACCAGATCCCTCTCCTCCAGGAGTTCCCTGTGCAGTCGTGGAGGTCCGAAGAGGAAATGTGTGATTGCGGCCAGACCTGTCCTGCGAATAGTTGGCTGAATGTTCTTCTAGAGATGAGGAGTGTGGCAAAAATACATCACTTTAAAATTATAGTTAGAGACATCAATTCATTTTTTAAAGAAGTCCATAAATAATCAATTTAACGAGTAGTCAAGAGTATATCAATTTCAATCTGATTCATTTTTCGCTAAAAAATGAATCATAGATTGAGCAAAAGCACATACTGATGTTTTTCCCCCCACTGTATTTAAGAGTGTTCAGTTGTCCACTGCTGAAAAGCAACCACCTACTATAAATTCAACACAAGTCTTACTTTGAAAAATGCCTTTGAATTTCCAAATTTCACGTGTTTCTGATTTACTTTTCTTTTTCTGTTTTTGGTCTCCACTCAACACTTCCTCCGTCTTCCCTTATTTCAAATTATTTGAAAAACAGCCTTTATCAGAGATTTTTTTTTTTGCAGTGTTTCTTACTAGGAAGTCCCCGAGGTCTGTGGTCTGGAAGTACTGCAGGGCTTCGTTGAAGGAAATGAGTGGGGTTGGGGTCAAGTCCTCAGTGAGAGCTGGGCAATATTACATAAAGTTATTCTTTTAGGAGAGCTATTCAATAAAGTCATCTTTAATGCAAACATGAAACAACTAGATGCATCCAACCTGGTTGGACGTTCTCCAGAGCTTCCCACTCTTGCCTGGCCTTTTCCAACTCCACATTTTCCTCTGTAAAGAGCAACACAAAGAAGAAAACAAATACATTCACTCAATAGTTTCACCCACTTTCTACACAAACATATTTCTCTGGCTACAGTACTTATATGAGATTATCATCTACTGAGCCAATAAACAAGGAAGCTGACTCTCATCCAGTTCGTTGTCATTTATCATAAGTCCCCTCTGTATAATAGACTTGCATCATCCAGAGTGCCACTGAGACCACAGGTTTCCTCTAAGCAGGCAACCTTCACTCCTCTGGGAGGCCTAACCTGCAACAAATGCCTGGTATCTCTGACACGCTCACAAATTCCTGTGGGAAGAGGATGTAAGACAAAAGAGATTGTGTGAGAGTATGTGTGTTACCTGTAGGCTTAGACTGGTCCCCTCCAGCTGCCAGGGTCTGCAAAAGCCCATTCTGCTTCAGTGCTGAAATCTGGACAATAAACAAATAATGAATTACCTTAGATGAAATGAGGGCCATGTTGGTTAATGTAAGACACTAAGAAGAAAATGTAATTACCGGCAGGGATCTGAGTGGTGTGCTGCCATTTGTGTGGTCTTTAACATTATGACCGATAAGTCCATTCATGAACTGTGAAGAAAAAAAAGTGTCAATTTCTAAATAAAAGAAGGAAAAAAACTGAGAAAGAAATAACTTTTGCTAAACTCACAGGCTTATGGTTGGAGTGCCCATTGGTGATCTCCTCTAATGGTTTACATTCATGGGACAAACCATTCAGGCCCTGACAAGAGAGTAGCAACACACAGCAGATGTTTCAGATATGTACACAATGTAAAATTAGCCTTCATTCCTTTTAAGACAAGTATTTCATTATCACTGCATGCTTCATTTTATTCAGATTTAATAGCATTTCTAAATGCTTTCAAAAACTGCGGAGTACAACAAGGAACATGTAGAACATTTGTGTTGATAAATCTGGGAGGTAAGAATAAAGTAAATTAAGGGTTCCACTTTCTTTGAGGAAAACCGACACTGGCCTGTTGAACTGTATCCAGTGAGGCAAGGGACATACTGATCCAACTGTTTACAAATACAGCAACGTCCAATGATTGAGGCCACGGAGCAAGAGGTAATGTTACGGCTAGAGAACCAAGCCGGGGATAAAGGAAATGCCCTGTCAGCTGCCACCATGGCGACATGCCCAGCAAGCCAGAAGAGCTAAAGCACAGGGAGCTATGTTGACCTTAGGCCTTAAGTTAAACACGTGTGAGAGAACTGCTTAAACAAATGAACATTTGATTATTGAAAAACAGCAAGAGTGCAGAACAGGAAGGAACATTATTCCTGAGGGTCACGACATCAATATGGCAACAGTTGTCAGACAGTACTGACCTTTTGTTACCTTTTGTTGACCAACGCAGCAGGTGTTGCTTTCTGTTTTAATGGTTAAATTGCTGTAAACCCAAACACTGGAAAAACATTAAATGGATAAAACCTTATAGAGTCAAGGTGAAATAACGTTACCTCAGTGCATGATGTGACATCAACGTTTTCTTCCATTGCATATGAGTATGTTGGCTGGCGACTGGGTGTTCGTGATCCTGGCCTCTAAAGCCTTCTGAAGTCATGGACCGAGATGGGTCGAGGAGCAGATGCAAGGATCACCATGGTTTCTGTAGTGCACATTTTGTAGTAACTCCAAATATCTATGTTTTTCTCATTTTCCTCATATACACAGAGAACTCAGCATCCCCAGTCACCAGTATAATTTCACAACACTCACACTGGTGACACGAATCCACGTTGTAGACACCATGTTCTCTGTATCTGTGTAACAGCAATAACTGTGTGGTTATTGATGATAGCCTGGTTTTATTAGCTACTGCAAAGTCTAAGCTTAAGAGAGGAATGTGCAGGTATCCGTTTACAAGCGCTGACTCAAGGAAAAGGCTAGCCATCAATACACAAGTTTCCCGGAAACCTGCCTCCTTCCTCTCTTCCACAGATCTGTTCGTTCAGTGGGTCAGCCGCTTCAGAGAGTACACAGCTGCAGTTTAATTTACTTGCACCAAAGCTGTGTTATGTCTTCAGCCTCACATGAAATAGCTGCACATGTCCAAAGTAAGAACTGCAGGTGTCCAGTGAGATGTGGGTCATGGATAGAGTACTTGTATGGCTGGAGTCCTGAGGAGGAGGGGTGGTCATATGTACACAACATCTGAAAACTACAAAAAAACGTTAATAAACATTTGTTCATTAGCAACACACAAATCAAACAGTGATGTCTTGATTGTATGCATCTACATAGGGATGCATAAAACACAAACATGGCTAACACTGAGAAAAATATGGATTTAAAAACTGATTGTAATGTTATGTCTTTCACAAATTTCGATTTGTCATAGCAGGAGAAACACATTTTGTTAACAATGGCTCAGTTCTGTTTAATGTGGCAGTAAGTTATACCAGCGAGGCAGCATGCAGACTACCAGGCCCCTAAAAGGACCTAAATGGAGCGATGTCATTTACAGTATAATATTATCAATTACACCAGTGATTTTTCTGCTGAGACATGCTAAGCTGTCTGATCTGAGAACTCTTCTAGATGAATTTCCAAATTGTTGTCTAGATAGATTGCTGCTGTCTTTGTGGGCAACCTAAATGCAAGTACTTACACACTGTGAGTCATGCTTTATACTTTATATTTCTAAATTCACATTTTCATCCGCCACAAAGCTAAAAGCTAAATATACCTACTTCACCAATTAAGACTTTACATAAATAAAATTAAATTGAGCTTATGTACTTTGTTGCACTAAACTACTAATTCTCAAACAACTAAATGCTAAATATGCATTAATATTAATTCAATAATACGATAGTATAGCTCTTACAGTGGTCATATTTCTGCATTGAGTACTTTATTTTTTCATACTTTTCATTTCAATGCATGACCTGTGCTTGTAATAGAGTATTTTTAATTGTGGTTTTGTTCATTTTACTTGGCTGAAGGATGTGCATACTTCCTCTGCCACAAAGATAGTGTAAAAAGATTTTTTACACTAACATGTTGAAGCCAATCACAGAGTACAAACACAATGTTTTGACAAAAAAACACAAAATATATATTTAACAAGATCATCTTGTTCTGTCTACTAACTTACTCACTAACATTTGGCCGCTTTGACAGCTACTGTAGCATCCTAACGTCAGCTAGGTAGCAACCAACAAGCTAGCAACCCCACAGGCATAAAGACGCAGCTACAGCTTTATCAGAAACCGAGGATGCAACGCCCGCATAAATCTCCCGGAATCCAGGCAAATTATGCGGCAAACAGCTAAACGACTGATGTCATGAATATCAGGTGCAATTAAGTTGAGCTAACACAAGAAAAGCCAGCTGTCAGGCTAACTGAGGGGCTAGCTGTAGCTCTATTGAACTGTAACGGGGATGGAGTCTGTGCCAAAATACGACAGCGAAATACGGACACATTTGCTTTTCTCTTTAAGCTACATTAAATACGCTACAAAACATTAGGTACTGCGAGCTGTCCGAGTGTATTATGTGATGTGAAGCATTTTAAAAGTACCTGAGTTTCTGATTGTTTCTCCCTCCAATCTCAGCTTCCCTTCCCCCGTCCAGTGGCCACGGTAATTTCAAATGCATCTTGGGAATTGTGGTTTCCTGTCGACTCCTGCTTCATTACGTCATCGTTCTCGCTCTCACAAATTGCATGCTCTTAGAGCAAGGAGCCTGTGACCTCCTTTTCTGTGTAGGCACACCTTCCATGAGCAAAAGATCCTTCGTCTCTTCTTCTTTGTTTAAAATACAGTAAAAAAGCTTTTATTCCTGAACCAGTTTATTAATATACTCATTTTGAAAAGACAAATACAGATATTTTTTTTCTCTTGATTTAAACCCTGCAGAAAGCTTCAACTGTGTTTTATGTTCCCTATTAAGCACAAAGATTTACCTACATTTCTCTCTGAAAGAAAAATGTGATGTTTGCAGTTGAGTTTCAGTCAAGGATGTGCAGATGGGGAAAAAGTAAAAATATTTAATCAAGGCTGCCATCAGTACCAGGGCTTCAACATGAAAGCCAGATAGCTTGTTCTCTCTTCCTCCTATTTCACATTATTACTTATCTGTGCTGAATAATTTTTCCTTTCCTACCTCAGAATTTCTCAAGTCTTGTTCTTACACAAATAGTGGAACAAGATGACTCCCATTGGCTACAGCTCTACTTACATCTGCTTCTGTTCAGATTTTGAGAAATTTCAAGCAGATGTCAATCATTACCCTCTGGAACATTCTTTCAGGGAAAACAATGTTTGTTTTTGCATCGCACAAGCCAGCACTTGAAATTATTCTGATGGAGTCTGTTTTTTTTTTATTACACTGGAGTCAGGTTTAACCAAACTGGGCATTGATCTTAAGTCATAAATTCTCAAAAGGTTTATGGGACAAAGTGAAAAACCGCTACCACAGGTCACAGGTTACTGTCAGCACACTTCCTATGTTACCTCAGAAACTTTGTTCAGGCCGTAGTGTTATGACATTATTACATAATTCTGAGGTACCGCCTGGGAATATCTAACAGGCCAACTTCATATGAGACGTCTACTCTTAAGTAATCTTGGCCCCTTCGGTCTGCACCACATCCAAGAAAATAAGCTGTTACAAAACCTTTTTGGATCGATTAAAACTAAACGAAATAGGGAAAAAGTTACACAACTGGCAATAATGGAGGACAGATTTTCCGTTTGGGATGAAATCCACCGTTACTTAATCTTGGGGAATGTGCTGCTGGCTCACACTAGACTGCACGCTGCTGGGCTTAATACAAATCTCAATAGCCAAACACCTGTTCATTCTGGCAAAATGTCTGTCTGAAATGCATCATGGAACAGGAAGACATTTTTTTAACAACAATACTTTTTGCAGTTTAAAAAAAGAGTCTTTGAATCCATCTGTGTCCTCCTTTCTGAAGTGGAGGAATTGCGCAATTGCTGACTTGTTTTTCAAAATATCTTTTAGGTTTCCTATCATTTTACATCATTATATCATTTTACATATGTGCATGTGTGCAATATTTTTTAGTATTTTAGATAAACAGAACAATTGAAATACTTATAATCTTTTATTTAATGTCTCATGCATCAGGAAAGGGCAGTGCAATCATTCTCCAACAGCATGATAAAAGCAAAAAACACAAAAACAAAAAACATGTCTTTGACATAGTTTATTAATTTGGCAGTCATTGTAATGCAATGCATGTGTGCAAATTTCAATAAATAGAACATTGCAGTAAAAGTGCAATTTCAGGGAGGGAGAACAAAAGGAGTGTAATCAGAAGGATACAATGTGAAGTTTGTTTTGTGTTTTACTGCTTGCACAGGCTTGATGTCTGTGTCAAAGTGGCATCAAGAAATCATGGTACACAATGAGTAAGATCAATGCAAAAACATATAGATTTTATGTTAATATGGGCAAAAAATAAACATTTAAAATTCAGATTTTCCTAACATCTCAGACAAGCCTTATCTTAATCTGATTTCCTTTATGCCCAGGGTTTTGCAGCAGTTATAGAAGCAGATTTATGTGAATATTTGTCAATGAGCAGGAGCCGATCTTCTGCTACTGTTGTGCACGTCGTACCAAAACTCAAGAGGCAGCTTGTGTCAGCAGGCTCGAGCCATCTCCATAGGAACATTATTGGCCATCCTTTGCCTGAGGTGGTTGGCAAAGTCCACCTGCATCTGAGAGAGCACTTTGTTTATGATTGTCTTTGGTATCCAGCCCTGCAGGCGACAAAGGCAAAGCCAGTGTTAGATTGGATAGCGTGATGTTTAGATGTTTCTTTTTCTACACAGTTTGCACATCAGTGTTACACAGGAAACAAAAGTGCAGCTGTGGCAGTCATTTACCTTTAGATCTATATTTAGTAACCAGGTGAACTTGGTCTTATTCGGGTCTGCAGCACAGGGCTTCATGACTATACAGGTTGGCCCATTCTCTGCTCTGGAATGAATCATGAAACATGAAATGACATTAGCTATATCCATCCAGTTCCACACAAGTAGCCTGACTGCTCTTTATTCATCCATTACTCCTTACAGAAATATGTGCATTTAAAACAAGTCAATGATTTGCCCGACTCCCTTTGACTGACCTGACTACACCCCTCTGCTCGGGCATTAGTGGGTGCTGAGTGGACATTCCAGCCAGGAAGCAGGTGGAGCCTCGGCGTTTAGCACAGCGGACACTGACAAAGTCTCTCGGCCCCACCACATTAACAGGTGTCTCTGCTGACACCTCGTGGGTAACCATTGTGTCCTGGCCAATCTTTTGAAGGATCTTTAGGATACCAATGTGAAATTTTATCAGTGTTCTTTAACAGTAAATATTAAGCAGCACAATCCAGCGGGATTCTTGTTCATATGCCAAACTCTGTTTCCTCGTCTCTCTTACCTTGACCTGTTTGACATTTGGGTTCCACTCCCCCATTTGCTCCATATTTCCCACGAGTTCTTTGAAAAGATTGTCAGGATGTTGCTCCAACATTACTTCCAGCTTAAACACCTTCCCAATCTCAGGCAACACCTTACTCAGGACTTTGTCTCCATTTGCCTGTAGAGAGGTGTAAGGAAAAGTTACAAGTACTCATTTATCTTCTTTCAAATTTGAATATAAATATATACAGACTATACTGAAACCACCAAATCGTGAGATGCAGCTACAACTTTTGCATTAATTAATATTTTTCTTTTAGGGAAACTTCAGTACTCACAGCTACAATTTCAGTAGTCCAGCTGTCCTGGTCGCTGAGGATGCTGAGGGCCTTCTGCAATGCATCCTCACCTTGCTTCACATAAGACATTTCATCTTCGCTGTATCCCTCATCCACTTTAAACTGAGAACCTTAAAGCAGAACACAGAGTAACCAAAGTATATCTAATAACACCCCATTATATTATATATATTGGGCGGCACGGTGGTGTAGTGGTTAGCACTGTCGCCTCACAGCTAGAAGGACCCGGGTTTGATCCCCGGGTCGGCCGTGTGCCTTTCTGTGTGGAGTTTGCATGTTCTCCCCGTGTCTGCGTGGGTTCTCTCCGGGTACTCCGGCTTCCTCCC
>JAUMHL010000030.1:7589269-7600346 GCA_032362345.1 Sandelia bainsii
GATGACAGCTGGGATAGGCTCCAGCACCCCCCGTGACCCTTACAAGGACAAGCGGTTAAGAAAATGGATGGATGGATATCTAGAATGGAATTATAGTACTAGCAGTATCGCATCTGACATTCTGTTTCTGTTATTATGTGTATCTGTGTGGCATTACATTGGCTCAAATGAAAACATAGTATGAGAACTCACTGAGAAAGGAGCTTCGTCTGCGGACTTGGCTGAGCCAGTTATTAGGGCCAGGACCTGCCAGTCTGTTCAGCTCACGATGAAGGGTCACCATAGCATTCTTTCTCAAACCTGGGAGACGAAAACATTATTGTTACTACATTGTTAAATTCTTTGATTACAAAATATATACAAAGAAAGGAAATCACAAGAAAAAAAGCCACTGTCACTGCTCTGTGCCTTGAAAATATACATTTTTGACAGTAAAGTAAAACAGGGAGAAAACTATGCCAAGGCAACAGTGTTGGATCCTTTCACTCACCTGTCATTTTCCTCATATCTCGGTAGGAGATGCCAGCACACAGCTTGAAGGTCGCAGGCAGCATTTTCTGTTACAGAGGTTTCTAGGAGCTTTAAGAGAACTGGAAAACTATCACATTTATTACGTTCAAATTCAAGTTGAGCTGTAAATGTTGTTAAAACAAGTGAATTACCGGCCAAGAGTGCTCTAGTAAGGTGTTGGATTCTATCTGAAGGCACTCGAGAGGGTCTGTATATATATGAGTACTGCCCACAAGGCCGCTGTGCTATCGTCACGTAGATAAACACTGACCAGAGCACCATGGCCATGTCATCAAGGTTGTCTCATGGACACAACAAGCATGTTTGTCTCACATACACTATGTTAGACAATGTTCAGTGCCAAGGCCCACTGCATTGGTCTGACACACACACACACACACACACACACACACACACACACACACAAACATCCCTGTACCAGTATGGCACAGGATAAACAGCATGTCTTTGGCAATGGCACAACCAAAAAGAGGGGGCAGTGGGAGAGACTCTGAGTGACTCATCCATCCCTTCATGGTCATTTACGTCCTAAACACTCAACAAAAATGGGAAAATTCTCCATCCCATTTGTCTTGTTTCTTCTCCATCATGATTGAAATCTTAGTGTGAGCTATGCATATGTACTAAGTGGAAATGACTAGTCACTCTGCACTTCATATAACAGCTCAAAATCATACTTAACATTTTGTTATTAGTTGGCACTTCATAATTGTTCTCAATTTTGTAAAAACTGTTTATAAATGTTTGTGAAATGTTGACTTGCCATAGAAATAAACAGTATGAGTAAGTATAAATAAATTAAATACATTTCCATAAGCTCTAGATCAGTGTTGACAGCAGTTCTTGGATCCATTATAAATCACTATATGTCATTATACGTGATTGACCCTAATGATAAGTAAAATCATTATACAGACTGACATACTAACTATAGACTAAATATTTGGGGGGTTTATTAGGTCAGAAGAAAGAATCTAATCTAATCTAATCTAATATTATAATATATAATATAATACATATAGAAGAAATATATCCAAGGAAAGAATAGATCGGTTTTCTAATTATTGTTATTATCGAATTATTATCATATACAATAAGGGGGTGAAGCCAATTCAACAAAATGCTTTATATTCTTCTGAAATGTTTTTGTTTCTCTATAGCTTTTATATTCATGCTGAGTTTGCTGTTGTAAAATTTAAAAACTATCAAATGAGACCAGGATTATGACTGTAATCAAAGTGGTTGAAGAAAAGAAAGATAGTGACCTTTTTTGGGGGGTTTTCATTTTGGAGTTGAGTTGAATAAAATACTCAGGGAGGGTTAAATGTTGTTCATTAGCAGCCCTATCAGTTGTCCATGATGTCCAAAAATAAGCTTTAAGATTTTGCTTCAGCCTCTCTGTCAGCGCGATTGAATCACCCTCTGGAAGTTCTTCAAAAAGGTTTAGATAATTATTAATGGCACACTGCGATCTCTACATATTTTATCAAGCTGCTCAAATGTTTTGACAACCTTACCCACCCTAAACTATCTGTCTAAACTAATATTGCCTCAGTAAGCTGTGCATGAAATGCATGAGTCAACAGTGCACATGGTCACAGGAATGAAAACCTGTCAAGAGAGTAGCAGGCCATCTGATTAGTGAACCGGACTAAGCCAAGAGAAAACAGGAACAGATTCATAAATCTCAAAAAAGGCCTGAAGTCACCTTAACCTGCAACCTTGCATCCTTCTGGTTGGGTGACAGAATTTATCCATCAGTCCCTGGCCTTTAATGTGAGAACACACAGGCTTAGTATTAGCTGATGTCTCCTGTACTGTCAAGCTCTTTTTTCCAAGACAAAGAATCAATGTGCCTCTTTCTAATGGCTTTATGTTTGACAAGTGTAACATTATATTTTTATGAGCTTCTCTCCAGGTCAAGCTGCATTACTCTAGCATGGTTCCTAGACTAGAACCTGAAGAAAAACAATCTCTATGTCTAGGTCTGGATAAGCTCCAGGAAAGAATGTCTGTGAAGATTCTCAGTCTTCCAGGTGAAGTTGTCTGGAAGTTGAGTCATGGCAACTGGACTTCTTTCTTATAAGGTTGATACGTTTAGCTATTCATTCAAATAGCTTTGTCAGTCTGGGAAAGGATATTTTTGTCCATACCTCTTCTGCAAACATCACCCTGTTGTGGCAACTTAGTTTTTTTTTCTAGCGATTCCACCAGAGTAAAGCATTGATTCATTAATCTGCAATGTGATGGATTTACAAAAAGCATGTCTCTTAGTTGTGCAAAGCAAGGAAAGTAATTTACCCAGAGAGAGTCCAATGCAAACTGTTCTTAAAAGATGACTTGATAACAGCCTGCTCATATATACACTGTGTACATAATTATTATTCAACAGGGAACAGTGGTGCAGGTAGGTCAATTGCTAACTGTCTAGGAACCTCAGGGTTGGTGGTTCGTGTCCTGGTCCCTCCCTGGAGCCGGTCCAAAGGGGGCATCTGGCATAAAATCATTGCCTAATCAAATATGCGGAGTGATCTGCAGCGGCTGAAAGAAACTTACATAATTATTATGTAAGTCAGGGTCATTTTTATTGTTGAACAGATTCTGTAACAACTTATTTTCCCTAAAGTACATCATGAACTTATTTGTAAAGAAGTAATATGATTACAGAATCACTTATTAACAATGAACAAATAACTTTTTGTAATAATATACAATCATACTAAATTATTATATTATGTCAGTATAATAATACAGTAATGCATCAAAACTGTAATAAAGCAGTACTGTATTTCTGTAAAGATAAGAGCTTTGTTAAAAATGCAGCATAACATTATTTTAAATTGCTTAATGTACATAAGGAAATGTTGGAGAATAAAGACACATGTGAACTGTGGAGTACTCAAATTATAACACAAAGTTTATTGGGACTTGAAGGACACAGTGCGTCTGGCTTTCACATGCACTCAGCACTTTGCTGTACATCACATTAAAAAGGAAAACTCCCTTATTGACTCCCTTCTCTCTCCCTCCTTCACTCCTCCCTCCATTGACGTCCAACAAATTACGTGAGTCTGTGTGTGTTTCTGTTGACATGTTCCCCAGCGAAACAAACAGCAGGACAGTCAGAGAATAAAACAAAGTGCTGATGTCTGTGTGGGCATTGTCTGGGAGATCATGCTAACAAGGAGGCACTTCAGTCTGCTTCAGATTTTTTTTTATATATCAAGTATGCAGAGAGAAAATAACAGGCTTGTGATTAGTAAGGGCAATTGAAATTACTGCATGGACCAGCTTTCACAAATAGAACATTCTTAAAACAACTGAAAGAGAGTGAGCTCTTCCTCTTCCTCCCTTTTTAACTGGCTGTGCTGTTGCGAGAAGGTCACTTCTTTGTGTGTGATTCTCTGGTGTCTTCCTCCCCCCCCCCCCATGCTTTCACATGAACAAACTGGACAACAAAATAAAATTCAGGTACAACAAATCTTTCACATAGCTGTTGATACCATGTGTCTTTGACTATGGCTGGACACCAAAACACGAGGAAGACCCTTTAGGTTTGAGGCATTTTGAAGAGCATGTTAAGAGTAAGTGTAAAGGGGCAAAATATAAAAAAAAAACCTGTACATCTGACAACAATGGCAATGCAGCAATATCTTTTAAATGGAAAAGGCGCAAGGAGAACAAGAACACTTTCGTTTTGGATGTACAAGTGGCGTGTGACAATATCAACAATAATGTGCCTTAATGATCAGAGGTAAAAACATTTTCATTTGGTGACAAAACAGCATGACATTATTTTAAATTGTGCAACTTGTAAGTCAGGCTGAGTGCATGTGTTCCTCTCCACGCCATGGGAACTGTGCAGAAAATTGAACAAAAAAAACAGACTTCTTCAGAGATTTCTGTTTCTGTACAGTATATTAATTAGTTTTTCAAACTCCACATAATGTCAAATATAAAATGACACTGTAAACCGAGGGAGACGTCTGTGTGTATATAATAGTAACATCAGTGGAATGAGGTATGCAGAAGCAAAAGTGATACAGCTGTCCATACTTACAATTGTCCATGAAACGAAAACACAACTAGCTTCTCACAATTCTACCTGTGTGTGAGCGTCTATCTGACTGTGTATGTAAGGTATGTGTGCTTCAAGCTATATGATATGTCTGCAGGCTCATATTTAGAGAAGTATAAAATGGATCACACATTCTGATCCTCCTGTGGTTCTAAATAACAGCTAAAAACCTTGAAGAAAAACAACAAAACAAAACAAAACAATAAATCAACATGACAACAGTATCACAAAACTAAACTAATCTTTGGCCTGAGTGTACGCAAGGCAATGTACATTATGTGTTGAGGTTGTTGAGGTGATGTGTTCTGAATGTTTAAGGAGTGATCTGAGGTATGGGAGGTGGAAATACAGAGAAAGAATAAGTTGCAGTGTGAGTTATACAGATGGTAACACTTGGAGGGGTGTAGATAGATGGGGAGATACTGGTACAGGATACAGGCCAGAAAGTAAAGAACCGTAAATGAGAGAAAAGAAAAAATCCTTTTTTGGAAAAAGAAAATTTCACGAAGACCCCATCTTCTATTCCCTGTGATGGTCTTTAATATACAGTGGATCCCCTGAATATTAGCTTGTTTTCTATCTTTTTCATCAACATCAGTGGCTCTGTTCTATAGTCCAAAAACCCTGAGGGTAAGTGAAGTTTGTCCGAAATTTTCCAACGTCTCTGCAACATTGACCATCCCACTACAAATGCCTGGGGGTCTCAGAGCCTGGTCATCCCCCCTCCCCCATGGGCTGACCATTTAGGTTTTTAGACAGGCTGTCTCCAGCTGCTGCTCAGGCCCAGGCTGTAGACCAATCAGCAGTGGGGAAACCCCTCGGAGCTCCTTCCCTTTGTGTGAGTGTGTGTGTGGCTTCCACACTGTCACTATGCCACTAGGGGACAGAGTTGGACATGGAGTCCACAGAGTTTACACTGGAAGACTGCACACGGCTGTGGGAAATAGACACCTCTTGGTGCTGCAGCAAAGAAAAAGAGAGGTAGATTTGTGAGAGTTAATTTGTATGAGTGTGCGGGTTTATGAGGGTGTTCACTTACATGCCTCCTGAAGATTCTGTCCAGCAGGCTGCGTCTGGGCGGCTCTGGAGGCTGATTCCAGTCCAGATCTGGAGGTCTCGTCCCTTGAGGCCCAAACACGTTCAAATCTCGGAAACACTCAGTTTCTATCATCTGAATGAGAAGACAGGAAAGAAAAGGAAAGGAAAGAGAACATTTGGTAAGTGAGTTCTTTCAGCAGATTGCACCAAGCTTTTAAAAATGTCAAATTCAGTGCACACACTTACCTCATTCTGCCATGGGATGGAAACACTGCCTGTAGCAAATTTGGAGTAGAAGTCATTGTCAGTTTGGTCCAAATTTACTCCCTTGACTGTGGAGAACTGCTCTATGTCCAAAACATCCTTACAGTACACTGCCCGGGGCTGGGAGAGGGCAATGACCACAAAATAGATGGGGTTAAGGGAAAAACAGGAGACAAGTTTATCTTAATAGATGATTTATAATCATGGAAATTTACTTAAAAGGACATGTTTTTTTCTGCAGTGGCCATTTTGGATTTGCGAAAAGACTGAAAGAAAAGATCCTTACACATCCTTGAACTACTCACATCAGGCACAAACGGAGGTGCCACTATTCCAGCCTCTAGCCTCTTGAAATTGATGTTTTTGAAGAACGAATGGGCTTTGACACCTGCTGCTCCGTCTGCCTGGCAACCCAGCCTCTGCTTAGGGTCTTTGGTCAGCAGCTGTGTGAACAGAAACAGAAATGTATCATTAAATTATTCCTCTTTCTTCTAGTGTCTCTATACAGACATCTTTCTCACCATTCTACAGATTGCCTTGGTGTCCTCTGTAAACTTGTCATTGTACTCCTCCTCTTCCTCCTGCACCCTCCTCTCCACCTCCTCCCGCTTCACTCGTTCTTTGCGGGCACGGAAGGGCGATCGTCCAGCAGTCATCTCGTAAATGAGACAACCCAGTCCCCACCAATCTGGACTCATGCCGTACTTTTCATTGTTTATCACCTCCGGAGCTGCAGAGAAAGGGAAACGGGTTGTTATGGTTAAACCATGGTAGTTACTCAGGTATATTTACTCATGGAAATTTTGATTGTGGTATTTCTTACCCATATAACCCACGGTCCCCACCCTGCCTCTAATGAGTTCTCCTTCAGGCACTTTGATGGCCAACCCCAAGTCAGAAATCCGGATATGCCCTGCAGCAAAACAGTGGCAAGTATTAATTTATTATTATACAGTAAATACAGTGGATTATGAAGTGCTACTGTGGTTTGAAACTCTGTAGCAAAACAAAAATGCAGTTCAGTGTAATAACCAGAAATTCAAAACTCACCATTGTCATCTAATAGGATATTCTCCGGTTTCAAATCCCTACAAATGATACAGAATGTGAGTGTTTTGTTAAAAAAAAACATTTCACAAAGTGTCAGATTTAATAATGTCTAATCTAAAATCTAACTGATCCTAAAATGCAAGACTGTGTAGTATAAACAGTAGTACCGATAGACAATAGATTCCCTGTGGAGATGCTCAAGTCCACAGCAGATTTGTGCAGCGTAAAACTGGACTCTGTCTTTCTCGAAGCCCGGCGTGCCCATGTTGTAGATGTGAAACTTCAGGTCACCACCATTCATGATAGTCAGCACCAGACACAGAGCGTCTTTGGTCTCATATGCATATGCTAAGCTCACCTAGAAGAAGAGTCAGACATGTTAAATTGTATAAAAGTAGTATATACATATATACTGTGCTGCAAATACTCTTATGTTTTGCTCACAACAAATCTACTGTTGACTTTCTCTAAAATCTGCTTCTCGTTGAGCGCCATGGATTCTCCTTTCCTCTTCTTTATCCTCTTTTTCTCCAGCTTCTTGCAGGCGTACATCTTCCCTGTTGCTCTGACCTGGCAGGCACACACCTGAGAAGAAAAAAAAAATCTCACATGTAACTCATATGCAAATCGAAGCAGCCTAAACATCCTCAGTTTATATTCAACATAAACTGTATCTTTTACCTCTCCGAATCCCCCCTTCCCCAGCACCCGGTACTGCCTGAACGTGTCTTTAGTGATTGGTTGCCTGACAGAACACAGACACAGCAAAATCCATTAACAGACGCTTATATAGTATTGATTAGGACAAAGATATAATCTGCGGAACTCAATACCATCCTGAGTCTGTTTCCTGTACAGAGAGTGGAGCCTCATGGACGCAATTTCACTTTCCAGACATGTATACAAGCAAAGTGGCTCTGAAAGCCTCAGGTTTACTTCTAAATGGCTTTGACATATGTACACTGTGCATAACATATTTTCCTGTCTAAGGGAATTATTCTCCTCTCAATTCTGTGAAGTGTGTCAGATCAATTTTTATCATCTGACAAATGCCTCTTCTTAAAACTGGTATGATGTTGTGAGAAATGTCATTATTTGTATCACATGTGTTTCAATCACATTCCAGATTATGTACTTGCAATTAAAGATTTTAGATGCAAAATATGATGAAATATAATGCAGTATAATTCTGCTCCCACTTCACTGCATTAGCACAATCATAACAATGATCCAATAATATGATATACAGTTTAATAATATATCAATTACATGTGTTATTCAGTGAATACTTTTAGTACATTGCGAGATATAATCTGAATATGTCTGTATTTGTACTTTTGCTTACTTTATTTCACCTTAAAAGCCACTGTAAACACAAATGGAACTCACAAAGGTATAAATGATAATGATTAGTTACACAATTATACTGCTGTTAGGCAGTTACACTGAGAGGTCACTTTATTAGGTACATCTGTACAATCTAACTCAGTCTAATACACTTGTTCTGCCAGTATCAGAAGTACACCAAGTACAACATCCCCTTAATGATAAACATACAAATACATTTACAACTATTTGATAATATCAACCAAAATATAACATTTGCAAAGGCAGAAGTTATGGCTCTTAGTGTGACATAGTCACTAAGTGTAATTACTAATGTAAGTACCTAATTGACTTGCCTAATACCCCCACTCCACTGCAGACAATGTATATTAATATTGTGTACCTCTCCAGCATCTTCCACTGCAGGAATCGGTCAAAGTACATGCTGTTCTGATAGTCTGTGAATGGAGCTCCACTCAAGTAGTCATGGACGGCCCTGGTCCGACACACAACACAGCAGGCTCAGCTAAGGCAGTTACAACAGAGAATATGGTGCAACCTAAAATTCAATTAGCAAACTCTGTGCTGTTTATTTCATACATAACACGAGGTAAATGATAAAAACAAAGCAGAGAGGAAACAGGTGAGTGTCCAGCAGACAGGTGAGTGTGAACTAAGACACAGTGGCGACTCACTTGCGGCAGTTGCTGAAGATTTCCTTACATGGACTGAGCTCCAGGTTCTCTCTGCACTGATCTGCAAAAACCTCTGCTATGTCTACACGCTGAGGTGACTAGATCAACACATGTACACACAGAGTGACACACACACACACACACACACACACACACATAGACAAATGGATAATTTCTTTATTACATACACTATGCAAATACATTACTTTTTATTGCACACACTGTGTCAAACTAAGGAGAAACACACCTCACTGAGCACAGTACAGTATGAGTACATTATGTACACATGCTTTGCGCAAACATTGCATTATTTTTCTACATCATATGTGTGGATTAAATTACTACACCCTTGTAAGGATCCCTGTGCATGTGCGGGGAGGCTTTCACTCAGCTATAACTCAACATAACTGTCTGCTTGGATATTTTTCCACATGTTTTAAACATTTTTTAAACCACGTTAAGACAATACAGGTAACAACAAAGAGTCAGACATTGATAAATGTATCAGATAAAGGCACTTACTTGTTTTGTGAGAAAAGTCTTAATGATCTGGTCCCCTCTGCTTTTTCTTTTTTCATCAGGTGTCACCTCATAATCTTCCTAAAAAACAAAATACCTCAATGTCCTTAACAATATCATTTGCAGAAGTTCTATAATAAAGTCACATTCATACATGTTTTTCAACTTGTAACTGATTGCATTATTAGTGGTTAATAAATCAGTGATTTATAGATCAACATTTAAGATTTAAAACACTTACTTTAGGTTTGCTTACTCTTGTTTTGCTTCTGGAAAACACATTCAGTGAATCTGATCCAAAACTAATTTAATTTTAACATTTTTTAAGTTGCACACTTATTTGTTGGAAACTGAGAAACCTATGTGCATATATGCACATATGACTAAAATTATATTTTTAATTTCATAAGACCAACATTGTTTTTTTACATTTACATTAGTAAATGTATTATTATTACTGTATTCATTAGTTAAAACATATACATAACGTAAAAACAGTAACTTTCAGTATTAGAAAGTGGTACCTGTTAATACTGAATTATACACATACAAGCATATAAATATATTTTTGCCGTGGTGTAACAGTGGTGGTGTAACAGCATTCATTTGTATTAACTTTGTGCATAAAACACTGTATAACAAAGAACTTTGTCTCTTCTCCCAAGTTGTTTAAATATAATCTGCCATAAAAAAGCTCACTTCCTAGTCAACTTAGGTCAAGTTGATTTTATCCGCATAGCCTAAAATTACTAATCTGTCTCAAGGGAAACACTGTCCCTAAAATATTTCCATCGAAAAAAAAATCGTAAACATAACTCAAGTGTTTTATAACCATCCAACCAGAAGAAGTCAGCTGTGGTGAAGAACATGATTTCCAACTGTGAAAAGCAAAAATGTGAATGTCTGTCACTTTTTTCTCTCTCTTTAATATACACACATATATATGTGTGCGTGTGTCTGTTTGTTTAATTGGTATGATGGAGTAGCTGCTGTTTAGTGCCACTTCACAGATCCACACCTCTCACTCTCACTCTCACTCTCACTGTGTCACTGTGCGTCGCTGTAGCTCTCACATGAACACATGTTACTCTTGGCTCTGTGTTTAAACATACGTAGCCGCTGACACAAACAGGTTTGCCCGTTACACGCCGGACATACTGGACATCTTGAAGAAACAGCAACATGAAAAGCTCTCTGACACATCTCATAGCCAGCACTTTTAACCTCTCAACAAGAGGCAAAGCAACATGGCGCCCATGCTGCACATTGGCTCGAGTCTTTCTATCAGTGGCCTTTTTCCAACATAGTCCTGGGTTGCCTGGCAACCACACAGTAAACATGGTGGGATTCCTTGAGGTCCTGGAGTGTCACAGTGTGTCACACCAGCATCACCAGCTTTCCACTACAAAATACACACACGCATACATATATATATATATATATATATATATATATATATACACACACTACCAGTCAAAAGTTTGGACACACACAGGAAATACCATGTTTTTCATGAAAAGATACATGTCTTCAGTTGTGTTACCATCATTGCACATGGTTTTCTAATGATCAGTTA
>JAUMHL010000030.1:7600446-7610446 GCA_032362345.1 Sandelia bainsii
TGCTGTAACATGCCAAAATAATTTCCCTCTGGGATTAATAAAGTGTTTTGAATCTTGAATCTTGAATCTTGAATTTCTATGTGTGTCCAAACTTTTGACTGGTAGTGTATGTGTATACACAAACATACATAAACCCTTAGCTTAAGGAAACACAGCCTTTAAAGAGCCACAGCATCATTTCAGATAAATACAAACTGCGTATATAAACGTAAATACATGTGTCACTGACTGATAGAGAGAGAGAGAGAGAGACAGAGGGGGGTAAAGAGCAAATTGTGATTCCTGCCAAGTGTTGATTAACTGAGGCTTTGTTATCAAAGACTTACACACATACACGCACGCACACACACACCCCTTGCTGACTCCCTACCCTTGCCGGTGGGGGGTCAGCCAAAGGGAAAAGAACACACCCCTTTAGCTTTAGGAAGTAGAGGGGATCCAACACACACAAACACATGCAAAATCGTACATACACACACACACCTTTTCCATGATGCAAGATTAAGCACTGGAATGCACTGAAAAAGACATACACTCCCTCTTCCTCCTGAATGATCATGTCTCTCATGGTTTAAAAACGTTTCTGTGAAAGAAACAAAAGCCTAAATTCTTTTGTATATCTCACTAATTTCTCTAATTTAATCAATAAATAATATAATCCAGCATACTGGGATGTACCTTCTGGGGAGTAGGGCGATGGGATTACATAATAAACCTGTTTCTAGTAAAACTCATAATTCTCTCGTGTTATTAAAGCACTTGAAATACATGCAGCTGGATGGTTGTAATCTCCTTCAGGACTGGTTTATTGTCAGCAAAGTGGTGAGTATAATAATGCTTGACACTGAGCACAGCGTCAGAGTTCATCACACGGACTGCAGAATTAGTTACAACACATGTTTGGGATGAGAGTGTATAAGTGGGTGCCCCCTGGCAGTGGGTCACTTTTAGAGCTGGGTGGTAAGAGAAGAGAAGGGATGGTGTGTGTAGGCTGGGGATGCGGGGAGTGAAAGGGGTGGTGTGGGGAAACAATGCTGTCCTTTCTGCCCTGTCACATGCCCACAAAGATATTCTGGGCATAGATAAAGACTTAAATATGTCATGTGGGAGGTATTCCGTCTAGACGTAGAGGGAAAGAGAGAGATTGGAGGTGGGGACAACAAGCCAAGTGAAGGGGGGCGAGACTCTGGCTGGTTGAATAATCACTACTCAGTTTAATTGTCTGTTCTGGCTACATGACCCAGCACCAGCATTCTTTGAGGCTACGCTGTAATCAAAGTGAGTGCACTGGAAAAATGGACGTGTGTGTTTTCTAAAGCTAAATTCATCCACGAAAGAGTGTCTAACCCACTGCTCTTAAGAGTAGTGGGTAAACTGGCTTATCTGACCCTATCCTAAACTGACTCTATCCTCTCCGCTGATAGTTAATGTTTTAATGCCAGTCAGCCAGTTATAAATGGGACAGATCTACTACTTGCTGAATTGTCTAAAACAAGAGACCTGAGAAAGTGCTGTAATATCCACAGTGTCACTAAATACATTACATGTCACTAATATGAAGAAAACTACAATTTAAATTCATGCATCAATATTTGCATTTTGAATCATTTTTACAACAGAAAAAGATCGGATGATGCAGTTTACCAATCAGTTTTCAGGGTTCAAGGTAACAGGACAAGCAAATTTCACTTGTCAATAACCAGACTGATAGCAACAGAAATAAATGACTCTTTAAACCTGTTTGTTCTTACATGTGTTCCACGCATGCTTCATAGTTACAGTTACTAACCTATGATTGGACAATAGCTGTTTGGTGGTTATTGTAAAACAAGAGACTTGATAGTTGCTGTTTTCTTGGGGATATCCCTCGATTCATACTGACAAACACCTGGTAAAAACACACCCACTCAACACGTCTGTGTGTGTGCGTGTGTGTGTGTGTGTGTACCATTGCGTCCAGTAGCTGGATGCATCGTTGCAGTTTAGGTCTGGTCTCACAGTAAAGACGGAAGAGAAGCCGTCCGATAGGCTGTTTCTCACAGATGCTGAAATAGTCCCTCTCTGCAAAACGAAAAGAATACAATAAAAGACTATACACACTTTTCACATAGCCAACATACAAACACACACCATAGGTGAACACACACAACAGCACACAAAAACATTTACCGATGCTGTTTCCCAGCTCAGTGCATTGGCTTATATGTGGGAAGCGAAGGATCTCCTTCCATTTTTTGCTCCTGCCTTTCCGCTTTCCTCCTCCACCTGCGGTGGTGAGAAGAAAACAAAAGAAAATGTTAGAATGAAAGTTCATTTTCATCAGAGAGGAGCAAGTCGAGGCCTAATGGCTATGTAAAAGAAGTGTTAGAAAGAGGGTGGGCTGTGTGGGCTCTCCCCTGAATGAAATCATAGTCTCTGTGTGTATATATAATTCATAGATTACGTTGCACTTCCTCCGTAAATTTCTCTTCTCTCTACTGACTTTCAGCCCTTCACTCAGTAGCTTTCCTGAAAGTGGAACAGTGTGTGTTTAATATGTGTGTGTGTGTGTGTCCACACAGACAGAAAGCCTTTTCTGGCCAACTCAGTTCCCATCAGAACACGGGACTTTGCCAGATTGGATTTCACCGCTCTGAATAATCATCAGTTTCCTGCAGCAATATAACACCATCACGAACAAAAATCAGTTACATCCACATCGTCTCTTTAGATCTTAAAAGAAACTGACTGTGCAGTCATCTGTGAATCCAGTTTCTCTGTCCTTTAACTTGCCTTTCACATTTGACCACCTCCATGCATCCCATTTAAACTGTGTTAGAATAACTTCTCCCTTTTTCTTTCTTCTTTTACTGTCCACTGGATGAGATTAAACACAACTTTCAGTGCTTACGTCAGTTTTCTGTCCATTCCAGTTTGCTGTGCCCTACTTCATGTTTGTCTAAGTTATCTAAGTATTTTTTTTTCTTTATATGTGGATACTGCTCTAATGAACTGACAGGGATTTCCTTCAAATGCCCTGTGCGGTGGAAATCGGCTGCAAGTGGTTTGCCTGCTGTGAGAGGCAACATTGAGTGCATGAGAGCAGGAGAACAAATGACAAGCAGACATCTTTAACTAATAACCCAAGAATGTGAGAGGAACTATGTCATGCTCTGAGTAAAGGTTTTTGCAGTTTTCCCATCAATTCTGCCCTCCCGCATTACTAACTGTTTTATCCTTTCCCATGCTGCAGTTTGAAACTTATATCAAAATTAATCTCAAATACAGTGTTTTCTCTGTAATATAATCTGACTTTTACATTAAAGCAAAAAAAAATATGATACTCAATGTGAAAATTAAAGGCTTAAATTGTCATGTTTCGGTGTGATATTAAACATCACACAGACATAACCCAGTTATTGTCCTCATGACGAACTGTTCAGTCTCATAAACATCTGTTGCCACAGAGGATATTGTATTGTATTAATTTTATGTTTCACACATTTTCTGAATTATTTGTTTTTCATCTGTATCGTGAGTTACCAAAAACTCCATCTGAATTTGTTTCCTGTTGCCTCATTTTGCAGAACTATGAAGAGCCTTAACTATGCATCAGATGGCTGCACACTGTACATGGCATCATGCTAGTAGGCTAAAACTCGGCATCCTCACCAGTGATCCGTGCAAAGAACATATATACTGATCGATCAGTCACAAGATTAAAACTGACAGGGTAATTGAATAACATTGATTACCTCGTTACAACAGCATCTGTCAAGTGGTGGCAGCAAGTGAACAGTTAGTTCATGAAGTCGATGTGTTGGAAATAGGAAAAATGGGTCTAAGGATCTGAGTGACTTTGAAAGAGGTCAAATTGTGATAGCTGGACAACCTGGTTAGAACATCTACAAAATGACAGGTCTTGTGGGTGTTCCTTACATGCAGTGATCAGTTTCTACCAAAGTGGCCCATGGAAGAACAACTGATGAGCCGGTGACTGATGTGCACGAGGGAGTGAAGGGTAGCCCATGTGGTCTGATTCCACAGACGAGCTACCGTAGCAAAAAATTGTTAAAAAATGTCAATGCTGGCTATGATTGACAGTTGTCAGAACACACAGTACGTCTCAGATTGCTCCATGTAGGGCTACATAGCTGCGGACTATGAAGAGGTCGCATGCTGACCCCTGAACACCAATGACAGTGTCCACAATGGGCATGTGTGCATCAGAACTGGACCACGGATCTTCTACATCACATGGATGGTTGGGTATGTATGTATTGTACCTGAGTTATTTTAGGTTGATTTTAATGTTGTAGTGGATTTGTGTACATTAGATGCAAATGTCCTCTTAAAGGAGCAACATTGTTCTCATGTTGTATGATAGTACAGCATAACACTCACTGGCCACTTTATTAGGTACACCTGTACAAACTAATACAATCCATGATATACTTTTACAAGG
Organism: Sandelia bainsii; assembly: GCA_032362345.1. Taxonomy (NCBI): domain Eukaryota; kingdom Metazoa; phylum Chordata; class Actinopteri; order Anabantiformes; family Anabantidae; genus Sandelia; species Sandelia bainsii. Next base: position 7,604,891 of record JAUMHL010000030.1, read on the forward strand.
TTACAATTTCTCAGTTTTTGTTGAAGGGTGTCAGAAAGGTGATAGTTCTACTGTATGTTTATTACTGAGGTCATGGTGGGTGGTGGAGTCGTATTGGAGTGCACCATATTAACAGGTGTGCCTAATGTTTTGGCTCCCTCATTTATGTAAACAGGGTGGCCAAATCATTAGAAAGAAGAGAGAAGTAACATAGGTTATTGGCTTTCTTGTTTGTATTTGTAAACATACAGTTTTACAAGAGACAAATGAGTACTAACCAGTTAACCCATTAACAAGTTTTACTTGAGTAACTGAAGTCTAAACTTTCTCAGATCCAATAAACAAACAAAAGTGCTGCTAACATTAGCATAAACTCTAATATCATATCATCCAGGGCCTGCTTGGCTCACAGTGGGTGTGCCAGTCCTTTTTTGACACAGTCTAAGTAAACCTTTAGAGGCTTGTATGAAGCACTGTTATAACTTCAGGTTGGGTATTTTTTTTAGATAATGACCCTACGTCACCACAGTTCACACACATGGACAAGCACAAAGCATGAATATATTAATAAGCCAAAATATCCCCCAAGACAATGATTAACTCCCAGCACCTGCTCCTCATCAGCATGTAGACCAAACAAGCTATAAACAGGCACACTTCCTTACTTAAGCACCAATTGTTCCAAGTTCATGTGCAAAGCTATGCACCACAACAAAACGTCAGCACACACTGCTGTGTTGCTGTGTGGTCCAATATTTTAATCTCTTTTAATAAAAACATGACGTCTGCCAAAAGACACAACAGTACAGTGAGCAGAGAAGGTCATTCCCCATGGGGGCCACCACACTAAAAATGAATGCACTTGTGCTACTGCAAGGCGCTTGCGGATGAACGCAACCACCAAACCGAATAGATTTCCTGAGAAGGGTCAACGCCATGTCAAATAATTGTACCAAACGCCAGCACTCCTCCCAAGCATTCAACTTCTGCACAATGCTGAGACAATTAGAACTAATGTAGTTCCTCCTTTTTATTTATGTATCCTGTTTTTGTTCCTTCCCACCACTCTCCAAACCTATTTATTTTTCATTTTCTCTTGCTCCTCACCCTCCACCTTCCTGGTTTTTGTAACTCATCTCCACTGCCCTCCGCTTCTGCTCTTTCTCAGTTTCCTGTAATCCAGCATCTCTTTTCTTTTCACCCTCTGTTGAGGATCTTCGGTCTTTCATCACCTCAACATCACAGTGACTTTATGTAATTCTGCCAGCCAATGACTGACCTTATTTACAGCTTCAGGGCCATAAACCCCCTTATGTTTTAGAGGCTCTTTTAGCTTTATGGGCATATAAACAGAACATCACTGCAGACCAGTGTCTGCCTTCATTTTCGGCATTTTCACCACTCAGAGTGATCTATTTATGACCTCTTGTCAAAGGCTACATATATAAATTAAGTTATCCGATGAAAAAGCAATGATTATTGCAAACTAGAGTGATCAAAACCTTTGTGTTGCACAAGCAACTTTTTTGTGCTTATTTTACTGTTACTTATCTCAGATTTCTCTTGTGATCTCTTCTGGCTCCCTAATCCCCAGTTTGGGAGCCACTTCTACAGATGATCAGATGTTCTGCAAAGCCAGTGACTTCTATTAAGGGGCCAAATATAGTGCATTTATTATAGCTCTTAACAAATTAAATATTATTCTTCATTGTGTGTGAAAAAAACAGAGTCTGAGTGTGGGAAGGTTAGTGGTGATGAAAACACCTAAACTGCTTGGCAATCTCTTAGCAGCATATTTAATTTGAGTCCTAATGCAGTTAGGACTTATTCCAGGAATGAATATGAGCAGCAGAGGCCTGCTGGGTGTAAAGACCTGAACATCCATAACACACACACACACTCACTGGCTCCCACAAACATGAAAATATAATGCATAAATTATTCATCTCCACATAACACAGTCATCCATCTGGATCTAATAAGTAATTTCCTGTCTGGTCCCAGTGTCTTTTGAAAAGACAAAAAAAATGATAAAAAACACCCTGAGTGAGTTCAAATGAGTTCACATCATGTGTTTGACAGTTAGCTGTGGCTGTCAGATGTTATATATCTGCTCACTTGAGGGGAAAATTCTGCTGAAATGTAACAAACTAGGAAACTAAGATTTTAAATATCAACATAAAAGGAAGCGCTGAGTTTTCAAATCATTGTATGAATCAACAAGAAAAAAAAAGTTTTGTTTTATGCCCATATCAGTAACTCTGGGTTCTTGTTGGGCTATTAAATGTATGAATATGCTCACTAAAATTTCTTTCTTTCTCTATTAAACTGTCCTCGCTCTCGCATGGTCTGTCATTTACCCATGAGTAGAACTATGTGCTGTGGGTATGCTGTATACAGGAACTTGTCAAGATAATTTGTTCCATGCGGCCAGTGTGGTCGCCGCCCTTTATTTATGTTTCTGCTTAGCAGCTCTGACATCATCAAGGCATGTCAAGTGAAGTAAAAATAAGGTCAGAGAGGGAATGACATTCATCTGGCGCGACACCAGGGGGTTACCGGCATCCCAAACACGTGCACGTTGTGTTTCTTCTGCGACCTCTATCTAGTAATGTCCTCATGCCCAATTTAACCGACCCAGGCAGTCTGTGAGCTCCGTCCATCTTTGCATTCAAAAATGTCTCTGCATAGCTGTGACACAAGCTGACACACTTTAATGACACAAAAGAGTCATTAAACAGTATGTTGTTCAAACACACACGCTGAGGTTTCAAACACCTCCACTTACACTGTCACTCCAAACACACAGCCAGATCTGCTGTGGACAACCAGCCAAAACCACATCCTGAAACTCACACTGTACATCTGGCATATATGTAACAACAACATCTGCAGCAGAATGTGATGTGAGAGTGCTGACTGAGAGGAGTGCTGTGAATGTCTCTACACCTACACTGCACAAAAAGTGAGAAAGATTTTGGTAGACTGGTAGAGAGCCAAAATTACATCCTTGTCTACTAACAAGTGATTATCTGTTTCTGATTACCCAACTCTTGTTCCTTCTCACATCACCTCCTTTGTCTAATCTGTTTAAATGTCGGCCTCACAGTTGAGTCATACTGTGGTGGTCAGTGAGGTACCAACATAGTGAAGTCAACCAGCACTAGACTATTATACAAATGCCTCTGTTCTTTCAAAGTCTCCACCTTCCTTCTCTCCCACAATGTCCAACTGTTTAATACTTGGAGGATAATAAACTAAGAACCAATATGTATTTTATTTTACCAGTTTATAAGTTGTAACAGTACAAACTAGTACAGACTACAGCATTGCAATAAATACTACTGATACTACAGTTTTTGTTTGCACTTTTCAACTCTATAGTAAAATTTGAGGCCTTCTTACCTAGTAGCAGTCTTCTCCATGCTACTAGGTGTCTCTACATGTGAAAAACCTGTTACTGAATTGAAGACTTTAAAGTAAGTTCTCAGGTTTGTTTTGACTGCAGCAAGTGTGTTTTTGTGTGTGGTCTGTGTGCCACAGGAAGCCAGGGGAAACGCTGCCCAGACCTGAGCAGAAGAGGAGGACTATAGCAGGAAGACACTCTTTGTTGCCCTGTTCCACCATGATGTCATGTCGGTCCCTCTGTCCAGCCGCTGTATTACCATCCTGAACGACCCTCTCTGTCCACGTATGCCTCATTATCACAATAATAACGGTATGATCCAGCTGAAACATCTGCTAATGCGTTTAGAGCAAATGTCTGTGACGTACCTTTTTTTACCTGGCAACGCTCAACTATTCTTTTGGCTGCTGCGGGGGTCACATGTTAAACCACTTAATGAGGGGTCATAAACTCAAAATCAGTCATAGACAATATAAGAGAGATCTTATCAGCAGTATTGATGCTAGCAGACAGTCTCAACAACACCAAGTGTGCTGCATTGACGACAACAGTTGAATCCGACTTAACCTTAACAATGTAGCTGTATTTACCATTAAAGCTAGGTGTATTATTTAAACAGAAATTCACTGTGTAACACACTGCGCATAGTTACATTTGTACATAGCTTTAAGAAGAATACACAAATGGGACTATATTCCCGTTTTTATGCCCTTTTAAATATTTCTGCTATAAATAGAAACCAGCCCAAGGGCAGGAGCAATGTGAAGTGGTCAAACCAGTCCAGAGTTGGTGAGCTGTAACAGCTGTCACTAGAGTAAGTATGTTTAAGAGTGTGTGCGTGTGTGTGTGTGTGTGTGTGTGCACGCGTTAAGAGGAGTGAAGAACCACTTGCACTAAGATACTCAGTGTGAAAACCTGCATGCAAGGGCATTAAATGCACATAAAGCAGCAGAAGACTGGGTTAATTTCCTTTCTGGGAAGAGTCAGGTGCCACAAGTTTCCTGTTGTATAAATAGATAAAATATGGAATGTGAAGGGGGGGAAACATTCAATACACTGAAATTATATAACCCACCAGGCTGTCCAACCAAAGCACCACACACACAATGCAGAGCACAGTGGGTAATACATGCTGTTTGCTCATCCATAAACATACATGAGGACAGAGCATAGTCCACATGAAGCTAGCTATAACAGGACGCTCCTATGCTGTGACACAGTGTGTTTAGTGTGTTTGTTCTCCTCCATAAACATTTTGATAGGGCGAACATTAAGGCAATATAATCCTATCTCCATAGGGAATGATTTTATTTCTTCTTGCTTAGAGAGAAACTCTGACGTTTCATCACAAGTAACATCCAGCAAAAGTGCTTCCAATGAAAACGAGAGATACCAAAATGATGGACTACATGGTGCTTTGAATGCAGATATTATTGAAGATGGGTGTGCATGTACACACACACACACACACACAAAGGACAAAAACCCATCCTGGAAACAGGGTTAAAGTGTTTACAATGCTCTTCTCAAGCTGTCTCCAAACCCTTATGTCCTCAAACACACACACACACACACGCACACACACACACGCACACACATAAACACTTCATGTAGATATTTGTTCCACGTCTTGATCCTGTGTTGACATTCAGTGTTCTTTTGTCCCTGTTCTGGAAACATCCCTCAAAGTAATTGAAGAAAAAAAAAACGACGATGTGTTGTTGAAGATGTGTTGTAGCCTTAACTGAGCTGAACCACTGACCGAAAGCTGCTGTTTCAGTTTGTATTCATACTTTGCTTGTATTCAGTGGCTAATTTGTTCGTCTTTTTGTATTCTCAAGGAAGTAGTAAGTAAGTCTTAAGGAAGAGCAGTGGTGCTCAAGATTTATTACATTTATACAATATTAGATGTCTGATACTCTATTTTTCCTCTCACAATGCACAGTGAAAAATCCTCAGGGTCCCATAAATCACCTATGGTGGCCTTTGTGGAACTAATCACATACACACGACCATTTCCTTCTCCTGAACACATAAACCAGAGGTGTATAAAGTACACAAACTCAATACTCAAGTAAAAGTGTTTGCCTAGAAAAATACTCCACTACAAGTAGAAGTACCCTTTAATTTTTCTACTCAAGTAAAAGTGCTAAAGTACATGCACAAAATCT
>JAUMHL010000030.1:7610546-7630061 GCA_032362345.1 Sandelia bainsii
AATATTTTCCTCTGGTTTGTAGTGGAGTAAAAGTAAAAGTAACATAAAATGGAACTACTCCAGTAAAGTACAAGTAGTTCTAAACTGTACTCAAGTACAGTACTTGAGTAAATGTACTTAGTTACTTACCACCTCTGACATAAACAAGGCGAAAAGACTTCTTAGGTCTTATGTACCTGGCGTTATCTTAACTTTTAAGAAATGACATGGCCTCATGTAACTGTAAGCACTGCATGAAATGTCTGACCTTGGTGTGTGATTGCATGAACGTGTGCAAAATAAAAAAGTGCATACCTATAGTCTTGCATTTAGCTCCTCATACAGCAGGAGACTTTAAGAGAGGAGCTTCAAAAGTATTGATAATTCCACGATTAGTGCATCAAATATTCATTGGATGTTCCTTTTAAGAGATGTGGAAACAATGCAGAGCCCAGGAAGCGCATCAAGACACAATAAAAATGCTGCATACGTAATCACCTGTCTGACATAGTGAAAAAAAAAGGAGATAATCAGTTTTTACTGCTATCTGCATTCCTGGAGTATTCTAGTGATGTTAAAATTCACTTTTTCTGAATTCACTTTCTTTCAGTCTGCCTTGTCTACTTCTACTTTACATAATTATCTCCTATATATTCCCAAGAATTGCACTCAACAAACCCCAGAGAACAGGCGTGAGCTTGTTGCATCCAGCTGAGTTACGTATACTGTATGTGTGGGTAGCGGCAGCAATAACAATAGAGATAGTAAGAGCCAGAGAGCTGAATTTTTCCACTGAAGAAAAAATGAGTCACACTCCTACTCGAAACACAGCAAGCCTTGTGGTGCGTTGTTGATGGAGAAATGGGTCTCTTTGCTTCTTCTTTGCTTTATATCTCTATGTATAACTGTAAGAAAATGGGGTGCCAAGAAAAATCCATTAATTCTCAAGTACTTACATAGAAAGAAAAAAACAAGCCTCATCTGTTGTTCAATTGTATGTGAAACTGTGCTGAAAATATCTCAGTGAGGGGACATCCATCAGCCTAATGGGTGGTTAAGGTGCATATACCATACAACCACAACCTACTCTGTATGATTTCCTGTAAGGGGGACCTCTGTCGCATATCTGCCTTTGTTTCCCGTATAGACTGTCAACTGTCAAATAAAAGCAAAATGTCTAAAGCTTAATCTAATCTTAAATCTTAAAAAAACATTTAGCATTAAATAAACAAGTTTTTTACAGCAGTGATCTGCATAGACAAGAAACAATAAGCTAAACAACATATACTTAACATGTCAGTAATATAGCTACCGTTGTAAGTATATAAGAAACCATTACACATTGTGTGTTGACACAACGGAGTCGTGTCACTCTACAGCTCTGCGATGCCATTGTTGCCAACATAACCACTATATGACAATGCTCACATGCTGGTGTTTTGCATTCTAGTTCAGCTTGTTAGTATGTCAGTGTTTGCTAATTTGCACTAAAATTATAACTAAAACTACAATGAAGACTACCTTCCACTGATGCACACCCACACACACATATACACACACAAACACACACAGCTGTATACTAGAAAGTTTAAGCTGTATAACAAAAAAATGCTAATGCTAATATTACCATGCTATGTACCAATTTCCATGGCAATCCATCCAGAAATGGAAATATTTTAGTCTGGTGCATGCCGCTAGCATGTCTGGCATGTTTATTTTTGGGTCACTGATTTAATACGCGCAGTTACCAGTGACCCAGACCACCAGCAAACAGTATCCTGAGGATTTCAAGATTCAGCATGTCATGAAATTAAAAAATAATAATAAAAAAAGACAGCTACTGTTTAATAATCAAAACGAATCAAGTCTGAGAAAAGTGATAAATACAAATGCAACAACGGCCTTCCAGCTAATTGCAACAGACTCGCTTCACATTTCTTATCCTTTTGCTTCCTCTCCCGTCATAACAACCCAACGAGAAAACTGCAGGACACTTTCCCTCTCATGTATCTCACTCTCCCTCCATTAAGGCTATGTATGCAATAAAGTTCAACTGCATGATGTCATGGCTTTGTCCTTTCAAAGGGGCCCCAGGCACGTGTTTTTGTTTGTGTAGAAGTGGGAGAGAAAGTTTGTGTGTGACAATAGAGACAAAGAGTCTACTGAATACTAATCATTTTGACGTTGTCATTAGCTGACAGGTGGAGGATCAGACGGGACAACAGAGACCTGTGTTGTGTGTTTGACAGTTGTGATTACAGAGCAAAACAAGTTACCCAGCTCATTTTACAAAAATTCTCATAGTTGTAATGACAGCGGCACTCCTGGCTTGCAGAGACTTGCTGTAGGATCTCATGATGAAGCCACATCACCCCCCAACCCCTCTGCAGCCCACACAAATCACTTGTATAAGTACTTAACACTTGTTATCTTATGTTATCTTGTCTCAAGTATAGCCTCTTGCCGTGGCTAATCAGTAATGATCATAGTGATAAAAAAAACACGATAACATGGGTTTCAAGCACATCAGAATCTAATCAGCACGTCAAGTTTTATTTTTGTGAATTTAAACTCTTTCAATCAGCTAACTGACTGACTCATTATTGCAGCACACATTTATAAGGGCTGTCAAACTAAATTCTTGATTCCCTATAGGCTGAAAAAAAGAATGAATCGTAAAGGATCACAGTCTTCATTCTTTCAGCAAGTCAAGTCTCAACATATTGAGTATTTTAATCTTTCAAGTGGGACAGAAAAGTTGCGACGTTGTGTAGAATCTGTATAAAACTTTCACTGCTATTTTACCTGCTTTATCTGCGTTCTGTATCAGTGTTTATGTACTGGTACAACTGGATGAAACACTTCACTGCGCTGAATATCCAGGGATTTTTACTTGATTTTGACTTAACTACACCATTGGAAAACATAACACCCGGCAGCAGAATGGAATTCAGTTTAGTAGCCCAGACTAAATACCCCAGCGCTGTTACCGCTATTCAAGACAGGCATCTGGATCCAGCAATGCAGTTTTTCCTCCTTTCTCTCATTCACTTCAACAGCCTATGACGTTCACTTGCCTGGGTTGGAATCCAGGACTGCTGCCAGCAAGAGTTGTGAATGGGGAGGCGGGCAAAGGTGCAGACACACACACACACACACAGGGCTCAGGGTCTACTGTACTCATGCTGCTCTCATCAGAGCAGCTGAGTTCAGGTTACATTTAAACAAAGGAATTCACCCCCACACCCCTCATCTGCTAACACACACATAAATCTACAGTACACCCTGTTGTTAAACCTGCTCACTCAGCCTACTTACAGTTTATGTCAGTTTATATTAAAAAGCCACACACAAACAGATCTCACTGAAACAAAAAGTCATGTCAGGCTTGAAGCTGAACAACTTCTTTTTTATCTGTTCTGATCCCCACTTTCCTCAGCTGACACAGATCGTGGAGACAGGAGAGCTTTTCAGATCAACACATCAGTATTTCCTGCTGCTTAGATGTGGTTAAAAAGAACTGTAGCAGTCAGATGATACTCAGACGACCACACTGGAGATTGGGGTGTTGCATTTCGCAAGTATCTTCCTGAGAGCAGCTCCACAGGAAGATGGAGCTCGGATGGCAGTAGCCCACTCAGTTTGTTATGTAACGATCAATTTGATTAAATAACTTATGGGCTGCATCTAATTGATGGGCATAAGTGTGTGTGGTGTTTGGAAGTGTATGATACCACATGGCCTTATGTAAGATGGCGGTAACTTAACAAGATTGTTCAATATGGTCAGAGCTGCATCTTTTTTCTATGGAAATAATATAGATATATTTTCCATTCTGTGATTATTAAGGACATTTTAATTAAACTGTCTTCGACCCAAAACTTTTAACTGAGTTTCAGATGGTTTTAATCTCCCATTTCTAACTTCCCACAATCAGTGACTAGCATTCACAGGATCTTGGCAGTAAAATGCAGACCAGTACTGTCAGTTCAGTCATCGCTGACACAGAAGAGTCAAAGAACGATGCACGGTTGGCACGGGGCCCGTTTTGAAACTCCTGGCCTGGGGATATAGAGCCTTTTATTTCCACACTTTGCTTGCAGTGTTCTAACGATTCGGGAGGTGTGAGGACACTGGCATAAACAAGGCAGAGATTGCAGTGTAAACTGGGCCTTCCTGTTGTGTTTCCTTGGGAGCGTTTGGACAGAGGATGCATGCCTCCTGGTTCAGCTCTGGCTTGAGATGCACTCACATAAACAAACAGGAATAAACACTCTTTATTTGCTCCATGCACATTCTCTCACTACTGGCTGGTTTGCCACCTAAATGGAGCCTCTGTGCATAGTGCACTTTGCCATACATATGAGTGAGAAGCAGATGAGATGAGATCTGAACAGCCTTTGACACTGGGCCCTGTAACAAAACCTCTAATATTTCACAGTTAAACAATGCAACCAATAACACACTCTCAACAACCTGTGACATGTATGCAGCAACACATCTTAACTGCTGAATCAGTCTCCTATGGATGCATTTGTAGGGTCACTGATCAAGCTGCTGAGAAAGTCGTGCTTCAGCAATTTACTAAAAGAACCATCTCATCCCTTAATGCGAAATTGTAAAAGGCTTTTTTCTCTCCCACACACAGTCAGAGCAGGGGCTGGATGAGCACCAATGGAGCAGCTGGGACAAGCAAGATCTGTCATGGGTCATTAACCGCTCTTATTAATTCATGAAGTTTAATTCACTCGGTCCAGTCGTGCTCTGCTCCCATGAAACAAATGTCCAATCTGACCCGCAGCGAATGCATCCTTCTTAAGGAGTTTGACAGCATGTCAGCTTCCTCTTTCACTTTATTATTCCATTAATTCCCATGAAACTCTCCCTGCCCTCTCCAAGAGTAGCCCTTTTTTTTTCTTATGTCATCACCATGAGATAAACTGGAGGAGCTGACAGAGGCACAGTCTTCTCCTGCGTCATGCTGCAACTCCATGGAGGCTGTAGCCACACGAAAACACGTGCTGCAGTGAAACTTGTGCATGCACTTGTGAAACTGTGTGCATGTCTGACAGACCACAAAACTGACTCATTTAGAAGTTATTGTAGTGCTCCTAAAAGATTATGACATGTATGCAGAAAACATAGACGTATGCAGCACAGAGTTCTGAGGAAAATGTTTTGTTTTAACCTGCTGATTCCAAAAACAGGTTTGTGAACCTCCACTTTCTATTTTTTAGTTTACCCCAGCTAAAGAAGGGAGAGCAATGACTATAATTATCATAATGTATCTTCACATGGATACAGTTTGCAGTTCTATCACAAAAACATCGATTTAGATGGCACTTTGACACCAGATCTAACTATATGAGGAACCAGCACATTAATGAGATCACTATGCTTTAAATGACCAAACTGGTTAAAGTCCTGAAATATGCTGACACTAAAATAACAACCCACAGTTAGTGACTGATAAGAAACACGTATAGAGCCAGGCCTCATGATCTTTACCTGCAGGGTTTCCTTCTGCCCTCAGCACGACCTGTATTCCTCATAATATAGCGCTTAATGAGCTATTATAAGTCAGACTATGTAGTCAGACTGCATGAGCTGGCCTTCTCAGCCATTTGACCGTTTACAACCAGTCTTTCTCTGTGCAGGCCCCATAGATTTCAACACCAGTCACGTCATCAGATCACCATTCAAATGCCAACCTCCCCACATTCACTTTTTCCCACTATTGAGATGAGTTATTCCCCGCTTCGATGTGTGCCTCAGCATGTAGCTTACTGTATAATGTTGCGAAAGAGCGCATTCATTTGCACAGACAGCGAAAGCGGATGTGGGAGGCAGATTTTCCCCCCTTCTTACATATGTGGGAAAACGCATTCGATCTGTCAAAATCGGTGTGAATAAAATACTCCGTGGGATTGATCTCTGGTTAAAATTATCCCACGGTGAAGAGATTGTTTTGTGTCATGTGCTGATCCCTGTAATATTGCATTTCTGCTCCATCTGTGGGGTTTACCTGCTGTAGTGAGCCGTGCAGTCCGCAGGCTACCTAGTGTCGTCATCATTACGATTATTTACACCTTTTCTGCATATTGAGAGCAAAATGTGACACAGGCACATTCACCAGGCCTGCGTACTGTGTGTATTTAGCTCATTTATGTGTCAACTTACCCTCTCTGGCTTTTAGCAGTACAGTGTTGGCTACTATGTTCTCCAGCTCCATCAAAAAATCCTAAATGCAGAGGTTTTCGGTATACAAGAGTCTGCTGCGAAAACAGCGTCCCTCGGCTTGTATTTTGTGTATATTTTCTTCACTCCTCGTCGGTATCCGAGCAGATTTTACTCATGGCAAAGTCATAAGGGATAAAACAGGATGTCATAGATTTGCTTGCAATGTAAGCTGAGCATGGTTCTTGTTGTGGGCTGGAAGTGCGGCGCAGCATTTCTACTCCAATCTCCCCAAAACCCTTCCATGCGTAACGTGGCTGCGGAATCTTTCCAATGCAGAAAATAATTACGTTCGAGGCACCGATGTATGCAAACCGAGTCGGTTCTTTCCAGCGGGACCCCTGGATACTACCAGCTTAACATTACAACAGCAGTGGTTGGCTGAGTGCACCAGAGAGGACAGCAGCGCACCCCCCCTGTTGGTGCGTAATCAAAATGGGCTGAGCCTCCCCGTCACAGCGGCGTCAAGCTAGAGACAGAAACAGCTCCACCAGAAGCTACGCCAGTTTGTCAGCAAAATAAAAAATATAAACAAACATGGCCCGTCTTACACTATGGCCAGAAACAGAAGTCAAATATGCGTAAAGTTAATTGTTACTTAAGTGTAGATGTTCTAAGTGCACAGAGCCATAATTAACGATCCGTATACGCAGGTGAATTTAAAGTGAACATGTGGGGGCACATAAATTATATAAATGCATGTCTGCTAAACTCGCCACAGTGCTACTTACTCTCTGATCTGCGTTTTGGGTGAGAGTTCACTTTGTGCTCTTAACACAATTGAGGACAAAATTAGCCGTAAATAGAGTAATTGTGACTAAGGAGTGGGAATAAAGTCGCCCTCTGGTGATTACACTGCTCTGTGAAGAAAGTCAGTATAGGCGTCTTTATATTTTATATAAGGGTTTTCCACAGAATACATGTTGACATGATACAGAAAAAGAACAGGTAGAAATAATACAACCAGTGACGACGGAATTCAATTTAGCTGTTTCTATCATGTTGCAATAACTTAGTGGAACAGAGCTGCCAACAGTTATTGGCAAAAGTTGTAGCTCTAACAAAATACACAACTACATTAACAGCAAATCTACTTCCAAAGAATTTGAAGCAACCGAGACGACTCTTTGCATCTCTCATATCAGATGAACCATGATGCAAATTGAATGAAAATGTGGCTGCAAGTTTTTGTTCCTACCAACCCATGTGTTCTGGAAATCTGTGAACTGATGTCACAGAGGATTCAAGAGAAAATTGTCATTATTATAGCCTACTACAGTGGTAATTTCCATCCTTTCAATGTGATATTAAAGCAGCACTGTATAAGGCATTATGAAAGAGACTGAAGCGAAACATTGGTATGAGTCACCCTCTGACCTTCTTCTAAAGTGAAAACATAGTTAAAGTATTCATGACCGGGGATTATACCCTACGTCTAATCACGGGCATGGCTAAAAAAAATCAAGTCCCCCTTTTCCTACAGTTCTTGGCATGTAGGCAGATCAGTCCTGCTCTACGGTTGCTTAGGGCCAGAGCTTTATTTTGAAGCTGACCGGAAGTAAAACGTTTCTAATTGTGTATTACTTATTACTTATTATTTTCGCCTGCAGGCTACTGTACAGTGTTCACAGTAAAGAAAAAAAAATTCATCATACACTCAGTGTCTGCAGAAAAGCTACTTTCCGTGTTAACTCCTGTAAGAGTTCATACTAAGCAGCGGGTCTGTTACCGCTGCTCTGCACACTGCTGCAGCCGGTGTAGTGAAACGGTCACAGTGCGTTTGCTTCATCTTAACTAACTGCATCCGTCGAAGCGATTAACAAGCTTGTTATTGACTGATATAAACAGACAGGATATATTTCTCCGGGGGTGCTCTTATCTCTATAAACAGGACACGAGGCTGGCCGACGCAGTGCTATACCGCGCATCTAAATTGAATTACCCAAATGAATTATGTCCTTTCCTCAGATGGCATAATCAAGGCGCGGGTTGACATTTGATTTATCATTACAGCATGCGACGTGGTCTGCGTGGGTTTGTGGGGCCATAACATAGGATCAGAAGGGCATCAGCTGCTATGGGCCCACAATTATCCCAATATTGCATTAATTGATGGCTCAGTAATGCATGAAACACATAGTAATACAGATGTGGCAACATGATCAGATAGTGGGATGACGGCAATTTTTCAAAGCAGGCATTTCATAATGAAAAACTAAACTCTTTAATGGAGCATTTTGTCAATAGCACACAGACATGCCTCCAAATAAAAAGAGACTCACCATATCATAGTGACAGAAAACAAAGTGCTGCTGTAGAATAATTGCTGAATTGTCAACATAGTGATCATAGGACAAACACATTGATTTTTTTTAAACGTTTTGCTGCCATGATCTGCAAAACTGAGAGCACCCATCACATTTGTTACCCAAATAATTCAAATTAAATGCATACAGTACACTACAGTAAATATACTGTCATGTTCTCTCAAAATCAAATTAAACATGACATTTATCAGTCCAATCTGAGAGTTAAAGAAAAATTAAAGAGGTGTTAGTACTCGTCTAAGTTATCAGCCTTGGGGATGGAGAGGCCTCGGTCCTTCAGGACCTGCATCTTGACTTTCTCTGTCTCTTGCTTGGCTTGCTGCTGCAACCGTTGCTCCTCCAGAATCTCTTCAATGGAGACCTGTTGCAGGACTGTGTCGCAGGGCTTATCCACATCCTACAGAAAGACAATATTACATCCCACTAAACGATAAGGCTGGTGATTTTCTAAATTATGTTGCAAATAAATTCCATAAAAAAAATAAAATCAACAATGCATTGCATCTACTCACTGTAACATCTGTGAATGTTGTGAGTGTTAAATGTGTTAAAGTGTTAATAGCTGTGTTTAGTTTCACTGATTATGATACTGTAATGGGATTAGCAGTGACTCAAACATTCTAGTCTGTTTCTACATTTCACTCTTCACTCCTTAGCACAAGGTCCTTCTAAATATACAGTATGCTAATATTTTCATATTGATACTAAATTGTCATCGCTGATTAGATGTGATCAAGTATCTTGAGCCGAAAAGGCAGCAGCTTTATTCAAGCACAAACATAGGTGGCCTGCAGGAATGTTGTGTCTCATATTGTAGTACAGCATTTCCCTCTAAAATGAATTCTGAAGTATAAACTAGTAAAACAAAAATTCTTAAGTAAAGAAGGTATAAGTTCCTCAAAACTGTAAATGTTATGTGACTGTAACATGTATACGGCGTCTTTGCCACAAAGTGACATACATTAGAAGTGCATAAAGACTACAGAAATCAAACCTTATGGATATTAAACCATATTGGTGTTAATAACAGCCTATTTCAGCAACTAGGTGAGAGCAGTTAAACGTTTCTGTAGGTTTCAAATATCTTTTTGAGATTTATTAATACTTAAAAATATATACAGTAGTTCATATGACCGTTCCACAATGACGCTAGTCATTATATTCAGTTATGTATATGTACATATACATATAAGTACAATTATGCCACCCTATAATTCCGGCACACACAGAAATAAAACAAGCACACTTCGACTTACTATCTCTCCAAGCAGGACCACATTCTCTCCTCTCACAATAAATATTCCTCTGGGGATGTCACCAAATTTCTTCCCCACGTGGATGCGCTCAACTGTCTGATGAAAAACTAAATTGGCTGTGAAACAAGAGAAACAAAGCAGAGAATGAACCTTTCATGTTAAATAACACCATTCAGGAAAGAATAGATGGAGCAGGGGGTGGGATACAGGCTACTTAACAACTGGGATGACCTGTGCTTGCAGTTGTAAGGTAAAGGGGAGTATGTTATAATAAAATTTGTTGTACCAAACTGGTCAATGCTTCTGAGGTAACCGATTAGTGTTCTGCCATCACGGAGCAGCACCAGATGTTTCTCTGCAAGTTACAAACAACACATGCATGTAAAATAACAACACTCAACGAGTCAGTTTGAGTCAGACACGATGCCACATCTTGAAAGAGTTTTTAACGAAACGACCGCTCTTTCTACCCTCATCTGCAACTTACTGTCGATGTCGTCAATGAGGCTTGCCGTCCCTGGTACGTAGTTCATCTTGGTATAATGTTTATTTGCTTTCTGTGTCTTTATGTAACGTCAAAGCCATGAATGTTTCAAAATATGTTTCTTTCAAGAAGAGCACAGGAAGTGTCTTTATACATGCCTGGGACACACTTCCTGTAGTCCTTTAACCCCTTGGGCGCCGCAGTTCAATACAATTTCTGTCCATTAACATTTTAGGACTGTTGCTTTAAGAATATCAAAATTTAAACTAAATGTATCAGTAAAGACTGAAGTTTTTAAATATTATTATACCGGTTTTATTAGACACATATATATTATTCGACGTTTTTTTTCTATTGGCTGTTGGAAGCATGCGGCACCAAAGATCGTATATGTACAAGAGGCTGTGATAATTTCGCAACAACTCAACACTTTACTTGTGTGTAGTCATGCATTATTCAAAATACATTCTGTGTTTCATTCAAACATGTCTAAGCAGTATATCTTCTACATAATCTCATTTTTTACTCATGCCGATGCAGTGTGACGACAGCAGGTCCTGGCGCTGCACACTCCGTAAAGACTCGGTGTCAGAAAGTATTGTCAGAGTGAGAGGTCTTTACTTTCGCTTGTGTACGTCATTAAAGAGACAGGGCAGGATTGCCCGAGCTCGGTGTCATTCAACCATTTCCTGATTGTAATCAGGCGATTTGTACTTGTGTAGAAAAACTGAAACATTGCTGTTAACAGCTCGGACCAACGCGCGGCTCCGATAAGTGACATTAATCTTGTTAAAGGTTTGTTTATTGCGATGGTAGGTGACAGGACAGTGGCCGGGGAGCGCGCTTAGCAGATAAATCATCATTAAATGCAAACAAATTTAAACATTTTCCTGGCCCTCGATTTGTAACTCGGGAAATAATATCGGGAACTGGAATAACACTATGGTAAGTGAAACGACGTACGTTAGAGAAATCCCCAGATTTTATTCGATGTCTGTGAGTGTGTTTAATTTTAAATGACTGTGAGTTTGTACCCAGCTAGCTTGCGTAAACAACGTGTATGCTAGCTGAACGGCTAACGTAGTTAGCTGGTATTATATAATAGTAACCGCTAACCTGCTGTGGCTAGTTCGGCTGTTTGTCACGTATATCATGTTGTGACAATACCTCTTATAGTTCGACCAGTTGTGTCAAAACATACATGTTTTACCAACAGAGTATGTTTTTCTTCATATAATCGGCATGGCCTCGTTTTGGTCAGCTGTACAACACTTATCCGCTTTTTGCAAAACTGGTTAATTAAGTAATAAATGAGTGGCCGACCCAGTGTTTATTCAGTTATTGTATTTTGTGAAACAGGCGTTGATGTTGAAAGCATGTGGTTTACAGCTTCTTATGTATTAGCTTATACCAATCACAGCTCAGATTATACATGGTACCAACCCTGGAACTTAAGGACAGAGATTGTTTTTGTTAAAATAACTCCTGTGTGATGTTCTGTGTTCACAGGACGCTCCTCAGTATACAGACTACTACTGGTATCCTCAATCTCATTCCTCAGGACACTATGCAAACGCCTATCCCTCTGGATCAGATGTTCAGCCACAGTACAATCCACAGGTACAGCTCATGTTGCAACACAACATAATGTAGCTTCAATAGACCTCTCCCTGACCAGCCTTAACCACACAACACGGTTCATTTGAAGGTAATGTAATATGCAATGTAACTATGTCTACATTTAGTTAGGTATGTATAAATTGAAGCTATTTTTACTTTCCTAGTGTTTAGTTGAGTGTTTAGAATTTGGCAAACGTTATATCTCTGCTTTACAACAGTTCACAAGAAAATATTTTATTGGAAGAAATTTTTGTTTTTGTTTTACTCCACTATATTTATTTGATGTCTAAAGTTACTATTTTCTTGATATTTACATACAAAAGAAACAGTGACCAGATAAAATATGACATAATAATAATTGATCCTCTTGGGGAAATTGTTATTTGGACAGTTGCTAGACCTGTGTCAGCGCTACTACGAGGTTTCGGTGTCTTGTCCAAGGACACCTCGACATGTAGCTTGCCGGGACTGAGAATCGAACCGCTCACCCTAGGGTTGAGAGACGACTGCTCTACCCACTGAGCTATCATGCCGCCCCTGTGCCATAGACTACACTGTCCAAGAGTGTATAAAGTAGCTTAAACTAGCTCCAGTATAATGCTGCTTATCTATTCATGTATAAGTAGTAATAATTCGGAAATAGAAGGTAAGTTAAGGTGTCATGTTACTGATTCAGGTGCCACAACAGTAGAGTAAAATGTTATCAAATATTACGTTCCTCTCATTGTCTTCCTCTGGAGATGCTTCTCCTCCCAGCTTCTAACTGTCATCAAAGTAATCATCGTCACATTTTTTAGACTTTATATGTATGTATTTGCTTGTTGTTGCTCGACTTGTCTTAGTTGTGAGAGCTGTCGGGTTTGAGTGTGATCGAACAAACAAGTTGTTGTTTTTTTTAACCTGACACGTTGTTCGTTTAGATGTTGCTTCCTTATAGTTTTGGTGCAGCTTTACCTGGGAAATGATGTTACATGTGGGGAGAGACTGCCCTGAAGACTAAATTCAGAGAACAAAACCTAATTTATAAACTCTGCATGTATTAAATACTAAAACGTTATAAACACCAACCTGTTGAATACAGATTGTGAAATTGATGTCACACTGTGTAAAATTTTGCTTATGCAGCATCCATATGCAGGAGGGACCGTGCATACAAACCTAAAAGATCATCTTTTCATTGACATGCTGTAAGACTAACCCGAAAATCATGTCTTCACCTATTTCTACTTAAAAAACCAAATATTAATAAATAACTGAAAAAAAACATGCAGTTTTTTAACAAGGTCTAAGACTTTATTGTAGCAAATCTTATTTATGAGTAATGACTGATCAAACCCACTGCCTATGACTCATTAAACTAATCAAATTGCTGCATGTTTCTGAAAGTTTTGTATTATATTTGGTTTATTAATTGAGCCAAAAAAGAGTTTTTGTTAAAAAAATTTGAAGTGACCTAGTCAAAGTCCAGACTTAAATCCGATTGAATTGCTGTGACATGACCTTAAACAGCCCATTCATGCTCGAAAACCCTCCAGTGTGGTTGAATTAAAACAATTCTGCAAAGAAGAGTTGGCCAAAAGTCCTCTACAGCATTGTGAAAGACTCATTACCAGTTATCACAAATGCTTGATTGCAGTTGTTGCAGCCAAGGGTGGCACAACCTGTTATTATTTTTAGGGGGGAAATTACTTTTTCACATAGGGCCAGGCTGGTTTGGACAGATTTTTTCGCTTAATAAAAACAGAAATTTTTATTTACTCAGGTTATCTTTGTGTAATATTAGTGTAATATTATTTGATGATCATGATGATGTTTAAGTGTGAAAAATATGCAAAAACATTAAAAAACAAAAATCAAGAAGGGGCAGATACTTTTTCACAGCACTGTAGTGCATCTGTGTCTGTTATCCAGTCTTGGTCTTCCAAGTCATACGGCTCATGCCACATTTGAATGATTTAAACTACTTTACCCTACTTTTACCCAAACATCAAATGCAAGCAACCCGTGATATCCTCTGTAGCAAGCACATGTAAACAGCACATACCTCACAAGTTGATGCCCCCATCATACCGTCACGTTTTCTATTGTGTGCATGTGCACAATTATTATACTTCTCCCTGAGTTATCCCATGAGTTGTCCATAAATGGTCAATGCAAAATATCTAATGTGTATATGCTAATGTTTATAAAGATTGTTTGTTGGGCAGTTATTGGGGGATAAATGGATATGTCAGCTTGCAGAAGGAAGTCAAAAGATTGCAGAGTGAGAGAAGTGCTTGTCACGTTAGTGTTATCTATACATTACACATTGACACTGTAACTTTTCATCATTAATTCCCCCACCTGTGTTTTCCATGTAGGTAATGCCTGGGGGGTATCCAAATGGCCATGGTGTCTACAGCCCTGCACAGAGTCAATATTCAACAAGTAGTTTCCACCCATCCAACCCTTTCTACTGTGCTGAACCTCAGAGACCATATCCAAATCAAGGCTGTTCAGCGAAGCAGAGCAGTGGGACATCTGGGCAGCCACACTCTCAGCACCAACATCATCACTATCCTGGTCCCCACTGTCAAGGGGTGAGTTTACCTAAAAACACGCCATGATCAAATGTTGGACATGGTAATAGAAAATTACCTTCTCACCCAAAAGAAACAATATTTTTGGAAATACTACATATATCTGTCCTCTCTCTGCTCTTAGGTTCCTGGATATCCTCCTGGTCCGTACCCTCACTACAGTGAAACTGGTCATGCAATGCCACCAAACCCCCCATACCCCACTGGGCAGCCACTCCATCCCAGTCCCCAGCCTGATGTATGGACACATTCTGGTCCATATGCACCATCCCAGCAGCAGTGGCAGCCTGGCCAGCAGCCCCCACAAAACCACTATGGCAATTCTGTTCGTCCACCCCATCCACCTGCGTGGCCAGGAACTGGAACTGGTGCTCCACCACCCTACCAACCTAAGGTATGCAAATCTTTCAGTGTGGTTGAAAAGATTGTTTGGTTTTATTACCCAAATGAGATAAATGGGAAAAGTAACACAACACAAGCAGCTTTGTAAACTCGGGAGATGATGCACTTTAAAAAGTTTAGATGAGGTATAATAACACTTCATCCACATCATCTAGTAATATGAGGAATTATTTTTGTCCAGACATCTGACCTGGGTGAACATTGTATTAAGTAACCCGAAAGCCAAATATAATGTTTCAGTAGCATACAAGCATAGATTTTATGAATAAGTTAATAAAATTTACAAATGTTGTGCTTATATGGTATTAAGATTGAGGATTATAAAATATCTTTTGTGTTTATTAAGGACCAACAGCACCAACGTGCCCCACAAGTGGGACCAAAACCCAGGCCAACCCCATCCCCAAATTCCCCAAGCGGAAAGCCTGCAGAAATAAGTTCACCTCCCCAAATGTACAACAAAACGGGAAGAGGTGAGCCCAATCCTTCTCAGGGTGAGCCCCCGCCCTCAGCCCCGGCTCAGGCTGCAAACCAGCAGGCTGGATCTCAGCCACTGAGCGATAACCCTGGCCTTGCCAAGGTCCAGCAGGTCATGGCCAGA
Source organism: Sandelia bainsii (assembly GCA_032362345.1). Taxonomy (NCBI): domain Eukaryota; kingdom Metazoa; phylum Chordata; class Actinopteri; order Anabantiformes; family Anabantidae; genus Sandelia; species Sandelia bainsii. Next base: position 7,626,032 of record JAUMHL010000030.1, read on the forward strand.
GTGCTGTTGCTTCACGAAGATGTTGATGAGTTTGTTGGCAAAAAGACAGACAAGAGTTACCGGTGTCTGGAGGAACTGCTGACCAAAGAGCTGCTGGAGCTGGACTCTGTGGAGACTCAGGGACAGGAAAATGTCAGGCAAGCCCGAAAGGAGGCTGTACAGAGGATCCAGGGCATTCTGGACCAGCTGGAGAAGAAAGCCTTCTGAACTGGCCTTTTGGGTTCTATTTCATTAGGTCTTGCTGTCTTCTTCTTTCAGATCTTCCATGGACACAGTGAGGGTCGAGTGTTGTTCCTCTGAGCTGTGTTATCTTAAGGTTTTTTTCACCACCCTGATTCAAAATGCCTGTAAGTGGTTTGGACCCAAGAATGAGAGATTGATAATTGGTACAAGGAATCAAACTTTAAAGCTTAATTATGCTGGTATAGGTGATATTGAATATTATAAGAATATAATAAGTGACTTTCAGCCTTAGTGGATGACTGTTGGCTACACAACATGACACTCTTGTTCAGCTTATGTTTATGTCTTGTCTTTGCCAGCATAATGCAAGGCAGAGTCACTGGGATTTATTTTGTGCTGCATTGCAACTGTTAGTGGTCTCTAACCCATGATACAGAATCAGATTACAGTGCTGCTGTCCCTCAGGATTGTGGGGCTGGTTTTAGTTTGATCCTGCGTCTAACAACTCATGCTCTTCCTTAGCTGTCTGCCATTCCACGTCACAGTACATTTGTGTGACCATGATATTCTGCTCACCTGCGATAGACTTCATACACTTGGTTGCACATGCTTACTACAGGGATAGGTGCAATGCTTTCCTTTTCAATTGTGCTCCCTGCATGCACTGTAATATCATAAGCACTCAGTACAGTCATGATATTTCTGAGCTCATAATTGGGCCTTGAGTGTAGCAAATTAGTGAAAACCCCATAAGAATGCTGTCCCCGTTACTCCATCTCTTGCTTCCTAAGTGCAGACCTAGAATCAGACCTACATATGAATGCCATGTATTTTACTGTAGGAACTTCTGTTATGACAGATACATAAGAAAATTATTAAGAAGTACTTGAAAAGCTGTTAACTTATGTTCCTCTTTCCCCACTTAGATTATCAGTTGCTGTAAAGCATAAGGGAAATGATACACTTTAGTGTTTTAAGTTATGTTTTGTGCTTGAGGACAATGTTGGTCAAAGGACTCAAATCAAATATTCATTGAATTTGAACCTCGTTATCCTTGTTATACCAAATACAGATTTGAACCAAGATCCGTTCCCTTGTGTAGAAGAAGTTGTTCCCCAACATTCTTGATGTGTTGATTTATAAAATGAGTGCCATATTTCACAGTATGGTTTTGGGATCATTGATCAAAATAATAAAAACTGGATCACAAACTTTGCATGGAAAAAAAAAATCATTTGTCATATGTGTTTATTTTCAGTTAAGTTTCTGTTTATATGGCACACAACTGTACAGTTTGAGATGTAATGCATGTTTCCAACACAAGATGGGAATCTTTGCCTGATAAATATGAGAAAAAATAACAAATAAAAGTCAGTATATTTTTTAACCTGTCATCAAATTACTTTTTTTTGCTCTCACCAATGCAGTAATGTAAATACTATGTCTAGGATTAAATATAAGCTCTATATATAGCATATATAAGTAAAATAAGCACATAATTTCCAAAAAGAAAAAACACCTTATGTTAAAGGAATTCAAGAATGAGTAGCCTTTCATACTTGCCTGTTTTTTTTGGTCGCTGGAAACTGCTGCTTGGTTCCCCACTCCCTACATCTGCCAGCTAGCATTCAGGTCTTTAAATAGACAGTTATGTAGATGCAAAAGCATAACACAGGCTCCCAAATGCTTGAGGCACACACGCTAGATTTAATTTGAGGGTCAAATGGCCTGACAACACTTGGGACACCCTGTGGTAGGTAAATCTGAGGCCAAGAAGCCTGAGACTTAAATCGTGTGTTACTCGTTCTGCTGTTTGACATATGGTTGCAGAGGACGTACGTTGGAAGAATTCTCTAACAGCTTTCTTTAAAAAGTGAAGCCATATGCAAGACAGTTTTTTTTGGCTGCAAACTACAGTGGCTTTTATTTTTGAGTATTTATATACTGTTAATTGACCAATTTGGGAAAGATAAAACTTCTGGGTCACCTGAGAAGTCTGCCTGAACCCCAAACTGAAAAGCGATGTCCTATATGAGCAAATTGCCTGCGTCCTGGAACGATAAACCTCCTACGAGGAAAGTGGAAATTGACCTGAGTTCACCTGGTTTAGCAGTGTTTGAGTTGGAAAGACTCTTGTTTACTGGCAAAGTCATTATCAGCCATGCAGATGAAGTCTGGCCTAGGATTTACATTGGTGACCAGTAAGTGAATCATTTTTATCTTCTTTGATTAAAACCCCACAGCCTGGCTTGTAACATGTTGCTGTATATACTACAGAACAGATTGAAACCTTTGTGCAAACACTACCCATTCTACACTCCAAACACACTCTTCAGTTCACTACTGTATCTATCTAGCTCACATGTCTGAAATTGTTTTCTAAGTACTGATTCATTGCTATAAAATATATTTCATGAAGATGCTTAATCAGAAAACTCCTGCAGTATTAACTCTACGTATTATCAGATACTCAGTGAATAGAGAGCTTTCTGTTTTTCAGACACAGTGCAGAGAACCGAGCTGATCTCTCTAAGCATCGAATCACTCACATCCTGAATGCAGCTCACAGTAAACACAGAGGACAGCCAGATATCTATGAGAGCATGAGGATCACCTACATGGGCTTAGAGGCTCGCGACTCCTGTGACTTTGACATGAGTGTCAATTTCCAGGCAGCAGCAGACTTTATCCAAAGGGGTCTCAGCAGAGGAGGTAAGGGGGAGGAAGAAAAACATAAGGGTCATTTAAAGGCAATTAGATTGGGTGTCTGTAATGTCTGTAATGTAATGTTGCTCTGATTCTCAGGCAAAGTGTTGGTGCATTGTCATGTAGGAGTGAGCCGTTCCGCCACCTTGGTCCTGGCTTACTTGATGCTGAAGGAGCATCTGACTCTTGTGGAGGCTATTTGTGCTGTGAAAGATAACCGGGGCGTAATCCCTAATCGAGGTTTCCTCCGACAGCTCATCAAACTGGACCGCCAGCTCTTTGGCACACATCATTAAATTCTGTCTGATATTGTAGTGCTGTTGTTAAACTTTCATGGGTCTATAAGTATTGTATTATTCTATAGTTTGAGTCATAGTATAGCTATATTATAGCAGTTATTCTCCACAATGTTGAAATGCAGTGATTTCATTCAATAGGTACATGTTTCTTTTTTTACTTCTGCACTATTGATGTTGTTTCTCAACAGATCTTACAGCACCTAATCCATTTCTTTATCATGCATGAATTTTAAGGTAAAATGTTTGATTGCATGTTAATTATTTTGCTGTTTTGTCATTATTTTTACGGTAAAATACATTAAGCTGGTGCAGCTTATGGCGAATGTCTTACAGTCAGATTAATTTGCACATCAGAGCAGTGACTCACATATAACAACATTAAATGGCTTTCAACAGTACGGTACATGGTATGGACTAGACACAGTGATCGACGTTAGCAGTGATCATTATCATTCATTAGCAAACAGTGAGCTATTGGATTTTGCATTAATACTGTCTAAGTATGCAAGTAAAGTATTGCTTCAGTTTGATGCTGTGGGTGGACAGTAATTATTAATCAAACAGAGAGGTTGTGACATTATGATGGAGAATAAACAAAGCCAAAGTTCAGTTGCTCTGATCAAACCTATAAAAGAAAGGTTCTGCTATGTTCAGCCTGTGCTTCACTCTCTGTGGTGGATAAGACATCCTGTAAGCTCCAGCCAGAAGAAGGTAAGTGGTTAAGTGATTCAAAAATGTAATTAATTTGCTTCATGAAGAGTAGCGAAAGATTTGATCACAAATAATTCACAGTGTTAACTGACAGTTTAAAAAACTCCAACAACTGTTAAATAATTGTCGTG
>JAUMHL010000030.1:7634166-7669464 GCA_032362345.1 Sandelia bainsii
TTGGCCCTGATCAGGCAGTGTGCAGATCACAACCAGGAGGTGCTCCAGGCCATCGTTCACAACAGCCTCCACATGTTTGAGAACATGGAGTATGGTGAGATGGTAAGGCTTGAATTAAACTACGTTGTTTGTTGTATACCTATAGTATACTCACAGATCAAGGACTGTAAAATGATACTTTGTGGAGTGTAGTTGTAGTTATAGTTTATTTATTGTGGTTTCCTGTGTGGTTTAAAGAATTTATGTAGATGTGTTCTTTATTCTGTCTCCAAGGAGGATCTGAGGAAGGTGCATCCAACCTCAACGTTTGACATGGACAAGCTTAAGTCTACCATAAAGCAGTTTGTGAGGGACTGGAGTGAGGTGGGACAGGCTGAGAGGGACTCCTGCTACCACCCCATCATCCAAGAGATCCAAAGACTCTTCCCAAGTGACACATAGTAGGAAACTTACATGCTTCCATAGACAGACACATGCATGCCAAAAACAGTACAGTGCCATATTGCACATTTCACACTTGTGTACATAGAGTAGAACAAACAGAAATAAACGTATATGGTTACCTAATTAACATCTTATCTATATGCTATGATTTCAATACACCTTGTAATAATTCTGATTATGTGACTTAGTCAATGTTTTCCATGTGATATGTGCATTTTATTATGTCAGTGATGTGTCTAAGGTGAGCGTGCTGGTTCCGGGTGCTGGGCTTGGCCGGCTAGCCTGGGAGATAGCTCGACTGGGTTATACGTGCCAGGGCAATGAATGGAGCCTCTTCATGCTCTTCTCCTCAAACTTTGTTCTAAACAGGTACAGCATACAGCATACACAGACACCAACACCCCTGCAACTCCAGCCGTCTTACATAACACCTATATATTTTCTTGCTTGTTGAGGCAACTTGGAACTGTATAGTAATCACACTTAATTCTGTGTTGTCTTTCTATAAGTGCAGTGACCACATAGAAAATCAGGATGCATAAATCACATTCAGTTGTTTGGCAGCACACCTTCATACAGTACTTTGCAGAACTCAGCTTTCATCCACCTATCCTCATATATTTTGATTGTTCCATTCAGGTGTGAAAAAGTAAATGCTCTGACCCTGTACCCTTGGATCCACCAGTTTAGCAACAACAAGAAATCTTCCGACCAAACACGACCAGTCCAATTCCCTGATGTTAATCCTCAGATTTTGCCATTAAATTCAGACTTCTCCATGGTAGCAGGGGACTTTGTCGAGGTCTACACTGACTCTGGCAAGTAAAAGCTGTGGGGTCTTTGATATCAATGTTCAGTAAATGATCACTGGTGAATCGTGGACCTTAGTAACATTAATTAAACATGATCCCGTTATAATATATGATCTCTTTCTTTTAGATTCCTGGGATTGTGTGGCTACCTGCTTTTTTATCGATACAGCTCATAATGTCATAGAGTATGTAGAGACCATTTGGAAGATTCTGAAACCTGGTGGAGTGTGGATCAATCTGGGTGAGTCAGTCTGTGTAAGAGAGTTACATTTAAACTCTGCTAGGAGACAAAAATTGTTAAAATATTAGGTGTGAAATACAATGCTCCTGCAATCAATTCTTCCTTAACACATGCTAACACTGGGCCCGTTTACATGCACACTAAAAATCCAATCATTATCTGATTTCTGGAGTTATCAGATTATTAAGTGATCATGTAAACAGCATTATATATAGCCTATCAGATAACGGCATTTGTCTGGTTATGATTAATTGGATAAAGACACCTGGATTTCTCCCCAATACTCCAATTTCTTCGGGCATGTATACACGTTAATCAGATTTATTTTGGTTTTTTACATCTGCGCATGTGTAAAAAGAAAAAAAATCGTAGAAAATGGAAGTGATGTAGTCACATTGTGAGCGGAAAACAAAAGACAACAAACAGGGCAGATGTTTGCTGTATGAAAGCCAACCGTTGTTTTCTCCTCATGGAGTAAAGACGAAGGACAGCAGCAGCATGTAGCATATTTTGCAGCCTGTTTACTCCCACATTAGACTGTAGGCGTTGCTATGTTCCACAAGACAAGACCGGATGTTTTGAACAAACACTTCAATTGGCAAATCATCTCTACATTAAGTGACATGTTTTCCATACCCATAGAAGTGGGTCCTGTGTTGAACAGAACTGTCATTTCACCAGTTACAGGAATGAAAGAGAGGAACCAAAGCTATGTTATCAAACTACATTATTATCGCATTAATAATCACATTTCAATTGGACAACAAATTGGCACACATATTACATGTATATCAATGTTACTGTTTATTTAAAGAGCTTTGAGATTATTCTACTGATCAGCACATTTTCAAAAACATTTTGTTATAGGGTGGTTCACATGTCTGTCAATGTAAAAAACCAATAGGAAGCTGGTAGATGCACCCTCCTTTCCTATTGTATATAGTATGTAGTATATTGATAGGCACGTTAACCAACCAACCAACCTACTCTACTGTACAAGTACAGAAAACTACATCTTGAAAACTACATATGATCAGCAGGCTGAATTCCATACGAATAATATAATTTTGCCCAGGTAGCAAACATTATGTTGACCAATGTTATTTTCTTATTCAGTATAAAATACTGTATAAGCAGATAGAAATCGGTTTTAAAATTCACCCAAAAAGAGGTCTAAACACATCTCAAAGTTTAAATCTGCAATGTTTTTCAGGTCCGCTGCTGTATCACTTTGAGAACATGGCCAACGAGCTCTCAGTTGAACTTTGCTATGAAGACATTAAGAAAGCAATGGTTACATTTGGCTTCCATGTCGAGGTACATCAATGATTTTAATTATTATACGTGGCTTAACAGCATTTTTCTTTTCATAAATCTTGTTGCGGTTATAAAGCAGTATTCATTTTTCTCTTGCAGGTGGAGAAAGAGTCGATGCAGACCACCTACACAGAGAATGACCGCTCTATGTTGCGATACGTTTATGACTGTGTCTTCTTTGTGGCACGAAAACCTGCAGATCTATGCTTTAACATTCACGAAGACGACCAACGACAGAGTTCTCCACCAGCTGCTAAGTCACCAAGGAGAGAAAGCACTGACAGCCTGACATGACAGGAAATCCTTTGACACACAGTGAACTTGGAGAAGGGACTTTTTATTTTATTGTAATTGTTATCATATGTTTTTTATGATCCATCCGGTGGATAAATGTGCCCAACTTCACAGGTCTTGTTTTGTGGAGGAGGCAAATCAACCTGTCTCAAATTGTAGAATATGGTATTGAATATTGCAACACTATCTATAACATCCGAAAAACTGAAATGAGTCCGTTACCATTGGCTACTATTTTGTTTTAGTGGGCTACCCTAACCCTAACCCATGAGTTAGTTAGGCATTTAGTTGTGATGGTTATGTTTAGGGAATAGATTATCAAGTAATGTCCTCACAACTATAGAAAGTCCTGCGCGTATGTGTGTATCTGTGTGTGCGAGACAAATGAGTGTGAGACAAAACTGAACATTTTCGTTGAAATCTATTTTATTTTTCACATATTGTGCCAATAACTACATCTGCCCATTTGCATTAATCATCAATCACTATTGAAAATATCAAAACTTGTTTCAGCTTTTCAGGAATATGTTGTTATAAATTTGGCAGGTGATTTTCATCGGCCTTTGGAATAAAGTCAAACATTTTAAAATTATGAATATATCATATGTTTGAAATAAGACTGAAAAAATATTTTGTATGTGCTTCAACAAAATTACTCCATCAAGTAGGCATATACAGATCATGTGAATAAAAAGTAAACTTTTGTTTTTATAAAAAAACACACACAGGTGGAATCAAAAGTAGAAGTAGAAGAATCTGTGAAATGTTCAATGAGACAAAATTAATTTAATATTCAACAAGGTTAATAACTACATTTGCAGTGAAAAGAAATCCAATGATGAATTACAGTGTGGAAAAGAGCAACTTGAGCAGCAAGTAAGACTGCTGTGAAAAATGGATTTTAGTACCCATTTTTATTCCTTTCTGGGTTCAGTATTTCTCTGCTAGAATAATACATGACCATAAATTTTTACGAGGCCATATTATTAAATTTAATGGAGGCTGAACTAGAGGAGGAACTAGTGAAACTACGCTTTGATGTGAGACTCCTCTGCAATACAGCACATGAAGATCAGGTAAAAAAGCTCTAAAGTTGCAAAACAGTATTACTAAAAAATGAAAATGTGGGTCCTTACTGGTGTGGGGTCGTGCCTAAAAGACTGTTTTTATCCCCCAGTAGATATTTTGATTTATCAAACAAATGTTAAACTAGACGGAATTCATGCATAATTAATTTTGTTATTTACACTTTTGCTTTTCATGTGATGTGTATTTCTAAAGTCTTGACCAAGGCTCTGATAACAATAACCTATGGCTAACCTGTGTGCTGCAGGACATGACAGCATGAATGTACCCGCCACACAACCAGAGTGGACGCTCTGGGCGGGGCTAAGCAGCAGTGCTCTCCTCTGATTGGACTGCCTCGCAATTTTATACTTCCGGCGCTCAATGTTTTGCTGCTTAAACCCTGTCGAGATACCACGTGGTTTTGGTTGACTGCAGAGCTGATATTTATGGCGAAGAGACGCGCTGAGGACACCCTGCTGCACGACTCTCCCTCCAAAAGACGCTGCCGCTCACTTTACAGTGGTGACATGCAGCTGCACAGCGTGGCACGGGCCGGGGGTGTGAGCCTGAGTCCACCGCGGTCCCTGATGGCTTTGTTGGGTAGCCGCTGCAGAAAGAGGCCGTACTACTTCGAAGATCCAGAGAAACAAGGAGAAGGAGAAGCTGTAGGAGCAACGGCATGTTTTTATTATAAGGCCACACAGTGCGACACCAGGAAGCATGCGGCAGATGTTTTGACGGTGCAGACTTCTGGAAGTTTCCAGGAGCGTCGCAGCTGCAGTATTTTGACAAATGACAAGAAACGACAGCGAGAGGACTGCGTGTGTCCAAACACTGCTGTTACTAAAGCTAATGAAGTGGTAAGATATTGACTAAAAAGAAGGAGTCGGTCTGTAAATAGTAGGAGTGTTCATAGGAAGTGAATTGTGTAATTTCCTTAAACGTCCACTAGATGTCACCGCTTACCCTTTAATGAGCTTATGACATGTTTCCTTCTTGCCCAGATTTGGTTGATCTCTCTTGGGACACCTAGTCTAAAAATGTTACAGTTAGAGTTACTTTGGGCATTTCCCCTGAGCTCAGTCCTTCTTTCCCATTTCTTTCAGGCTGATGCAGACACAAACACTGAAGACTGCAGTTACAACTCCTTCCAGTACTGGAGGGACCCCCTGCCTGAACTTGACCTTTCACTGCTAGAAGATGCCTGTGACCATTCCCAAGCAAAACACAAAGACTCCTTTTCTGAAGCCATGGAGACCTGAACATGAAAGTGCAGCAACTCTGTTCTGCTTTGGTCTGACATCAAATGAAAATGTGATGCTCTTCAGCAGACGGACACATCAAAAGCATGTTAAGGTTGCTGGAAGTGCATCTGGGTGAGATGCAGCAACCTGACGTATCCGACTGTCGAGGTAGCCCCGTCAGGCTGGTACAGGCTGTAGTCGGGAAGTGAGCCTCATGCTGGTGTAAGGTATCAATGACTTACTGAAGCAACAATGAGATCTGCACTGGAACAATACTTCACCAAAACTGTGGTGGCATTTCTGTGAACGTCTGAGAAGGGATGCTCATCCAACCTATAAATCATCCATTTTATATAATTTATAGTGTACATTTTTTATTTCGGGTATCCTCATGTACAACAGTTTTAGTCTATGCTGGATCCCTGTCCTTAAAAATCTGCAATGATATTTCATAAGAAACTGTTCATAATGTTGTTCAAGAAACTGGGTATGGAAACCCTGTTCATTTCATATTATTATAACCACTTTATAATATCTTACAGAACATGTTTGCTGTAAGTTATACCAACAAAGATGTTGTAAATTATGTGACTGAGCTGTAGATGCAGGAAATAAATCTGTTACACCTCATAGAAGGCTTCAGCGTTTGATATATTATGACAAAAAGGTAACTTATTGAACAGCAACACTCGTATCAGCCCGGTGTATTCAATGAAAGTCATGAAATATTAACCATTAATCATGTTTGTTTGCTGTACAGTTGATGGTTTTCTGCAGAAGAAAACAATGTTCCACTCACTTTCACCCAAGCCTGGCTGTTTTTAGTTGTGTGTTACACTGTATTTACAGATGCTGTGACCCTCCATTTGGCTGTGTGTGTGTGTGTGTGTGTGTGTGTCTGAACCAATTTACCATTCCCACATCTCCACGTCTGTGGACCAGCACCAAAAAACGGGGGACTTAATAACACCTGCACCGTTTGTTGGCAGCTCAGGGGGTGAAACAGTCCTGAGTATGTTAAAAGAGGAAGCTCGTGGACTCCTTAAGGATTCCTGGAAAGGGAAAGGCTCTCCCTGCCCTTTGGACCAGCTGCTGACAAAGGGGCAGCCACTTTATGTCAGGGGAGCAATGATGAGTTGGTGGGATTTGATTCAAGTTATTTGTTAACTGTTTTAATACAACTGCACAACCATGGTAAGTCAAACAAGTCCACATGTAACATTACTGCAGAAGTCAGCGAGTGTAAATTATACAAATAGCGTGTCTGAACTGTTTATTAGTTTCAAAACCTGACGCATGTGTGTTCAAGTTACTTCTTAGCTGTCGTTAAAATACAGCTAGCGTTAAATATTAGCAAAGTTTGACTGTTTTTTTAATGTTAACACAAACATGAACATAGTTAACCATGCTTAGCTAAATGTCATGTAAATACCTAAGTAATTAGATTATATAGTGAAACTCGTGATATTTGCATACACTTATAAGGAACAATATATTATTTCTAAAGGGTACATTTACATAATATAACTTAGGTTTTAACTTAAAGTGACTATTAGACTGTCTTTATGGTGACCTTATTTTAGCCTGCAACTAGCTAGCTTTACTCAAATTAACATACGGTTAGTTTACTGACAAAAAGTGTGTGGTCTAGCATATTTTTATTCTGTATTTACATTTTTTGAAACTATTATTTGAAACTATTTATCTGGTTTAATGTATTATTTTATGTCACGGAATAACCTTGTTAAAGTCAAAAGCTAAAAACTGCTGCAACGCAATGTTTTGTCTAAATTATCTATGAGGGAAATGAGGGATCTATTGCAAAACATGACTAATTATGGAATAATATTAAAATACACCTTTATATGTTGTCATAAATCTGTATATAAAATTATAGTATAGTATGTTTAGGTATTGGACTGATGTTTGTTAAATTGTGTGGTAACCTGGTGAGCTTTAAGACCTATAAAGACATTTATTGTCAGCCACACTACTGGACCTTGTTTAGAGTTTACACAGTGGTTCCAGGGAGGCAGGACGCCACCTCCCACACCATGTGTACCAGTCTCAGGAAGGGGATGTGTGCATGTTTCCCATCGACAGTGCTCTCCTCAGTTAGTCCATTGTTAAATCTGTCTGGGAAACAGAGCACAGGAGCAGGGGATAGACCTTGAAAAACAGGGGGGGGGGCATGAGACTGCTGTGAAGTTGAATGAGAGGCTGACGTTTGTATCTCACTTAGTGTTTTTAAGAATGCAGATCAGTTTTGAATGACACGGGAGGAACCTAGAGTTAGTAGGCTATACCCAGCACAGCGATGGTCTTCACCATCAGGGTCAGTGACAACATTTCTAAGGAATGATGTGTTTACTTGCTTGAGAATGAGCTTAACTGCTGCTGTAAGTAAAAATTTTCTCTTCTTATTCCAGTCACGGAAGTCTTGGATTGAGGAAACTTTCTTTAAGAGAGAGTGTGTGAAGTTTATCCCTTCGTCTCGGGACCCACACAGGTACAGTAAACTGGAATCGGATTGCAGCACTGATGAGTGTTTAAAGTTCAATATTTTATGATTCTCAAATAAAATGCAGAGTTTTTTTTGGTTGGTACATAGTATAATATTAACAGCAGTGGTTGGATACAGTATTTTTATTTTCTGAGTCCAGAAGTATTTGGCATTCAGCCCTTCCTTCCAGGAATAGGGACCATGAAAATTCTTTTATAATGTGTTATTTCCTGTTTTTCACAGATGTATTCCAGTATGTCAAGTATGCCAAAACTTAATCAGGTATAATTTTGTAATAGTCTGATTATGTGTCTTTATACTATCCTCAAACTCTGACATACCCCTTACTGTCCCACCCTTATTCCAATGAAACTCTTGTTTTGTGATTGTGTAAATTTTTGTGTCACTTTTCTCACCCCCGTTGTTTCAACATTTCCCTTTTTTTTTTTTTTTTTTTTAATCTTACATTTTTTCAATTCAGTTGCAAAGAAAGTAATAATAACAAAGTATTTCATTATGTTTCTTTACTATATGAAAAAATAACCATAGCATATGATAGTAGTAAGCTAGTGGTATCAACAGCATAGGAAAATTGAGATGTGTGTGAGTTTTGTAAAATAATACACAACCTAACACAGGGAATTAGACTGAAGGACAAAGGGAGGTAAAGCGGAAGGGAGGCAGACTGAATTGAAACACCCTCGCTTAAATAGGCCAAGTGGAGGCCTGTTTTGGGGGCCTGTCAGGTATTTGTGAAGTATATCTAAATGACTCTGCCTTTATTTTGGGACTGCTGTACCAAAATTTACCTCATTTTTTTAGCTTAAAAAGAGTATCAACCCTGATAGTACTTAAGATTGAAGCATGCATTAATAAACTTTTATAGATTATGTTATGTCAAATCAAAACATAACACAGTATGACTTTTCTTTTCAAGGTTTCTGTTTGGGGCTTCCTTAAGTGAAGACTTAAAATAGAATTAGCATTAAAGTAAAGGAAATTTTAAAATTTTATTTTTTAAAATATTTGTATGACAAACCTTGAAACAGATTAAATATCAAAAAGGACCAGTTGGATAAACTGAAGTGTTAGGGAGTGATGTGTGTGACACATTACCCAACAATTCTTCCACTTCTCTGCTCCAATAACTTTTTATACTTCCTTTAAATTTCTTTTAATTGATCAGATGTTGTTGTGGTCGCCTGATGGGGGAGCATGCTTGGCAAGAGTCTACTCCTCCCATCACCCTCAACCCTGGTCCTGGACAGGATGTGGAAGAAGACTGGTCACTAGAGTGCCACACCAAAGCCAGTCCTACCAATGCCTATGGGACCGTAGACTTTCAGGACACTGCCACACGCGTCTGCCGGGCCAAGGTCTGTGGATCTCTTTACTATATTTGTGTCTCTAGGACAAATTTTAAGGTTGTAGTAAACTCTCATCCTATTTTATAAGGATTACTTCTAACTTGGAGGGAAATACTTGCCCCTAGAGTGAACAGGACAGGAGTCTGGATTTTGATGGTTGTATAAAAAAGTTTTGGTTTGTTATGATATAAGCAGACATTGCGTGCTGTATTAAAACAGATAATATCTACTTCAGACAGTCCTGAACAGGCATACTGGTATTACCTGAGAAAACGAGCCTCTCCGAAACAGTTCCCTGTGTTTGCTGTACAGTATGTTCGGGTGGCTGTGGACTCAAAGCCAGAGTTACTGCTTCAGCTGATGCTGAGGGAGTGGCAGATGGAGAGACCCAAACTGCTACTGATTGTCCAGGGGGGCTCAGAAAACTTTACCCTGCCCTCTAAAGTCAAGCAGGCCTTCAGCAAAGGACTGATCACTGCTGCCCTGAGCACAGGAGCATGGATACTCACTGATGGCATTAATACAGGTTGGTGCTATGAACGGTTGTAAGACCTGCATGTGTGCTTATTACTCTTGAACAACATTTAAACTTGGGCTGTTTTCTCATATGCACTCAGTATGAGCATGGCAGCATGACAGACAAGTCGTTTTTTACTATAAAACTCATTGTTTCCCCTAGGTTTACAGCGTTATGTAAATAAGATAAATAACATGAGGCTGTTTAGTTTGTTTAATAAAAGGACAACGTACAGACCTGTTCTATAGGAAAAGAAACCTGAAATGACTTCTAATGTGATCTGGCGCTGTACAGAAAATCAAATTAAATCAAATTAACTTGACCGTCTTGGGGGGGTGGGTGTTGCCGTTGGGGGGGCGGGGCGCCCCCCTTGTATAATGGTAGGGGAAACACTGAAACTAAAATAGACACAAGTACACAAGTAAAAGACATACAAAGCTGAAGTCATTCCTGACTACAGGAAGCTACAGCTGAAGTAATTCCTGACTACAGGAAGCTACAGCTGAAGTAATTCCTGAGATAGTCAGCATAGCTATGGCCAGAGGTGGCGCTATTGCTTTGTGAACTCAAGTATGTCTGTTCATTTGTAAGGATTTCAGGTCTTATCTGTGGAACACAGCTGCTTTGAATGTCCATGTTTTTAAAGTTGCACAAAGAAGATTTTTATGCCTGCCTTTAGTCATTTGATTTCTTCATCTATACTGTTGAATTGTATTGAATTGTGTGTTGTGTATTCTTTGCATACTGTCTAGGTGTGTCCAAGTATGTAGGTGATGCAGTGAAAACATTTGGTGGCCATGATCTGAGGAAGAGAAACACAGTTGGCATCACACCGTGGGGAGTGATTGACAACAACAAAGATCTTATAGGCAGAGATGTAAATACTAATATTTTGTTTCTTGTTGAGTGATATGAATCACTATGTGTTAATCATTGTACTATGACTAAGTTTTGGTTTGTTCTCTTGATGTGACTTTCCATCAACATGGCTCAGGTGTTCAAACCCTACCAACCACTTGGGAACCCTTTAAGCAAGAGGGCCTGTCTTAATAATTTCCACTCCCACTTTCTACTGGTGGATGATGGAACGCTAGGAAAACACGGCTGCCAGCAAGGCATCAGGAGGAAGCTGGAGAAACACATCCAGCTACAGAAGATACACCCTCGTGAGTCAGTGTCTGTGTGTGTGTTTTTGTGCGTAGGGGTTTGATGTGTCTTATGTTATATCACACACCAGTCTTGTTTTGCAGGACTAAACCAAGGCGTACCTGTGGTGTGTGTGGTGGTGGAGGGAGGTCCTGCCATTGTGTCCACAGTGTTGGACTATGTTAGTAGTGTGCCCCCTGTGCCAGTGTTTGTGTTTGAGGGATCGGGCAGGGCCGCTGACCTGCTCGCCTTCTTGCACAAGCAGACTGCTGTTGACAGGTATATATTCTTATCTCAGAGGATGGACAGTAGTAGGTTTAATGGATCTACATTTTTTTGAAATGGAAACCCAACTACATGGTTGTTATTACCTCCTTTGTACTTCGTATGTGTATGTTTTCATGTTTTTTATTTGTTTTTAGGCAATTGGATGCTGACATTAAAGAAGACTTCCTTGTCAGGATTGGAGATGTGTTTGGGGTAGAAAGATCAGAAGCCCTGCAGCTTTACAATCTCCTTCTGCAATGTATGGAACACAGAGAGTCTGTAAGTAAAACAACATTTGTGATTGTGTGTGTTGTGATTCAACACATGGACTACTCACACTCTTTCAATACTTCTTTAAACAACAGATAACCATCTTTGACTCAGAGTCAGAAGACCAGATGACACCAGATGCAGCCATTTTGACCGCTACGCTCAAGGGTACTTTCTTCTCTCTTCTTGGTTGTGATTATAGACACTGCTACTGCATACATTTTGACACAGTGCTCACAGGAAAACCACAGGCTTGGTTTGGTGAAGGCTGGCTTACTGGGAATACTTCCTGAGATATAAGTTCTGTTGTGTGGTTTTTCCTCTGTATGGTGAACAGGCACCAAGGCCAGTCCTGCAGAACAGCTAAGTATGGCTCTAGCCTGGGACAGGGCAGATATTGCACAGAAAGACATCATGGTGTGTGGACAGCACTGGCAGGTGAGACTGACTAAGTAAATCACTACTGCAAGCTGTGGTATTATTACGAGCCTGTAAATACTTACTGCACAGGATGGGTATTATTAGTTTTCATTCATTCATGTTGTGTGATCATACCTATTGTGAGCATGTAATGTGCTGGTTCTAGGTTGGTTCTTTGGAACAAGCCATGCTGGATGCTCTAGTGATGGATCGTGTCAGTTTTGTCAAACTGCTGATTGACAATGGCATGACTATGAGTCGCTTCCTCACTGTGGATCGACTTGAGGAGCTCTACAACACGGTTATTATAATATATTTCAGATTCAATTCTAATGCTTTTGACGCTTTCTATTGCAAATCTACCCCACAGCACTCTTGTTTGTCTTGCTGTGTTGTTTCATATTTTTCCCTTGTCTCTCACTTTGCTATATAAACAGAGGAAACTGAGTTCTTTTGTTTGTGGCTCTTGAAGCACAAATTCCAAAACTTTGATTGAAATCACAATGATGCACGCTAAGTGTTTTACACTGAGATTATGTGGTCACTTGCATCCAGAGTATTTTCGTTGTTGTTGTTTTAGGATGCTACTGGGATCACAGAGCTGTTTGTCATGTGGCTTTCTCCACACTGCCTTTATCTTTTGTGTATTTAAAGCCTTTTTACTTATTCATAACTCTGGGATAATAAGTCCCTGTAAGAAACAAGCTGAGGATCCCAGAGCTGCTTACTGTATCTGCAATGTGCAACTGTGTTGAAAAGTAGCTAACAGATGTATTTGCTCTGATTTCATAGTTTTTACTTTCCGCTTGCTTGTCTTTTTACAAAATAATACAAATTTCTCTTTATAGCCACAGGGGCAGACGGACCGTTTCTTGCACCATCTTGCTGAAGATGCAAAACAGGTGAGCAGAGCGGATGAGAATGCCTATAATCACATAATCATTAAGTTACGTTATATAAAGATGGTTACACTGCAGACAACTCAGTTTACACCAGATATTAATTTAGAGGCATTAATGTACACTACAGGTATATATTTCAATACTGACTATGTGTATATTTACTATGTCTCTTTTTGTGTGTGTGTGTGTGAGTAGACTTCTCTTCCCATAGGCTACCGTCTTTCTCTTATTGACACTGGCCTGGTGATAGAGTACCTCATAGGTGGTGCGTACCGCAGCACCTACACACGGAAAAACTTCAGAGCTGCCTACAGGACAAAGGGCAAAGTGAGCAGTGTTAATTAGAACTATTTTTTAGGTGTCAGAAAAAAACTGTTTGATTTTCTTTTCATTAATTGTAATCACAGTATACTACAAATGCACAGTCCTCACCGTTACTTTGATGTTTAAAGGATGGTAGACAGGACAGTTCCACCTCCTTGTCTCAACAGAGACAAGGATTAATAAGAACCTCTGTTAGTGGCAGAAGTCTCCAGGACCTGCATTTCTTTAGAACTGCTCAGCCCTACAAATGCAAGGTTGGTGTGAGATTTTATTATAGCATGGCTTATATAGTGTTGAACAAAACTTTACTCAAGCTATTGAGTAAAGTTGATTCTTTTTCCCATGCCTCTAACTTTTCCTGATAGGAGCAAGATGCTTCACATAGTAGCAGTAGTAGAGAGAAGTCACTGTCTCCTGGCCTTGGTGCTGCTCCGCTGCTGGTTCCCTTCAACTTCAATGACCTGTTTGTGTGGGCTGTGCTTCAGCAGCGGCAGCAGATGGCACTATTCTTGTGGCAGCACGGCGAGGAAGCTCTGGCACGTGCCACGGTAGCGTGTAAGCTGTACCGCTCCATGGCTTTTGAGGCACGACAGAGCAGTATGGATGACAACATAGCAGAGCGATTAAAGACATATTCACTGTGAGTGTGTTTAAATTACTAATGTATCCACTTACAAGATTTCAGAGATTCACTTTCAAATGAGAAAATATTTATCTTTGATTGACATTGATTGTTATGAAAAATCACAGATGTTTGCATGTCTCTCATGTCTCTGTGTATTAGTGAGTTTGGTCAGCTGGCGGTGGATGTGTTAGACTGTGCCTTTCGTCAGAACGAGCAGATGGCCATGAAGCTGTTGACTTCAGAGATGGAGGCATGGAGCAATTTCACTTGCCTGCAGATGGCTGTCTCCTCGTGTCACAGACCATTCGTCTCACATTCCTGCACTCAGACCCTCCTCACGGATCTCTGGACTGGTCCGCTCAACATGAGAAAAAACTCATTTTTAAAGGTAAATGTTACTAAAGTAGACACATAAACCAGATTAAATTAAAGTCAAAGTCAAAGTAAACTTTATTGTCATCTCTACTATATACTGTACAGGTACACAGAGAGACGAGACGACGCAGCTCCAGCTTAATTAGTACAGAACAAATAGGCATACAGAATAAGCAAAAAAGTATATATAAATAGAATATAAAAATCTAAACTTTCAGCTAAGGTACAATATAAAAATATACACTTTAAACTGGGAATAAACTAAAAACAGACAGGAAACAATTTTCACATGTGGTATTTCACCTTCCATGTAAGTCCTGAGATTGTCAGGACTTGTCCAGACCGTGGATATTTGGACATGTTCTACTCTTCAGACTCTGTGCTTCAGGACATTAAATTTGAAAAGAAATAATGGACAAAAGTAATTGGAGGAAGTAGGAAATGTTGCCCTTTTAACATATCACCTAAATTGCAAGGGTTCAAAATAAGTGGACATATGACTTTGAAATGTTTCTTGGGGAGCTGTGTGTTGTTTTTACATGCATAAAAGATCATCAGAATCAATCAAGAATGCTCTGAAGGATGTGTGTGTACAAGTTTCCATGTCAACAATCAGAACTTCATGACAACAATCTCAATATAACAAAGATCAAGTTGTAGTTTAGAATAACATACAAAAAGAAAGTCCCTTAAACTGATCACACATCAGCCTGTATCACAATAATCATAAGAGGTAAGAACTATGTCACAAAGGTATTTCTATATTGATGAAAACCTACTCTAATTAAAGTTGAGGCTTGGAGTTGTGCTTTCACATGTAGTGCACAGCAAGAGATTGTTCAAGTCAGATGCGTTCTTACATGAGTGTGCAGGAGGCATGACACGACACAGCAGAGATCGCATTGGGAGATTCTTTGAGAAAAACGTTTTGAGAAACATGGATCATCCATCACACAGCCGGGTAAAGGTTAATGGATGACAGCTGGATTGTATACCTTCTGCTAATGTATGACATGTTGTCCATGTGTCCTGAGGGTATAAGAAAGGCTGTCTAAAGATCTTTAGCAGAGAGCACCTTGTTGTGTGCAACATGCTGCATGAAGCAAAGATGTGAGTCATCACACTAAAGCTTTTCAAATATGCTCTCCAGACTATATCTGGAGAATCAGGTCCGGACATTGTACAGAGTTGTGTGTTCACAGATGCAGCACACAGCAGGAGAAAGTTTGGGTGACATGCATTGTCACTTGTTTGGTTTCGGAATGGGGGGTGGTTGCTGTGTAGAGCGTGCAGGAGCAACGATGTGACACACGCATACACCGTGGAAATCACAGTGTTTTGTTTACAGCACATCGAAGTAGAACCAGTTACATGATTAGAAATGATGCATTATGTATGTTTTTCCTGAAGGAAAGAACACCAGAAAGCAAGGTAAATATTTCCTATACTTTCTGGTGTGGTACTGGGCGGATCGACTGAAAGGGAACGCCCCCTCACTCGCTGTGAATCCTGCGTACAATTACCTGCTATATGAACATGAACTCACAAGGACATTACACTGATTTTGTATTAGGGGGAAGATAAAGTCTGGGTAATCTCTGGGTAACATTTGTTTTCTCATATGCCGCTCACCCGGATAAAGTCTGGAGAAGTTCAGAATTCCAGTGCACATGTGAAAGAAGCTTTAGTCTATGATTCTTAAAGAAATAGCTACTCTCAAAACAAAGATTTTCCATGACATCTGTTGTCTCTTCCCTTCAGATAACTCTGAGTCTTCTTCTACCCCCTGCCATCTTCCTACTGGAGTTTAAAACCAAAGCAGAAATGTGCCATGTACCACAGTCCTATGAGGCAATGCTGTTTGGACGTGACTCTGTGAAGTCAGTACCAGACCATGAGAAAACGGATTACACGGTAAAGTGCCAGTTGTACACTTGTCTGGCACAGTTTTCAAACTGGAACTGGAGTCCTAATAAATGGCCTTAGAGTAGAATCATACTTCTCTTATAAAGTCTTCCATTCTTTTCTCCTGTCCTTCTCTACTTTACTCTCTTAGGGCAGTCAGGATGCAGAACGAGGCCTGCCTTTCCACGACAAAAGTCGTGTCTCAGAAACTATATCCTCCATGACCATGCAGTGTTTGTCCTGGATCACAAGACTCTATGAATTCTATGCAGCTCCTGTTGTTAAGTTCTGGTTTCACACAGTAGGTGGTGTGCGTGTTGTTACACTTAAAGACATTTAAATTATATTGTCTTTCTGAAATACTTTTAGTCATGGATTGGCTGTGAGTATTTCCTCAGTAGATCTGATATTGCCACATATACTCTGATACAGTATGTGTGGTAGCTATTATACAGTTTATTTTATGGTATATTTTTCTCATCGCTCCATATGTCTTCACTTTAGATGTCCTACTTGGCCTTTCTGATGTTGTTCTCCTACGTTGTCCTGGTGAAGATGGAGGATCAACCCAGTGTTCAGGAATGGCTTGTCATATTGTACATCTTGTCCACTGCAGTGGAGAAAACTAGAGAGGTAAGGGAATCAGTAGAGAGATGCTATGCTATGCTATTGTATATGTTATTAACTATTATGCTTTGGTGTATGCATTTGTGAGACATTTTCTACAGAAAGCATCACTGAAATGTCTCATATTGAAGATACATTGACGATACATAAATAAAAGTAGTTAGATAAAACAGTTCGTAAGTACTAGGGCTGGGAATGAGTGATCTAAATGTGATTATATAAAAAAGAAAGAAAAAAGTAAAAAAGTCAGACATTCAAATGTGAAAATTATTATTCGATTTAAAAAAAATTATGCTGTGTGAGTGCTTGTGTGAACCTGGGCCGCTGCACTGAATACACTGCATGATAGACGAGTCTCACGGTGTCACTGTCACTGATTGAAAATGAAATGTAGGTCTAACTGAAACGAGTGAATAATTCAACAACTGTGTGATAATCATGGCAGAGAGTGTTCACAACCCAAATCGGCTGCAGAGAGAGTGATTTGCACTTCGAACATTCTGAAAAGACCTGGAAATACTTAACAACTAATTATGTCTCTCCTTTTTTTGGTTTGACCTTTTAAGGACATAATGCGCACATTATAGATTTGCACATTATGATATTTGAATAGTTCAATTCCATGTGTTTTTTAGAAGAATACTCAAATATTTTTGTCTAATTTTGACAGCTCTAATAAGTACGTACTTTCATAGAGCAAGACATCTTAATGCAACATGACATAAATATCAAAATGTATACCTCTTAATTAGGTACTGATGTCCGAGCCGACGAAGCTGAGCCAGAAACTGAAGGTTTGGTTCTCGGAGTACTGGAACGTATCAGATTTCATTGCCATCCTCATCTTCCTGGCTGCACTAGTGTTGCGTTGGAATGCTGATCCCTACCGGACAGCAGGACGCATTAGTTACTGTCTGGACATCATCTTCTGGTTCATCAGGCTAATGGATCTACTGGCAGTCAATAAGCATGCTGGCCCTTACCTCACCATGATCACTAAGATGGTGAGTAGAGAGTTTTTTAGAGGTAGAGTCAGAGAGAAACAAGTGTTGTTTTTTTCTTAATTTCTACGGTACATCTCTCCCTCTGTGTGCCCAGACGAGAAACATGTTCTTCATTGTGGTGATGATGGCGATAGTACTATTGAGCTTTGGGGTGTCCAGGAAGGCCATCCTGTCCCCAGATGAGGAGCCATCCTGGAGCCTAGCTCGCGACATAGTCTTCCAGCCCTACTGGATGATCTTTGGGGAGGTCTACGCAGGGGAAATAGATGGTTAGTGGTGACGATGACATTAGTTTTGCCTTGAGTTTTTACTTAATGCCAGATGACTGCAAGGACTTGACTTAACTTGACTTGCTGTCTTTTGTATGTGAGAAGACACACGTTCATAAAGAAGTGGTGATGTAAAATATTATTAAGGCAAAGTGATAAATGTAACTGGAGTAAAATTAAAATCATTCAGTCAGTGTCACCTCATTTAAAGTGATGCTCACTTAAATCATGTCAATTGGAGGATAAAGTTAAATGGGGTGAATATCGACATTGTTCCAGTGACACAGTACAACATGTACTGTTTATCAAAAAAGATATGATGTTCAGATATGAAATATTTGTGACATTTGTAAATGTGTTAAACATAATTCATCACAAACTAATATGTAAAAGATATTGTCATTTAATTGAGTTATCCCAGTGCAAGTATTGATTGGTTTTAGGGTAAGTTCTCTCTGTGTGTTGACAGCCTGTGAGGGTGGCAAACCATGTCCTCCTGCTTCCTTTGTTACACCATTCCTCCAGGCTGTCTATATGTTCTTCCAGTATATCATCATGGTCAACGTTCTTATAGCATTTTTTAAGTAAGTGTGTTTATAAAACAAATTCCAATTTTTATTTTTGCAGACCATCAATAAAGAGTAATCTTAGTCAAATTAATGTTGTCTTCTCAATAACAGCAACATCTACTTTCACATGGCATCAACATCCAATAAACTGTGGAAATACAACCGTTATCGCTACATCATGACCTATCAAGAAAAGCCGTGGCTGCCTCCCCCCTTTATTCTCTTCAGTCACATGACACTAGGTTTGAGAGCCATCTACAAGAGATTTACTGGAGATGCTGAGCGGGAAGAGAAACGCTCTGGACTTAGTGAGTACTGTAGTGTGTATGTGTGCGAAATCTAATTCAGTAGTTACCTACATACATCTTACAAGACAGTTCAAAGCATGTGCCTAGTAATGAAATTACTTCTTGTGTCTTACCCATCTTTACCAGAGCTCTACCTGGGCCATGAGGATCATAAGAAGCTCCATGAGTTTGAGGAGAAATGTGTGCAGGCTTACTTCCACGAGAAGAGTGAAGATCTCCACAGCAGTCGCATTAACCGGATCAGAACCACAGCAGAAAGGTTGGATTGATATTCTGGTTGATTTATCTTAACTAAGAGTGTAGGATGCAGGATTAGAGGGATGCTTCTCAAGTTATCCGAGAATATGACCCTCCAGCTCATGTGTTCATACTGCACAAGGGCTTTGACAGTCTCCTCTCAGTGGCTTTAAAATGTCAGTCACATTGTAACATGTAACATGATTAAATAAAAAAAAAAAAAAAACATTTCTGTTTTTTAAAAATTGTGCTCCACCAGAGCAGAAGAGATGTGCATGATGGTGGGAGAGGTCTCAGAGAAAGTCAACTTCATTCAGGACAGCCTGTCGGAGTTGGACGGTCAGCTGGGTCAACTTCAGGACCTTTCAGCACTGGCTGTGGACACCCTCACCCTGCTCTGTGCCTCTGACAGCCTACATCAGGAGGAGGCACGACTGGCTTCATGTCAACCCAGCACAGCGTCCCGACGCATCCTCCCTCACAGCTGGACCCTCCCGCACAGAAGTGGAGCAGACTGTGATGTACTTAATATTCGACGACTGCAGGCCAAGTCTTGTAAAAGTACCCCTCCTTCTTTGTTAAAGGGACACACTCTGGTGACAAGTAGACGGACGTCACAGGAGTGCCATGTTGGAGCCAGGGGAATCAGAGGAGGAAGACAAGGACACAGTGAGGAGGAAGGAGCAAAGGAGGTACTTGGTGTTTTCTTTTAATCTTGCATTTTCATAACTGGGAAGTAAAGGGGAAGCCAAGCCAGAATTTGAACAAATTACAAACTCATAAAGTATCACGTCATTATTTTAATATGTATCACTATCTTCTCACCTTTATACTGTAACAACAAAACTACTACATAAAAACAAACTTCTACATTTTGAAATATTTTGTTTAAAACAATTTTCACTAGGATTCACATTCTGCTGTTGACCAGCCAAATGAGAATTTAATGGGACTTTCGAGGCCTGCGTCCCATACTTCCTTCTCTCATTTTTACGGAGTTCATCTCGGTGGTTTCAGAGATCAGACACCGTGTGAGTCCTGTGTCCCATCCCGCTGTGGGTCTCCGCTTTCTCCAAGAGGCTTGGAGTCACCATATCATAAACTCTGGACATGGGACCCATATCTGTATCCCAGCCAGGAGGAAACTTCTATGGAAGAGGAGGAAGAAGACAATGAAGATGAGAAAGAGCAAGAGGAAGAAAAGACACACAAACAGTTGCCTAATATAGATGTATCCAGAGCCTCTAGCAGTGCTGTACTTCTGCCTGACTGTCAAGACATCTCTGAGGGTTTGATAAACCCTGCCTTTTCTCAGGATGATAACCCAACAGTTTCTCAGTCCAAACCTTCCACTCATCGAAAAAAATCTATGAAATCTCCCAGGTTGACATGTCTCTCCAGAGATCGTCCCTACGGCTACTGCAGGTCTCTGTCATCCAGCATGGAGAATATGACTTTTTCTGGGGCACCTCTGAGTCCAACAAGGGGATCGTTTCCTTCTCTTAATGAATCAGTGAACAAAGAGAGTTTGCATGGTGGGAGTAGCTTTAGAGACGACACTTCACTACGATGCAGCAGGAGCAAAGGTACTGTTTTAGTTTGTACCTCATTATTTATCTCAAGTTGATGCTTTAAATAAATAAGCATTAGCTCAAGATTCTTCACGATAAGCACGCAGTGTACACCTAACTTGATCTGAATATTGCTAGTAGTAGAACTGCCAGTATACAAAGGGACATGAGACATTCATTCATGTGTAGCATCCATTTTTATGTATAGGGTTTCTGATTATGATAATAGGAAAACAAGCTTTATGCTAATTTTACTTAAATTAGTTGATTTAGTTAGTTAACGAGTTAATAAAACGTGTTACTATTTTTAAAACTTTTTATGTTTTTTTTCATGCAGAATGGTCCAAGTCCTCTGACTTCACTCATGTCTTGGACATCAGAGGCAAAAGCCAGAACAGGAAGACAGTGAAGATACAAGAGAGCAGTCCAGATACTGTAATGTGATGCATGATTTGTGCTTTAGTTCTCAGTATGGAACTGAATACTGCATGCTTCATAAAACTGGAAATAAAACTAAAATCAAATGTTTTGTTTTATATTCTGAGACTCTCTACTTGGATCTCTTTTTATTCATGTAGTCCCAGTTGTCCGATGCCTGCTGGAGAAGACGCTGGAGGTTAAGAGGAGAATCTGCATGTTGGTCGGCTTCCACCAGCCTCAATCAGCTCAGTAAGAAGCTGTAGTTCTGTATCAGTTAACTACATTGAATCTGTGTGTACAATAGCACAAGGTGGAGAAGAAGATGATAAAAAAAAGACCATGATGGTTTGTCATACCAAGGCTTATATGATTTACTATGTGAACAAACCCAGCATTATAAATAGACAGGAAATAATGGACTTAAAAGAATATACAGTGCACAAGCTATGTAGAGTGTATGTTTAGTTTTTGTTAATATCAATATTGTTTCAGATTTTGAGCCTATGGATTTCTTCCAGAAGCAACCATTTTTCCATCAGGTAAGTCAGTGGCGAATTGTGGCAATGTGCTGTAGTAATTGTGGAAACATTAGAATTCTGGTGGAAATATATTTTGAGTGCATCACATATCCTTGAGGTTGGTCTGATTATTTTGCATTGACCTTCAGGATGTGTGGAGCCCCACTCATTCAGCATGGAACAGCTGGGCCAGATCCATGAGCCGTAGGTCTTCGTAAGTTTGACGTGCATTTGGTCTGTCACAGTATCTATGAATTTTAAAATACTTGGAAGATTGTAATAATTTCATAAATTTTTATTTCTCCCTTTTGCAGTTTACAGAGTGGCATTGCCCCTGAAGGTATTTCTGAAAATACTGTTTTGATAAATTCCTGTTTACATAGTTTATTGCTTCATTATTAGTGAGATATACTGTTTTGCATTTAATTTTTTTCTTTATTTTGTTTGCTGTAGCCAGGAGTCCCTCATTTCAGTCCACCGACAATTTGTATCCGCACTATTCAGGTATATAGACATATGCAAAAAAATAATCAAATCAAGCACTGTCAACATTTTAGACCACTACCTATTGTGAACCTGTTTTCTGGGTTTTTATGAGTAATTACGCGTATATGTTAGCTCCTATCTATTTTTCTCTGCATTGTGTTTGTGTGTTAACAGCTGTGGAGAGAAACAATTTGATGAGATTGGCTCACACCATCCCCTTCACTCCAGTTTCCATAATGGGTACCTTTTTGTTTGTCTTGTTATATCCATGTTGTCTATGTTGTTAATTTCCCTAAGGGGATCAATAAAGTATCAATTATTATTATTATTTATTATTAATTATCCATGTTGTTATTATTTATTGCAATTACTTTATGTTTCTCAATCTGTGCCTATTGAATGTCTTTCCAGCTTTTTCTTTGACTTAATTCTGCAGGAGGTGAAGAGGTGAGCATCTACTGTCTGGATGAAGTGCCCTCTGATGGTGACCCTGAATGCAGCACAGTCTCCTCCTGGTCGTCACGAGGACTGTCTGCAATGCTGCAGCCCCTCTCCAGTGAGGAGGGTTCACTAGATGGGGGTCTACGACTGGGCTGTAGGGTATTGTGTACATGGGCAGAACAGGATGTACTTAGACCAGGTCTAGTATATGTTGTCAAAGCATTCAGGCCAGAGGTGGTTCGTGCCTGGCAGAGGTACTTCCCTGGCAGCACAGCACTGCAGCTTTGTTTAAGGGTAAGTATACCAACATCTGTAAAGTGATCATGGGCGGGTAGTTGTTGTTGCATCCATTTAGCTACATTCTCACTTCTGTTTAACTTTATTTTTAGAACTTTATCTTCGTATAGCGTTAACTCCATGTTTAACCTCTGTTTGACGTTCTTGAAGGAAATTCAGCAGCAGAGAGCAGCCCAGAAGATGATGCGAGTATTCAATCAGGTCAAACCTGATGATATGCACCACTCACCAAGGTGTGTGTGTGTGTGCGTTTGTGTTTTCTATTGCATATACTGTATGTCTGTGCGTGTTTGTGCATGTCAAAATTGTCTTTGCTATCCACCAGATTTCTAGATGTTTCACTGGTCCTCTGGCACTCAAACGGCCAGTGGCTGACTATTGAGAGAAACATGTCTGGTGACTTCAGGAAGTACAACAACAACACAGGAGAAGAGATCACCCCCTACTGTTCACTGGAAGAAATGCTGCTTGCTTTCTCCCACTGGACATATGAGTATTCAGGCAGAGAGCTGCTGGTGCTTGATATTCAAGGTAGATCCTTCTACTGTGTGTGTTTATGGCTAAAGTAAGAGCTAAATGATCAGCTGTTCCCAATATAAACAATACAGCTATATACATACATGTGTATCTGTGTTTTTTTCCCTCTTTCTGTATTTGTATCTGGTCTGTTTTTTTATTTAGTCGTTCTGTTTTTTAAAAGGAGTACGAGAGGAGCTGACTGATCCCACAGTCATTATGGCAGAAGATCAAAGGTACAGTAACAATATCTGCAACATACATCAGGATAATTAATGACATCTGATCTCAAGAATCATTTACCTCTCAGTTTAAAATATTAGTTTATCTCAAATATGCTTTGTGCTGTCTGTGACCCTGTTGCAGCAGTAGCAGAGATGAGATGCTCTTTGGTCCTGATAACCTTGGAGATGCTGCCATCAACAGTTTTCTGCAGAAGCACTCTTGCAATGTCTACTGCCAACGCTTGGGCTTAGAAGGTCAGAAGTGTACTGTACAAAAGGTTCAGAGAAGGCATTCAGTTATTTGGAGAATGTATTGTGTTCATATCTAAATGTGTGTGTGACATGTGGATTGGCATTAATATAGGATTTCATTTTGCAGTATGTGTTTTTTTTTTTTTTCTCTGTGCACATGTGTATATGCATGTATTTGTATGTCACCTCTGTGTCGTCACTCAAGGGGGCCAACATTGGCTCTGAGATAAATCCCCAACAACTTCAAATGAAGATGGCACACACCAACAGCCAACTAATTAAGCCACGAGTGTTCGTTTATTTCTGTAACAACAGTAATGTTTGAGGCATGGGGGTGGGCCCTGCTTTGTGTGTTGTGCTGCACGGCCTTTGATTACGTATTAATCATGTCTTTGTGCTGGTGATGTGCTGCTGAGACATTAGCTTTGATTAGCTATTAATTAATGTCTCTGGGTAGACACGATACCGGCATCTAGAGGATAACTACTCGGAAAATAAACTGTGCTCAAAAACAAACAAGCCCGGCAAACAAACATTCATACACAGTTGTTTTGATATTTCAAAGGTGCATTGTGTTTCCTCTTCCTCTTCTTGTGTCCTCTCCAAGATTTTTCCAACAAATCAAACCAAATTATTCATGCTGGATGCATGGACTTCCTCCCAGGCCTGTCAGTATTCTCTTTCTTGTGGTAATGATTGTGTTGTTTGAGGGACATGTTGCAGACTGATGTTTCTGTTGTTCAGATTTAAGGAAGCGTCCGGACATCTGCGAGAGCAGCAGTGAGGCAGACCCAGTATCGAGGGAAGAGGAACAAGAGGACGATGAAAGCATGGTGTAACCTTTGACCGAAGAAGTAAGGATAAAAACGACACATGCACTTTTACCAACACGTGGCTGAAGAAACATAAATGTTCACACAACATACTGTCATGTTCTGCTCAATCAGCCCTGATTCTTTTGCATTTGAAACAGGCCAAATGAGAGAGATTCTGATTAATCTGTGACTGGAGTGATTTAAAGAATTAAATTTGCACATAAATGTTTTGATATTGAGACAATGACAATGAGTTTTATTATTTTTGTTATTATTATGCACTTAAAGATTATGGATTAATTTACCAGGTTAAAATTGTTCCATGTTTGTCTAAAATAAAAAATGTTAAAATCTAATAATTAGACAGTGACGTTTGAGACAAAAAAACAAGCCAGAAATGCACCCATAAAATTTATTTTATTTTTTTTTTCTTCCCACAACAAAATGTCTACAAAAGCGATAAAATATAGATTTTAACAAAAATCACTTCAGACCTTCACATTATATTTACATCTCAAAGAAGGACTCACTAAGGGCCCTGCATAGCTCTGAACTTCAACCCAGTCTGATCCATCAAATGTGGCTCGCTCTTTAATGCGAATGATTGCATGCACACGCACACTCCTTCATTCTCATCAGAAAATGAAAACGCTACAGTAGAGCTTATAGTAGAGTCAGAGTTCAGAGTCCAGCAGAGTACCCTTTTGCCAGATGAAAAAAAAAGCATAAAATGTAAAAACTGTTTGTCAGTGTAGTCAAATACACATTTTCCTTGGAGTTCCCCTTTTTTGATTGGTTTCTCAAGTAAACTCACACAGTAAAGTGTCTACGCCCCACTCTGACAATCCTTCCACTCCTCACTAGCTATGGCACTTTGAAAACAAAAAAAAAAGTTTTTATATTTTTTGTTTTGTTTTGTTAGTCCTGTGTAAAAGAGGTTCTGTAGCCAAATTTAGGTTTTGGTTACAGATTGCTACATTTTGTTTTATTTGCTCTTGCTGGGACGCAAAGACATTCTAAACAATAAATTAACAATTTTCAACACTACTCCAATTGCACGCATGTGTAATGCATCAAGAAAGTTTACAAAGCATTGGTAGAGAAAACATCATCTCACTCTCTCACACACACATAGACACACACACGCACACACGTTTTCTCAGAAAAGGGAGAAAGAGGCTTAGGGTGGAGTGTGTTTCACTAAGTGTAGGAAATGCTTTTCAAACCAAGTGTATTAAAAATGTATGCGCAATTTGTCCGAGCCGTCACATAGAATGACAACTAGTTTTATTGTGCGCTCTATGATGTCAGTCTGTGTTGATTGAATGGTAAAGGCGCATGATGTGTTCAGCCCCTCACACTGAACAGGCTACTTCATGACATTCAGAATAAATTACCCTCCCCACATCGGTCCCTCCCGCCACAGGTTAAGGGTCTCGGATCCGGTTCAATAAGGCCAGTTCTGAATGGGCCATTCACTGACTGACTGATTATACCAACTCACACATTCAGAGGTTGAGGAAAAAAATAATTTAAATCCAACAACAAATGTTTAGTTTGTTTTGTATAAATAAGAGCATTTTATTTAAAAAGTCTTTCAGCTTGCAAAAAAATTTGCTTTGAACTGACTGAATTGACGTGGAATTTGCCCTGAACCCTTTGCCCTCCCAGCAAGTAACCCCTTCCACGAAGCCCACAGTACCATGAGAAGAGAAAACACAAATAAGCCCCAAATGTTTCATTGCAATGAAACGTCATGCAAATAGAACAGAACAACAATAGGCTAATAGTAATAGAGAATAGTAGTCATAATAAGAACAATAATAATAGTAAATAGTAATAAAATAAAAAATAATTTTACAATGCAAACATGACAGTAGTAAATGCCTCCAGTTCTTATTGCTACAGTATCTTACTTACAGTGTCGAGTTGCCGCTTATTTTTGCCAGCACATCCCCTCTCACGACCCCATCCCACCCTCTGATTCACAGTCTAATAAGGGAAAATAAAAATATCACACATAAAAAAACCTCATATTCAGAGTTGGAATTCACTGTCCCAAGTGTGTAATGATGATACTTGATTCACAGCTTACTAAGTGGGCTTCCCTCAATGTCCCAAAAGCAGCAAAATAAGCAGTAAACAGCAGTAAAAATGAGTGTACAGTGGTGACAAGAGCACACTGACATTATATATATATATATATATATATGTATATATATGTATATATATATATAGTTTTTCATTTTGTGCTACATAATGATGCTTGTCATATAGCCTGGGTGGCTCTAAAGAGATTTGGGCAGTGAATTCATGCTCTATACACACATACACACAGACACACACTTATCAAAGCCTTGTCTGGGCAGATTTCATTGCTGGCATACGTTGTCGGCTGTGTATGCCATTATTATCCTAAAAAGTTATTCTTTTATAACTAATTTCTTTTGTAAATTTGCAAAAATATTAAACCCTCTTTTAATGCAAAGTCAGTAAAAGAGCTGCTCCCTGAGAGATGCTGGGTAGTGCATCGAGCCTTAATGAGCAAGTGATTGTCTTAGAGTCACTGGCCTCTGATCTGGGGTCGGGTCAGGGGTTAAAGGAATTGTCCTGGGCTTTGGAGGAAACTGTGAATGCACTGACATTATGGAACAGACAGGTGTGAGCAGATCACTCATGTTTACCATTGATGCTCATTCCCAATGCTGTTGACATTGTTTTGTTCACCATGTGGAAGGATGAAAGTGTTACTGATGTTAATGAGTGCATACATAGCCTGACTGTGTCATGTCTGTGTGGGAAGTCATGAGATTTGGCCACTGGGCAATGAACATTTGCAAACAACACACAACCTAACAAGAAATCTCCACTTGTAGTGCATAAATAACACTAGATCAGAGTTTCTGCTAATCAGCAATTAAAGATGAGGTAAAAGTATTAGTGCTGTGCTGAAGAATTTCCAACAAAATTGTCATTTGTGAAACATGTTAAGCTGATTAATTTGTGGTAATATTGTGTAGTGGGTGACTTAATTTGGAAAATATTTTATTTTGAAAGGAAGGTTGTCATAGCTCAAAAAATACAAAACATAGAGAATATAGTGGCTGAATGCAGAACTAAACAGACTGCTGAACATTTAGCCTCAAATGATTTTTCTAATTATTCCTTCACCACAAAAGACAAACCTAACCAAACCTAACAGGAGATGATAATGACCAGGTGGTATAAATGCTCAAAACCTGTGTGACTCACACAGTGACCAAATGCTAATCAGCCTAACTCTAATGAAGAAAAAAAAACAAAAATGTACTGTAAGTGCTATTAACTATGGAATGACTAAGAAAAAAACAGAAAGTGATTGTCTATTACTGCTTCCTGCATGAATCATATGAACGTAGCATTGCAGCTTTAAAGAATACTGGTGAATAATCTGCATCTTCACATCTTTCAGTCAGTCCTCTGTCCTGTGTCCTAACCCCAGATCATATTGGGTCACATTAAAAACTCTGCGGAGTCTGTGGTGGAATGTGTACCATCTGTGAAGATTATTGTTAGACATAATTTATGATCAAGAGTCAAATATAGTGCATTCTAGTTAAAAATGCTACCCTGTTCTGAACAGCTGAAGATAGGAAAAGATAGGAGTAAGATCAGAAAGGCAGTATGAAAGTTATTGCTCTTTAAAGAAAAGGGTCCTTCATACTCTCAGTCTGCAGTGATTGGCATCCATGGACTGGATTGTGCAAATAGTGATTGGAGTGATGAGGGCATACAGCACTCATATAGGTATTTGAAGATGGGTAACTTTTCAGTTAAATTCAAGTTTGTGATTTTTTTGTTTTGTTTTTATGGTGGAAACTGTGTCCACGTCTATCTGCTGAAATCTCATGTCAAGGCCCTAACACGTAAGAAATAAGAGGAAGGGGGAAGAGGAGGGATTTATTGTGAGGTCCTAGTTTCTGATTGGTTGTTTCTGGTTGATTGTTCAAAAGCAGTCCAGCTTTTATTGGACATAATTATTGCAGCAAGAAAAAAATGATTGATAGGATGGCAAATCTGCCAGATTATTTTTGTTGCAAAATAGAATATTTATGTACATATTTTCACCTTGAAAAGTAGTAGCCATTATTTACTTTTTAAATCCTTATGCTCTCTTTACATTTCTATAGGTTTTCATCAGAAGGATGAAGTACCTGCTTTACATATGAACAAAATCCAGACAAGGCTTCTATTTATCAGCAAACCTGAATCAACTCCCGGTTTTTACCCAGATATTCTTTTACAAGTCTCAACTTTACAAATTCTGTACACAAGGAACTATCAAATAAAATAAAAACACATAGACAAGGTATTGTCAGCCTCAGTGAACTGCTGTATATTTAAATTAGGACTAACTTATTTAAACAGAACAAGAAGTAATACTGGAATCCGCTCTGCACTAGAAGAATATCTACAATAGCTTCTCTAAATCCATCCATCCAGCTGCTTCAACTTAACAATTCCTTCATCTGAAAAAAAAACATTAAACAAAAAAAAATCGAAGTTAAAACAAATTAACTTACCCATTTTTTTAAGTTTGACAGCTTAAAATTGTTCATAGACGTTTTTAAAATCTGTACATTTCTTGTCAGTCAGTTCAGTTTAGCAGATAGGAGGAGCCCCCGCTCAGGTTGTGGCTTGGGGCGCGTTGCATTTATATATACATTCTTCAGACTGTATCGGTGAACAGGATGGATTAAGTGCTGGACATTCCTAGTGTTGTTGGCGGTAACTGTAAGTTTCTGACACTTGACTCTTCGCCCCGCAGCTGTGGGGCTGGGGGGGGGTTCTGGAATATCTGGTTGCCATGGTGATGCCATAATCGACACAGCTGCTGCAGTCTCATCAGACGTAGCTGTGGTCTTATTTTCTTGGTGATCTGATGGCGCCATAAGTTGTGATGGGACCACAGGCAGTCACTTGGGCATGGCCATGGCAGAGTTGGGGTCGGGGTTGAACAGTTCTTTGTAGAGTGGAGGAAAGAGGACGTTGACTGTCTCTGGGTGGAGCTGCTGGAAGGCCTGGAGCTCCTCGGTATGGAGAGTGCACAGGGCTGACAACGTTGGGATTCGGCTGATCAGCTGCCGGAGAAGGGAGAGACAAAGGACGAGAAAATTTATAGTGAGAAACTACAAACAGGCATAAAGTTAGAGTTGAGTATCTCGTGCTTTTTTCCCTCATTGCTCTGCGTGTGCTTGAGGCCAGAGGATTTTGTGTCTGTGTTAGATTAGTCTGTTCCTTTAGCCTATGGATTCAGGTACTTGAGGTCTCAAGTGCTTTCTTAGTATGACTTATCTCACTACAAAGGCTTAGCCTACCTTAGCCAGTGCATCTTCATCCATGTGGTTCTTCTGCATAATGTGCTGCAGAGCAAAGTAAATCTTTTCCTGGAGTTTTTGGACTTTCCGAGGCTCCATCAGCCATGGCCGATCTGAGAAGAAGTGTTGATTTTGATATTGTCAGTGGTCATTATGCAGACAAACAAGGTAACTATCTGGTTCTGTGGACTGTCCAGTGCCTTGATTCAGGTACTCACTGACCTGTGGAAATTAGTACGGCTGCTGAGAACAGAGCGATCTCCTCCTCTGTAAGCTGCAGTGAACACATACTCTTGGCAAAGTCAAACACCGCGCTCACTAAGTCATCACAACCTTGGAGGGAAACAGAGGTGAGCACAGGGGACGGGCAGACAAACACATTTTTCATCAGATTTTTTTCATCTTTTTTTTAATTTTTAACTGGCCTTTTCCCTAATTTACAAAATGCATACGTAGTAATGCCTTACCTAGAGCTTTAAACATCTGCATGCCTCCGTACTTCCCTTCAAAGAGCACAGTGTTGTTGAGAGGGTTAAACGCCCTGCACATTCGCACTAAGACTACCTCCAAACAACCTGGAAGAACCGGGGACAGAGATTGTTTAAGGCTGGGGGTAATATAATTACTAAAAGACAAAAAGAATAGGAAACCACTGGAGTTTTTTGTGTTGTGCAACATTTTTTGACCTGCAACAAGACACAGAGATATCCTTGGCCCGACACTGTCAGTCCAGTTGACTCACCTGACTTGAGCAGGAGGATCTGGTCATTCTGGCACAATTCCATGAACCCTGAGATGCGCTTGGCGAACTCCACCACATACTGGATTGCATGGGTGATCTGAATGGCACACTGCTGCCACAGCACGTCCCGGGGCTAAAACCAAACACACCTAGTTTAGGCTTCATTCTGCACATATGTAGTTATAATCATGTCAATAAATTAAACAATTAAATATCTTCCAGGGGTTCTTCCCTAGCATTGCACATGAATGCCCATTAAAGCAGTGAACATAGGTATATGCAAAAATGTAATTACATTGGTGTGTAACTATAATAATGAAAGGACAAAAGGTCAGAATAAGAAAAAAACTAGAGTTCCATAGCACATTGTAAATGTACATGTCACATTCTGTATATGGCATCATAACATAAAACCTACCTTGTTCTGGTACATTTTGACCTCTTCGTAGGAGTGTGTCTGCCAGGCTAGCTGCTGCAGCTCCTCTGCTGTGTACTGACATGTCTCTAAGTGGGACTTGATGATATTCTGAGCAATGCGGTCTGCAAGAGGGAAGTGTTTGATTATTCACTGTTTCCTTTCTATTTCAAGTATGTGATATACATTTATTCCTACATTTTATACAGTGGTGCAGTATATAATATGTATTAGGTTAGGGCAACCAAATATTGTGCACATTATACTGTAGATTCGATGATCCCTATATGAAAATTTTGAGGTGGAAACTTTAGGCATATTTTATCATTTTTACTTTCAATTTTAGTAAATCACAACTTGCTAACAACCTGGCTGTGCATACAGTAATATGACACCCTGTCAGCTAGCTGTGTAAGCCTGTCTGATCTCCTGTTCTGCTCTCAGATTAGCACTCTGACTCAGGCTCTTTACGAGGACCACTATGTGGGTAACTGTTAATTTTCCATGTGGATAGTTTGTGTCGATTTTGAATTAAGCATTGTTCATCATCTGTCTTACAAATTAAGCAAAAAATTTACCCAGCTCTCCCATGCTGACATTATTGGGTCCCAGCTGACTGTCCTGGTACCCTCCGTAACTGAACAGGTTGGGTACTGGCGTCAGGTCATACACAGGCTCCTGTTTAATGTGCTTCATGCCTGACATGTCCAAGCCTGACTGGTCTGGAGACGGCTGGGTGGAATCCATCCCATAGTAGCCCCCTGGGACTCCACCTCCATTACCATGGCTACCTTTGGGCAGCTCAATGACATGACCATTGGCATAGGTGCCCCCAATCTCATGGTTAAGTGTGGACAGTCCGTTGGTTAGGCTGGATGAGTAAACACGTGCCAGAGCTTCTGCTTCGCCTGTCTGCTGCTGCCGCTGCTCTTGCAGTCGTGCCTGGTGCTTCTGGACCTCTGCATACAGACTGTCACGTTGCTTCTTGGACATGCGGCCAAACTTCACCGCTGTGTGTGACATATAGAGACCAAATTTAAAAACCTACCACAATATATCAGCACTTCTAGGTAGCAGTCAGAATTTAAAAGCTTATTTTTACAGTTTACAAAGCTGTAGTGTAAAACCCATAATGTTAAAAATAGAAAAAGGACAAGCAGAAATGGCACGTCATCTTCACCTCTCTCACAACCATGCATTATTATTTGTGTATAGATATAAATGTGGGTATAGCGGGCCTCACCATCTCTGGACATTCCTAAAGCGAGACATTTCTGCAGGCGGCAGTGTTGGCAGCGGTTGCGGTTTGTCCTGTCAATGAGGCAGTTCCTCTGGCGGGGGCATGAGTAGGATGCGTTGTTCTGCTGACTCCGTCTGAAGAAACCCTGGTTAAATGTCAACAAAGAGCATGAATACAGATTTACAGCCAACCTGCATGATTGAGTTCACAATTTTGAAGCACAAACAAACAAAGCAAGCTTTGACAAAATAATGTATTAAGTCTCACCTTACATCCCTCACACGTAATGACTCCATAATGGATACCTGATGATTTGTCTCCGCAGATTTTGCATGGTATAACTTCGATTTGGGCTGTGAGCAAAAACAGAGGACAGAAAAGACGTGTTGAATAACACATTTTGTACTTTCATTTTCCAGTTCTGATACCTGTGTCACTCACATCACTTTACACATGTTTACACCTCAGTCTGGTGGTCTGAGGTTAAAAACCTTAATCATAATTTGATTAAGGTTATTATGTGTTTCTATGTGTGCACATTGTATGTGTGTAACCTCAACTTCAAAAGGTCAGAATGACATCGGGACATCTTTCTGTATGTCTTTGTAGTGTAATGACTGGGACGCTGAGGACTGCATACGCGCACAAATGCACATGCAAACACACATTCATATAGTATTTACATACACATAAATGACAGGATAGCCTTAACTGTGCGTGTGGGTTCTCTGTGTTACCTTTGAAGGAGAGACCCCTGCAGGTTAGCAGGGTTGTTCATAATGAGAAAGGAGGTTACATCATTCAAGGACCACACTTGCTCTGCCACCTTCTCTCTCTCTCTCTCTCTCTCTCTCTTACACACACGTTGTGTTCTACATCCTTTTGAGTATTTAGCTTCCTCCGGATCTACAAATGCACTAATTTTGAAATTTTACTCACTGTGTATTGGCAGCTCCATGTACAGTCACAACCAAAGGCACACAAAATGAACACCAAAAGGTATTTCAGTGTAACACAAAGAAGCACCTGTCACTAGTATCTTTGAACTCATTATCCATTATATGTGGAAAGACAAAGCCGCAGTTCCTGTCATGAGATATGAGATGGAGGTAGGCAGGTATGTCTGCTGAGATGGCATACTCTCTATAAAGAGATTAGACAGCCTATCTAATCCTAAATTATTTCCCGACGAGCTGGTTCCCTACTCTGCTGAGCACTATCCTAGCCACAGCTGAAATAGCCATTCACAAGTAATCTCCTTTCATTGTCCCACCTGTGGGAATTTCTGCAGGTTTTATGAACTTTCAACAAATAAACAGAAAACAAAAGTTTCTTAGTTCTGTATTCCATGTATGCATCAACCTTAAAGAGCAAAACTAATATGAAATATCACAACAATTTTAGTTTGTGTGCATTCTGAAATGCATTTTTATATTTATTTTTGTGCATTTGAGCAACTGTAAGTGATCTTTTTAGACACTGTTTATGTGTATGCGAGTGTGTATGGTGTATCGATTTATATTGCAGATATACATGTATACATGTGTTGTAGACTAAATGTCTGTGGGGAATGGGTGTGCAGTATACATAATTGGATAATCTCATATGAGGATCAATGGAGACAGTTCTGTCTGTCTAAGCGACTGAACAGGTACAGATACTTACTGCTGTCTATACACTACATAATCTACCTGCACGTCAGGGAGTTGGACTATTTTACATTTCAAATTGTTATTGAACCATTGTCTCCATACATACTTGGATACAGATACTAGCCAGTGCCAAGTGATTCATGTGAATGGTTCCTACTTTGTATGAAAGTTACATGATTATTAAAGTTACATGATTTAGTCATTCATTGCTTTTGCTCATTCATTCTTTCATTCTCACTTGTCTCTTTGCCCCCTAGTGGGCATTAGGAGGCATGAAATTGTCTATAAACAAAAAACTGACCTTCAGCCATGACCCTGGACTATGTACCATCCCTCATGCCTGCTGACTTATGCATTGTTATCTTTATAGTTGTCATTCAAGATATCAATGAGCCTTTAGTTCCATTATTTATCTCTTGGCAAATCATAATTAACATACACTAGTACCCTAAACCCAACAATGGGTTATTGTGACTTGTCACAGTAGACAGTCTGTGATTGAACACTATAAATTGAATGACACTATGTTTAATTATATGCTTAAGGTAGTGTAGCTCATGCTGTGAGTTCTGGTGCAGCTCAAGACGTGACCTATTTTCACCAATTCCTGGCCAACTGGCTCCAAACTGGGTCAGAGCAGAGCACTGGACTGGGAGGAAACACACAGACTACACATACACAGAGCTGTCAATAAACGTGGCCTGTAACACGCTATTTATAGTCTGTAAAACAGGTCAGTTATACCGGGACATGGCTGTTATCAACGGACCACATATGAGCAGTAAACAGAAAACAGGACAACAGTGCATCACCCACACTTTGTGTCTCCTTCATCCTCAGTGCTTCCAAATCGTCTTAGTTTTGCTGATGCTAATTTTTTTCATAAACTTTTACTCAAACTTCAATTAAAATTTTAAAGATCACGAAACAAGTGAGTCTCTTTGGGTTTCGATTAGCTGAATGTGTTCAGCCCACACCTGCTGCCACTGCAATGTAGAAATAGTTATTTCTATTGACTATAGATATACATATATATATATACATATTTTTTTTTACCTCAGAGGACTTTGTGTTTACTCTTTCTCTCCTGTGATTATGGTATACTGTATCTTCATTTTATTTTGTGCATTTTATTTTACACTATTGGAGATTGTACTCGGGCGGCACGGTGGTGTAGTGGTTAGCACTGTCGCCTCACAGCTAGAAGGACCTGGGTTCGATGGCCGGGTGCCTTTCTGTGTGGAGTTTGCATGTTCTCCCCGTGTCTGCGTGGGTTCTCTCCGGGTACTCCGGCTTC
>JAUMHL010000030.1:7669564-7716596 GCA_032362345.1 Sandelia bainsii
GCTGGGATAGGCTCCAGCACCCCCCGTGACCCTTACGAGGACAAGCGGTTAAGAAAATGGATGGATGGATGGAGATTGTACTCCTCTGTGTATCACATAATTATGCCCAAAGGAGCATGGGTATGTGGGCATTTGCATTGCTTGAGTGTCTGTTTCAAAGGCGGTTTGAGTGAACGTTTCACTTATAAAATAGACAGAGAAAGATAAAGTATGTGTAGATGTCTGCATGTTTTGACAAAGCATTTGTGAATATGTGTGTGGGTGTGTGCATTGTTTAGTGTGTGTGCGTTGCGCTCGATGCCAGCAGGGACTGTCAGGTAGGATATAGGGAGACAGTCATGACAGCATTGCTGTTGCCAGGGTGACCACCCACTCGTTGCACTCGTCTGGCTGTCATTGCGATGATGTGCTAAGCTGTCACGCGCTTAAAGGAAGTGATGTCATCTATGTGTGACGCCAACTCACAGTTCATCCTGTCGTCCTGTCTCAGCAGCACAGGCTTTGTGCGATTTGTTTGCTGAAGGACTCCCACCTCCACATCCACTCAACAATACACACTGGCTGGCTTCGTTTACTTTAGCTGCAGTAGTGGATTACCTATGAATATGAATGTGTTATCTCTTGGCTGTTTAGAAGAGGCTGTGTTCTTATTGTATGCAGAGTTTGGATGTATGATTTTTCTGAATTTAATTTCATGGTTTTACATTACAGAAGCAAACTTGCAGATTTAAAATTCTGTAGTAGAAGTGTATTCCTAAAGTTTAGTGTAACTTGAGAGAAAGGCATCTATATGAAGCTGTTCCCCTAACCTCTCTTTGACAGACAAGCATTTCCAAGCAGAACTTTTGTTTCATTTTTTTGGAGATTGTTTTGCTCCTAGCTACATCTTTCACAGAGATGGGTGGGACATATTTCCAACCTGAGTTGACCCTATTCAAGCTGAGTGACCGAAAGCGGCTTCAGCCAGTGAGAGTGAGACTGTAATCTTGAGGTTATTATGTAAGAGTGGTACTGCAACGCTGGCGATTCCTCAGCTAAGTGGAGGATCAGGCCTGCACAATCTCTTGAGAGAGAAAAAGAAAGATAAAGAGAACTAACTAGAGATGGATTTCAGAGAGAACTAACTACAAAGGGATTTCAGAGTGAACAAGGCAAAGATAGCTGTTGTAATTTGCAGAACACCACTTAGCGTTT
The DNA here is from genome assembly GCA_032362345.1 of Sandelia bainsii. NCBI lineage: Eukaryota > Metazoa > Chordata > Actinopteri > Anabantiformes > Anabantidae > Sandelia > Sandelia bainsii. Next base: position 7,670,759 of record JAUMHL010000030.1, read on the forward strand.
GCACACGTGTATGTGTGTGGCCATGAGGGCTGTATTGCACTGGCACGTGTGTTATGATAATTGATTTTTAATGAAGTGACGATCTCCTGTGTATTTCCTGGGTGGGCCCCCTCTCTAAATAGAGTCCTAATTATCTACGTTGCACTGCAGAAAAAAAACTGCAGCCTAGCACCAATATGTTAACAATACTTCATCTAAAGCACATCAGTAGCTCACACACAGTGCCAGAGAGTTACATTCATATGCATGCTGACAGAATTACATGACTTGTTTAAAGGGCAGCTTTCTACATTTATACTGATAATGTAACAGCAAATTAAGACCACTAGGTGTTGCTATACATGTTTAGTTTCTGTGTGTATGTGTGTGTTTCAAAATGGGCAGATTGGACATGCATGTTTCATTCATTCAGCCTGCGGTTGGGTCTACAACAAAAAGACATCCAAAGCAACACACACACACACACAAATGCACACACACAATATCTCACAATTACAGTGGCACAGTAGAGGTGACAGTGGTACACTAGATGTTGATGCTTTAGTATCACAGCAAATCACTTTCTCCCATAACTTTTGCCAATGTAAGGCACTTCAGAAATGCAAACACAACTCTTACTGTATTCTCAGGGGTTGATTTGTTGGGGATGAATGTGGGTGGTATTTCCACTTCATTAAAAATATGCATAGCGTCTTCCCAGTTAACTAGATATCTTCTGGGAAAATGAAGGAGATCAGCACTTTACCCCTCACCCCTCCTTGTTAAATCTCAACAACTCTGGCGCTGGTCTTAGATGTCTATACTGTGAATTATGCTATCACTGTTCGCCATCCACTTCACTTCAGTCTGTTTGACTTTTTCATTTGTTTCTGAGTCTTCCTCCTCGCTCTAAGTGACTGTGTGACTGAGAAAGCATTTCAGTTTTTGTTTCTCATGATCTATTTCCATCTCTCTGCGTCTTCCTTGTCTCATAGAGCTTAGAGAAGAATGATGTCAATGATGAAAAACAGTGAGAAAACTTTCGGTGGCGTGATCGCTGAGTGGATTAACACAGCTGGGAATAGCGTATAGCACTGCTGCTTGGGTTATCTCCCCTGTGTCTCCTGTCATGTTTTCACATCATACTGCCCCATTAAAATCAATGAAACACTGCCGCTGCATATGGATCTTTCATTTCCTGTCTGTCTTTACTGTCTGTTCTCCAACAAAGGCATTAATGACCTCAATTAGAAAGTCATTGTCATCACTTCATTGATTGCTGTGTCTACTATGTGTTGTGTGATCACTGTTTGTTGTTTAAAACTTACCTACGATGACCAGATGCCATTTGGCCTAACTGATGCCATTCTTTGTACTCGACAACGCTGAAACTCATTTTGGTTTGGAACAAACACATTCAAGGTTCCAGCTGGTTGTGTTTTTTATGCTGGATTCCCTGCTGAACACTTTCTCAACGAGGATTTTCATAAACACTTTCTCTTCATTTTGACAGTGTTGAATGCTCATGTTAAACGTGAAGTTTGACTGATAGCATCACTGTTGCGCAATAAATTTTTATTGTAAGTATTTAGAAATGGATGTTAATTTTATTCAAGAGTCTGACTTGTTGGTCAGACAAAATAAGAGAACAGAAGATCAGGTCATCTGGAACCTTGAGAAAAGTAGAATTTGTTAACTAAGTTGAAGCAGCAGTGAACGTGATGATCATGCAAAACCCAACATCTATATGTGATTTAATTGATTAGCATAACACTGATGTACAGACGTGGAATGACCTCATTAATGTTAGATGACCCAGTCATGTACCGGCTCTGTCTGTGTTTGTACAGTCAGTCGTGCAGTTTGTAACAGCAATTATCATAATTCTATGCAGCAGGCCCATCTCCCCTCCCCCATCTTCATCACTCAACATTAAACATGCCTTTGTCCACTCAGTAATATAGTTACACTGTTGCTGCATGAGCATACATGTTACTACCCCCAACCTCCGTTTTTCCCATAAGTCCCTGCCCCCCCACGACTCACCCACCCAATACTTTGCCAACGCACACACATTCATGTACCAACAGTCAGAAAAATAGTTGCTCTCGCCCTCCCCCCGTGCTGTATGTCAGAGGGCATGAGCTTGTCCAGCTTGCCATGCGGCCCCAAAGCACTATGGGTAATTGCTCAGATAGCAGGTCTGGGATCAGCTGCAGTTTGCTCATAGAATCTTGTGTCACGGCGTGATTGGACGCCACGGAGAGGGAACAGAAGGGGGCCACTGGCTGTCATCCAGTGCATCGATTCACATGCACAGACACACACGCTCGCAGAGACACGTTCAGACAGACAGAGGCACACATTCAGACATGCTTGAATGCATACATTACTGCAAACTGCTTTTGAAAAAGCAGACTTTACTGTATGATTTCTATGCTTGCCAGTGCAGCGTGTGTACTCTGAAAATGATCTTCCTATCAGCTTAACTGCAGCCACAATTATGTTTTTGTAGCAAACTTAATCATTTAATAATTATGATGTGATGCTACATATTTTTTGAATGAATGAAAGTACATTTATTACAGGAAAGTAACTCGCAAGCAGGTGGTTGGGGTGAATGGCGGGTCTATAACGTGCAGGACTGACAAACTGCAGACCCGAGTTCGAGTCCAGACTCCTGTTGGGCTTAGGCGAGGAAAGCACCCTGTTTAGAGAAAGATTGTGTTTTTGTTTAAATTTTAATACAGACATTAAGTGTTTACATTTAATTGTGTGTGTGTGACTTGTCATTTGCATTAGCTGTGAACATATGGTCATTGTGTTAATAGAAAACATAATTGAGTTGCAGTTACATTCTTCATAGTGTATTTGTGATTGCAGTTTAGTTGTATAGAAACATAATTTTTAGGAAACAGGGTTGCCTCAGATGGATAACAGGAGAAGGAGGCGTGGGAAATAATCCACAGGGTAAACCCAACCCCTGTGTGAACACACAGATATACACACAAACACAATCTGCCCATCTGGCTCATCAGACCTGCCTCTCCTGGTCACTGTACACACTCACTCACACACACACACACACACACACAGGCGTACGTTCACACTCCAACCCCCTAGGTGACCTACAGGACCCTGATGGCCTTTGACCTTTCCTTAAGGACTGAACGAGTGCATCAGAGTGGAAGAAACAAGTCCAAGTGTGAGAGGGCTGCATCTGGTCATTACCATCGTGTACTCAGTCCTCAACATCCAATCACATTTGACTGAGAATGCACATACACTGAGGCTAACTTCCTGAAGGAAACATGAACACACACACACACACACACACACACACACACACACACACACACACACAGAGTGCTTTAAGCTCTCTCATATATTCCTTTTCCCTCTCTCACGCCTTTACCCTCATGTTAACAGACTTTCATGTGTGCACAATGAGCTGTCAAAACAATGAGTGGGTTATGGTGTTTATATTTTGTGCAGATGAAGGGAATCAATGCAGAAAAGAATATGTTTATCTATGCAATATGTCACACACACACACACACTGACTCAAATCCTGTCATTTCATTCCTGAGGTGAAAAAATAACGTTTTGTTAGCTTGGGCCATGTCCTCAGCCTCCCTCAACCTCTCGCTCCTCCTCCTATGGTGTTTCTCTTGAGCCTAATTGTAGGTGACAGTGTGTGTATGCGTGTGTCTTTGAGGGGGAAGGGAGAGGAAAAGGTGGTTATCCCAGTGCGGAGAGAGAAATAGAAAGAGAGGGACATCCAAGAAAAGACAAGACAAAAATTGCTCTCAGTTGTTACATAAGATGTGGCAAAATTGCCCAGTTTTGTCAGAGTCACATCCTTTATCATGGTAGTCAGTGGTCAGACAGATACACTGGGGGAATGGGAACATCAATATACAGTATGGGTTAATTGGGATGAAGCATTAATGAAGAGAACAGCACTTAGTGTGAATAGCTGACAGAATAAAATCACTTGGAGAAGCATGGAAATCATGTTTGTGCAAATGCTTGTTTCGAATTGGATGTTGAAATTGTGTATGCATACTAATATATAACTACCGTACAGGATTAACAGTGTACTTTAATGTGCAGTTGTGAGCAGTGGTGGAAAGTAACTCCAGTGATAGTGCATTTAATTAAGTTCAGTTTAGGGAAACTTGAGTATTGGTGTTCTGCTACACTAAGAAATATTTGGAAAGGAAATTTTGACTCCACTACATTTATTTGACAGTTGTTAGTTAGTTAGTTCTAGCTAGTTTCTAGTTATTAGGTATTATTTTATTTCAGTTATTGCAGTTATATGTAGTAAAGATTACTATTTTTCCAACACATGAGATGGACACATATTAGATGAAAATAGATGATATTACAGTACATAAAGCCAGCATTAAAATGTCATTTACACATAAATGCACCAATAACAAATATCCATGCAAGACAGTATAATACGAAAGGGGGCATAATACACCCAACATCCCAGCATTTGCTTGTTGTGAAGTACTTCTACACTGTGGTATTACATATCTATTTATGTAACACCTCTCAAGAGCTGAACATCTCAATGCCGCTACTACCTAAGTAAAGATTCTTGCCCACTGGTTGTGGCTTCACGTGTCTCAGTGAAACAGGATGTCTGCTTGAAAGTGTACACGAGCATGTGAACGAGTTTCCGTTTCAGTTTATGTGTTTTAAAAAAAAAAAAGGTTTGAATGTATGTGTGCATTTCACTGTGTTTAAGCGAGTGTGGAAGCATGCATGTGTGAGTGTATGTGTGTGTCCTCTCCCAGAGATGGCCGCTAATAGCTTGCCTTGGGCAACAATTTAACTCAGCCTAACAAGGTTCTCCCAAAAGTGGCCCCAGGGGCATCTCTCGCAGAGGCAAATTGATCACAAAAAGATCACACAGCTCTGCTGAGCTCGACCCAGCCTTCTCTGTTCTTCACCTGCTCTGCCTCCTTCTCTCTCCCTCTTTCTCTTGTGAGATGATTTAACAGAATGTGTTATGAACATTAAATCTGAGAGGCCATAAGCAGCAGCAGTCTTGGTTTCATAATTGCGTTCTCTTTGTGAATGGCGGGAGATGTCTTGTCTACTTAGGACACACACACAAGGCTAGGAAAGGTAGCTCAGGATTTGGACACAGTGAGAGAGAGCAGTGTGGCGAGAAAGAAAGATAGACCTAATAAGAGTCTCTTCAATGAGATTACAAGCACTAAAACAGGCTAATCTTTGTCATTAAGGAAGATGCCGCAGTAGGCTAAGTCATACTGTATTATAGGGTTTATTGTTGCTTGTGTGTGCTGTGCACCTGCAGGCACTGAACACCTTCACAGAGTACAGGCGTTTAAGAACATAGTCTTAGATTTCTGGCAACTATTCCGTATACACAGTATCTTTTTAACTATGGGGAGGCACATGCTGCGTTCTTGTGCAAAGGTAGTCAGTTTTTACCCCAAGACAGGTTTTTTATTAACCCATAGATTGAATCTATATAATTATAGTAGAAATTGAAATATTAACACACCTACAGTACTGAATATGGACTAATCTGCTTTGAATGTGAGCTAAATAGTTGGTTTGCAACTGTGGACTTTGGATAGTACCATTACAACTGCTGGCGTTATTCATTGCTGAAGGCAGCTACAGTGTGCAAGTGTAATGTCAGGACGAGGTAGGTTGTGTCTGTGGGATCATGTGTGTTTGCTACCGTGCATACAAAGTGTTTCAGTCACCCTCTTCTCTGTTATCCCTCACTGTTTCACACAGGCACATGCTCTCCTGTTCAAGCAAATGCGCACACACACACACACACATGCACACACTTGCACAAGTGTACTATTATATAACTCTTAAGTCTCTCTCTTACTTCCTCTCTCTTATCTTATCTCAGTCATTCATTCACATTGTCTACTGCATCTGCATCTACTGATTTAACTTTAATTTGCCATTTATTCACTCTACTGAGTCTAAATTTTACACTGTTGAAACCAGAGTTTCGAAGTGCAGGTTCTCTGGGGTTGGACTCCCAGTGCGCTCTGTATCTATTTCCAAAAACCTGATTGTTTATGAGACAGAAAAATGGATTTCTACTCTTGGTAATGAGCAAATTTTCTATGACAACTACCCCTCCAATGATATCTTTGGTTTCTGTGTTCTTACATTACTTGGTTTCTGCGTTTAACAAGCGCACTCACCCTCTTCCCCCGGTTTTTACTTCAATTTAAATCGGAGGAAAATGTGAATATTGAATATCATTGTGCCTCCATTGAGACATGCTGCCTTCATGGATGAGTAAAACTGACAAAACAGAAGGAGCTGTCAGAGGACTCTATGACTTCAAGGCAGATTTAAAGTTTAGGAGTGGTTCAGGCTGAAATCCCTCCCGGCTAAGATAAAGTGGAGACACAAACTGAAGCGTGCCTTATAGCCCACGCTTTGTGTGTATAAAGATTAAAAAGAGAGAGAGAGAGGAGAAAAAAAACTGTTCGCCTCGACTCTCCCAGACAGCCACGGAGGGATAAAACCAACATGGAGTTCATGCTGAGCACATGCTAAACAAACACAGGCGATGATAGTGGCTCAGTGGGACTTCAGAAGTGCCATCCAGGCCACACACACACACAGCGTGGTGTGTGAAAAAAAAAGGTCAGGTGGACATGTAGACTGTTGCTATCTGAAGACAGGTGCACAGACGGTGGGAAGTGAGTCCTGACTGTAATCTTATGTGTGTTGCAACAGCACTCTGGCGGCACCTCAGTCAGTCAGTAGGGCTCTGATGGATTAACAGTGTGGCCTGCATGGGCTTGGGGTAATCTCTCCTCTCTTCTTACATAACACTGGACCATTAGTCAGCACAAACACACAATAAACAACACAATCAACCACACCAAGCTCGACAACAGACCACACATGCCCTGATAGCGCTGCAAACCAGAGATTCACTCAGGCCAGGTGCCCACTATTGTGTGCAATAAGTGATTTCATGGCAACAATGGAAAACAGTAATTTGATGGCGAGACCTGCTGTTTCCAACTGAGGCCGGTGCTGCAGGTTTCCAGAGTGGCTCCCTTATCAATCAGTATGGAATCATTTTGTTAATACAGGTGCTTTATACAGACTTGTTCATAATTTTAATTACCTTTTGGGACAAGCTGCAACAATTTATATGTTTCACTCATCGATATTTTGGTAAGCTTATACTTAAACCCACTTATTTAGCATTTGTAAGCTATATACAAACATTAAATAAATGGTTTATAACACACGTGTAATGTTTTGATATAATGACTTAATGTGCAGTATTTGTCAGCTATTTCAACCCATGAAGACATGTTTCATATAAGTACTACTGTGGTTTACTATATTGTTATGATTTTTCTCTGTTTTTACACTTATGGGTGCCTACAATTACGTTAAAGCATATTAAAGACAACAACAATTTATTCAGTGTTTGGTAGTTAAAAAATAAACAATATTAGACATAAAACACCACAACAGCAAAACAAACTAAAATAAATTAACTAATAAATATGTAGAATCCCTGTTATGGATCTAATTCTAAAATCTACAAATCTTAAACATTAAAGGTAAGTAAAGCTATCTAAGTTATGTGCCATAGAATTATTTAAACAGACTGCTTCAGTTGGCTTCGACTAAAAATTGATCCTGGGATGCTTTAGAATCGGACAAATCAATGCTTGCACAAGCCTCCAAAACAAAGCAGGATGGGACTAATTCTATTGGCATGAGGCCGTCATGCGTATTGCGGCTGTTTGTGTGTGTGTCTGTGTTTGCTGTCAGCGCTTTCTGTTTTGTATGCGAGCAACATGCTGTTTTGCAAGGTAATACCAGTATAAATAATGTTGAAATTGGAATAACCAGTATAGATTTTCAGTGGTTCCTGTCCTCTAATTTTTATACCCCTCATCATTACCTTACTCATTTATTGCTCTGTCACACTCTCTCAGTCTCTATCATCCTGCCTTTTCTCGTGGTGAAGGAGCACGGGATGTCATGATTGACACATATCGCCAGCAGAGGAGATTAAATGATGTGGTGACACCCCCCCCCCCCCCCTCTCCCCCGTTACTTCTTGCGTCGCTGAACTCTTTGACCTGTCTGACCCGGGTGCCATCGCGTCTACTAGGTGTGAAAGCTCTCAGGCTTACACCAGTAGTACAAAGCGTACACATGCACGGGCTAATAGGGACTGTATGGTTCACTGTGAAAATAGGAAACTATCGACATACAGAATACTGTCTACAGTGTCAGTTTGTGTTTGTGTGGATTTTTGCTTTAACAATAATAATCATATGCACCCACATGTGTAAACGCACTTGGTTGTCTTTAGCGGAGATCTCAGTAGATCCACTGTGCTCATAATGATCAAACATAAATGAAATATTTGGATGGAGGATGTTAGCTCTGATGTTCTCTGGGTATCCAAATGACAAAATAAGACTGTCTGGACTGAATAACATTTAATTGCAGTGATTAAAATATTTTTTTGTGTTATTATTTTGTTATTTTTGTCTGTTGGGGTTGTTATTTTAAAGTAGGCTATAGTAGGTTATTTCTTGAAAACTTAACTAAAAGTTTTTACTAGTCAAAAATACAATGCCTCTATTACTGCTGATGTTTTACTACACAATTTCTTTGTTGAGTTTCAGAGGAACAGCTTCATCTTGCTTCGGTTGAAAATAGAGAAATAATTATCCTGTTTACAACATCCTACACAACACCCAGCCTTACTGGAAAAAGACATAATGCTCAGTTTTCTGAGATGCAGAAACGACCCTGATGATATTATTCTATCTGTTATTTCTGTTTTTTCCTGTCCAGGCAACAGGGTGACATCATCTTCGGTCAGGGCGTCAGAGGTTGTAGCTATTGTTAAATCATAATTACCATAGCTCATGAGGGGCCTCTATTTTTTATAACCTTGTGGTTGTGTGCACATTTCTGTGTAAGGGCAGCCGAGACCACAGACACACGCGCGCGCATACACACACACACACACACAGGTTGAGAGTGGGGGCCGTGCAGCCCACACTGATTTAATTCTATCTGACAAAACCCTTTGGGGCATGCAGAGGGAGAGAAGAAGATGGAGAGAGAGAGGGAGAGAGAAACATGAAGAAAGAGGGGTGAGAGAGATGCTTCAGGGGCCTCTTCTGCCAACCACAGCTATAAAGTGAAAGCAGGAGCTTTCGGTACACCCCCCAAAAGCTTCCCATGCACGAGAGTGGTCGCGAGGCCCATTAAAATGTGGATAAAATACAAGGTGCATGACAGAGAAGTTTGCCATGAGAGAGAACGAGAGAAGTAGTGGGTGTTTGGCCTTCTCATGTTTTTTCTTGCCCAAGGTTTGATGGCTTGAAGCTGGGGTAGCAGAAAGCTTTATATGACATTCAAACATATATATAGAGAGAGAGAAATAGATAGAATAGTTTTCGTACACTAAGTAGTAAAAACTGGATTCAGATGAAGTTACTTTAACCCATTAAATCATGGTTAAATTATTATCATTATAATTACTAATCATGTTAACAACGGTAGTTAAATAATAATACTTCCCAGTTATTTAAACTCTGATGTAAGAACAAACAATACATCTGGTTACAACATGGACACATCCCAGTAAAACTCGGTAAACCCTGGGTCTGATTTTTTTAAGCAGGTGCAGGCTGCAATTTAATTTAATTTTATTGTTTCATTTACGTTTTGTGTGATGTTTAGGTTTTCACATTTTTCCAGTAATTTCAGACATCTTTGTGAATGAGTTTGTCTCACATGCCAAATAGCGAAAGAGAAGGGTTCAGTCGGTTAAAAACTGTTAAATTAGAGTTCAAGACCATCCAGTTGAACGAGTGTTGCAGCTTTGCAGCGATACTTGCACAACATCAAGAAGAGTAAATAAAAACAAATCCAAAAACCACTAAGCGGATAATAATCAGTTTAAATATTAAAGCATTCGTGTAGATAAACTACAAATACTGATTAAGGAGAAAAACAGCACATTCTAGTTTCAATGGATTTAAAAACAAAAGCAAGAAAAATGCTGAGTGAGAGTGGAAAGAGCTGCGTTAACCTGTGTGTGCGAGTGTGTATCTGTTTATGCGCGCAGGACGACATTGACGTTGAATTTCAACATCCTCAGCGCGACGCACAGCGTTATGGAAATGGGTTAGTGGTGCGCGTGAGAAGTAGCATCCCTGAAACATTTTAATTAAGTTCATCACCAGAAAATAAAACATGTTTTTGCACAACTTCTCATCAGATCCGGTGGCAGCGTGTCCCTAATTCTCGCTGTTGCTCAAGTGATTAACGCTTTAATGAAATAGGCTACTATGCTTTTAATTTCAAATCATATACTCCGACCGACTTTACGCATGAATTTGCTAAACTCTTGGCCTGTTACACACACAAACACACACACTCAGACCAAGAACACACACACGCAAAAGGTCCAAATAAACTTTTATGCATACGAGTTGCACATGCATAAAATTCCTCAGTTCGACTGCGTAAAAGTAACAGTGCTATGTGTGTGTGTGTGTGTGCGTATGTGTGTTTATCGGGATGAAGCTTGGGGAAAGTGCGGCGGTGTTTGGAGCAGTGGGATGGTCTTACCTCGCATGGTGTTGGCGTTGCGGGAGCTGGTGCTGAGGCTCGCTTCCCAAAGCAGCAGTCATGAAGAAACAAACATAAACACTTTAAAGGGGGGAGGGGGTTGCGGGGGGAAAGATCCTCGGTTAAAAATAACAACAACGAAAAGAGTGGATTTGATCTGCGTCGACGTCCACTGGCTGCCCTGAGTGGAGACGTCTCTGCGCTATAAGCATCCCAGACAGGGGCGCAGATAGCCGGGCTGAGGTTGCACTGTGCGTCGGTCGTTGCGCTCTGGTCGTATGGTCGCTTTTCTCATGACATCTGCGCTCTCACCTCTATGGGAGGGTTTCACTCTTTTCTGCGGGCTGAGGGAGGGAAGAGCGTATAGGAGAGGCTTTACCCGGCGGCCCGGATTGGACTGGAGCACTTTCCGCTCCTCCCACTCTCTCCTCGGAGCCTGCACACACACTGCGTGCACACACACTGCCCAAGCGCACTCTGCCGCTACAGCGCACACTTACACAGAGTTTTTAATCTCACTTTCTACGTTTAGTCAGCATTGTGCAATTTCTAGTGTTTTATGCATACACAGAAAAAAAACAGTCTTTAATCCGGTCTCTTATTGAAACCTAACATTGTGTCCTGTGGTAAAGGGTTATTTATTCATCTCTACCCATTCTAGTGTGTTTAAAAAAGATACAAACTGATGAGTTGACTCAACTGTTTGACAATTAGAGCATGTTAATTTACAATGAACAGAAATCAAATAGCTTCTAAATGAAGACAAGATTTAAAAACTGTAACACAGTTGATTTTATGAGGTAATGAGTGATTGCTTGTGATTCTCATGTTAGCATGATTAGAACACATGAAATATTACTGATAAACGAGCAAATCCATAGACTTGTTACAAACAATATAGAAAAAAAACTGTCTTGATGGTTTTGGAGATAGCATGATTGTGAAAGAGTGAAGTGACTACAGAACACCAGTTTCTCTTTGAGAATATTATGAGACATTAAAGTTAAAAATAGATTTGAAAATGCCATTCGTCTGGCCCACTGTAAACTCATTATGGTACAACTACACAAATATTCTAAGTATTAGTTTTTGTCTTTTTTTTAATTGATAAAGCTTTAATAGTTTATTGCTTATAAGTAAATATGTGCATGGATTGGAGCATAGAAGATATTTTATCACCACAATAACTGATCACACTCTCACACTGATACTCAACTTGAGATATAGGAAAGAACACTTCACTTTGATTTTTAAATAAAAACATATATGAATTTAATAATGAAAACATTCCCTTTTGTTATACAGAGATAAATAGATTAGGTCACAGAAAGTTGTCTCAAGTGTCCTCATGATGGCTTTAAGTGTGGGGTCCTCTCCTTCATCTGAGAAACCATAAAATACTAGTACTATTGTAGAAGAAAATAGTATATGTGATGATAACATATTTTATGCACTTGCTTGAACACCCTTAAAGAGTTCATCAGCTTTCAGAGCTTTACAGTGCTGTGAAAAAGTATTTGCCTCACTTCCTGATTTTTTTGCATATTTGTCATGCTTAATTCTTAAATGATTCAGATTATCAAACTAATTTTATTATTACACAAAGATAACTGATACAAATACAAAATGCCTTTTTTAAATTATGAGTTTATTTATTAAGGGAAAAAAGCTGTCCAAACCTGTCTGGCCCTATGTGAAAAAATAATTCCTTGCTAAATTATGAATAAACTGTAATTAACCACATTTTTTGGAAAGCTGAGTTTTATTTCACTTGCCACACCCAGGTCGGATTACTGCCAGATCTGTTGAATCAAGAAATCACTTAAATAGAAGCTGTCTGACACAGTGAAGCTAAAAGATCTCAAATACAACACATCATGCCACAATCTAAAGAAATTCAAGAACAGATGAGAAACAAAGTAATTGACATGTATCAGTCAAGCCATTTCTAAGGCTTTGGGACTCCAGTGAACTACGGTGAGAACCATTATTCACAAATGGAGAAGACTTGGAGAGAAAGCGGTCCAGAAGTTGTCCACAATGACAAACTGCAGGCCTCACTTACATCAGTTAAGGTTCATGATTCAACAATAAGAAAGAGACTGGACAAAGATGGCATCAATGGGAGAGTCCCAAGGTGAAAGCCACTGCTGATCAAATTCCTCCACAGCAATGTGAAAGACTCAATGTCAGTTATCGCAAACGCTTGATTGCAGTTGTTGCCACCAAGGGTGGCACAACCTGTTATTAGGTTTAGGGGGCAATTACTTCCTTAAATAGGGCCAGGCAGGTTTGGACAGCTTTTTTCCCTTAATAAACGAAATCATAATTTAAAAACTGTGTTTTGTATTTACTCAGGTTATCTTTGTGTAATATTAAAACATTTTTCATGATCTGAATCATTTGACAATTAAGCAAAAAAAATAAAAATCAGGAAGGGGGTAAATCCTTTTTCACAGCACTGTAATGGTTTCATATCATTACAGCAGCTTTATAACCACACTCTGTAGTGATCACAGGGGAAATCCTGACTGAGCAAAAAGGAAACCACACCAGGTCGTCTTCCAGGTGACCTCTGATGCTATGATGAGTGAAATATTAACTAAATGTAAAAACTGATCATGAATGTGCAGAAGTAAGTGTAGGTCCTCTTAGTGCTGAAAAGAGCCATTCCTGTCACACACTGTTAGCGTCACACCCAGTGTTCGGCGTCTGTCATTGGAGCGGTTTTCTAATAGATAGCACGGTGGGAGCTTCTGTCGGTCTGTGTGAGGTAGGAGAGAGGCAGGTGTGGGTCAGAGGCACTTTCACCCCCAGTCTCTTTTAGCTTCTTTTAGCTGTGGCCCAGGGAGAGAGAGAGAGAGAAACAGAGAGAGAAACTGCCCCAAGCACATCTCCACTGACCTACATTTCAACTGTCGCTTTTTTGCACTCTTCCTTTTTTTTTCATCTCTTATTTCTCCTGTACCAACATCTCCATAATTGTGATGTAATGACCAAAGCAAGCGTGATCAAATCCCAGACTGGTCAGGATGAAACACTGTTGAAGACAGGCAGACAGAAGAAAGAGATGCAGAAAAGAAGAGACAGTGAAAGACAGAAAGGGAGGGGGTTGAAATGTAAGAGGGGGATAGTTACTGTAGCTCTTCAAAATACAATAAAGGTTTCATCCTTTTTTGTCAGAGCAATAAACTATGTCCTTATGTGATCTGTGTATTGTGTGGTCTTCAATCCATCTGAGGGCTGGGGACTCCATTAATAAGGATTACCCCTCACTGCCAACTATTCACTGTTCTCCAAAAGCCACAGAGACGGCAGAGAAATTTCTTTAAACATGACCAAATATGCACAACGTCTGTTGAACCAGGATGGATAAGAAGAACATAGAGGGTGTGACGAGATGAGATATACTGGAGTGTAGGCTGCTCTGTCCATATGGTGGTAAAAGGGAGGATGGGAGCGAGCAGGAGAAGCAGACCGGGCCATGCCTAAGGGCTGAACTTGGAGAAGGAGAAAGCAGCACTCTGTGCCGAGATGGGATCTCAGGTCCTTCTGCCTTTATGTTTCACTGTCTGTTTCTAATGGCTGCCTGATTGCCTGCTGCATCTCGGTCTGTCTGTCTACCTGCCTGGCAGTCAGTCCTCCTGCACTGAAGACTGTTAACTGGTAGGCTGATTGTCTGTGACACTGTTTTGTATCTGTTATTATTCTTTCATCTGTGCATCTATTTTTTTTCCTGCTTTTAATGTATTTCTATATTTCAGTTTGTCTCATCTTTGAGCCAAGCTAGCGGCATAGCTCAAGGGATGGCAATGTCAGTCTGTCGCCACTTTGGTCCCAACTGAAGTAGAAAATACTGGATGGACTAACATGAACATTTGGACGGAAATTCTGAGACAGCGTATCCTAATGACTTTGTTGATCCTCTGACTTTTCCTAGTGTGTTAGTGATATATTTCAACAGCTTGGATGAATTGCCATTAAATTACAGACATTTAAGGCTTACTGAGAATAAAATAAAATTATGCACCTCCAAAAATCACATCTTCTGGGACTTGCATGTGATCTTCAAGTATAGCATACTGTAGGAAACTAAAATAGTTGAATAGTTGCCTATCTTTTCATTCTCCCCTTCTTTTACATTGATAAATCCTAATTATTTCACTTGTTTGTAAGGTGAATATAGTGCTATTTTTACACAACCACTGGTTTGAAACTGATTTCTGTTTCCTGATTTTTTTCTAGGTTTTCATACATTGTGAGTTGCCAAACTTGGAACTCCTTCCTAGTGGACATTTGCTACACCCCCAGTCAGTACAAGTTTAAAAGAAACTTATGCAAACACGTCCAAATCACCCCAATGTGCATTCGATTACTGTAATGCCTTACGTGAACTAGGTTGTTTTTTTTTGTTAAATCCCTGCTAAACTAATGATGTTACTCAGCAGCTCTGTTTAATGCTAATTAGCAAATAATGAACCAACATGCTAAACTAAGATGGTGATCATGGTAAATATTACACCTGCTAAAAGCCTGTTAGGATTGTGATTGTAAGCATATTATAATTTTCACATTACATGTAACATTTGATCCTTTTAATTCCAAACTAAACACATCACATTGATTCACCATCTTTAGTGCACCTTTTTCACCTTCTACACAGAAATGGTGTTTTGGTGTAGGAGCTGACCGGAAATGTGTTTCTCCTGAATCCATCTACATGTGTAAGTGTAGTGCTGCCACACAGTGCGTTCCAAATGTGTGTGTTTTTTAACATCTTACCACCTGCTGCCAAATGATATTCAAGTGACAGACACTTCACACTACCACTAAAGTTACCCCCTATAGAGTCAATATCTGATGAGTTTAAAGCACCTTGCTGATGCTAAACTTACAAGGAAAATGTGAGAACACAGTTACTTCTTGTAGTACTTTTGTAATTTAATTTAATTAAAGGGATTGTTCTTAAGTTTGAACTAATGCACATCACAGAATTTGATTTCCTTCATTTTTCATGTGTTACAAACTACACCCATACATATTTACACAGTAACTCAGCCAAGCCATGGCCAAGCTACCAATATGTGTGAACACGACACCAGTGAAGAGAGACAAGAGAGAAAACAAGTCTGAAGAGAACAGGATGTGATAACCTTGTTTCTTTTAAAGCTGTTCATTCATACCAGTCAGTGCTGCCCTTGAATCGACCACTAAGAAGTTAACTTATATATAATTAGATAAGTTTCCTCTTGAAAATAAGAAATTAGGCCACAGGTCTCTGAGGAATCTCCCTCACCAATCTGACGACATGTTCCACACTGCCTCTTATTTTCCCCTCAAACAAGCATGTTAAAATGTGTGTGTGTGTGTGGTATGAGCACATCTGTCTGTGAGTGTGCATATATGTATCTCTCTTCGCGTATATATATATATATATATATATATATATATATATGTGTGTGTGTGTGTGTGTATATATATACAGTATTTATATGTAAACATGACTGTTCTGTTTTGCTGATGCAATATAAAAAGGTAGCAGATTTTTCCTATTATGTGCGAAATTGTTTCACATATATTGCCTCCGTGTAATGTGACATTGACACATTGACATGTCAAGTGAGAGCTCAGAGAAAGAGAAAGAAAGACAAAAAGGGAGCGATGAGAGGTGGAGAGGACAGAGAGTGAGAGAGAAGGAGAGATTGAAAATACACTTGAGAAATTCATTGAGCGATACCACAAGTGACATAGGCAATTTCTGTAGAAAAATTACTTCATCATAATTTCAATCCCAAAAAGAATTGAAAGGAAAGCCCTGAAGGAGGAAGGCCAAGTCACCTTGAGAGGCATTTGGGGAAATGCTTACCCACACACACACACACAGGTCAATTTTAAGTCTTCATGCAAATCTGAATTTTATACTCATATCTTCCTGTAATGGGTTACTTCAATATTTACATTTGGACTTTGTCAGCACCCTTTTTTGTTGCTTTGTGACTGTACAAGTGCTTAGAGCCTCCGGCATATCAGAGTTAAAAATACACAACCTATTAGTGTAGTTGCTACTATTACTAGCATCATCTAATCAAAGCTTAATATAATCAGTGGTTCAGACAAACAGTTTCATGTGTCAACCTCACAGCGCCAATCATTAGATTTTAATTGGATTTCTCTATTATCTATTATCCTCTTTTTTCACACAAAGCCATTAAGATATTAAATTTAGTTTTACTTTGAGTCAGACATTTCTTCTTCCTTCTCTCCTTGTTCCTCTTAATATGTATGTATGTGCGTGTGTATATATATATATGTATATATATGTATATATATACAGTACTGTTCAAAAGTCTTATGCCGCCATTAGATTTGTTGTTTTGGCAGTGCTATTATGACCATATATATATTTATTTCTTTGTCTCTTTTTTAGAATACAACTTGAAAGTATAGTAAATAAGTACACAGTAGTAAAAAACACAAAAATATTTTTAAAAACAGCTTCTTCAGGCTAAAGTGACAAATATTGAGTGTGATCTCTGTAGAGGAATCTGGAGAGGTCAAGGACAAAAATAGGAGTGGACCTGTCAAAATCTGATGAGAAGTTTCTCTGAGTTTCTTCTTTGAGACACCAAAAGAAGTCCAACAAGGACCTGACTCAGCATCTGACAGCTTCATCTGGATGCCAAGTTCATCCTTCCATAGCCCGAAAAAAACCTGATCAGGAATAGACTTTGCGAAAGGATAGCAGCCAAGAAACCACTAATGTGTCTAGTTGTACTAAAAACAGAGAAATATATATAGACATCATAGCATTGCTGGAAAACTAACCCAATATTATATACATATATATATATATATATATATATATATATATATATAATATGCCTCAGTTGCCTGAGGCTCTCTCTCAAAATAATTTAGTCGTCGTTGATTTCTCTGGGAGAGCTTAATAAACGTTGACGTTGAAATGGGGAGGAAATTGCTAACTGGGACTGTGTGAGGCTTTCATGTTCAAGGCTACTTGATAGTTTTGCTGATTTTATGAAGTGGTTTGTATTAATATAAATCAACGGAGGATACATCAACAGCTCTGCAAATCAGCATCTTCATTTAATATTTGCTGATTGTTTGTGAAAGATGGGAAGAGAATCACTTCCTGATGTTTAATATATTTAACCTTTCCAGAATCATTACAAATAATTTCATGTCACATCCTGGACTGTTGTTTTGTGTAATGTCAAATCATAATCAGATTTCAATCTCTATTCTCTTAATGCTTTAGTGAATCTTAAGCCATTTTCTACCTTATTCTCTTGAGACATCACTGGGAAGATGTACAATAATCCCTCTCATCAAAACAACCAGATGTATATTTTATAACCTCCTCATCTCATACTCTTCCTACCCCTTACTCTTGACCTCTGACATGCACTCTATTTGTAGGTGTTTAGTGTGTGGGGGGGCTTTTCTAGAAGACCAATAATGGAGCCCTGGGGGACGCCACCCAGAGATCCTCTTACTGTCTGTCGCACAGGGGCGGCACTAAGCACTATAATCTGAAGGGAGGGGGAGTGATCGTGTGTGTATGTGTATGATGATGGTGTGGGAGTGGGGGAGGAACTGGGCGGCATGTTTTTAACCCGTCCCTTGCCCACATCCCCATCCCCTCTCGTTAATCTGGAGTCTAGCATGTGGATTAGTGGACACTGCAGCACTACTGTTTGACAGAACGCTGTGCTCCTACAGAGCATCTTTAAGCAGTTTACACTCACCGCCCTGTAAGAATATTGGAGTTAGCACATTAGCTAATGACATTCAATGCAATCAGAGTGCTAACTTGTACTTTAACACTGTAGCATAATGTACATATTTGAATACTGTATATGAATGCCTATACATTTTCTCTAATGTCTTTCCCAACAGGTGTTGTGTGAATTTCTGCCTTTTCCTTTTTTTCTTCATTGAGTTGATGCCAGATTAACTCCCCACCACCACATCATACACCCCACCACCTCCACAAACATACACACACACACACACATTTGTACAGGAACACATGCAGCTTCATCAAGTTAATACGATCATCACCTTTAGCGTTGGATGGCTGATTTGACATCTCTCTTTGTTGAGGCTGAGGTAAAATGAGTCTGTTAGTCTGTTAATCCACCAGGATTAAGAAACAACAACAATCCCCCATGGAGTGTGTGTGTGCGAGAGAGAGAGAGAGAGTGTGGTACAGTATGTGTGTGTTTGCATGTCTGCATGTACATTTCTGAATTTTGAGTTAGACACTCCCTTTCGTTAAACTTAGTCAGATTTAGAAATTTAGTGAGAAATATGACTTTAGGGGTGTAATCTGCCAACATAGTGGAAATGATGATTTGGACGATGAGTAGGAGGAGGAGAAAATGGATGTTGAGGGAGGGGTATAGGGTAGAAGAGTGTAGGGATTAGTTGATATTTCCCTGGCATTACGTACGCTTTGGTGAACATCTACTTAAGTCCTGCCTTATGCGCTGCTGTCTGGAACACACACACAAAAAGCCCTCTGTCCCATTCACACACACAAAGACTATTAGTGCAGTCCAGCTCATCCTCTCAATGCACAGAAGAAAAGAGAGAAAAACATGTTAAGTCTTTGTCCTCTTCTGTCTGGGCCTATTCATTCTCCCATACATGGGAGGAACAGTAATGGGGAAAAGAGAAAGGAAAAAATAGGAAAGACATAGATGATGATTTGTCCATTGAGCTTTATGGTTGAGGTGGTAAACATGAACTTACTTTAGAGCAGCTTTACAGAAAAGAATGACAGTGAGCATTAAATGTCAACAGGCAATGTACAGTAACATTACATGATATTAAGATACTGTTACTTGTTACTTGTTATTTCTTATTTTATATTTTTATGATATTATTGTATTAGCTATATTGTTAGAATTGTGGTTTCTTCAACACAAGAAAATCACTATAAACCCATCATATATTAACACCTGAGCATAATTTAAGTTACATACAGTATAACTTATTCAAAATTAACCTGTTAATGGTCATGTTTGGTTCTGCAGCATATAACGGAGGTGTTTTTTTGTTTTTTTTTGTACAATTTTGTGACTGAACAAGTACTAAACAGTATTACATTATTTACACACTGCTGAGTTTAAGTTTGTGAATGGCTAATTGATTTGTCAACCAGCTGATGATGCTTCCATTGAATTCAACAGAAAATGTAAACACAAATCCTAAACAAATTGTTGCCCACACTGATAAACACACTGAGGAGGGTTTGATGATAATATCCTACTGCAAGTTTTGATGCATCCTCTGTGTTTTTCTGGGAAATTATGGTGATATTTTACTGTGTCTGTCGTACTCCTCCTGGGATTTTTTTCAGTGCTCACTCTGTTTCTTTTCACTTTACACACTGTACTAAGCCATCACTCTGTCTTTGCTTTAGTGGCTGCCACTTCCAGTCTCTCCTCTCTTCATATCCCTTCCCCCTTTTAACTCATTTTGAATTATCCATAGCCTCATCGCTCCCTCGCTTTCGCTCTTTTCCCTTCTCCATCCCCCTCTTTCTGTCTGCCTGTTCACTCGTACTCGTTCCCGCCGCTTCCCCCCTTCTCTCAATTTGGTCTCTTGCTTTATGGCAGCATTTCGCTTTCTGCATCCTCTCTTCATGTCTGCCCCGATCCCTCTTTCTCTCTATTCCCTTGCTCTTCCCCTCTCTTCTCTCTCCCTCTCTCTCTGTTTCTCTCTGTCTCTCACTTAGTGTAACTGTAGGATATAGGTCAGCAGGGCGGCTTGGCTGACTCGTGTCTAGACTCAGCCTCAGTCTTGGGGGCATGCAGTCACACAGCGGAGCACATTGACCAGCACAATCACCACACCACACTGGAGCTCCATTGACTGGCTGGCTGTGTCTGGGTCTGTGGAAAACACAGTCACGGAAGAAAAAAGCTGAGGGGCAAAGTTCTTATAAGGAGGCTTCGCCGCACACTGGGCATTACCAAAAACAGAACTTAACGCTGTCTGCAAAGAGAAACAGAGTGGTAGAAATGTCAGTGTAAATGCCATTAGCTGGGAGTTGATATTTACAGTAGCGTAAACATGACCACAAGGCACTCCTTTGAATTGATCTGAAATTTTCAAGCGTGCATAGAAGGAAATTCAGTGCTGGTGAAAAGGGTGTTAATGTGGCATTCTATAACTCTTTTGAGTTGGGTGGATGTTATAACTGATAAATATGAAATAGAAATTAAATTGGATACAGCATGCATGTGGCTGTATCGGGTTCTGTGTGAGTTGAATGCACTGTAACTACATCTGCGTTACAATGATTTAATAGAGGGTCAGCAGCTGTGTGGGAGTGGGCGCTGCAGGGTGCAACATGCTGTGAGGAAGGTTTTATGTGACGGTGTGTGTATGTATATGTGTGTCTATGTTAGGGCAATGAGTCATTCAGCTGAATCTATGTTCCACCCCTCCTCCTGCTCTTCCTCAGTCTGTGGTCCAGATGTGATTCCCCTTGTTTCTCCCTGGATACTGATTCAGTCCCCCCCACCCAGCCCTGCCAGCCCTCTGCCTCCATAGTCAAGTCAATGACGATGTGATGTGTGCATCTATCAGTTAGCTAGGTAGCTGCAAACACAATGTGTTCTTGTTTCTATTTCAGTTTTCATGTAGCCTACATTTGTAGTAAGTATCAAGTTTATTACGATAAAACATGAATTAAATACATTAAAATAATTCATTTAATGGTAGCTTCACTAATGAAAACACATGAATTTCAAAGCTAGGCTAGCTTTTATAAGTGCTATTTTTTTGTGTTTTTCTTCATTATATTTTAAGATGAGTTACTTTTATTTCCATATTATGTTACAGCAAAGGCAATTAAAAAAAAAATATTTTTTTTAAATGTAAGCTCTGTAAGTCTGCCTGTGTGTCTATATATACAGTCGACAAGCTGGATATCTGAAGCCCATGAAATCTGATTTGACGGACCACACAGTTGCAAGTATTGAACTGTTTTCAGTCTGTAATGTAAGGTTTCTGTTATTATGATTTGTAAATCATTGTTTCTTAATCTGCCTTATAACAGTGGTGTCCCCACTCTACCACCTGAAATTATGATAGATGAATGGGATTAGGTGTGTATGTGTGTATTTCAGAGTGTGTATGTGTGTGTGAGACATCAAGTGGGAGAAAAGTAAGTCTTCATATGGCTTTCCAGGAGACAAATCCAAGCTGTGATGTAGCTTCATGTTACCTTACTCCCAGCCCATAAATAATCTTATGTCTGCTGTCTGCCCTGTCTACTGCCTTCTGCCTCGACCTCACAGTTTTGTGTTTTATTTTTCCCCACTGCTTTCACTACAGTTTTCTTTTTTCTCTCATTTAAACATGTATTAAGTCACTCTGCGAGTCAATCATAGTCTCTTTCTCCATAATCCTCCTTCCAGCCCATGTCTGTCATCCTGTCTTTCTACCTTTATCTTTAGAGTCTTGTGGGTTAAAAGCAAAAGGAGCTCTCTTTTTCACTAATGAGACAACCTGCTGGCAACTCTTGTCTAACATGATAAGTACAGAGAGACACACGTATATACAGGTACACACACACACACACACACACAGAGGTTCATGCATTACAAAATCTCATACTGTCAAACTGGTTTCTATCATAAACATAGTCTTAAAAATCTTTATTATATTAGCTAGTTATTGGTCATGTAGACAGTGTTTCTCTGATATCATTATGCTATTACACACATTTTGTCACATAATTTTAACACATGTATGTATGCATGCATGCATGCACAGGCATAAACACATGCATGGATGATTGCACATTTACCCTCCATGCATATGCAAATGTTAAACATGGTTTTGCAAACACAAACATTTCCTCTGCACACCTCACACAGAATTCGCTGTATCACCTTGCAATAATCTGTCATTGCTTTAATGCTAAAAAACATCACAGAAAGTGCTTTTAGAACAACAGTCAAGCATCATCTCTCTATTTCTCTTTTTTTCAGTACCTCTTGGTTCCAGAACCAATTTTCAGCCTCTTTCTGTTTGAGATGGTTCAGACTGGCTGAAATCAATGGACGTGTGACTGAAAATCTCATTACAGGGAATTATGAGGCAGAGATGTTATGATTACTCTGCAATGATACTATAGCTTTGCAGGCACATGTAATAATAGTTGAGCTGAAGGACACCATGTTAAATCCCTTTCAGCGGCATGTAATCAATCACACACATCCTCTTCATACAAGAACAAACAACTTGACTTTCAGAGTACAATATGGGATGTTTTTTTGTTTGTCTGTGTTGGAGTGTTAATGTGTATGAATGTGTGATTAGAGACAAGGTTGTAAGGTCGCCGATTGCTGACTTATGATGCTTATTCTTTCAGGACCATATTGAGCTCTGGGAATTTGTGATTTTGTAGACCATGAAAAAGGAAAAATGCAGATTATTCAGTGATTTCAGTAACTCTTATAATCCTACTTTACAGTGCTGCTGACCTGAGGTTTCAGAAACCTGAAATTAGTAATCAATCACACCACATCACATTATCATCCTGTGGTCCTGTAGTTGCATTTAATCATCCTGTTCAATTGCAGATTTGAGAAAGTTCTGAAACCTAAAATTCAAGAGTAATCTGTATGTCAAAACAAAATTTTGAATTTAACCATTTAATTTTGTTGACATGTAAATCTATAAAACCTTACCGCTGTTGTATTATAATTTGCTGTGTGTGTGTCTGCTATTTATTGCTATAAACAGGTACGTAACAGTACAGCTCACTTCCTCTCTGGTTCCTCTTCCTCTCTGTCTCTTCTCTTTCTCCCATGTTGCTGCAGACAGTATTGTCACTTCCCATCATGCTTTGCTTTCGCAGTAAAAGTGACACTACATGACAGCCTGGTGTGTCACCATTAAAAGCTTTCCAGGCTGGACAAAAGAGCAGACAATTTATTATCATACATATTTTGAAACCTACTGTGCATTTTATTGTGAAGTGAAAGCACAACAAGTAAACAAGTGTTACCCCCCAACACTTGTTTCTGCATCACATCTGGCTTCTGAATGTGTATTGTTACTCTATTAAGCTATTAGTCTATTATTTAAAATTGTTATACCTCCTTTATACAGAACATATGTTACTAATTAATTTATTTTTTCAATTAGTAAGTTAATAGTAGTTAATAATAAAAGTCTGTCTTAATACAACACTCACATGTAATTATTGTCTTGAAAAATATATTGTTTGCTATAATAATTCCTCTTTTTTAAACATACAGTAAAATTAAAACTTTGAAGAACACACATCATGCTTTAAAACTGCTATGAGGCTTCAGCAATAAATTGAGTGGATTTCCTGTTAAGCACATTTATTTATTTTAAAACTACAGTACGTGCAACTGCTAGGATGTATCCCTCTACTACAACTCAGTATGGAGACATTTTTTTTATTTGAGAAATTTTTTTGCACAGAAATATGAATGTGGATTTTGAGGCCTATTTCTAAGAGTGTAGTTGCTCTATGAAGGGATTTCCCCATGTCCAGTATGGCGAGGAGTGACCAGTGATTTTCGTCTTACATATGCTAAAAAAATCCTAATCTTTCCTTTAACTTGAAATCTTTGTCATTGTTTCGGTTATGTTTCCAGTCTCTCTCCTTGAGTATGTTTTCCAAAACTGTAAAACAAGCTTAATCACCTTTGCTAACCATCTGTCCATCCCCATACACACACTATGTATATAATCACCTAGGTTCACGTGTGTAATAAACATTCAGATAAGTGCATATTGCTAAAATAAGCACGTGACTAATATCCTTGTCTCCCTGTTTGCATTCATCTATCCAGTGTGATTTGACTTAGTGTGTGGCAGAGGCCATGTCTCACAGACTTCTTGCTCCCACAGTTGTGATCATATGAAACATTAAAGCCAAACTCAGACCATTTATATTTTATACAGCATTTTGCAAACAACAGATGAATAAATTATACCTAGAAAGTGGGCATAACCTCTGCATCAGCATATCACCATGGCCTATTTCTGTGCTTTTCTGAATGGTGAGCAGGGCTTGTCCATGTGTTTGTGAACCAGGGATGTGTGTATGTGTTTGTGTCTGTTGTAGTGTGTGTGTATGTGTCACTTTTTCTCTTACCTGTGTGCATGTGTGTTTGGTGTGAGCAGGGTTAGGTGTATACTCTTTAAGGATTAATGAAAGCCCCACTGTGCCCCTTCGTGAAAAAGAGCAACACTGATACACTCGCTAGCTCTCTATCTCTTCTGTCCCTGACCATTATAACTCCCATAAAGAGTCTCTTATATAATATGTCCAACCATTAATGGAAAATAACACTCAGCTCCAACAAAGGACAGAAATGTAATTACTGGTCTGAATAGCACTGCTGCTCCTTATTCTTACCCAGAGAGAGGATGGAGAGAGACAGGCAGAGTGACAGAGAGGGACAGAAAAGCAAGGGAGGGATTGAGAGACCTGACAAGCATTTAGTGAAAGAGGAAAATTATGAAGGGATACATGGGTTGAGGACAATAAGAACAAAGCGAGGAGGAAAGGTTGTAGAGGAGAGGAGTCATTATCAGTTTTTTGCCATCTCACTGTCCATGATGTTGATCTGCTCTTGAAGTGTGTGCAGCAAATTTCTCTTTTCTGACTTTTCTGACCTTGTTGGCTCTGAGGCACTAGGCCAATGAGCTGCACATGACCCACTGAGTCCTCCAGCCTGCACAGGTTTTAAACTATCTGAGCATTTTCTAAAACCATTACATTACACAATACCATTATAAAAACACAATATTTTATAATTGTCCACCCCTGTGTTTGAACTTTGTTTAAGCCCACTGTCACGAAAGTTTATTTAAATAAAAACTGTTGGTATAAAACACACACACAAGTCAGGGTCCAATTCTCAGCCTTCTCTGGTCTTCCATACATCACCACCCATTTCCAAGGTCAGAAGTGACCTTTCACAGTCGTCTTGGTTAAGAATAGGGGATGATTGTGGTCATAGTAGAAATAAACCATTGTAGGCACTTCAACAATTCAAATCAAACTGTAACAGGGTTGGGTTCCAGTAGATACCATTTTGGATCTATTTAGCAAAATATGTATCTGGATTGATGTAAGTATATGAATACATATTTTTTTAGTTTATTATTTAATGCACTAATTATACTTTTCCCAGTCAAATTGACAAACATCAACTTGCAAATCAGGCATGGCTTAACACATTGTGAAAGATGTAAATGAAAAATAATAGTAATCTGTTAAATTAGTGTGTCTGATATATTAAATCAGTATTCAGTGTCTATTTTTTTCAGATTGTGGGTAGAGATACAGATAATTTTAAGAATGCAGTAACTAGAAAACATTGTTTATTGCTATTGTTTGTTTACAGTAACATGTATAGTGATTTGTCTGATGAAATCCAATTAAAAGAATAGTGTTCTTATTAATATTATGATTTTGCCATATTTCCAGGCATTGTTCATCTTTTCATTTGTAGCTATTTTCCCTAATATGTTACTTATTATTCAAGATAATCTGATGGTTTGTCAGGTGTCAGCACGTCAGGTGTGTTTGTCCTTAATCCAGTCTATAGCCTGAAACATGCCAAACATGCTGAGGGCAAAGACACATGGGTACTATAGCACATGTGTGTTTTACTGCAAATGAGCGTGCATGCAACGTTTCTGCACACAATTCTGTCAGTGTGTGTGTATGTGTGAGTAAACATGCCTGTGGCAAAGACAAAGGCATAAAAAACACACATGATTAACATTATTCACAGTGACTCTCTACATGGGGGCAGGTGTATTTCTGTATGTGTTTGCCTTTGTGTATGTACATGTACATAGGAATGTACATATGTGTTTATGTCTATGTGTCCTATTGCATCCATTTCTTTCTATTTTGCCATGGATCTGGGTGGTTATTATGTTGAACAACATTTTTCATGACTGTATTATGAATCATCTGTGTGTTGCAAATCAACTCCGGAACACATCTAACCTTCATGGATCAACTTCTGGGTGAGTTCATGTGTTAGTCACTGGGTTACCGACTTGAACAGACCCTGACGTGTTTTTGTGCAGAGAGGATTCAAGATCTTTTTTGCGAACGCCACATATGCGCTTGCTCGACTATATCTGTATATTTCCAGTACTGCGTTGATTTTCTGCAACACTGGGAAGAGCTTTAGAGAGTGAGAGAAAAGTGAAGAGGGATCAAAATGTGGAGAAATAAATGTGAAGCTGTTGAGATTCACCGGATATAGAGACAGAGGGAAAACAGTGAATCTTTATCTACACACTGCTCTGTGTACATCACATTACGTTAACAACATCATTACATTCAATTAACGTTAACAAAATCTTTTCACTTCTCTCTTCGGACCTATTGTCCTCCCATTTCCTCATTACTTATTGGGAAGATGAAACATTGATTAAAAATTTAAACTCCTTTTTTTTTGAATAATTTATCAGTGAGTGGCATATGTTAAATATGTGTTGAAAGCATACATTAGATTTGTTTTGTATACAAATCAGTGCCAGGCATGCACCCTTAGGGGGGAGATTGTAGCCTGGGAGATTTGGCGTATACTGATGGTTGTATTATTTAGATGTGCATATATTTCTATCTCTATTCCTTGCTTTTGTTAACTGTGTCTGATTATACCGCATATTATTTCACTGATGGATTCACGGATGGAGTTTATTATGTGAGGAGTGGCCCTTTTTGAGATGCCTACACAAGGAAAACATGGTGTTTTTGTGATTGAATCAGGCTGTTTTTACACAGAAAGTGGCAGATACTGAATGCTGCATACACAATGACACGGTGAGTATCAGGGTCACATGTTTAAAAGTATTAATCTGTCTTACAGCAATCATTGTGGTCATTGTGTAAATTAGTGGAATTGGTTTAAGCTGTATGAATGGCGTGAGATAAGGCCACAGGTGGTAAATTGAATGTCAGAGGTCAAGGAGCTCTTTCAAGGAGAGAACTGACGTACAGTATCACTTTCTTTTCCGTTTTATTTCTTTCTTTTGTACAAAGAGAAAGAAAGGTCTTGTGTTCAGATGTCATATTTTCCAAGCAAATCTGTTAAAAGGTGACAAGATGAGGACAGGGACATGACTACAAGGAAATTTTAATAGTAATCCTTTTAAAAATAATTATGTTTATATCAGCGGCTTTGACAAATACAACCACAAGACCTTTCCCTATTGACACCAGCAGTGTTATCAACTTTGACAAGAGGAATGTATTGCATTAAGACATTACAGACCTGATCAAGACATTTTATGATGAGTGACAAAGTGTTGAGTATTTTGAGTGAAAATGGAGGTGAAGAGTGAACAGAGGGAAAAGTGACAGAAAAGAGAGTTGTGGAGAAAGGAGAGAGGAGAGGAAGGAGAAGGAGGGAGGGGGGACAGAAGCATCTCACGCTAACACAGATCATGATCATCATGTTGGCAGGATCTGAAAGATTAGACACATCAATAGTTTATGAATCTCCACAGAGTTGCACTCAATTCCCTCTTCTATAAATTACTAAATAAGGGCATTTACATCACAGCACCATTGCAAACTTTTTCTTTTTCTCCACTGTTTCCTTTCATCTTTTTCTAGTTGAAACTTGGACACAGTCCATTTGACCCCAATGATCTGAGTAATAAGAGAGAGGAACGGAGGGGAAAACACTGCAGAGTCTTTATTGCTGATGTGATTCAGAAAAGAAGATGTAGAGAGGGGAAGAGAGGAAGAGATAGAAAGAATAAAAGGGAAAGAAGACATGGTAAAGACGCAAGCACCTAAAAGACTGACATAATTAATAGATGTGGCCTGCCGATACACATGAATTATGCAACTTTTATATTCAAGAAAATTACAAACACAACCCATTGGGAGAGAATGGAGAGGAATCATTATCTGCAGACTCAAACCTTTGTAAAATGCACCAAATCTTTAATAATTAATCCACATAAACAAATAACACATGAATAAAGAACACTTAAAAAGCCACCCAAGCCACAGGAGTTGTGCGAACTTCCTCTGTAACTTTCCTTGTGTGTGGAGAAAAAAGTAGAGGGGAGAAATAGGAGGAAGAAGACTGAAATAATGTCATAATGAAAAAGCATCATTATTTTAGGTAGACTGTGAAGTTAATTAAGACTTTTTTATTTTGCCTGATTTTACGCGCCTGGAAACCAGCTCTTCGGCTACATGTTCAGGACTGCAGCACAGTGGAGATGGGCTTTTATCAGCAACAGAGGAGGCATCTTTCTGTATTTAAAAACAAAACTTAGGCAAAAGTTTAAAATGAGCATAAAAGTAAAATCACATTCAGAATGGAAACGAATGGCTCGTCTTGTGTGTAATGTTACGAGAAATGTGAACCTGCTAACTTTACTTCTGATAGACCATATATTGTATCTCTCCACATACTGTATCCTTTATGCTGCTGCTACTTAAAGATGATTTTGTTGTAGTGGACTTCATCCCAGGTCACTGTTTTAAATTACATGAAACTCAACTAAACTGAATTGTGTATTAAAGTGTATTTTAAAATAAAAGTACAACACCTAAATAAAAACACATAAATCCCAGTTTAAGGATTTTTTTCTCATGACTTCTCTCATTACATTTGAGCAAATCCCTAATAAAATACAGTTAAACAAACTGTGATTGTACTTATACGTACTGTAAATGGACTGTGTGTTTATTATCTGTTAAACTGCAGATTATTTTTTCATTTATTTAATTTATCATTTGGCCAAAAAAGGATATTAAGTGTACTATCACATAAAGAGAAAAGCAACAGATCTGCACATTTGAGAAGCTGGAACCAGACAATATTTGACTTTGTCTTCTGAAAAATTCAGAAGAGTCACAGAATAATTTTCTGTTGATAAACTACAAGTTTCTGCTATCCACTCTGTGAACAAATAAACATTTAGATTTACATTTTAAAAAAAACCCAACTCTATAATAAATAAAATAGAGTCTGAACACACCGATACAGTACACACACACACACACACACACGTGGTGTATATTCATGAGAGCAGGACAGTGAATGTGTCAGATTTGGTTAGGGTGGTGTGGCTGAAGAGAGGGGAGGACAGGAGGACACCCTACAGTGACCACACAGTGATGCCCTACGGGTGCTCTGACTGGAAATGAGCAACACACACACACATACATTAGAGTGATTTTATTCAGTTATCATTGGAGGAGAATGGAAAGGCCTAGTGAATATACTTCATTTATACTTTATACTTCAATTGTCTCTAAACTGAGTTGTGATGTATGTGTCGCACTAGTAGTTTTGTTGTTTTGAGAGGAGGAAAAAGATTCCTATAGTTGATATTTGAGTTGGGTTGGAGATCTTGTATGTAATGTGCACCATAATGAACATCATGACCTGAAGACTTATTGTGAAGTGTGAAGATTAAGTGTTAGCATTTTGCACTGAAGGACACTGTCCACCAGGGACACATGATGATTTCGTTGTTGGCACCATTTAACATCAGAGTTACCAATAGGCCCAAAGTGATACAAAACATACATCTTTCTCCACAGTCTCCTTGCATTTTTCCCCTTTGCTTCTAGCTCTGAAACATGAAAATGTGAATTTATTCACAGTGTGTCACCCCATCTTTCTTTATTCCTCTGCATTTCCCCTCACCAAAATCCAGCCAGGGCTCAGGCAGTACGGCAAAGCATCTCCATCTTTTGTCTCTGTGGAGAGCAGGGGTTGTGTGGTTCCTAATTGCTGTGTGCCAAAGAGACCTTGAGAACCAATCAAAATGGCCAATCTCTGAAGACAAGCCAAAACTAATTTGTTAGTAATATACCACCCCACACCTCTCTGTCTCTCTTCCCTCTCTTGCTCAGTCTCCTGATGGCAGTGAAGAGTTCATTTTTGTGCCACTGGGGTCATGACCTCTTCCTCTCTTTTCCTCTCTCTTCCTCTGTGGCTTCACTGGGAGTTCATCTCTGATGCCTCTTTGGTCGTGACCTGGCTCCAAAAGATATGACGATGACAGTGGTGACAAGACTGGCAGAGGGAAAAAAAACAGTCTCCCTCTACTTATGAAATTCTGTGTGTTTCTGGATCTTCAGTCACTATCTTGTCCCTGTAGTGTGTGTGTTTTTGTGTGTGTGTGAGGGACACACCTCAGGGAGCGTGAGAGCAGAGCAGCTGTGGTCAGAGAGAGAACACACACGTTAGCTTTGGGTTTCATCCTTGGCTTGTTCAGCAGGGAATCTGGCAGCCTGCTGAGAAACTGTGTGTGTGTGTGTGCGTGTGTGTATTTGTCTGTCCTGTCCTGTTACACACCTCATACCTTTTGCTTTGTGACTATCTACAAGCCCTCTCTCTCTCACACACAGCTTTTCTCTCTCTGAAGATATGCAACTTCAAAAGGTAACTAAAAAGTATCTGTTTCACACAGTCAACAAAAGCATCGCTAAGAAAACACACACACACACATAAGCACACAACTTTCCCTGAGAACACACCTAGCACACTATCACTGCAGGACACAAAGCTTTCAAAGAATAGGAAAAAAAAACAATGACTCTTTTATATTGCAGTGTTACTGGCATTTATGCCTGCCAAAGCTTCCTTGAGGCAAAGTGGAGAGGAGGAAGTAAGGATAAAAAAGAATAGATTATCTTGTGAAAACCCCCATCATGTGTTGGTGTGTGTACACTAGGAGACAGATAAGATTGAAGGCGGGCTTGATTATTTGATTGAATTCACACAAGCTCCTGAGCTGCAGAGCAAGTGTGTTTCTCTCTGCGCTGGGTTTGATAGCTGCATTAGCTCACAGTTAGGTAGCCATGCAAACACAGTTGCAGGTCTGAGTGATGCAAGCTCAAAGCAACTCTGCTCCAAACTCCTTGTAAGCAGGTCACAGTCGCACACAGATAGCAACCAATGGAGGTGACCTGCGGCATGAAACCTCTGCTGATGACAGTGTTTGAAGGTGCCACAGTACATGTGCATGCAGGAGTGGACTCACTATCTGGAGTAAAAGAGCAAAACTGTAAAATATTTGTTAGAAGTCATATGCTAGAGTAAACTACTACAATAATGGCACCTGTAAATTAAACAAATCCTCTGCTATGTTGGCATATATATTTTTTAAAGCTCACTGGGTATTCAGTTTGGCAGCCTGTGGATCAGGAGGTAGCGCAAGTTGTCCAAAATTTGCAGGGCTGGTATGATCCCAGGCTCCTCTGGTCCACATGTTGTTCTCACATGTTGGTCCCAAGTGTCTTTGGGCATGACACTAAACCCCACGTTGCCCCTGGTGCATGTTCCTCACTTGTAAGTCGCAGTTTCTGCGAACTGACTACATGTAACAGGAAGTATGAAATTAATTAATGACTTTCCTATTTTGGCCTCTTTTGACAACAACAAAAAAATCCAAAAAAGTTTGTATATCAATGGATATATATAATTCTCCACATGTTTCATTGATATCAAAGATTTTCACACCAAATCTCCACCATGCATCACACAGAAAGATAGATTCTTCTCAGCCACAGTGCAGGCTGTTCATCCTCTGTTATCTTTATTGTCCTACGGTGTATTGGCACATAATGGCAGCTTGGGTGGTTCTCTCAAAGCAATGTACATCTGCAGATTGCATCAAAGGCCACTGAAGTGACTTCAGATCACAGTTTTAGTGAAGTCACCTGCAAACTTAGGCCAATTTCTTTGCAGCATAAGAGTAAAAAATTGAATTGCACACATACAGTAAAGAAACATAAAAAAATCTCTCATATCAAAGCAGGAAGTAGATAATTGGGACTAGTATTGATGGTAGTCAGAGTGATTTTTTTTCTGCCTGGAATTAGAGAGCTTGATTTGACAGTGAAAGAGTAATGAGAAAAAGTAAGATGAAGCATCTTTTAAAGGATCAGTTGAAATTGCCAATCTATTTTAATCTATTGTCACCTTGGGAGAGCAACGCTCCGTTTTTGTGTGGACTAATTGGATTTCAAAATGTATATTGAAAGAAGTCTAATTAGATATTCATCAAATGGGGAGGTACAATGTGAGCGTTTTCTCTTAATGCAGGTAACATTTCTTCTCTCCCAGCTCCACCTCTCTTTTTGTCCTTCTCCCCTACAAAAAAATCACTTGTTTAATGTTTCTCTGCCTCCTGCTATATGTCTGTGACCTTAATGGACAACTGAGCTGAAAACACATAGTGGATTAAATTACTATTTTGACAGGCTCAACTAACCTCAATGGTTTAAAAAAATACAACCATCACATAATAAAGGAGCCACTCAAGGCGTATTTTGTCTTCTTTCTGACCCCTGAGGGAGGCACTCCATTGTTTAATTTCTCAACGGTCAAGGGTCCCACACAGGGGTCACCAGAGGTCAAGACTGACATCATTGACTTCACGTCAGGTCAGCCCCTGTGGAGATCACCAGAGTGGATTTACACATGTGGGCAAAAAAGAGCTTAACTGGATGAATGTGTTACAAAGCATGCAACAATTATTCTTTTTGGTTTAATTTTTGTGATTTCTCATTTTTAGTGTTAGTGTTTTGGTAGTGCTGTTTTTTTATCAGTTGACTATAGGCTGTATCGCTGAAAATTTTAAGTCAGAGAATTTGTTAGATTGATTGTTTTGGAAATATCAGTTAGACAAAAACTTAAAATCTTATGACAACTACAACTACAAGGACTGTGGATTTAGTCTTCATCACTTAAAATGAAAATGTCTTGCAAAAAGTCTTACTTAGATGTAACTTGATTGATATGATCAACATGAACATGAGGAATCATTACAGCAACCAAAACATCTTTTAATGTATGTAAATATGGGCACCTGACATACAAATTGTGACACATCTTCATAGTCTTAGGAAGCAGAAGCGTTATCTCGTACTATGAGTAAGTACAATAACCTCATGCTTCATATAAGAACAGTTCCATGTTTCAGCATGTATAATGGTTCATGCTACCAGCCCTCTCTGCCAGGCACAATGGCTGTTTAAATGAGATTAGTCTTGACAAGTGAACTTCATCTGGTAAAAAAACTCCTTTTTATCTGCAAAGCAAACATTAGAGCCGCCCACCCGAATGAATACCTAACTCCTGAATTACCATAAGAATAGCTCAGCTGAGTACACTAATAATGCTTAAACCAACAGTGCAAAACACACACACACACACACACACACACACAAGCCTGCACACATACATGCACACCATCCACACTAATGAGTAGTTTCACTGTTTGAGACTGCTGCCCTGTTAGGGGTGGCAGCCACAGTGGCAGTGTCGCCGTGACGATGAGCACAAGGAATGCCGAGAAGCAAACAACATTGTTCTGCAGCGTCCATCCAGCTCCCCCCACCCTTAAATCTAGAAAGATGTCACTTGCAGTGTGTAAAAACTTCTCAAGACTTCATCAACCAGGAACAGTAGGACCTCTGCGGTTCCGATTTTCTTTATTGCTGAGGATACTTTTGGTCTCGAAAGGATCTGAACTTGTCTCTCCCATTGTTACTCTGTACTTGGAAGAATCTGAGCTCCTACCCTCTCTACTGTTCTACAGATGCTCTCCCAATGCTCCATCTGAGAAAACCCTGACATTTCTCCACCCAATCACCCTGCAAACTCCGCTCTAATGGCGTCCACTCCCATGGGTCTGGGACCTCTAAAGCTCTAGACAGGAGACCCAAAAACCATCCAATGCCAGACCCCCTTTGTCTCCCTCCATTGCTCCTCACAGTTCCCCCCTTAAACCTACAAGACCACAGGGCCCAGGCTGACCAGGGCTGCAGTGGGGTGCAGAGAGCAGGCCGTTGGTTCCCAGGACTGCAGCGCACTTGTCATGTAAATGAAGAAGTCACAACCAATTAGAGTAATTGCAGCGCATCGTCCTGTCTTCGCCACAGCTACTGAGCTGAGGAGGGGCATGGGAGAGAGAGAGGGAGGGAGATAAAGGGAAGGAGGGGATGCAAAGAACCAAAATGTGACAAGGATGAGAGCAGGGAGGAAGCAATGCAGTGAATTAGCGTGGAAATAAAGAAGGAGGGAAAGAAGGGGAAGGTGAATTATACAGATCAATGATGGAGAGACAAGTACGGTTACATTTGTTACAAACAGATGAAGAAGATAAAAAAAACATTTTTTTTCTTCTGACATTATCAATTTGGTTAACACTTATTTTGCAATGCAAGGTTTTACAGGCAAAGCATTCATTAAGGTCATAAAAAATGATACATTATTAGAATTTACACAATCCAACAATATTTGCAGTAGTCAGCTACCATATTAAACTATAACTAGCAGGTTATCGTCTTAATAATTTAAGGCTGTCCTCAGGGATATATTGACTTTACCGTTAATAGTTTTACTTTTATCATATTAGCATGAACCTTTCTACTTTATGATGGAGAATTTTTCCCTTATGTTGCAATTTTTTCTTGGGCTTTCTACTTTTGTCACTGCTGTCACATGAACAGTATTTGTCGTCTGTTAACACAAATGTGAACAAACACACAGAAATGCACAAACAAGCACAGCAAATATAGAGCTGTTATATTTGCTTTATGCACATGAGAAGGAGAGTAATAGTGATTCAGTAAGGACAGTATGTTTCTTCACAAGTGCATGCCAGAGTGTGTATGTGTTTGTCTGTGTGTGAGGGGAGAGTGAGGATGAGTGGGTGTTTCACAGCAGGTGGTAGGGGCTAATGGAACCCCCTCTGGCCTATCAAGCGTAGGGGGTGATGTTGTGAGTGTATGTGTGTGTGTCATGATGGCAGTCTTGTATCTTTGCAGACAGAGCAGAAGCAGACCCAGAGAAGTAAACAGGATCTGTTGGCAAAGGAAAACATGAGACGGAGAAAACTCTGGTTTGTTTTCTGGTAAAACTAATAAAATAGTGCAGCATAAGTGAAGGATTGAAAGTATGTCAGAAAAAAAGGGATTCAACTAGAAGGGAGTTTGCGTGAAAGTGGATGGAGAGACGGAGAAAGAATGAGAGATGGCCAAAGAGAGAGACAACTATTGGGCCGGAGGCTTCAATCTCCACCTCTGTGGCCAGTCAGCATGTAATGCAATGCCTCTCATCCATCCATTCATCATCCATCCCTCCATCCATCCAACCATCCATCAGAGCTCTCAGTCTGTGGGCTTCAGCATAAAGCTTCAGTACCTGAGGCACCATATACGGCAAACACAGCATGGTTATTAAAGTCATGGAGTGTTTGTGTGTGTGTTAACATGTGTTTGCGTGTGTCTGAATAAAAGCCACTTGTAATGTGC
This sequence comes from Sandelia bainsii, assembly GCA_032362345.1. Taxonomy (NCBI): domain Eukaryota; kingdom Metazoa; phylum Chordata; class Actinopteri; order Anabantiformes; family Anabantidae; genus Sandelia; species Sandelia bainsii. The sequence goes on from JAUMHL010000030.1 coordinate 7,706,748, forward strand.
ACTGATACCCAAGAGGTCTTCACTAAGAGAATGCCACCTTTAGATCCCTACCTCCCCCAATCCCTCTGAGAGGAACCTATACTTCATTTTAAGACACACACTTGCTCTCAGTACTTATACAAAACACATTTAAACAAAGCAGAGCAGCTGAGCTTTGTCGGATACATCGTGCAGACTGAAGCGCCAACAAAAAGACAATAACATGGCTCATGTCTCCTATAGTTTTCTTGACTTGTGGGTGATTGTTTTTGCTGCTATCAGTTTGTCACAGATAGGTTGAACCACAACAGTAAAAAGTCATTCAAATTGGAATAAACCATGTGTAAATACTACAGTACCCATGTGTCTCAGCCATTGTTGCTAAGAAAAAGGAACCGATCAGAAACACAAATTTGAGTACTAGCAAATTCATTGAAATTCACAAAAGAAATGTGGCGCCATAGTTTTTTATGCAAAAAACTATGGCGCCACATGTGCTCCAGATTGTGTTTCATCATCTTTAGTACATGATTGCACAAAAATAAGACTTTAAATCTAACTAGTGATTGGATATGGTGTCTCGTCTTACTTTGTGCTTTATTATAAAATACATAGACACACACACACACACACACATCTACATACATGCAATATTTGGTATTTCTCAATCCATCATTTTTTAATGTTGTGTGAATATTCCCACACAGCACTTGGTTGTGTGTGTGTGTGCATGTGCACCAGAGGCCTCTCCCAAGAAGAAGTGAAGATTCAATATGTCTGCCCCTCCATTTAAGCACTGAAACATTCATGGCAACCAGCACAGACTGGGACACATGCACACACACACACACACATGCACACACACACATGCAAACACCTGTGAGCTACAATTGGTGGAAACATTGCTCTAATTTTGCAGCTGTATTGTAAGGCTGCACAATAACCACATTGAATAAATGTTTTTTTCACTGCAGAAGGGTTTTGCAGGCAAATATCAATGAATTAATTTCAGATTTATGTAAAATTAAAAATTTGAAAAAGATACTGATGATAATATTCAGCCCTTCATTTAGGACACTATCTTAGTGTCTTCTGTTCCACTGCACATTGGCCCAGCAATGACTGGAGTGTATATGTTTCTCCTCTTATGAATTATGAACACAGTTAGCTCTTTTGTTTATGAATTATTACTGATCCGCCTGCCTCCACAGGATAGTTGCTGGAACAAATGCATTTACACTGTAACTAATCGCACTATTGCCTTTATATTTTCATACATATTTGTTTTATCGAGAGCAAGTTGTTTGGGGTCGAGCACAAAACAAAACAACTCATTTCAGAAACACGCTTTTCATTAGGAGGAAACAAATGTTTATTTTACAAGTACTTTGAGAGGAGTCATGAATAAATATGGTGTTTGTCTCTGAGGTAAATAAAACAACAATGCAGCAGCAGAACAGAAGAGATGGAGATGCAACAGAGATGTGGTTTGGTTCTCTGTGGACTTCTGGTCACAGCTGAAGAGGAGAGCGCAGGCGTAAAAACGATTTCCAGTGTTGGTGATAAGATTCACAGAAAATGACATGGGGACAGCAACTATTCTATAAATACAATCAGAAATGCGGGAGTGAAGTGAGAAAGGCATGATGGGGGGTGATTCCACACAAGAGAAAAAATAAAAAAGTAAAACAAAAACACAGAATTCATGAATATGGAGCGTCTGTTCCTTGTGATTTAAATATTCATGACATGGCGATTAGTATGTCATAACGGCATTATCAGCTTCAGCTGCCAAAAAATGAGAAAACTCTGGCTTGATTGATCTCATCAGGACATCATCAATAATGGATAACTCCAATCATAGTACTGGGAGCACACACTCATATACAAGCAGGCATGCACGAGCACAACCCGACATGCACAAACAATTATGACACAATCTGTAATTTAAACCTGCTGTTAAATCAGACTCACGCCCAGTGCAAACACATCATCACACCACGATTCACCTTCTTTGGTTTCTAAGTGAGAAAATATTTATAAAAAATTATCTTTCTTTTTAAATGCACTAATTGAGCTCTACAGGCTGAAGTACTGTAAACTCGCAAATTAAAACTCAAATAATGACAACACTCTATACTGTAAGCTGTTGCTGTTGAGTGTGAACAGATCTCTGGACCTGCCCAATGTGAACATAAATGAATAATATGAGAGAGAATTGATTGACCCAAGTAGATAATAGACCCTAGAATAATTAGATCTGGTCACTTGAGTAACCCCAAGCAGAGAGAGAACTGCAACACTTGCAGCACAAATGATGCACCACCAATTTGTGAGCACCTACAAAGAGTTGCAATGTGTCTATTTTTTTCCTTGCACTTCACACACATCATTTGCATGTCAAAAACTTTTTCTCTTACAAATGTTATGATGCACCATGTGATCAGAGCTGATTGTGTTCACATGGATTCACTGAATCATTAGAGATATTGACACAGGAATAGGAGTCTACACTTTTGACTGAAATAATACACTTTGCAGTCATTGTTTTCAAAGACAAGATGTTTTCACTGACACTTAAAACTTCATGTCTATATTTGACAAAGCCTACCCGGAGTTAATCCTAGTATTATTATTATTACTTTACTCTTGTGTAACACTGTTGTTTTGTTTGTATGTCCAAATAGTTTCTGTTAACATTACCAGAGAATAGGCTTTTGTGATGATGACTAATCTGTGTTTGGCAAACGAAGTGCTATCTCAGATAACTAATATGGATAGCGTTACTGAAGTGTAAACCTCTCCAAATCCTATAAACAACTGCAACGCCACCTGCTAAATCTATTGATGTTTTTTTACCTTTTCCTTGGCTGAAACACGCTGCTATAGGTAGTAAGATAGTTAGCCAGACAACCAAACAGTTGCATATCATGTTAAAGCAGATAAACTCTATTCATTCCAATCTATTCATGCACTTTTTTTCCACTTTAAGGGAGGCGTCACCCTCCAATATGTTCTTAACCCACACACATAGCTTCAAGACATCCAAAACCTGCTGTGCCAGCTAAATGATGATGGTGAGTAAAGACAGATATTTAAAAATGGTCAGTTATTCAGCGCAAATAATAGTTTTGTCAAAGAGAAAAACCCAGAGAAGGACTGCACTTAACATACTGTGCTGTGTAAAAATATTTGCTTCCTGATTTTTTTTTTAATTTTGCATATTGGTCAGACTTAAATGATGATGATCATCAAACAATTTTTAATATTATACAAAGATAACCTGAGAAAGTACAAAATGCACTTTTTTAAATGATGATTTAAGTGAAAATAACTGTCTAAACCTGCCTATGTGAAAAAGTAATTGCCCCCCCTTGCTAAATCATGAATGAACTTTGATTAACCTCCTGTGGCTGCCCACTGCTACCCCCCAAGGGTGATGGGTTAAATGCAGAGATCAAATTTTGTTGTAAAATGTAAATGTGACCAGTGACAATAAAGGGTGATTATTATTATTATCTTGGAAAGCTGATTTCAATTTCACTTGCCACACCCAGGCCCGATTAAAGAAATTTAAGAACACCTCTGAATAACTAAAAAAAAATCCGGACGTAAATCTGTGGCATCACCTTAAACAGAAAAAACCCTCCAATGTGGCTAAATTAAAACAATTCTGCAAAGAAGAGTGGGCCAACATTCCTCCACAGCCACGTGAAAGACTCATTGCCAGTTATTGCAAATGCTTGATTGCAGGGGGCGACAAGTTTAGGGGGCAATTATTTTTTCACATAGGGCCAGACAGGCTTGGACAGCTTTTTTCCCTTAATAAATTGCATTTTGTATTTACTCCAGTTTTCTTTGTGTAATATTAAAATTTGTTTAATGATCTTAATCATTTAAATGTGACTAATATGCAAAAAAAATAAAAAATCAGGAAGGGAGCAAATACTTTTTCACAGTACTTGTACATAAAAGCAGCCACTGTTTGAGACTTGATTTAATTGCAATGATGAAAACATAGTTACTCTACAGTACACAGAAATATACTTGAAACACAACAGTCACAAATGAAGGTCAATTTCTCTTTTACATCAACAGCTTTTGAAAACATTCAGACCTGTTAAGACTCTGCACTGAGCAGGGCACCCATTACACCAAAAAGATGTCAAAAATGACAAACACATAATGAACCTGAAGAGCCATTTAGAAACATGTTAGTGAAGGGATGTTTGCTGCTGTTGCTTTGCCACTCTCTCTACTCCCTCTGTCACCTGAGGACACAATCTAAAACAGACAGATCAGGGTGGTTTGGTAAGAGAAATGTCTGTCCACATGTGTGAGTGTGTCATGTGTATACAGGTATGGAGAGGAGTTTTAGGATTAGACTGGTGGATGGGTCTTTCTTGTAAACTGCTCCATTTGTGCACAGAGTTCTCGTGAGTGTCTTGACAAACCTACGTGTAAAGCTCACTTGTATGCTCTTATTTGAACCTCTTTCTCTCCCTGACAGCCAGAGTTGCTGTCTCAGTCTTCCTCCATCTCTCTCTGTCTGAGCCATACAGTAGGTCCTACTGTACTTAGATGTTATAAAATGTATATGAACATTCCCTTCAAGCCACAGCAAATTTTTCTTCTTGAAGTTAAAAGAGCTGAAATGATAAAATATCATTGAAAACAGAATGATGATACAGAGACTTTGTACATGCCAAGTGCATTTTTCATTTTTCATGAAAAAGTCAAAAAAAAAAAAAACCCGCTTCAGTCTGGTTGCTCATTTTAGACTGTGCTCTGTCGCCTCGGGGGCTGAAGGCAACGCTTAGAGAGTGTGTAGCTTCACTACAGCTGGGCCTCTTTGCCAGGCCACACACACAGAAATGGCTGGATACAAACATCAAGAATATATTTGCATCAAACTCACTCTTGTTCTTGTGATTAATTTAGTCATTCACAATAAAACTACCTTTCTGGGAAAAGATTACAAAGACATTTTCCATCCAGATGGCCAGTAAAGTGACTTTTCTTGTATAGTGTCTTGTAAAGTGGTGAAAAGTAGAAGTGATTTTGCTCTTGTACAATAGAGCAGGTGTCTTGTGTTAGAGAAAGTGTATCCACACACACACACACACACAGGCATAGCTGTTACACACATTGTATTCAATGGCACAAAAACAAGGAAATAGGAGTGTTTTCATCATCTCTCTTTACTAATGCTGCTTTTGTTCATGTTTAGGAAACGATATCAGACCTGGTCTCATGTTTCCTATTCAGATTCAGTCTATGATCCCAGTGTTCATTCCTGTGTCTTAGACATTATGTTTATATACAGATAATTTGAATTAGAAATATAATGCAGCCTGTAAAATTCACTACTCCACCCTGTGATGTCATGTGACCCCTTCCAGTGTCGTAGGTTCAGCTATATGCTATGAAGAATTGTGTGTCTGTGTGTGTGGCTGTTAATGTGCATACAGTGTGCCATAGTCTTGTTTTTGTTTGTGCTGTCCGCTGTGATCATGATTCTCAGTACTGAACTGACTTGTCAATGTGTACGTGCTTGTGCGGGCCGGCAGTCTGTTTGCTGTATTTCCATGTGTCACATTGACTCATCAGTGTGCTTGTCATTGCCATAGCGACATATGCCCGCTTCTTGGCTCCCTGACTGACAGCACCATTGCCGTGGTGAAATCCCAAGGATGTTGGAACAAATCACACCACTTCCTCTTCCTTCCTCTGAGTACTAGTCAGCATGTCGCTCTTCTTTTCCTCTCTTGTTCCTCCCTTGTTCTGTTTATGAACTACAAGCTTTAGTAAAAGAAAAACAGGCCAGAATACTGTGTACGATTTAATGTCAGAAACTGTTTAAGAGGAAGGTTGGTTGAAGGAAGCAGGTAAAAGCCAAGTGATTTGCTCACTTTCCATTGTTTTTGGTTTTCTTGTCTGCATACACCATAAAATGTCTGTTTGTTGTATGTGTGTAGACGCCAGTAGCTGCACATTTTTCTTCCTCCTGTGATCTTAAGGTGATGTTGTGGTGGCGCAGTCTCCATACATCCCAAGACCTCATCACAATTGATTTCACACTGAGTCAATTCCTTCATTTCAAAACACACTTCCTGAAGAAAACAGCAAACTTGTTTCTGCTCGTGAAGCAACAGTGAAAAGACCACAGGACTTTACAGACAGAACTGAACTCTGGAAATGTAACGACATGAATGTGTTAGATTTTGTTGATAATAGAAGAATATTTCTGAGAAAAATACTGCTTGGGATCTGATTTGATGTGAACTCTAACCCTGATGCAGATGTTAGCTGTAACCTTGGAGATGGTGGATGGTTTCATCTAACTGAGATCTAGCTGAGATGGACATGTCTCTGCTTGGAACCTTTAACAACATTTCAGATATGTGTCCAGTCCGTTTCGTCTCCCAGTAAACATTCAATGTTCACTGGCTGAGTGTGGAATTGAAAAAGAAAAGAAACTGTTGTATTAGTGTGATGAAGCTTCACTAAAGGTGTTGAAGGCACTGGTGGTCTTCTTGTATTAAAAAGTGAGGTTGGTCAGTTTGTAAAGAACAAACTGAAACCTGGCAGAAACGAGGTGATGAATATTCTTTGAGAGAAGGTAAATAATATGAAATTTTTCTTCTTGCATCTGCACACAGACATTCAACATGTAAGCAGCTGAATAAAGACAAAATATCTGAGAATTGGTTGTCAAAACATGTTAATAATGAAAGGCGTACGTAGTAGGAGAGGTAGTTGCTGAATTTTTCCATGTAACTGGTTTGTACATTTTGCAAATAATGTCAAAAAATGAAATTAATATTTTCATTGTAATTACAGTACCTGTACAAGCTATGAAAACAAATATTCTGTGATGACAAACTATACACTTGTTATATCAATAAATTCAGACTGTGATTGTGTCTGCGTAGTTCTTTAGAGGCTGCTTTGAAGCTTTAGCTCACATCACATGATCTTCATTGGTATTTGCACAGTTGTCATGAAAGTGTAGGTGTTTAAACTTCCATTATTTCCATTATGTTTACTATTAATTATTCACTGTTGGGCTGCACAGTAGAAGGTCTCAATGAACAAATGACAAGATACGGTGACATAAAGAACATTGTCTAGGTGCTGATTGGCTGGATAAACACGGGCAGTAAGATGATTGGTCAGAAATTGTGACATCAGAATTATGAATGTAAGGACTTGGCAGCAGGGAAAAGTAGAAACAGAGAAAATTTAAACAGAAGAGAAATAAAGAGAGCAGAGCAGAACATGAGGGAAACAATCTTCCTTTTTGAGCTTTTGCCAAAGCTTTGTAAAAATGAATGTGACATTTCAACCCTAAGTGAGACATAATAATACAAACAACAAACATAATTATATTGTTAGTCACATGTTAAAGCTTGACAGCCATACAAGAGATCCTGACTGCAATAGAAATGTGCTTGGGCATGGAATATGTTTTGCTTCAGATCTGCATGAATAAACTCGATAAAAGCTACAGTATTATGTTTTCATTTTCAAATATTGTATGAGGTGTATTGGCAATAAGACAGAACCGCTGCAGAAAAAATTACCATCACAATGGATTTACAAGGGAATTGTTAATCAGTTGTAATCACTTACGTAGCAACAAACAGTATAAAGATGCTCTGAAAAAAACATACGTAGTTCAAAAGTGTGGCCAACAAGTCTACACAAATGAAAAGTGCAGCACTGCAACCACTGCTCCAATAATAAATAAAGAAATTAACAATAACAAACACACACACGTATTGTACTTAGTAATATACAATGAAATGAAAAAATTATGTGGGAACAAGCTCAATGAGAAATAAGCACTTTACAAATGTTTCAACGTAAATTATTTTATGTTTTGAATTTTTAAATTCAACATCCATAATAGAAACTAATGCCAAGAATAAAAAGTCACACAAGAATTATTTCTCACTTTTATCTCTGTGGACTTGACCATGGAGCCATGATGAACATATGTATATTATTGTTTTAATAGAGGGTTTATTCATTAGCTATGATATTCACATGAGTAAATGTCATGGAAAGTCTCGTAAAATTTAAATTTTTGTGTTTTCATCCTGTTTTCTGTTGAGATCCACAATCGAGTGCGTCTTCAGTGACACAAAGAGTGTGTCTGCAGCTCTCTAATGGGAGAACAAACTGTGTGAAGAGACAAAATGTCACCAGGCGGTCCCCACTCAGCCACCTCCGCACTCAGGGCATACTTAGCATTTAAACACACCCCTGTCCCCAAAAAAGGCATGCTAATATTTAGCACCAGGGGGAAGAGAGAGAAAGGATGCACAGACGGGCTTTCGCTAGGCAGGCGACAGATTCAGTCAGCCCTGTAGTGGAACCATGGGGAAGTTTTTAATTCCTCCACCCTTATGGTTCATTTGTCCTCCAGATCCCCCATGTTAAGCTCTGCAATGACCACTCATGTGTGCACGGCTGTTGAATTATTACCAAGAGAGATAAGGGAAGAAGGAAAGATGGAGAGACAAGGAGGGAGGCATGGAGGTGAGATGAGGAGGAGACACACAGGGAGCAAGGAGATGTGAGAGGGGAGCTCAGAGTGTAGCGGTGAGGACGAGAGGTGTGGAAATGTAGTGGAGAGGTGAGAGGTGAGGTGAGGATTAAGGGGATCAGAAAAATGAGGTGAGAAGAGGTGGAAGAGAGATGGAGGCAGGGTAAGAGATAAAGGACTGGACAGTGAAAAGGGTTGTACTTTGTAGTAATAATTAGTCACTGCTTTGGATTTGTTTTTCACTGCTGCTACACCCCAGAAAGTAGAAAACGTCACTTCTACCCCACAAGGAGACTTCATTTTCTTTTTGGAAAAAGAAGAATTAAATTTGTGGGCTCAAATATTGTGCCACAGCTGAATAATAAAAGAAACAAAAACACAATATTTTAATGTTGGTAATGGCATTGATTATGAAAGTATGAGTGAAATCAACTATTAGTATGAGTATGTCCTGTTATAAGAAAAAGCCACATGATTTTGCAGCCAAGTGTGTCCCCTATTCAACAGTTGATAGATAGATAGATAGATAGATAGATAGATAGATAGATAGATAGATAGATAGATACAGTGGTGTTAAAGTGTTTGCCCCCCTTCGTGATTTGTGTTTTGTCACACGTAAATGTTTCAGATCATTAAATACATTTAAAGATTAGACAAAGATAACACAAGTAAACACAAAATGCAGTTTTTTAAATGAAGGTGTTTATTATTAAGTGGAAAAAATCCAAACCTACATGGCCCTGAGTTCAATTTCTCTAGCCACACCCAGGCCTGATTACTGCCACACCTGTTCTCAATGAAGAAATCACTTTAATAGGACCTGCCTGACAAAGTGGAGTAGACCAAAAGATCCTCAAAAGCCAGATATCATGCCACGATCCAAGGAAATTTAGGAACAAGTGAGAAACAAAGTAATTGAGATCTATCAGCCTGGAAAAGGTTATAAAGCCATTTCTAAAGTTTTGAGACTCCAGCGAACCACAGTGAGAGCCATTATCCACAAATGGCAAAAACATGGAACAGTGGTGAACCTTCCCAGGAGTGGCCGGCTGACCAAAATTACCCCAAGAGCGCAGCGATGACTCATCCAAGAGCTCACAAAAGACCCCAGAACAACATCCAAAGAACTGCAGGCCTCCACCATAAGAAAGAGACAGGGCAAAAATGGCCTGCATGGCAGAGTTCCAAGAAGAAAACCACTGCTGAGCAAAAGGAACGTAAAGGCTTGTCTCAGTTTTCCCAGAAAACATCTTGATGATCCCCAAGACTTTTGGGAAAATACTCTGTGGACTGACAAGACAAAAGTTGAACTTTTT
>JAUMHL010000030.1:7716696-7730586 GCA_032362345.1 Sandelia bainsii
GCAGTTGTTGCTGCTAAGGGTGGCCCAACCAGTTATTAGGTTTAGGGGGCAATCACTTTTTCACACAGGGCCATGTAAGTTTGGATTTTTTCCCCCCTAAATAATAAACACCTTCATTTAGAAACTGCATTTTGTGTTTACTTGTGTCATCTTTGTCTAATATTTAATTTGTTTGATGATCTGAAACATTTAAGTGTGACAAACATACAAAAAAATAATAAATCAGGAAGGGGGCAAACACTTATTCACACCACTGTAGATAGATAGATAGATAGATAGATAGATAGATAGATAGATAGATAGATAGATAGATAGATAGATGTAACTTCTCTTATGCAGCATCTATACCTTTTCTATAGATGTAAATGGTGAATAGTACAGCATATAAATGGTGTTGAAAGATGATCCTCTTCTCTTCAGCAGCCAACTGTTTCTTTCTCTGTACAGACTGAGACTAATCACATCTTTATCGTTTCTCTGGGACACTGACAGGACCTGCCGCCGAGTCACATACTCACCAGACTGTTGTACTACTCCTGTGTTCTGTGATAAAGACATAATTGGGTTAGAGAGATGCAATACAATCAAGAGTTGTTGACATCACTACACAGTGACAGGTACCTGGGTGTGCAGAGCATACACACAAACACATGCACGCACATATGTATGTGCAGACCGCTGATACTGTACATTTGTTGTGTGCACATGTGCTGTGAAGGCACTTTGTTTTTTTTTTACACAATCATGCATACAATAAAATATGTTGCTGCCATTAACAAAAACACAAATTTACACACACACTTGCACGCATACATACATACAAGTCAGAAACAATGAGTGCACTGATTAGTCTGGAAATGTGAGTGAGTGCGAGTGTGTATTTGTGCGTACGTGTGTGTGCAGGGGTATCCTCCTCTGGGAGAAGCCAACTACTGTATACCCCCTTCTTACCACCACACACATACACTCACACAGACACTTACACAGTGTCTGGGGGGGTACAGTAAGCCCTGGCGGACTTGTAGAAAGGCCTGGATTGTTCATTAATAAAGAAAAGATGAAAAAGGCGGAGTGAGGTGGAGGGCTGTGTGTGTGTGTGTGTGTAGAAAGGGGGGACAGGGAGAGTGGAAAGAGAAGGGGAAGAGAGAGAGGGAGGGAGGATGAGAAGACAGAGGAGGGGGTACACAGTATTAGACAGTTATTAAATAATCATCTGTGTTGCGCTCGTTTACTTCCTCCCCTCTTCCTCCCCTCTTCCTCCCCCTCTTCCTCCTCCACCTTCTCCTACAGCACTAGCGGCCACAACACCTGTCACAACTCATCACCCTCACATACACACATGCACAATGGGAAAGAGTACAGAATGAATCAAAAATAAAGGCATCCACAAATTATATGTGCACACAGGGTCTTATAAAATATATAAACACGTATATAACAGGAGACACTCATACGTGCTTTGGTAGACAAATATGTTTATAAAACACACATCTGAGCTGCATGACTGTGAGAACAAGGGTGTGGAGTGAGCTATAGGGTGTGTTTTAGGAGGCAGAGAGGCTGTCAAATTAATTTCCACTACACAGTGTACAGCTGCCCGCTCACTCTCATCACCCTCATTCCCATGTGTCAGGTAGCCACTGTCCAGCCCAGGTAAATCCTGAATGACACGGACTGGTCGCAGACTCTGGTGACCGACTCCATGAAGTGTCTGCACTGATTATGAAACAGTGTGAATACTGTCATCAAAGAAATCCATTCAAATAAAGACACAGATGGTCACATATTGTCTTATGATAGTCAACAAGGAGACATTTTTTTTGGTCATTTTACATTCATTAGATTCAGATAATTTGGATGATTGCTGGCTTGTTTACAACCTCTCTCTCTGATCTTCTGACTGCTGGTGTTTTTTTGCCCCATTAGGCTTTGTTGCATTTCCACATCTGAGCTATTACTTTAGTGCATGCAATGCTATTTTAATACAAATTATAGCAATAATTATGAAAATGAAAGACTGAACTGGGATTATCCTTTCAAGTGCAGCACAGTACATAGACACAAATGCACACCAAAATGGTCATAATTAGAAACTGTTATATTTTTAAAGATATTTTTTTCTTTTGTATTTTTATAGATTTGGCTATTATACTTACTGTATTGGAAATGATAACTTTTGCTCCTTTTTAAAATTAGAATACCTTTGTGAGCACAGTTTCATTGTTCAGAATTTAAAGCATGCAAAGCTTCTTTGCCATGCTGCAGTTACTAATGACATTTAAAGTAAGCTTTTTCAACCTTGCTAGAGACAAACAAATGGACAAAGAACCTAGATAAATGAGGCGCAGGACCTGAAAGATGTCCAACTTTTGTCCAGCACCAGGAAGTACCTAAGAATGATGGACTGATTTTTATAAAATACCATCACTCATCTTTAACCTGTTTTTCAAGATGTTGCTGTCAACAGGTAAAGCAAAGGTAAAGTATATCTGTTTTTTAGTGAACCCCTACAAAGAGTATATAAAACTATTAAATTCCAATATACTTCAACAAAAACATTTTATCCTAAGCAAGTAAGCCACCACACAGCTGATTTAATTTAGTGCTATTTAGTCCATCTGGCTATACCACAGATAACCACAGGCATACTGTACATGCATGTCCACATATACACATCTATGTTGGACGACGCACATACAACACATAATGCACTTATGGACATACACACTGACAGTTTCAGCACACACTAACCAACATACAGCCTCCAAACCAAACTTACACAGAGGCACATTATGTACAGTATAATTACAATCAGCCATATGGCCATAGACACTGATGGTCAGGCTGACAGAGTTTTGCTGTGAGGAGAAATAATACAGAGCACACACACACAGCAGAATAAAGATTCAATTAGTGTTGCTGTAGATTCATCGATTTATACTCCTGGGTGCAGCCACAGGGCCTGCTAGTGAAATCCAGCGTACAGGCCAGTATGGCTGGATAATATGACTTTTGTTAATGATAGTCAGAAAATTGTGCCTTTATACAGCAGGAGGTAAACAGGATTCTGGTTTGTGTCTGCTGGGAATTGTCCATTGATTTTGTCTCCTGTTTTTGTAATGATTATAATGTTGCTGGATACAATCAATCAGACAGAGAGTTTTGTGGATATGGTGTCCTTATGTGAAGAATGTGAAACCAAAAAATTTCAGACCATGGGATTTGAGGGTGATACATGATTCTCATTAGTGCACAAGTTTAAAGATAATTATGTTCTTTGCTACAATTATCGATTAATCATAACTGTGCTTAAGGGAACATACAGCCCACGTGTTTTAGCTGATTAACTACATATGATATTTACTTGAAGATATAGTATCTAAAGTTTTTTCAAATATTTCTTTGCAAGAAATGGAGAGATGCTGTTGAAGAATGTTTGCCATCTCAGTTTATTGTGATAGCATGCTAACATTTGTAAAGGGATAGGGATAAGTGATTACAATTTCCAAATGGCCATGTGTATCTAATTTCAATGGACTTTTCAAGGCACTTTTTACTCAGTTTTATAAATATTTTTTTCAGTATTTTAAACATATCTGTGACATTTTATTCACAAAGTATGACAAAGCTACCCTGCAAGTTTGCCAACTGACTTTTTTCTCTGCACAATGTACATAGTCGCACCCACTCACTCAGGTTGTCAGTGAAGTCCTCTGCTCTGCTCAGTACTATGTGTTCAGCGTCAATATGTTGTGTACAAGGAAAATTTACTTTGTTTTCTTTCCCTTAAGAAGGAAGCTTTTAGCTTTTGGGGGACAGAAACAGTTTTACTCCAGTGGTCTGTTGACAGCACTGTAGAATGGTAGCCACACTCTACTATGGTTTATTGCATACAAATGAGCAACAGAAAAGAGATAGGTGTATGACTGGGAAGTTTCAAAAGTTGACTGTTCAAATGGGGCTATGATTTGTTTATGTGTTGGCAGAAGTACATGGTGGTGCTCATTCAGTGTGCGTTTCGGTCATAGCTCTGCCTGCCAGCAGAGGTTGCAGGAGGTAAAACAAAAACCTTTTAGACAGAGGGTCAGAAGAGGTACTGCATAAAGGCAGATTATAAGAAAAATCCCTGGATATCCAATTTCACGTTTAACTGTGACATCACAGCAGGCACAGTTTCAACACCACTGAATTCAAAATATTACAGAACTTGAAGACCCAGGAGATAGAGTTTAGTAATTTGACTGCTATCACCTTAATTTTTTTCTCATAGCAGCTCTTTAATAGATGAACATGTCATTTCAACTCCAAAGAAGGATTCATCCTCTGTGGACGCTGAGCATCTGTCATAAGTTTAGTGTTAGTCTATGTTGTAAATTTTTTTACATAAAGGACAAGTGGACACCTTGACCTGCTGATGGTGCTACACTGCTGATTTATCATCACTGACAATTTAGCAGTGACTCCTTGAACTGCCTCACATCTCCTTTAACAGTCAGAGATAATTTCTACTATTTACTCAGTTAATTCTATTTAAGAGGTGTCCATGAAGCCAGCTCAGATGTCCTGTTTGCTTTGTAAAGCTAAGTGAAAAAAACAACAACAAAAAAACAAGTAGAACATAAAGTAAATACATTGTATGGACACATATAAACTCTTGAAGTTTCTTGGCAGCAAACAAACAAGAAAACATAAGCATACACACAACAGCTACTGTATCTGTAGAAACAGAAAAGCCAGGATGTGATTATTGGAAAGAATGAGATTCTCCGTCTACGTAAAATAATGAAAAGGAAATATTCATATTAGGGGAAAACAAACTATTGAAAAGCTGCTCATTAATGCTCATAAATAAATGCAAATCGTCTTAATTAGTTCGAGGACCTTGGGTGCCTCTGAGCTTCTTCTGTTCCTCTTTCTTTCCTCTCACTTGTTTTTTTCCCTGTTGTTTGTTTTTTTGCCGCTGTTGTTGTTTTTGAAGTCCGTTTCCCCCTCTGTCTCCTCCTCTTCTTCTTTGCTGCCATTCGTCTCTCACTTCTCTCCTCCCCTCTGGTTTGGTCGTTGGACTTGTGTCTCATGGTTATTTCATCACTGCCTAGTTGACCTGGCCTAACCCTCTCTGCATACCCAATCTAGAGGAGTGTGACTGGGAGGTTTGGGTGGAGCGGATGGGTGGTGGTGGGAGATTTAGGGATTCCAGTGAAATTTTTTGGCATCTCAGGCAGATATGAGCTGGAACCAAGCTCTCACAGTGAAGTAGGACTGCTTCAGAAAAACTAGAAATCACCCACATTAGCACTGGGAGTGTGACAGATTTCACGTGCTGCATCTGAGTAATACTTTGAAAACATAGCGTCAAAGAACATTGCAAGAATCCTAATTTGGATATTTTTTGATAAAAGAGAAACGTTATTAGCTTTTTCATGTTTAATGTCTGCAAAATGTTCTTTAATTGCTAAAAAAATAAGTGAACAAACTATATTTTATCAGTCAGGCTGTCTGCAGAGATATGGTTGTCTACAGTTATGTTGAGTGCAACAGTGCAGACTGGGCCTTGGGGCTTATTTGGGTACAACCAACTACTGTGACACATGCTGCTGTGAGAGGGAGATGTAGACTGGAAGCCTATGTTGTCACTTGGTCTACCTGCTGTTATTAGATTAGGGACACCTAATTGGTCTCTGGTCTATCTGTGATATCTTTATGGACCTCTAATGGGGCTTTTTGCTTAGAGAGAAGGATGAGAGGAACAGATAATTGGTCCTGAGGTGCTACACAGGCGCAGAGTCGCTGCTATGCTCAATTTGCAATTTACCAGGAGATCTCACACCTATTCACTTTAACAAGGTGTTGTAAATCACAGTGCTCTGTGCTCAACAGGGAAAACACTATGCAAAATACAGTAGACTTGTTGTTTTCATTCATTTTGAACTGAAAATATTTTGTGGTAACCAGCTTGGTTTGAGCTTTATTTTGCTGAATTTAAAACGTATTAGACCAGTTCTCCTACTGCTACCACGGGCTCCTCAAATTGTGAGTGTGTGGCTGTACATCTGAGAATAAACAAGTGAACAAGAGCACCTGTAATGCACAATGCGAAAATAAGCAGCCCAGTATCTCCAGGAGTTACAACCGTGTTGGATGGTTACACACCACACAATTTACACCAAGTGTCAAGGTTGAGTGCCAATGCAAAACAAATGTACTGGTTTTCATTCGAAATGTCACCTTCAGAAATCAAGCCATGTTTGAGCCAGAATCTGATCTGGAATATGATAGTTAAGAGGACAAACACATTTCTAAAAATACAATAGTTGACAACTATTTTATTAAAATGTGAAATGACAGTGCCAGTTATACCTTACACACAAAAGCTTTCTTTCACAAAAATGAGTTACCTATAGCAATACAGTTGCAGCGTGGGTTTAGTACGTTTTTTTTTTGTGGCTTTAGCTGTATAAATGACATGTGCTGCATTGTAGAGTAACACACTTGTCAACATTGTCGCCATTGTAACGTAATTCATGAGCTGAAGTAATAAAATACCTGATACAAAACAATATCACAGATGCATATTTGAACTTATAATCCTGATTTCTTCACACGCCCAGCAAGCATGCAAACACATGTTCACCTCAATAGAATCAGAACATACAGTGTGTAGTATATTTGTGTGTGTAAGAACAAAATGATACAACAACAGTCAGTGGAAACCAAAATCATCAACCAATTGAGGGTTTTATTCAAAATCACACTAAAAATCAAAGTGAAAATTGAAATTACAGGCTCCTCCAAGTTGTGTGAATTTCATATTCATTCAATTTATAATGTGACTCAAAAGTGTGCATGACCCCCGCGTGCCTGCATGCACTCCTGACAATGTCTGGGCATGCTGCTGAT
Organism: Sandelia bainsii; assembly: GCA_032362345.1. Classification (NCBI taxonomy): domain Eukaryota; kingdom Metazoa; phylum Chordata; class Actinopteri; order Anabantiformes; family Anabantidae; genus Sandelia; species Sandelia bainsii. The sequence continues at coordinate 7,723,594 of JAUMHL010000030.1, forward strand.
GAGTCAGCAGATGTCCTGGGGGATCTCCTCCCAGACCTGGATCAGGGCATCAGTACTGAGCTCCTGGACAGTCTGTGGTGGTACTTGGTGACATTGCATGCACTGATACATAATGTCCAATAGGTGCTCAATTGGATTTAGGTCAGGGGAACGTGAGGGCAAGTCAGTGGCATCAGTGTCTTCGTCATCATGGAACCGCCTACACACTGTGGCCACATGAAGCCGTGAAGCCAATGGCTGTGAGGATTTCATCCTGGAACCTCACTGCAGTCAAGGTACTGTTGGCTATGACATGGGGATCTCTGCAGCTCTCCGAAGATACACCTGTCCAGACCATAACTAACCCACCACCCATCCGGCATTGCTTGATGATGTTACAGGCAGCAGAACATTCACTGCAGCGTCTCCAGCCTCCAGCTGATTAAGCTTCAGCTACACAATAATAATAATAATAATAATGATAATAATAATAATGTGGACATGAACAAACAACAAAAGTTGACATTTAATTTGGAGGCTTATTTGGCAGATATAATAAAAAGCTGGAATTAAAAAAAAACAGGAATGTTTTACAGTATGTATGTTTTGAAGGAATTCCAAACATACTAGGTCAATGGATAGGCATAGTGCACAGTGGAGCTCTACTATATAAGATCTGGGGAAGTCAATGTATAATGCAACATAATCACAGGGTGTGACCCATGGTGTCATTTACACTAACCTACTGTACTGTACATACTGTATTCAGGCCAGTGACACACATATAGTACACACACTGACGCAGACAAAACTGAACCACATATACAAAGGTAGGTAGGTGCAGGTGAACCTGCATGGCCAGTGCTGCACATAATGATTTGCTCAAAAGTGAGTGGTTGATCATTTTGAATATAATTAATGAGAAAGTAATTAGTGCTGCTGCTAGTTGAAGATCAGCTGCATCAACACCCTTCAAGCAGTTATGATTATTTGAATTTTACAAAATACCCAGTGGAGGTCTAATTAGACTAAATGACCATTAAGTCACACTTATTAAGAGCGCTCCTCAACCACACTCTTAACAGACAGACCTCTTTCTCTCTATTGGCACCAAGTGCTGTGATTTCTCATGTTGTTATTCCTGCTACTTTAAATTATTCAATATTTGTTTGAATAAATGAACATGGAAAATAATCTCCAATGGCTACAGAAAGCAAAAGTTAATTGGAATTAAAGAAAAAAGTTTGAGTCTTCTTTTTTTGTTGTTGTTGTGCTTCTTTCTTTTGCACTCTTGCCTTTTATACTTTCTTGCATTGTACCATTGGACTTTTTTCTTCTTTCAAGTCAGTTCATTACATTTAATTTATTAATGTCCAATATTTAATGTGCCAAAAATGTCAGATTCAAACAGATGAAAATGGGGCATTTTCTCCTGGTACGAGGGATGCACAAGCTGTTTGCTGCTTCTTGTTGTGACTCTGGGGGCCAAATGAGGGATGGGAGGGGAAGAAACAGAGAGAGACAGAGGGAGGGGAAGAGAGTGAGAAAGAGTGAACTCTTCAGTCAGACCTGAAGTTTATCTTTAACCAAGCTTCAAGCTCCCAAACCACAATGCCGCTTGGTGCCAAAAGGCACAACTTTACAGAAACTAACCTCAAAACCGGGCTGGAGTCAGCGGGAGGAAGACAACTTTACAGAAACAAACAAACCTCACAACCTTACTGTAACTCTGAAAAACAGCAACTTTCTATGGATTAAACTTACAAATCAACTTGACTTCAACTTTTGTATTACAGTGAAATCTATATTTGATAAAGTAAAGTGATGTCTTATGCAGCTGCAGTTTCAATATGAAATGTTTTCCTCTATAGCAACAATACAAGAAGCAAAACGAGCTTTACGCCCAAAAACACAAAGTGCAGTTGTGCAGCTATTGATCTACAATAGTTTGTCCTTGATGTCTGTCCCACTGTCATTGTGATCAATGTCTCATTGAGTCACGAGGGTGGGAGGGAGTCAGCTGACACACATAAATCCACTCATACGCGTAAACACACACCTCTGTGATGAATAATATATGTGAGGCCAAAAGTGTGACTGTCTTCACCTTCTGTGTCATCAGAGAAGGTGATCAGAGAGAGGGTGATGCTGGTGTCCTCAGAGCAGAAACACACAGACATAAGACACTTAAGTGTGATTTTGAATGTTAAACATAGTATTTTAGTCTTTAAAAATTATAAATTGATATTTTCCAGATATTAATGATACTGTATATATCAATAAATGTGACAGACAAGGATCACAGCATAGAAAGTGAAATGACCCGTTTGGATAACTAATTGAGTGAAGGATGACTAAAGGAAAACTGAAAACCCCAGAATTAATCAGTATAAAGGCAATTGTGTGTGTGTGCGTATGTGTGTGTGTGTGTGTGTGTGCGTGTGTGTGCGTGTGTGTGTGCGCTTTCCTGATGCAACTGAAAATCATTTGTGACTCATTTGTGACTTTTAATATTGGACACATCACACACACACACAGACAAATGTAGACACAAATTTAGAGTTGCTATGGCAACCAAAGGCTAGCACCCAATGATCAAGAGGCGGTTTCTCGAACCATTTGCCAATTTGGTTAATTATGTCTTTGTGCCGGTGAATGGGCCTTGACTCCCTCCTCTCTCTTCCCCACCGCCCCTGTGCCTGTCCCAGCTCAGGCCTGAGCGCAGCCAGCTGACACACACAGACACACACACATATTGTTTTGAGGGGTTGGGTCCAGGAAACTGGGAGAGGGCTGATAGAGGTAGGAACATAGAACAGCAGCTCTAATGAGCCACTGGCTGTCAGGAACGGTTAGGTCGCTGCGCATGGCGAGGCGGGGCTAGAAGAGAGTACAGAGGGACTACACACACACACAGTGACAAACAGTGAGTTGTTCAAGCATGAGTCTCTCTGAGTTTTGATGACTTTCAATCCCACTCATGGTTTTTAAGTTTTACTCAGTCTTTCTTCACATTTGCCACGTCCTGTCCCACTAAACCTCCCTCACTCTCTCTTATCCTGGCAGTAATTAATCTCATTTAAAAATGCATCTTAAGGAACAAGACACATATAGTTCCTGCCAGACAAAATTCTTACATTAAAGAAGAAATTCAGCATCTATAACACAACATGTTACACATCTAGAGTCTAGAAATCTGCATTAAAACAAAACTGACATGCTGACTGAGTATGCATGCAATAAATGCAGTCAAAGTGTGCTTGACGTGTTGTAAACGTGCATCCTTTAGTTCCAGTCAGTGAGTCCTGCTGTCCACTACATACTGTATGCATGCTATGTTTCCTTGCCTCTATTGTATATAATGACAACCATCTGCTAATAGACACATGCACACACAGGCAAACACACATACATGTGCATGCATTGGCCAAACCCTGTGGGCTCCGCCTCCCAACAATATTCAAAGCTGTCTATACCGTTGGCAGAAAAATCAATGGAGTTCTGACAGAAACAAGAGGCCTGGGAGGAGGAGCAGCTGAAGTTTTCTGTTTGCTTTCACACTTTCCTCTCTAGCAGATGTCACAGTAAAAGTTGACGAGCTTCTCGTCCTACTATTGATAAGATAGAGATAGCTGGAGCGCCAGCTGAGGTTAAAGCAATGTGAAACCGCACCTAAACGTTGAGCACTCCACCGCTGATTTCATTCAGTGGCTCCTTCATGTTGTGACGCTGTGTTCGCTGTTTCGCACTTTGATTTGGGAGTCTTGGCAGTTCAAAAGCCCAGGTGGAAAGTGGCAAGGTAATGACTTCCACTGAGACCTCATAGAAAACACAGTTCAATGATGTACTTCACAGCACTGTGATAAATGTGTCTGATTGTAAATAAGCTCTGCAGACTGTGGAGGGTGTTCGGCCACAGCAGGACAGACTTTAGATCAGACTTGCCCAACTCTGAAATAAAGACACAGATGTTATTAATTATCAAGGGCCTTGGGGTCATTTGCAATACTGTCCATGCTCATCAGCTCTTGTTTTTTTACTTAATTACAAATCTGTCTCATCTGCAATCACTCTGCCTAATTAAATGAATAGTTAGACTTTTTGGGAAATACTGAGAGTGCTGAAAGATTGATCACTGTGCATGTCTGTGCATAAAATATGATGATACTGCCAGCAGAGAGTTATCTTATGTACAAACTATGGAAAAAAGCTGGCCTAGCTATGCTCTGTCCAAAGGTACCAAAACCTGCCTACATCTAAAGCTGAATCATTCATTTTCTGCTTTTTGTTTAATCCATTAAATGTGAAATGTAAAAATGAAAGGTTGCGGAGGGACCAACTGAAGAAGAAATCCTCAAGAAATAGTTTGTAGTTTTTATTCTAGTTCTCTAGTTTCTGAATTTCTGGAACTTTACACATGCTGGTGGTAAATTCTGTTGTCATCTATCTGTCTATCACCAAATCTGAGTGAATCTTTAAACTACTGGTTTATTTGCCTGCCTTTATTTTGATGTCTTTTGTTGTAGATTTGTGCTCCTCAGCACCTTCCTCTATTTCTCTTTTTCTGCCTGTCTGAGCTTGTTCCAGTGACATGAGTAACATGATTTAGTGATGAATGTGTCAAGGTTTATTCTGTTTTTTTCATTTGTGCTTGGCAGCAGAGGAGCCTGCCGGTTATGTAAAAAGATCTCCCTTTTGCTGGAGATTCTACCCATTGCTGAAGTGTCCTTGAGTAGGACAATGAATCCCTGTCCATCTCCAGGCTGCAGTGCTGTACTGTAGCTCTGTAGTCATTCCTGACCTTTGACCTTTGCTCCCAAAAAGACAGAAATTAGTGGTTGGGCTAACTGTATTTAGTTTTGTATAGTTTGGGAAAAGAAGGAGCATCAGGCGCAACAATGTCCAATGACATAACAGAAATGAGATGTGATAATAATAATAATGGACTGACAGTGACGCCAGCTGATAATGACACCCCTGGGAGACAGAGACACAGTCTCACATCAGTGTGATTTCTAAATCCTCTCTGTCCCCCGGTTTGGTTTGTGAACGTGAGGCACATCTAAACTGACACACTGAATAATGGAGAGAGAAAAGAAAGACGAAGAGGAGACTGAGCGACAGTCGTACTGGATGATATGGATAAACAATGATGCAGACAAAGATGGAGGGAAGGATGGGAGAGCAGAGAGATGAAGGAAGTTGATGTGGAGGAGAGGGTTGTCACTGAGACTCTGTTAATGATGTACAGATGGCCTGTGAGTCTCCCCTCCCCACACCAGTAATCTAATGAGGAGACGTGGATTACCGTTAACTCAGATTAATTTTTTACATGGTGGAGGAGACGATGATGACAGCCATGATTATTATCATTACCATAGTCATTCCCACTTTGTCTGCCACTGTGTGTGTGTGTGTGTGGTTTATTTGATTGTGTGTGTGTGTGTGGGTGTCATAATGTGGCTTTGAAAATACTGTACGCACACTTGCAAGAGGTTTTTATGAACCTTGTTAATTTGCATCGAGTCTAGACATGACATCACGTCATCATCCTTTTGTTTTTCATAAACAATATGTGTTGACCCTCAGTCAGGCCGGGGCAACATCTCTACATGTAAGACGAGCAGAAAACACAACAAAACATAAAAGACCTTTTGTCGTCAGAGGAGTGAGTGAGGAGGGGAAGCAGGAAACAGAAAAACTGAATTCCCATCTCATCACCTTTCATAAGAGTCTAAAGTGGAGTTTCATGAAGTTAAGAATGCATGGATAATGGGAGAAAAGCAGAGAGGGAGGAAACCGGAAGGAATGAAAGAGCTGAATGTGGAGAATAATTTGAAAGGTTTGATGAATCAGAGAGGAAATAATACTGAAGAAATTATCTACATTATCACAACATACAGTAGGATCTTGATGTAAAAACAATGCAGGGATATCATATTTATATCATTGTACTTTGTTCCTTATCTGATGTGTTATCAGGTCAGACAGCAGCAAAATCATTTGTTCATGTCGAAGCATCAGAACAAGTGTCAAGGAAGAAACTGCAAGTGTGGGAGTTGGGAAGAGTTTTTTTGAGTGTGTGTGCACTTAGGGCTAAGGCATAATAAGAGGGTATCTAATCCTCCCATCTCTCTCTCTCTTACAACAACAAAAACACAGGATGAGACAAGATAAAACAATCTCAGTCAGTGTTGCCTGAAACAATGAACTGAACTGCTGTTTTATTTAATAAGAGCTTAGATTACACACAGCATGCTCAGTGACCATTTCACATAGTAGAATACAGTGCCATAGATTCCCATTCACTCTATAATGATCTAATACTTTTACAGAGGTTTTATCGGTAGGTTACATGTGATAAAAAACAATGAACCACTCTAAAAGAAAAACTCTAAAATGTATATTTTTTTAATTTTATTAATCAGTTCTGAAAAGTCAAATTTGTGAAAAATGTTCACAATCAGCATTTCTCGTCATCATCGCACCATCTCCAGGCATAGGCACTGTATCACTGACACATTTAAGTATTGTTAAACATTGTTAGTGTTACAGAGATGTCATAGTTATACACACACACACACACACACACTCATTCATGATCATACATTACATCCCTGCTCGTTGAGTCTGGATCTTTGACACAGGGATATGGGTAAAGACGTTGAGTGGTGAGCAGCAGAGCTGTCACTTTGCTTGTCTGTCTGTCTGTGCTGAGGCGAGAGTGCGTGTGTGTGTGATGGGTTTTTCTTAATAAGCAGGTCCCTAAAAGCGCGCCGATTACCCCAATTAAACAGTGTTCCCATCACCATCTCTGGGTCCTGGGGCCCCGACAGCCTGTTAGCTTGTTTGAAAGAGTTGACAATAGGCTAGACTGACACACTCAGTCATCTACAGTACACGCAACACACACATAGACACAGAAGCACAAAAATATATACAGTGGTGTGAAAAAGTGTTTGCCCCCTTCCTGATTTTTTATGTTTCTGCATATTTGTCACACTTAAATTATTC
>JAUMHL010000030.1:7730686-7766519 GCA_032362345.1 Sandelia bainsii
GTAGGTTTGGATAGTTTTTTTTCCTTAATAAATAAAATCATCACTTAAAAACTCAATTTTATGTTTACTTGGGTTATTAAAAAATCAGGAAGGGTGCAAACACTTTTTCACACCACTGTACATTCCCTGGATGATTAGTAAATTCTTTATCTTCTTCTTCTACAAATTTGTGCTGTCTTTACAATATTCTCACTTACTTCATTAAACTTCCTATGGGAAATATAGCCACTGTTCACCAACATCATGTGCAAAAAAACTTTCAGAACATGACAAGAAATAAAAGAAAAAACAACTTAAAATGACTCAAGTTTTAATATTTTATATATTTATCTTCTAAAACTGCACTGGCTTCAACAGTGAAGCAACTCACCATCTTCAGTTCAGCATCAAGGTTTAAAATTATTCCAAGAAAAAATCAGTTTTGTCACGGTGTACTCTAGAGCTTATTACTTATACTACTTATTACTTACAAACTCATTCATCAATGTGAAAGGGACTTTTCCTTTGACAAGTATTCATTCAATCACATTCATTTATTCCTCCAGTTGCGGAACATCTCAAAAATCATTTTCCTCTCTCATGCTCACCTTGCAGTTTGATTATAGTGTCTGAGTTACATCACAACTGTTACCTGAACACTGGTTGTTCACAACAAACATGCATCACCACCTATGTTTGGCATCAGATGCAAATCTGAAAGGAAACCTCCAAAATTTATCTGACACCAGTGTCAGCAAGACTTTCAGACGTTGTGACTGCCTGTCTTGTTGTTTGACTCTCTCTCTTTCTCATTCATTTTTACACAGATGCATGCACATATTGCTCTCATTCACATGCTCACATATTCACACACAGACAGCAGTGGTGTCACTGCGGAGTGCTGTGGTCCCATGCTGTCGTCTGGCTGTCACAACCCCAGGGTTGGGCCTGCTGTGCAGGAAAAAAGCCTGCATTTGGCAGATCCTATTTAGACAGATTAAAAAATCCATGTCCAGCTGTCTACATCAGTCAACACACAGCCTCTGTGATGGTTCCACCAGATACACCACTGCTCTACTGTATCTCTACCTCTTTCTCTCTCTGTCCCACATCTATTTCTTTTTATCTGGATGCATTACCTTCTCCGTCTCCCTGTCTCCACTCTGCTTATTCTCCATTTAATCTTTATTTTTTCTGCTGTTTCCCTGTTAGACTATAATTTAGTGCTTGAAGCACAGAGGCTGCTGTCACAGGGGTTTTAACAGTTGAATAAGATTAAGACAGCACAACAAATGCTGGTGTGGTGGAGATGAGTTGGCTTTTCTCGGCAGCGTAGCACTGTAAGCCTTTTTCCCTCAAAGACTCTGGAAATGCACAAGTAGTGTGGCTTTCAAAGTACAGGGTGAGATAGATGGACTAAAGTGTTTCTCTTTTGTCTTGTGGATGACACATCAACACTTACATGAATGATTATGCAAGATTATCTTCACTGTCAAGCAAGAGGAAAATAAAATGTATAGGACCATGCTGAACGTATTATTGAACTGATTTAAATACGACAGAATAAAATGCCGCACCAGCAACAAGATAGAAACAGTTTAAGACATCAAAAGGAAGTGTAGGTTCAGCTATTTGTTATTTTAAACTATGCATGAAAACCTTATTGGATTCAACATGGCAGCTCAGCTGTGTGTGTGTCTATGTGCAGAGTTGTGCACATGTATTTACATGTGTCTGCTTGTATGGCTCTAAGCACTAAAGCATGCATGAATTCATATCTGTACATGTAGTGTACATTTAGGATGTGACTTTTGTGTGTGTGAGATCTAGAAAGCCTGGGAGACCCCCATTAGTTGCTCTGGCCTGAGGCTGAATCCCCTGATGATGTCAAACAGTGTAGTTATAGTGCTGTATCTCCTACCTCTGTCCTTTGGTCCTTGCATCCTCTCTTTCATTCCTCCAGCACATCTCCACCCTTCCTCTCCTCTTCACTCCATCATTTCATCACATCATCTTTTGTCCACATCAACACACCCATCATATATACACTCATTTTGGAAAAGCTGCTTGGAAGCTGTGATCTTGTCAGATATTTCCACACAAACCTATCATGCCCTCTTATTTTATCAACACACTGAAAATAGTTTAACGCTCATCAAAACTACTGAAAGAGATCTTGTAGGTTTTAATGTATTGTATGGCTATAGCTAAAGTTGTATTAGAAATTAGAAGTGGCTCAAGAGTAAAGTTTTCTGTTCTTATTTAGACTTGACTTCTGTTGGTAATTTAGTAGGATTTCGGGTCCTTTTACTGATTATATCAAAAAGCAAATTGACAAAACTCCAACTTAGTAAAGTATCTTGTTTGATGTGCTATTTTATGTGAATTGTCTGAGTTACCTCTTAATAAAGTTCACACTTCACCCATTCTAATGAATTGCTAATAGCTAATATACCATAACTCTCAGAAGTGTTTTAGTCAGTGCTAAAACCAAAATGTCAAAATTGTAGGCAAGTATATCATTTTTAATTAATGTTTTTAAAAGAAACTCCTCTGGAAAATCAATAATTTATTACACTAAACAATCTGCTGTAACTAAATAATTGTCATTACATTGTTCTGGAGCACTTCCTAATAAATTATTTGGAAATAGAAACAGTTTGACGACCAACACCTGTGTGTGTCTTTTCAATGTAGCACGATATCACAAATTTAACAACATGATATCAGTGTGGCAAATTTGACATTTCCCATTTATTCATAGCCTCAATTTCATACCACAGACAGTCTGGTATGGGATTAAGAGAAATTTGAGTCTTTCTTGTGTGACTGCACTCTAAGAAACAATAGAGTTGCTTCTCAGCCAAAGTCAACCAAAAAATGATTTCCCTGAGAGATAATGAAAACATTATAGGGCTGGAAAATGATATGACTGCATCTGCCAAGAACCTTTAACTCCTCAATGAGCAGTTATAAAGTTTTATCACTTGTTATGAGTGAGGAAGGGGAGAGATGAAGGAGATTATCAGCGATAGATAGATAGATAGATAGATAGATAGATAGATAGATAGATAGATAGATAGATAGATAGATAGATAGATAGATAGATGGATGGGTAAGACGACCTGAAAAGGCTCATTCACTAGGAAGACAGACAGCCATATAGAGCTGGATTCCTTTAAACACCATGACAATGTGCTGTTAACTCCCCCGTCAACAACTAATCCCGACGGGTTGTCTGCATGTGAGGGCAGCGAGATGGAGGAATAGAGGGAAGGCATTTGAAAATACATGACAGGAAATGAAAGAGAAGAAGTGGGTTGTGTGGATAAGGCTTCTCCTGTCTTGGCCCTAATGGTCCAAATGAGGCTGGAAGAGAGGATGGGTGTTTGTATGGTGGGGCTGTGACTGAGGGAGAGAGACTGGGGATGCGGGAGGGTTGGGTTAAAGGGGTCTGAGCCTGGAGACTGAGGCAGACCAGAGCTAAGTGACTCAGGCTCAACACCATATGAGTTGGCAGCTTGTCACATCCCAGCCCATCACTAAGGGACTGGATAGCAGAGCGTGTTTCACCACAGAGTAGCTCCCATCACTTCAAACTCACACACATGTGGTTTTATTTTATTTCATTTTTTTTTTTTCTTTATAAATTTCTATAATGGCGCAGTCAAACCAACATTTAAATCAGCAGCAGTTTCTGCCAAATTACTTTATCTCTATGGAATTGCTGCGATCAGTGAATCCAATCACAGGGGCAAAGCAAGTATGAGTGAATATTTTATGCTGAGTTCAACTTTGGTGAACTTTGCCATGTGAATTTACTGTGTTTGACTACTGCAAGTCATTTCTTCAGTGCTGCAAAGTGTCACTTACACTCACAAGTATGAAAATATCTGATGCAGTTTGTTTATGGTTGATTATGCTGTATGTACAAAGCCAATCAGTCAACCTCACAGAAATGATAGCCAAAACTAGGAAATAATACTGAGGTTCATAATAACTGGAATTTTCCTTGTACTGAAAAAAGATCTAAACTACACTGTATTATACACATATCAGGTTTCGCTCTACTGTATATGTACAATATGAAACAGTGTCTCTATCTTTACCTCTTTCTCTCTTTTTCTAAGAGAATCACACACTGCTATGCTGCCATCTTTAACATGCGCTTCTTTGTCTCTCATTGGAATATTCATGCCAATTAAAACCCTGTACCTAAAAATAGACAACTATGATTACGTTGGCAGGGAGCAGAGACCCTGTATGAAAATTAGTGTGTGTATTATTAATGAAATGAGTACAGAACATACAATTTATTCTTATGTTAAGTTATTCAGTGGGGTCGGGCTTGTAGTTATTGCTCAGAGGCTGTTACAAGGTGAACTCATGGCATTTCTGTGGAAACTAATTGAAAATTCTACTCAGGCTCTCATCATAATGGGAAATGGCTCTTTCTAAATTAAGTGCAGGGGATTATGTGTGTGATTTTTTTTTTTAAATTAACTGTATTAAAATAGTACTGGTAATTCCCAAGAAGAAAATTCTCAAAAACACGATTATGACACACCCTGAAATAAAAGAACATGATAAATGGTCATAAGCTGCACTTATTTTAAAGATTCAGCATGCATGCGCCAGAAATGTTTTAAATTGTAATGCAAAAAACAGGCAAATACTGCCTCAACAAATTTACAGTAGATTTTAAGGAATGTCTTAAGCATAAAAGACATCTAAGTCAATACACAGCAAAATAAAGGCACAGAAACACAGTCTCAGTCTTAATCAATCAGCTCAATCATGTGATCTATACACAGTTGTGTGTTGTCACCAGGTAATGATACCTGCCTGGCTGTAATGGAAGAAAGTACACCAGTGCTCTGCTCTCTGTGGGCTAGAGTTACAGCCTACATTTATTGTGTCTTAGCTAAGAGCAAACTGAACTCTCACTGCTCCTTTGTCTGTCCTGCAGTAAGGCTGCCTTTCTCTCATACTTCCTCCTTTACCTCCTAATTTACTGCTGCAAATACATGCAACAAATAAAAACCAAAAGTTGACTAAATATCTACTTGTTCAACTTTGCCATATGTGCTTTCACACTCCTGAATGTGTTAGCATCACCTGCAAGAGAAGCTGAATAAAATAAATAATTTAAATTCAGCGCTGGTCTGTTGTGTGAAAGGAACATGAACACACATGTTTAAATTGTACATTATATGATAGGACCATTGTTCTTTCCATTTATACGGTCATCTTTACAGTACACACTTTAATTAACAATGCAGGTAACTACCTTTACAGCCAAAACTATTAAATTGAAACAATTTCTGAGTTATTTCAGATCAAAGCGTGAAACAGATTCACATAAAAGCTTTCCAGCATTGTCTGAAATGCTTTGTGACTTATTCTCTTGAGTGAAATCACTGGATTTGAAGACAGATCTTGAGTGGCATGAAACTCCAATATTTGTGAAAATAAGCCCTCTTAACAATTTTAAACTAAAATAAACAGCTATATGATTGTCACTCCACTCAGGGACTTTGCAATACACCACATGAGAACTTTTCATCCACAAATGAAATGCAGTTTAGAGACCCTGAAAAAAAGATAGTGGACCTGGAGTTAACACTATTTTCTAAAAAAGACCTTTTCAGTTTGTTCAGCTGACAGAAACGTTTCCCTAAAAATAAGACTTAAATTGCACACTAACAAACTGTATATCAAAATAAGATAACAACAATTTATACTTTATTGATCCCCTTCGGGAAATAGTTGTTTGGACAGCTGCCACACAACATGTGTCGGTGCTAGTCGGTGCTTTCGTTGTCTTGTCCAAGTACACCTCAACAAGTAGCCTGGCGGGACTGGGAATTGAACCCCTCACCCTCAGGTTTGAAGACAACCGTTCTCCGAATTGAGCTATCATGACACCCCATGGAGTCAAGATCCAATGCCAACTGGATATATGACTGGAATGGACATAAACACAAACAAACTAAACGTCTGGACCCTTTATGTGAGCGGATGATGAAGTTAGCTGAGAAAATCGAGGAGGAAAACAAAGACCATGGACAAAGCAGTGGGAAGAACGAAAGGAGATGAGCTTGGGATAGAGAAAGAGGTGTCTATGTCTCTCATTCTGCAAATAAACAAAAAGTAAACACCAGTGGAGGAAACACTGTGACACTCGATGCTGCTGATCGCTCCTCCGCCTGCCCACTCAGGTTTCCCAGAAGACCATTCTACTGGACACAGGACAATAGCAGCGCAAAAGCCAACACCTCTTTCCCCCGTGGGGCTCTCAGAGACAAAAGGGGGAAAAAGTGATACAATACCTTTGTTTACTGAGATTAAAACGTGTTGCAATCTCTACCTCCTCTCCCATCCTCTCTCCTCGTTTTCCTCCTTCTCTCCCCAGAGGTAACTCTACCGAGCGAGACGCGTAGCAGTCAGTGAACTCTCAGTCCATTTTTGGTAACTCATGAAAAACTGCCTTATTATTTCTGTGATTCTTATTGTCTCTGTGTCATAGTGATGCGACACTGTGATTAGTGGATCAACTTTGGCACAGGCTGAATGAGCAGGCCTATCCTTTTGCTGTGTCTCCTGTGTGATACGGGTATAAAGTTGATGATGTGACCAGACTTGTGTCCCAGCCTGATTGTTGATGGCTGAAACTAAATAGCTGTTGACATAAAGGAATAGCCAGCCTTACCCTTCCATATTGGGAATCTGACTCTGATGATAACAGTTTAGGAATTCACAAATGGACAAACACAATGGCCATGTACAGTAGCATTTCAAAAGAAAGTATTTACTGAATATTTCCCTGACTGATAACACAACACTTTCTGCTTACAGTACATGCCTGATAAACTGAGCCAGCTTAACTGGCAATAACCTTTATGCAATTCCCATTACAGTTATTATTCCACAAAGTTATCAATCAAGATGGGAGTCAACACGTGCATCAAATCCACCAATATATCACTACAATGGTAACCGTGGCAGTGAGGGTAGCCACGAGACACACACTCTATCCACGGGGGGTTTCTGCCAATCTGGCAACCGCAGTGGGGGGTCTCACTCTCATCAGCACTATAGGATCCAGACCACTTGTGTACTTTTCCTCACTCCCTTGTCTGCACAGGTTTTAAAATAGAGCTCACAAATGATGTGCCTGCAGATAACACATTTCTCATTTTATTTTGTGTTAGAACTAGAACTACTTTCTACAGAAGAAATAGTCCCAACAAAAACTGTTTACAATTAGCTCTGTGGATAATCCAAAGTAATTAAGAGAGGTTTTTGTGGAGAAGTGTGTGAGTGTTTCAAGTGTAATTTTAATTTTTGTCAGCACAAATAAAATTCAATTAACCTTCATTGTATTGGGGTGGGAGCATACATTTTAGAGACAGAGATCTCAGAACAAAGAAGTTGCATTGTTAATTATGACAAATTTAAAAATGCATTTCTTTTTCCATTTCAGGTAAACTGACACTGTAAGTGACATAACAATCTTGCCATAAGGTCCATTTAGCAGCTGTTCTGGAGCTTTTAATTATATCACACGATCTTCATTTGCTCAGTTGAAAGTTCAATTCACAAGATGTAGTTTCCATAACAGCTTGTAAAACCTCCATCTGGGGAAGACTGTGACACAATCAAAAGTTCCAGAACAGCTAAAAAATGGACATTGTGGTGAAACTGTTGTTATTGTCATCATCCAACATTAACATTGAATGACTCGCTTCCTAACAAACATTTCCTGATTTTTTTCAGTCTTCAGGGTATCATTACATGTATTTTGTAGTTAGTTACTCCACCATCCACAATGCAAGCAGATATATAAAACCTTGTTCACGGTTGAAGGACACAGGTAGACTTTGTGGTTGTGCAGAAATGATGCAGAGAAAGCCGTCAAGAACTAGTGGATGTGGTTTCATGTTTCAAAAGACACCAAACTAAACAGGCTCCTGTCGCTCAATGCTCAGTCTTTTCTCAGAATGGCAAGTGGTTTAAACATAAGCTTCTCCCTCTTTGTCCCTGCTTCTCCTATCCTGCTACACAAACAGCACGCCCAGATAATGAGGCTGGGTGAGAAAGTATACAGTGGCAATGTACTAGGGAGCAGTGTAAGCTGGCCTAATCCTGCTTCACAGTATTTGTTGTGGATCCTGTGACACAGGCCCTTTTCCCTACTGTAGACCCTCAGCGAGTACACAGCAGAAAGCCAGTGTTGTGTTAGGAGCTGCTGGAGAGCCAGGGTGGATTTTCAAAGGTGGGAGTGTCCTCAAAGACCACACGGGGACCTCTCCCCGAGGGGATACATAACAAATGTGGAAAAATCTGGAGACGTGACCTTCAGTAAAACATTGACACACACAGACTCAAAGATTCACTCAGCAGTTTTATTTTTGTGCTATTCTCAGGCAAAACAGTAGCTGAGAGAGATGTGCTTTGCAACAAGTGGGCAAACCAGTATTAGTTATTACAGTATGTGGGTGAAAACAAGTGGCCAGCTGTATTTTGCTACGTTTGCTGAGATTACTAACTTCACATATATATTTGATCTATCTGTCTCCCATCAGCACAATTATCAATTGTGTGACTTAATTCCCGTTTATACATCCACCTTTATTTTATTCTCACAGAGAAGTGGGAAAAAAAACATTCTATGCTGCTGTCATATTTTAAGCCTGGAGAAAATTATCTTCAGTAGTATACAGTACCATGGGTTGTTACAATATAGTTACAGTTACAGTATATTTTATGGTACATATTTGTGCATTTGACATTTAACACAAACACAAATGTCATACAATGTTATCAGGAGCTGCGTGGTATTGGTCTTTCAAGATTTATTTTCAGAGTTTATGAATGAACCTGATTCATTGATGGAAAAACTGAGACAAAATGGCACCATGCAGTGTGTAAGGCTGAGGTTTCCTACTTGAAGTAAGCAGACTGTGAAGGTTGACCTATTCAATTCTAAAAGGGAAATGAATTTTGTTAACACTTTATTTTACAGGTCTCTTGTTTTCCAACCGATTTCTTGGAATCTTCTTTAATAATTTCCTGGCAAAAATCTACTGGCACTAAGCTGTTCATTACTAGATTATTTATATGAAAGGCCTAATTATAGAGAACTAAGAAATGTTAGTTGCTATAGTTATGCAGTATTTGAGCAGTTTCAGAGAAAAAATATGTGAAATTATGTGAAACAGAGTGAAACATCAACATCATAGAAATTCATAATTGTCAAATATTTATTTAATTGACATTTATGCTGCATATTGGTTGACTTTCTTTTAGTTTTCAAGTGGAAATTCTTCAATTATGTGTTTCAAACTATTTCTGAAAAAACCCATAAAATAAGGTGTTACCGCATTGCGACTATTCGTGTGTACTCTACTTGGTGCAGCTACTGTGCATTGGCCTCCTGTGTATCATACCATACAGTGCTGATATGAGGTAGTAGAGATTCATTCATTTAGAACTGTAAACCATACAACTCAGGAGAATGACCAACATATTCATATACAGTACGATAAGATAGAACAACCATCGCAAAGTAGCAATATTGCTTTTGGCTACAGCTCTTATTGCTGGCTTATTAAAACATTAAAATGGCTCAGATGGTAAAAACAGCTTTAAGTACTTGTCAACTCTTGTATGACTGTACCACTGCCTACTACAACCCTAACAATTCGTTCTGCTGATTGGATGTACCAATCCAACCAATATAGCAATACTGAACAGGCTCACCCTTACAATATGTGCATGTTTCATCACACAACTGTAAATATTAAAACTTTTCCAAACATTTCAAATGCAAAAAAAATTAAATATAAGGCCAGTTTTGCCAGTGAACTGAGAAAAAATAGAATTAAAAATATAAAAACACACTCTGTAATAGAGTACTTAAACACATGGCTGATTTCTCCTTGAAAAATGGCAGAACAATTAAGTCAAATCATTCAAGATTGTGAAATGATTTGCTGATTAATGATTGAATGGCTATTGAGGTGTGTGTACTCTTGCAGTCATACTCAAAATATCTTAACACTTTTACAGCACCTGCAGACGCCCCATATCAGGAACTGTCACCCTGATCCTGACTTCACTTTGGCTGTTCTTTGAGCTGGTGTTCCCTGAGAGCACCAGTGAAGGTAGCTGTCCACACATGCAGGGCTGTTCCGGCTGAGAGGGTGAGAAAGAAGAGGAAGGCGACTTGGAAACCAAACCAATCCACCACGCCTCCCGCCAGAGCGCTAAACATCAGCTTCCCCAGCACCTCCAGAGTTGCAAGAAAACTGTAATGAGTTGCCTGAAGGGAAAACATATAGAACAAAGATGAATGATAAGGAAAGAGAGGAAAGTGAGAGGAGCAAAAGTGAAAAAGAGATGGTATTGGAAACAAAGTGTGAGTAAAAGGAGATAAGGAGACATAGACGGAAAAGTAGAGAGGGAAAAGCTACAGTGCTGTGAATTAGTTGTTCATATTTGTCACACTTAAATCATTCAGATCATTAAACTAATTTTACAGAAAGATAACCAGAGTAAATGCAAAATGCTGTTTTTAAATGACGATTTCATTCATGGTTTCATCAATTATGGCAAGTCGTCCAGGCCCTGAAGCTGCAAACCTGCACACCTCTGAAAAAGTTCAAGTTTTGTCATCAGTCTAGAGAATATTTGCCCAAAAGTCTTTCTCCTTAACTGAGGCAAGTGAGGCCTCCAGTTCTTTCGATGTTGTTCTGGGTTCTTTTTTATGACCTCCTGGATGAGTCGTTGTGCTCTTGGAATAATTTTGGTAGGACAGTCAGACCCAGCCTCCTCGGATGGTTCACCACTGTTCCAAGTGTTGTCTATTTGTGGATAATGGCTCTCACTGTGATTCACTGAACTCCCAAAGCCTTAACAATGGCTTTGTAACCCTTTCCAGACTGATATACGTCAATTACGTTTTCACATAGGGACAGGCAGGTTTGGACAGCTTTTAAATAAAGTTATCATTTAAAATCTTTTGTATTTACTCAGGTTATCTTTGTGTAATATTAAAAGTTATTGGATGATCTGAATGATTTAAGTGTGACAAATATGCAGAAAAAATATGGAAGGGAGCAAATACTTTTTCACAGCACTGTAATAATGAAAATGCAACACTTCATCCTATCCTGCAGCACAACATATCAGCTGATTGTTCTCAAACATTTTATACGGAACAATTAGCCACAACAGACAAGGACAAGAGAAAAGTGTAACTTCAAATCTTCAAGAAAAAGCCCCTAAGTGCAAAAGGAAACCACCAAAGAGAAAAATAAAAAAAGACTAGAAGCCTGAAAGAGAAAGTGTGAGATCACAGCCTGAGATGAGGGAAGCAGACCACACAAAAAACAGTATCTGATCCCAGCCTTAAGGCTTTAAAGGCAGAGAGAAAGAGAGGGACAGAGATTACCTAATCTCTCTGAACCTCCTCCCTCTGCCTGAGAGTGTCCTATTCAGCAGGTAGCTCCAGCCAAATCAGAAGGACTCTAGTGACACCTAGGCCACTGACCGAACAAATGAATTTATTACGAGTAGGATTCTTTCCTTTGTTATAACAAATACTGATCATCAGATAAAAATTAATTACATTAAGTTTATTTTAAGCAAAACTACTAAATATTGTCTACAGTATTTCCATATTCTCCAATATTAAGGATTTTCTGCTTTCCTATGTTTTGTGTCACTTAACTAAATAGATTTTCTCCCTTTTGTGTCACTAATTCATTTAATATTATTAGTTAATTAGCAAACAGATTCATTGATAATGAGTTGCATCTTTAAAACTTTCCATCTTATGAACTTAGACTGAATGTTTCTAAGTTTTATTGAGACAAGACCAAGCTCACCTCAAATATTTCTGACATGTTTTCATACATAAGCTTTTACAACAGGGCTAAAAGCAGTTATTTTTCTTTGTCTATTGTCACTGAAGAACGCCATCTCCATGAACTGTCGAAGACTGAAAACGGAAAAATCTGAATTCATTGAGAGTTGAGGAACTGGTATTGGGTTTAGACTATCTGAGCTGGCCTGTAGGCCGAAGTAGAGAGCTCTGAGAGCCCGTGTGAGCACAGCTAAGTGGAGTGCCTTTATTCTGAGCAACTTGTTTAACAGATTTGATTTCTCTCTCCTGGGGATCGTTAACAAGCACTCACACTATCAGCTTTCTGTCACTGGATAGCACAACCTTCAATAACACACACATATGCACACAGAGCTAATGCTCTCTTCCCGCTGTGAGCGAGTACACACTGACAGATTCACACAGCCACACACTAAAAACCAAACAGTATATCCGTCATGAGAACCTTTCAAATTAACCTTGATTCTCATTATCTCTGTTTTGACTGGTTCTCTCCTGTTATGTATTTAATTTGTAACCAGATTCCCATATCTGTGCTACAGCATGTGACTTTTCTTTCTCTTTCTTCTCCACTTTAAGGGTGACGGCAATTTAAACGATAATTTGCCACCTTCAGAGATTGACTGAATGATGTCTGAATGGCTGTGTGAACAACGATCACCTCCAGGCAATGATGGCCCAGTTACGACAGGGACAAAAGGAGTTATGTCAAAGAGGAGAAAATGAGAAAGAAGAAGAAAAAATGAGTGAAGACTGAAAATAAGAGCATTTAAAGGACTACAGAATGACAAAGACACAGAGTGAGATGGCAGGAGGGACAGTGTCAGCAAGCTGGGGAAACAGTGATGAATAGAAACTGCCTGGACTATTCCAGGTGGAAACAGCTGATGACAACTGAGAGGTGACGATATGTGTGGTACTGTAGACTCAGGATTCCCCTCTCTGGCCCCCACTGACAACCAAAGATAATGACCTAACATCATAAAATTGTACAATTAAACCAAGACAGTGGAGAGGAAAGGGAGAAAAGAAATGAGGCTGTAGGCAGGTGTGAGTTAAGCCAATTTTACCTGAATGCTTTCCTCTGCTCTTTGAGTGCAATGCATCATGGTAGTGAAGGTGAGCGTGGTGATGAGTCCGCCCAGGAAGTGTTGAACGCTCATGCTCAGGACGGCCATACCTGAGGGAGTGAACACGTGAGTAAAATCAATGAAGAACAGGTGAAATATGTCTGAGTACAACTAAAGTGAGTTCTTCTGGAAAACAAAGCTGATGCTGTTGTCTGCTCTGCTATATTTCACACTACACTATACTATGTAGAAGTCAAAGCCGGGGGAACAAGGCAGTGAGAAACAATAACATGCTGAAGTGTCTTCTATATTCTCTCCCACCACCACCAGAACCACCCCCCATCCCCAAAACACATGTAGTGTATCCTCTGAGGGGAAGTGGCAGAGCGGTGTAAGTGGGGAAACACAGAGGAACCACAGAGCCTATCTGCTCCCGTTCACACTGAATTATTCACTCAAGCCGCCAGAGTTTTTGCCGAATAAGAGTCTTCAGTCAGCGAAAGAAGACAGATGGAGTTACATAGATGGGCCGACTGATCAGACTGGAATTGTGGGAAGAGGAGGGTTATCATGTAATATTGAAAAACCTGAAACTGAATGTTTTTTGTTCTTCTTTTTTTGTTGCAGTTTCCCAAAATCTTTGTTCTGGGTTTAAAGTGGAGGAGGGAGAGGCTTCAACTTTCAGTCTGAGAGGCTTGATAGAGGAACAGACAACTCCAACAGAGATGAGTGGTGCAGATCTGAATTCCAAATGCTTTGCGACTGGCTGTGTCATTCATACATTAACAACTGAATGGCTCTCTGGAGAGAGACAGCACTTGTCTATCAATGTCCTCTGCATCATGTACTCTATTGCTGTATTAATACTGAACATCTGGCTCAAAAGTGTTTACTATAGGCCCATGGTTTGCAAGATTTTTTTGGATTGTGATGCTTTAAAGACAGCAGTAAACTGCAAACAAAGTGCTTGTTACATAAAAATAAAGTCTGAAATGCCCTCCCTTGACACCTTCCTGATGTTTAACGTTGTTGCTGGCTTTTTTCATTCTTTACTCATCCATTTCTGTCACTTTTTGAGTTTACAAACATCTGAAATGCCATGATTGTCCAACAGGAAACTTACATTATCTCCATATTTCAACAAATATTGTGTTTTATCTTCCATTGTGGTCGGGCAGCACATCATACACACTAGTTTGTTTTAAAAAAAAAAACCCCACCGTTTAGCGTTTAAGATCAAGCGATATCTTTTTGTGTTCTCTTCATCACAGGTTGAAAATATCTAGGAACTTTGAGCAGCTCATTCTTGATAGGTAACCCACTTGCCTTGCAAAGCTGGCAACTTGTCCACACCCTAGTGCAAAATGGTTTCAAACTATGGTATCAAAAACTGAGTAAAAAAAAAAAACTGTGCTTGTCTGTAAAAAGCTAATTATATGCTGATTAAGGATCAGTGTGACTATACTTGTTTTTGCCAAGATAATGTATTAATCCAAATAAACTCAGATTCTATGTCTGTAAATTAAAGCAGTCTATTTACACATACCTGCATTGTAGTAAATGTGTTTTTTGTGTTTATTAAGGGAACTATATGGTAAAATATGAATAGAGAATATGTGTTTGGTACCAGGAACGGGAAAGTAGCTATATATGCATCTACAGAACTCAACAAAGAACATGTGGCAGTATTCATGTCACTCTAACTTCTTTTATGTGTTTGAACACTATAGAGGTGTGATTTTTTTTTTCTTGTGATTTCCTCACCTTCCTGTGTCATATTTACACCAGAACGCCAACATAAACTGACAAACTGGACAATACAGGATCTTGGCTTTTGGAAATATGTGTTCAGAAATTGGGTTTCAGTTAAGTTGGTGACTATGACCTTGTCTGTGGATGTATTACAGTCTGTTTCTCACCTTTCATGAGTGGTGATGGTTCCAGCACAGTGAGTAGAGAGCTCTGGAAGACCATGCTGATGGTTCGCAATACAAACACACGTCGCATCAGAGCACCGATGCTGAAGAAAGACCAGCAAACAAGCCAAGTATCAGAGAGATGGTCACAAGCTTTAATGTGTGAGTGTAGTATCATTAAATCTAGAGACATTCTGTATTTTGTTTTATGTCACACACCCTTACAGTCACACACACGCATGCACATGAAAACACAGCAACATGTGTGCATGTGTGTAAGTAAACAAGTCCCCAGACACTAATTGATTCCCTGTTAGTGCAAGAAAATCATCCCCCTGTGGGTTTAGCTTGTGACGTAATCAATAACCTAAGGAGATCCCCAGCATGAGTAAGATAATTAATCACTGCTAACATACTGTACACACATACACAAACATATAAATACACGCACTCATAGTGTTATGTGACATCAGGGATTAACAATGCCAATCACTCAGAGGATGCCTGCCACTCAAATGACTGTGTGTTGGTTTTTTGCGAGTAATTATTTATGTGTAAATAAGGCTCAGAGGAAGAAAAGACCTGCCACACAATGCAAGATATCTGATTTACTTGATTTTAATGAGTGCACTCAGTAAATCCTTGAATGGTGTTTGTGCATAATTGAGAAATAAAATTCATATTTTTTTCTTTGTGACGTTTACCAGATGATTTCATTATCTGCTTTTGAGACTAGCTCCTGATCAGAATTTGGCTAAGGAGTGACCAAACACTGATCCAGCACTTGTTCTGTCTAATAAGTGCAAACTTTACTAAACTCTGTATCACTGTTTACTTCTTGATTCACTGTTGACTTTTTAACACTCTGTTAAAAATCATCTGTCACACTCTGTTTAACATCATTTCAAGTGTGATGTGAACATTTTGATTATGTGGTCTATTGGTGTAACTAATGACTATTTTTGTAATAGATAGAATAATGTTTTGGCCAATTAAACATTTAAAAGCAAAGTTTCACATTTGAGAAGCTGAAACTGTCAAATATTTGTCTTTTTACTTGAAATAAGTGAAATCATCAAAACAGTCCATTAATTTGATCAATCGATTGATCGTTCTGTCTCTGAAATGGCCAATGACCTCTAGGCAACAAAGACTTGCATCTACTTCTTTAATACTTGCTCCAGCAACTACAGATGAAAATGGTTGAAGGCTCACTCCAACAGAAAAAAATACCATGATAAAATAAACTTGCCTCACTGAGTTAAAGATTATTACAGAAAACAACTTTCAAAGCAAAGCAGAAGGCCACGAGTAGTGTACATATTCTTTGACTAATTCTTTCTAGACATATAAAACACGTTGCACATCATAAAAATAATATATAGATCCAGTAATGCCGTACTACAGGCCTTAAATCAACTTACAAGAAATAAATAAGTGGAGTCCCCTTTCTCTCTATCTTTAACTCACTCACTCTCCCCTCTCTGCCTTCCCTTACCCCTCTACTGGAAAACCAATCCTGCATCATTCACATGCTAAAGACATTCTTCTCTCTGCTGCTCCTTTACCTCCCTTCTCAATGACAGCCTTTCATATCACACACTCTCAAGAGATGCTGAGGGTTGTGTGAGTGTGTTTGTGTGTGTGTGTGTGTGAAACCTGTGTAAGAGAACCTGCTTGGCTGCCACCTCACATGGGTCGGGCCCAGATAAGAATAGCCATGTTCTCAGGTTTTCAGTGGTGGTGGTAAAGGGGGTAACTCACTGACCACTCAGCCGTTTCTGATGGTGGGGAGGATAAACCTTTCAACTAAGCTTTTAGAGGTGGGACCACGGCCTAGTGGACAGCCCTTTCTCTGTGTGTGTAAAAGTGTGAGTGATAGCAAGATGTAAGAAAGGTGGAAGGTACATACAACCAAAAATATCAATTTTAACATTTAATTTAATCTAAAGTCTGTCTGGTAATTGTTCATATACCTTTAAGAAAACTTTGACTTTGCACCACTCCACAAAAACTGTCTCTTTTGTCACTCTACACAGTTAATTTAGTTTGTGATCACTTTACTGCTTGTAAAAGTGACTCTTTAACAAGCGAGACAGAAAGAGAAAATAAAATCAAACAAAACTGCTGCCTTTAGTTACATGTTTTAGCTGATGTTTTGTCTAGACTACAATATTGCACGATTTGGCAACTTACACATTATCCTCCATAAAGGCACTATTGTTATTTATAGTTCCAATTCCATCACACTGAGTGTAGGCATTCAACAACACTAAAATCACTGCCTATAAAAGTTTCACAATGTATTTAAGTACACAGTAAATAAAAATAAGAAATCTCAAAACTGTCATATCCACTGAGCAAAATAAATCTAAGCCTATGTACTGTATTACAGCCACTGTAGCACAATAATCAAGTGTCTTTTAGTCTGAAAAGTTAATTCAACTTCTCTGCAATCAAACCTTAAGGGGTGTGTGCTTGGGTATGTGCCTGTGCATGAGTGTGTGTGATGGATTTGCTGCTCCTGCTAATCTCACACCACACACCAGACACGGGGGGTCCCTGAGCTCTCAAACAAGGCTATGTTTACTTAAATTACTGTACACACACAGTCAGTCAGGGAGAAACACACACATACACACATGCTCGCGCACACACGAACACAGGAGCCTATGAAGAACAGGCACAGAGTGGTAAGGATGAGGTACAGTAAAGAAGAAAGCTGCAAAAAAGCAAGACTCAGTGTGCACAAAAACTATGGAGGAAGAAGAAAAAGAGCAAGGTGAGGAAGATGATAATGATTGTAACATCTGATTGGTGTGACAGCACAGCAGATATGCGGATGGACTGTAACTTATCAGTCTTCTCACACTGGTCTGATTTTTCTGTCTGACAGCGGCTCATATCAACTCCTTAACTGCTACATCTTTCCTTTAGAGATTGTTCTGAGCTGTGTTACAGCAGTTTAGGGGACAGTGGGACTTTAGAAGTTGTCCTTGTTTTCTGTTCAATTTAGAGTCGATCTTCCTCTTGCTGCCACATCCAGGGAGGTTGGCTATTGTCCAGTGAACTTGAATGTCTTAATAATATTTACAACTCTAATCACAGAGACAACTGCTTAGACATGGTCTTTTAACATGCTCTTTAAATTTTCTTTTTGATCATCTCAGACAACTTTCTCCTTTACTTTCTCTGATCCATGTTCAGTGTGGTGCACACATTGATAGCAAACAGTGACTACTTTTCTCCATTTAAATAGATTGAATGACTGATTACAAGATTAAATACACATATGATGCTACTTAGAGAAAACTGTTATTTCACTGTGATACAATTATTTATAATTTTCATTTTTTTCTTGATTTTTTCATTTTCTTGTTTCATTTGTTATATTATTTAAAATATTCTGTTGAATCAAAAGTCATTAGCAAAGTCATTTTTTATTGTCAGTTAAGTTATTTCAGAGAAAATTGTAGGTTCTTATTTTTTTGAGGAAGGGCACCAAAATTTGTCCATGTCTGTATTACTGACTCATTGATAACATAAATAACTTGATACTCCATAATTAAATTAACTGTCAGTCCTAGTGAATATTGGACAGCTCCATGAAAGAACGCAAATCTGTAATTCGAATTCAATTCATTTAAAACCTTGCAAAATGATACCAATGAAAACACACAGATACAATAGCTATAATGCCAGTGATATCCAGAATTATAGTGTTGATGAAGGATACCTGAACTGTGCAAGAAGCAGGCCTCCCAGGGAGGACCCGCAGATGGAGAAGCCCATGGCGATAACACCGTTCCAGAAACCAAGCTCCCTGGCGGTCATGTGATGATCCAGCAGGAAAAGTGGAAACATGGTCACCGCACCCTGCTCACCTGTGTAGAGAGGACGGAGAGGTGAATTAAGAGGGAATAGTAGGAGAAGAAGGAAGATGAGAAAGAAACTAAAATGGGTTGTCTGGTCAGATATAATGATGAGATGCTGCAGGGTAGCAGGTTAAAATATGCACTTAATACACCATGTATTATTATGTACTGTTTGTCTCTGAGTAAGCACTACTAGCTCTCACCTACAGTAAATATGTGAGACACTTTCTACATACAAATGCCTATTCCAATCACAGTCAAATACGAAGAGGATGTTGTACCGAACTGTTTAGCCTCCAAGACTGAACAACATGGTTTTCCTGAGATGATGATGGCAGAATCAAATACAGCACACCGACAAGCAGCGTACCTAGGCCTATTCCTGGAAAGTGTCAATAATAGATGCCTGACAAGAAAAAGAATACCCTCAGTCACTTTATCAAACGGGGGCCTAGCACTTTTCCTAAAGCACAAAAAGGAAAACACAACAAAAACACAAAAACTTCCACACATGAAACAGACCTCACAAAGACCTTTCAGTCAAAATAAAAAGTTTCTGTCAGACAGTTAGACTTTCTCTGTGTGTCGTTGAGTGTGGGGGTAATGTTCTGCTGAACATTACAGTAAAATATTCAGTGGTGCCGACTATACGCCATTATTATATTAATGGAGACTGACTTCAGAAAGACAGTGGGACCAAGGAGCTGCGTGAGTGACAGCTTGGCTCCCAGACTGCTGTCAAAGACGACACAGCACAACCGACAATTCACTCACTCAGTCAGCCAGGAGACAAACAAAAATAGAGAAAGAAGAAAAAAAAGATAGATGAAACAGATTGAAAAAAATAAGAGAATGCTGAGAAGCTCCCAGTGATAGGCAGTGCAACAGCAGAACGAGAGTGTCACCACTGTAACATGGTGTGATAACCCAGCAGAACCGTGGGGAAGGAAATGGGGATTCTCACTACTGTCACTCACGTCTCACTGCTGCCACATTACACTTAATACAGACCGAAATGGCTACAATCAAATTGGTAATTCAAATCAAAATAGCCAATCACATCGATTTTGTCTATGTCTGATACACAAATGTTTTATTTTTCAGATAATGAGGAGACAAAGAACTACCACTAATCCAAATCCCCTGGCTGAGCTATAAACAAGTTTGTCACATTACAGATATTATTACGCTCTCATTGATCCATTTGATTCATCTTGTAATTTTGAATAAACAAACTGAATCCTGCATAATTAAAATGACAACACATCCAACAACCTATAATCAGATATACGTATTAAGTTTAATCAATCCATGAGCACACAATGCATTGATAATAAAAGCTGAAACAATTAATTGATGGTGTGATTCATGATCCAAAAAAAGGCGATGTATTGCAATTTTTTCTTATCTAATTTTACAAAAACTGTGATAGCATAAAGAACACACTGCTATTTACAGTATGAGTTTTAAAAAAGATGACTTTTTATGCAATTAAAAAATCAATTTAGTGTTCAGGGTTGTAAACACAACACAAAATGAACCACTGTCAGCCACAAAGCTCTGCATGTAAACTGTTAATTAAAAATCAACACAGTAATTTTGAGAATTGATACAGTATCAGAAAATATAACATCGCAATACTCAAGTAAATCTATATTTTGTACACCCCTAATAGTGTAGCAGATAACTGCATATTTCAGAATTTTCAAAATTCTTTTGGTTCTCACTCTTTTGATAAAATTCATTTGTCACATGAAAGTTCAAGATGGCCAACAATTCTGACAAAGACATTTTCTGCAATAAGTTCACCTACAATAATCCCGTATGAGTGATCTAGGTAGCAACTTGGAAGGCTAACATTGTGGTGTTCTCACAATAAATTCCATAATAAAATCATAAATTTGTGGTTTCTAAAAGGTAAAATAGTTTACTATTTTTAAGTAAAATAGGCTATTAAAAATATATTTTTTGGTGGTGCTTCTGTGGGTCACATGTAAAGATTGATGTTTTATCTGAGGTAAGTTCTGAATATTGTCTGACCTTGCAACCATTCCCTCTGTGAATGTGACTGTCTTAGATGATAATATGCCATTATAGTTTAGGTTTGAGCTTTAAGCTTGTCTGGTGTGCTGCAGTGGATTTTTTTTTGTCCGACACTGAGACCAAATTAGTTGCTCAGTTGAAAACTTTATTATAACATTTTCAATTGCATTTTATGCCTCTTATTTAAGATGCACATTCCCGTTGCCATTGGTCATTCATAATAAATGGTTTCCTTCCATTGCTTTTTTCCATTTATGAGAAATGGCACAAAAAACTCTTTAAAAATTAGAGGTTAACGACTCAATTCAAGTACAAGTCATTAGAATCTGTACCTTAGGTAAGATTCTGTGGTAAAATATCTGTTTCCTCTGCCATAAATGGCAGCCACCTTGGAAAATGGCAGCCATTTACAAAATTCAAGTGGCTAGTGAAATGTTTCAAATTTTTTGTCCCATAGGGATAGGCATACCAATTTTGGTGCTAGTATCCACCAGATCATTACTCTTATCTGCTGCACTATATTAATGACACATTAATAGTTTCATTTGGCAGTGATTAAACAGACTTCACCTCTAAGGAAAACTAATAACTTCACATGCAGACAGTTGATGTTGCTATGTCAATGATTAAAACATTAGTGTAAACAGGAAGCTGTTTGTATAAATCTTCAGTATCTGGCAAAAGCTTGCACAAATACACAGTAAAACTGTATTCATTTGGCAAATACTATGCAAAGTATAGTTTCAAAAAAAGTCACATGAAGGGAACATATTTAAATTATACTCCAAGATGGTCCAATCACCGCACCTATTTGGAGCTGCACTGATACACTTATATTCTCTGTGTACATTATTTGGATTGAATCTCTCTCATTTTCTCTGCTGAACTGTTTTGAGATGCATCAATTGTGCAGCAACCATATTAGTCATAATAAAGTAAGTATTGGCAGCAGTGGTACCAACGATGCCTGGGTTGTTTACCCATGGTTCTGTGCTCACATGCCTGTCTGCCTGTTGTTTAGCTCAAACCTCAGAGCTTTCATAGCCCTGCCTTAAAGTAATTATTTCTTTAAAGACAGTTTGGGGAGGGTGGTGCAGACAAACACAAGCAGGCTGTTTATTCCTTTCTATAAATATTCTCAAAGCAACAACTGTCCATTTCAGGAGGGAATCCATTTGACATCCACAAAGATTAAACAAGCAGAGGAAGGAGGAATGCGTGGAACAAGAGTAAAAGGGAGAGAGGGTAAGAGAAAAGAAACAGAATGGAGAGAAAAGAGGGAACAAAGGAAGACTGGAGGAGAAAGTCAGTGATCATGATCCTCAAATGACAATGAGAGGGAGAGACAAATGACAGAATGTGAAACAGGGCAGCAGAAGTAAACACAAATGTGATGTAGTGCAGGAAATTACAATCCTAATGCTTTATTTTACAAATAAAAATATGTGAGTTAAACATAACTGAAGATATAGGAGGACAGACAGGAAATGGAGACAACTAAAGAGTAAAAGACACAAGAGGTTAGTGAAGAGGAAACAGAGAGATGGCAGGCTGACAACATCAAAACTAGACAAATACATTTGCAAGTAAATATAGCAGAGTTCAAGCACCCAGACAGAAATACAAAAAGAGATAGGAGATAAATATACCAATTAGGGCTGGGCACGTTAACGCGTTAACGCATTGATTAATTAACGCTGACAATTATTTCATCGCAAGTTAGGGCAGTTTTATTATTATGATGATGATGATGATGAAAGTCCATTGCTCACTGGCTCTGAATACACATACAGACATTTTTCATTTTAATCACCCAAACAACGGACACCGACACAAACACTTAAAGGAATCATGAAGTTCATGTGTTTCTTTTAATGACAGCAGTCAAATTAACAACTGTGCTTAAAAAACGCTTTTCAGGTGGTTGACGTGACATATTTTGCGACGTGCGCTCTCTGTGTGTGTGTGTGTTTGTGTGTGCGCGCATCAGAGATACAGAGATCAGAGAAGAATAGTAAACATGACATAAGATAAATAACATGAGACTGTTTAGTTAGTTTAATAAAAGAACAAGGTACAGACCTGTGGTTACACACAGGTGCTTCTGGACTCTGAGAACAACTAATTTTTCTATAATAAACTAGATAAATGTTAATGTTCTGGCAAATAGCTTTGGTTTTCTATTTGATTTAATTACATTAATGTTTAAGTTGAGATTTACAAGAAATATTTAACTGCTACTGTGCAAAGGGAATACTGCTGTTAAAAAACATTTTATTTGTTTAAAGTGTTTGCAGACTTTTGGATTCATTATTAAACTTTGCCCGTAACAGTGCGATTAATCACAGAAATATCGTGCGATTAATCGCAATTAAACATTTTAATCGTTGCCCAGCACTAATACCAATTTAATGTTAAAGACATCTTTGTGTTTGATCACTCCATACAAACGTAGAAACGCATCGTAACCAAGCACAGAGAAAGACATGGTGCCCCTCAACACATACACAAAGTCACAAAAACCCTAAATCATGATGCTCTCTCCACTGTACTTCACGGTTGCAATGATATTTTCATGCCGGTAACCACAAACCAACAGCTTTGCTGCCTCTGGACCTGGACCACTTGCTCTTGCAAGATTATCAAGGTATCCAACAGGATAATGTCAGAGTGGCTGCCCACACGCTGAAGCCTGGTAGAAGTTGAGTGATGCAGCAGGACATTTACCTTAAAATTCTAAGTAAATCTACTACAGAAGACTTATAATCCTCATTTTAGAGTGTCCCAGTCTCAGCCCAGACCTGAGACCTGTGGTGGGAATGTAGAATTTAGAGACTAAAAGTGTTCTTGTAGCTTGTTGTTTCACAGACATCTTGCTACTTGTAAACATGAAGAATGTTTCTCTCTTGTCATTTAGTTTTCAAATATCCTCATATCATTTTCTGTCTCGTTGCCATGTCAAGATAGTAGGCTCCATGTAGCTAGATTCCTGTGGAGTCTAAACAGTATTCTTTGTTTTTGTACTCTTTCAGGGTCACAACCTCCCACTTGTATGAAGGGGTAAAAATGTTTGTTTCACACTATGTGGCTTTTTTCACTCTGCAGAGTGCTCCAGCACTCTGTATGGCTGTCAGCCTTTCTTTGCAAGGAAATAAATCTATAAAAGACAGATCTGTCGATGGGTTTTTATTTCATCTCTCACCACAGTCAATTATGCTTAATTTTTCCATAACAGACCAGAGATACTGTAGAAGATAGCCATTCATATGTCATAAGAAAATGACTGAGCTTGAAGCAGTTCTGTGAGGAAGAATGGTCCATAATTCCTTCTGGACGTTGTGCAAGTCTAATCCACAGCTACAAGAACCACTTGCTTGAGGTTATTGCTGCCAAAGGTGGCTCAACAGTTATTAAACCACTATTGCCATTAGTTTTTCCACCATCACTCTGTATGTTCAATAAAGACATAAATGATCATGACCATTTGTTTTATCAGCTTAGAAATGTTGTGTTTGTTAATATTTATGACTTTGGGGAAAATCTGATCACATGACTAATTAATGCAGAAAACTAAGAAACAGCAATAAACTATTGATCTTAAAAATCACAATTTATTTTCCCATATCATTCAGCTTTAAGATGTATCTAATAAAGAGGCTACTACTACAAGTCTTATTTCCATGCACCAATCAGAGTTTAGCAACATTTGAATAAAAATGTGATAGGAGGTGTGAGGTTGTTTTGCTTTTGGTACTCAACACTGTCAATTAAATTTGATCAAATCACACCCACGCAGGCAGATTAACTAAGCTGACTGAAAAAAACATCAATTGAAATGAATTTCAATTACGGTTTGCAATTTTCAGTAGAGCAAACAACACAAGCAAATCAGTGGCATATTTATGATAAAATTTTGATAAAACACAACCACAAACATTACTAACAGTTTGAAAACAGAGTATCTCTCACTTTGACAGATTGTACTTCCTTATTTGTTATCACTATCAGTCTTTCTTTCAATGAATTCTACACAACACTTTTATCCATGACAGTTAGATGGGAGTAATGGTCTGTGTGTTTATACCATGTACATGTGTGGTAAAAGGGGGTTGGGTAGTAATATACAGAGAGTTCAGAGTCGGACAAGTGTGGGATAAGATGAGGGTAAGAGGTCAACAAGGACAGTGGGGGTCAGACTGTGAAGTCCACGCTGTAGCTGAGACAAAAGACCCGGTAGAGCAGGAAAGATCACTGAGGACACCAGTCACGCTTCAGAACAGCACTATCACTCCCTGCTGAGAGCATGGAGAGCAAGGTAAGGAGAGTACATATTACTTGTTTGAGCAGAGAACACACACACGTGCACACATGGTAAAAATCTAGAAAGATTAATCCATCCATGTGTCAGCATGGAGAAATATGTTTATTGCCATTTTTCTCTCTCTCAGGGCACCATTTGGTGGTTGTTCATTAATTCATCCCCTACTTCAGCACTGCCTCCCTGCAGTCCTTTATCCCTCTGGAAAATACCCCCACTCTCTGCACAAGTTTCCCTCTTCTATCCTTCTCACTCCTCCATCTCCTTACATCTCACAGAACACTGACAATCATACACTACTGATGTCCATGAAAAGGTTCTGCAAACATCTTAAATATGTATTCGAGTTGGGCAGGGCAGCAGAAACATTTTTCATATGCAATTAATGATTTTATATGTCACGCTGCTATCTGCTTAAGGAACACATCTACATGATGATGATGATGACAAGTCGTTTTCTGATTAGAATTCACTCAGGTATCAGTTTATTAGGTACACTAAGATAATGTAATATAATAAAATATTTTTTATAAAGTTGGCAGGTGTGTGTTTTTTTCCACAGTTGGCCCATATAGCTGTCTCACTGGAGGTAAGGTTATAAAACAAAGCTTTCTGTTTATCAATCATTTGTCCCTCCGCTTGATCAATTCCCAGAGAAAGCCGAGGGACAAAGGCCCACCTCTTTTCACCATCATTTAGATCCCTTGTCAACTGACTCCCAACCTTCAAGAAGTACTAACCCTGATGTGTGTGACAGTCA
This sequence comes from Sandelia bainsii, assembly GCA_032362345.1. NCBI lineage: Eukaryota > Metazoa > Chordata > Actinopteri > Anabantiformes > Anabantidae > Sandelia > Sandelia bainsii. The sequence goes on from JAUMHL010000030.1 coordinate 7,756,559, forward strand.
CTTACACTATGTGCAGTGGTAAATAAGTATGTGAGAATAACTGAATACATAGCATTTCAATTTAAAAAAGTCAATGTGTTGAAAAATATCACAAAATGCAGTAAAATTATTATATTCCTCAAGTTGTCAAAAAAAGATAAGGACTGACATTTTAGCAAATGTATAATTGCTGTGTTATAGCTACCTCATATTCAGAACAGGGCTTGTTTCCTCATACTTGTTTGACAACAGGACATTAAAAGATTTGTATACGAGCTTATTTGCTTGAATCATCCTTTGTTTGCCTCTTTCCTAGCCTTTATCCCCTACAGTTTCTCTCATGAGTGCCTACTTTCCTCCATCCAGCCCCCCAAGTTTACCCCAGACAGTTCTCCCATCCTGCCTGTGGCCTCAGATGGCACAGGGGTCACAGTTCAGACACGGGGCTCTCAGTGATTGGCCACGGTGTTGGACGCAGAGAAAACTCAGAGTTCATTAGGGATAGATGAGGGAAAGGGGTCTGTAATTGTATATGTGTGTGTCTGTGATGCGGGGAGGGGTTCAGACAGGCAGATCACCGGGCTCACACATACCCACACACCCCTTGAACAAAAACAATACTGTCTCACATAGGCAATTACACTGGCACATCCAGGCCTAAACTAAAAAATTACACAATCCTTTTTGCCACAAAGGTGGGTAATATTTAGACTAGTACAAAAGGAAATGCTAATAAGTGGCAAGGCAGTGAAAATACTAAGAGTAATTATTGTTGTAATCATGAGCATCAGCTGATAGTGTGTGTGTGTGTTTGTGCAACAGGGAGAGTATTCGGCAGGGGGGCGGGAGGGTTCCCTAGACAGATTAGAGGGTCCAGCCAGCCTTCATAATTTGTCTAGCAGTGTCGTCTGCTGGGGCTCATCCGATTACACTTAACACTCTCTAAAAAAATACACACACATAAACACACAGTTTAAAAACAAAGGCATACACATTCATCCACACACATACAAGACTATGCAAATGTGAGGAGACAATTATGTTCCCACCACCCACATACACAGAAACATACATCAGCATGATGCGTTGTCTTTTACTTCTGTTTCTGAATGCCACAGACACAAAGACACTTTAATCCTTAAATAATCCCCTTCTGCTACCAAACACCAAACTCTGGTCATATCAACTCTCTCTCCCACACACACACACACGAGCCTGGATGATCGAAAACTACTTTCAGTTTTTTAAGAAATAAAAAACTAACTCTTTTACAAACAAAACTGCCTGCATGAACTTAATATGCATTCACAGAAACCCTGTATTGGTGTTCAAGTGCCTTAGGTTTATACTTGTATAACTGAGACAGTAACAACAACTGCTTTATCTAAGCAGTGCCTTCTGATGTGTACAGAGAACCTGCTAAGACACAATAAACTGCAATGATTTCTTCCCAAATGTCTTCAAGCTCATTTCTGAGTTCAGTCTTTGCAGACACACCAACAGAGACACCTAGTGGTGACTGCTGTGCTTTACAGGAAGACAGGAGTACAACTACAGTTAAGTTCACAGTGGGACAAAATGAACAATTTCTGGAAATATGGTTTGCTTTTTTTCTATTTAGTTTTTAAATTAAGTGACAGTTTCACATTTCTAGACAGATGGACTAGAAGATTCCTATTGTATTCTGTCTTTTCTATTTCTACACTCTCCCTTTGACTAATCCTGTCCAAATGTTCATCTGAACTCCATTTGTGCACCTATTTAGAGTTTCAATGATTAGTGAATCAACAGACCACTAATCTACAAGCATATATAAAACTCATTAATTATTTCACTCATCTATCAAGTAAAAACTCCCAGCATCCTTTGGCTTGTTTTTTCAGTTTTATACCATTGCGAACTGCTACATATAAGACGCTCAGGGTTTAGTGTCTTGTCCAAGGACACTTTGACATGTGGCCAAGAGGAACCAGGAGTCGAACCACTCACCCTGTGATTCTTGAACGGTAAAGTGTCCATATCTGTAGTTTCTTTACCAATAGTCATAAAGAATAAGATAACTGTAAATGTCCCCTTTGTCACAAAACATTGTTGTGATATAAAATATACAGCAAATCAAATAATGAGAAAATATAAACAGTATATTAATTTCAGACACACAAATGATGTTGTTTCATTAGGAAAGGTTCAAGCTAAAAAATGCTATTAAACTTATTATACAAACATTTATAAGCATAAATCAACAATATTAGAGTCTCTTCAGTACTGCTGGTGTATTAATTAGACTCACCCAGTTTGTATGTGAGCACATACAGTACAGTCCAAGGTGTGCCAGGCACTGCCAGCAGCTTCCTCCACACTCTCCATGGCCTCACTGCATCCGCTCCCTGCCCTCCCTTCCTGCTGCCATCTGCCTGCTGACCCCTCACAGTCTCATCGTCCAGAACAGGGGCTCCCCACACAAACAGAGCCACGCCAGCATACACAAACGTCAGCAGCATAAACATCCAGCTCCATCCAGCCACGTCAATCACAGCCAGCAGCCCGCCTCCAGCAAACACAGACCCAGCTTTATAGCCCACAACTTGGGCAGTGTTGCCCAGCCCTAGCTCCCCACGACCTTTCAACAACCCCACTGCAGCACCATCTACAGCAATATCCTGGACAGAGGCCAAGCTGTTCATGGCCAACAGGGTTCCAGCTACTCCCCAGATATGTGCCTCTGGGGCCATTGCAGCACTGATGAGACATGTCAGAGCCAGCCCAGACACTGTCCCCACCAGCCAGCGACGCTTGGTTCCGATCCGGTCCACCAAGGGGGCCCAGAGCACCTTAAGGACCCAGGGGAAGTAGAGGATCTTGGTGAAGCCTATGCGGGTGAGAGAGTGACCAGCTCCACGCAGGTAGACGGGAAGCAGAGAAGACTGGAGACCGTAGGGGATTCCCTGGACAAAGTACAGCAGGCCCAAGAAGACTAGTTTGTCATTCATGATCTACGCCTGAAAGTGACCCTCTCACTGAGCAGACACTGCAGTGGTCCATTGGTCAGGTCATTTTAATTATTTCTGATTAACTTAATGGACTGTGCTGACGAAGATGAAGTAAATGACCTGAAATAAAAAAAAAAAACACAGTGTGAGATTCAGAATTAGCGATGTTTAACTTAATGATTAAAAATGATAAATATAGAAGATGTTTTGGGGTGGCTAAAGACCTTCACAGCTCCTTAAGGCGAGCAGCCTTAAAAGGATGTCTCTTTACTGCAGTTTTACTGCTTCTCTGCACAGATCAGTTACCAGTAATGTTAAACTGGCTAACGCTAGCCCCCTCAAAGTCAAATGACTTCAGTGCATACCCACATAAACACGTTCAATATCACTAGATGCGCGTTTGTTTTCATCACTTCATTAACATTATAAAACAAACGTGATGTTACATCGTTGTGTCAGATACAACACATAAGTCTGTGCTCTGACTGACTGACTAGCTAACGTTGGCTACCATGACCGAGCTAGCTCACTGTCACACTAAATGTAGTAAACCAACAGCTTTAATCACCTTTTACAGCATGTCAGTATTATTTAGTATCATTATGTTGAAACATGACACACATTTCAGTACCTGTTATAAGATAAATCTCATCTGAAAAAGAAAGTTGGCTAGCTTTGCGTTAGCTTACCGGACAGGCTGCTCTGCTTGTTTATAGTTGAAGTCAGTATGAGCTATGAGGTTGCCAGGTTCACTGACAACAATCCCCCTTCTGTGGATGGCAACTCAGGCACTGAGGCGCCTTAACTTTCACAGCGTTAAATATCCAGTTCTACTTGTTTCATTTCTTCACTTTCTCGGATTTTACACACCCTGTAAATATGTTTTGATACCCAAACTGTCAACCCCCGCTTCACACCACATGTCATAACATGGTTATACTCAACCACTCGTTCTGGTTTTGCGTTTATTTATAAGGTTTGGACACTATGGACTATGTATTGTTCTAAAAAATGATTCATTGTGATTCACTCAGATTGCTCCATTATGGAAAACAAATGTTGTGTAACAATGACAGAATACTGCTGCTTGGATTTCTTAATATTTCCCCCATTAGCTGGTTGGATTAAGTATGCACATTACATTGTAATATGTGAAACTAAAAGAACAGAGACAGCACAAAGAGGCCTTCATACAAAAATGTTTTATTTTATTGCCAAGCTCCTTCAAGCATACTTCTGTTACCAAATATGATTAGCATGAGGAGATCTGCATATATCATACGTGTACATCTGTTTGCATCTGTAAGGTTACCAATGATTTTAGCTTCCTTCAAGCACCAAATATGAGAATGTAATTTGACACATATCATATATCCATTGGCAAACTACAGGGATAAGGGTGTTGGAAGAAAAGGAATAACTTGGAGAGAAATATTTGCTGAATATTGATATCTGCCGATCCAATGTTGATCTTTGCTTACTGCAATATCTTCTAGGAGTCGTGACAGTCAGAAACTAGACAGTACGAAAGTCTGCACAAGGCACAATATGTGTCAAGAGATTATAGGTGATTTTCCACAGCTGGACGTGGTGCTGGATTCCAAAGATTGACCATTAGTTATCACCCCCCGCGAGCGCAAGCAGAATCTTCTCATAATCTCCGCTGGTGTCATCCTAGAAAAACAGAAAAACAGATTTTCCTTTGTCTATTGTTTTATGAACTATATTTTATCCAAAAAGAAAACTGAACAATGCTGACATCAAAGACGGGTTCATTGTCATTATCAATGGTCACATGTTTGCTCACCAGAATATCCTTGTAGAGTGTTTTGCCATATTTTTTCTTGTACTCTTCCTTGATCAGTTTCAAGTCAATTTCTGAGCGGCTCACCATGATGCGGGTCAGGATATGTTTGCGGGTACCACTACCCTGATGGTCAGAAACAAGTCAAGTCATTAGAGGCTTTGGACAGCAGGCACACTATTCTGCATATGTTTTGTGAGCGGTAACCTCTATATATTGTACCTTCATGGACAAGTTAAGCTTCTCAGCAAAGAACGCAGGCCTGCTTCCAGCACACTTCACTGTAGTTGGAAATGGTTCAAGTTTAAATGAAGTCTGTGCACAAATCATTTGATGAAGACTCTGGTAATTGGTAGTTAGAGCAGAGGTTTGTCTTTACCTAGTGCTATGAGACACTTTTCGATGTCTCCCTTCAATTCCAGGTCGATCGCTTTGGCCATGTCCACTTTGCTGTACTTTGAGTACCTGTCAAATACTGTGGAGGAGGAAGTAGTGGAAGAGTGTGAGATCTGAGAGGACCAAATTGTAAAAAGTCAGACGTTAATAAATAGGGCAGTCAGCCAGCTACCTTTACGGAGATGAGCGGAACTCCTGGTTGTAAAGATGTCAATGAAGACAGAGCAGTCAGTGCCCTTCCTCGCCTCTCCGGCCTGGTACAGAGCCCTGGCGTCGCTGTCAACCAGCTGCTCAGAAACTCCTTCAGTCCTGCTGGCCTGTGACAAGCAAAGACAGAGCAACTTTACTGTGTTGAAATCAACCATATTGTGCCCAGTATTCCTGCAAGATACTAGCATTCACTTTGAATAAATCAGAAATGATTTTATTGTTGTTATAGTTTTATGAAAAATTTTAGCCTAATTTAGACAGTAAAGGGACCATACGGAGGGTCTGAGATGACCCAAGCATTTAATATGAGATTAATACAAATTTAATGAGCTGCAGAGGATCCGCTTCAAAGTTTACATATCTCATCTTTTTATAAAATGATACTTTTTTTAACTTTACTTAAAATGTACTGAATGTTCAGCATATTAAGTTTGTACTGTGCATTTTCACTGTGTTTTTTCATTTGGGTGTGACAACAACCCTACTGTTGTCTCGTGTTGTGTTAGCTTGTGTGTGTATCAAGGGAGTTGGTTTATTTAAAAAAAAAAACACAACAACACTGTTTCATCACAGCTACAGGAGTTTAGTGTTACCATAGAGCTTAAGGGCACTCTGGTCTGAGTGTGTTAACTGTAAATGTGCTGTGAAAATCCTGCACCAAAGTACTGAATGAAACAAATTTGGGTGATTGTTATCATCCCAGTCGGAAGTACTCTGGAGCAGGTTTTCGTCATGGAACGCTCTATATTTGGCTGCATTCATCCTAAATTCTGACCAATGTTACTGCCCCTGTCACTGAGTTGCACAGCTGTAACATTATGCTGCTACCAATATGAGACAGAAAGTAAGCATGGACACCACACACGTACTTTGCAGAGAGCAAGGAGGGCAGCCCTGAAGTCTCCACTGGTGTCAGACTTGATGTCTTCCTCTAGCTCCTTCTTGTAGTCTTGGGAGAAAATACTCACATTAACATTCACATTGAAACCAGAAATGTGGGTTTTACGAAGTGATTTTTTTAATGTTTAAAACTTAATTAAGAGACTGTAATTTACAACTGTTTCATTTAAAATCTGTTGGCACACACCTGCCTTGTAGGCCTTCTTGATTTCCACAATCTCTCTGTTTGTTCGGGAAGCCAAGATCTCAATTAGGGTGTCTTCATCAGTTCCCAGGCCCTAAGTCAGGGATGCATGGCAAGTCAATACAAAGCTTATTCATTACAAGCTTAAATCAAACTAAAAACAACTTTTTCCCTCGCATTAAGAAAACAATGTATGAATGAGTGGAAGTGATATCATTATGCACTAAAAATAACAAATGACGAAGTTAAAACATCCTTGTGCTTGGTTTCTGAGCACTAGCGTAGTTTATGCATTTATATTACTGTTGATTTTAAGTGAGTCTTTGTATTTGAGCTCAGTGTACCTTCATGGCCAGCTTCAGCTGCTGGGCATCGTAATGGGCTGGTGTATTCAGTAGAGCCAATACCACATCCTCCAAATCTCCCTTCAGAGCACTTTTCAAAGCTGTGTCCAGAGGCTACAAGAAAAACCGAGAAGTAAATTTAGTGTTTGAGAGCATGTGTGAGTAATTGTGTGTGTACTTTGGAACAATAATTAAAGTGTACTACCATCTTTCTATGATCATACACATTTGTGTACTTCACATTACCTTGCCACTGGCCTGTTGGTAAGCCACTTTAATCTTCTGTCTCTGCTCGTTGCTTCTTTTCACAAGAACTTCAATAATGGTGTTTTCATCCACACCTGCTGATATGACAGGTTGGTGAGTGGAACAATGATTTCTGTTATGCTGAATCTAAATCTCCTGCAGTGACAAACATTCACTTCAGCCAAGATTTTAGCCTTCATAATATTTGCTGTTATAATTTCAGTGTGAAGGCCAACACAGAGATTTGACATGACTTTCTGCCACAGACAACAGCAACATTTGCAATCATGATGCATGATGGTGCTCGCTCAAGTGGGACTGTTGGGTTTTCTACAATATTCTGTATATATTTATATAATGTGTAAGGTCTCAAACCTTACACTGTAAAGTGCCGTGAGATGACTTATGTTGTGATTTGGCGACTTTATATAAATAAAGTTGAATTGAATTGAATTGATGGCCAGCAGAGGGCGTTAATGTTCTTGCTACACATTGACACGCTGCAAAGCCAAAACAAGTTTACACATGCTCCAAAGCTTCTATTTGTACATTTTAACTTCACCTTTTGTTTTGATGGCCTTATCCAGAACTGCTGCATCTGCACTGGCATTAAAACCAACAGATGCAGTGACGGTTCCCTGGTTTGGTGAGACCTGAGAGACAATAAACACTGTATGTAATGTACATCATTATATGTTTGGTAATTGCTTGTAGTGTACATGAAGTGAGTTACACAATTGCATTTTTCAAGTGTTGTCCAGCTTAAGACATAAAAAGACACATTCTTCTGGCTATATTCCCTCTGTGGCCACTGCCCCGGCAGGTCTTTCCTACATCTTTTAACCCTCCTAAGACTATGACAGTGCTGTTAAAAATGCCAATGATATGACAGTCGGCGTGCACAGACTGCAATCATGCAGAATAACCATATGCAACTTTACTTCACATTAGGAAACCTGTGAAAGGAGAAGTAGCATTTTGGTCTGTTTGTAGAGCTTATAAAGGGAGGGGTGCAAATTCCTTCTCGTATGAGTCACAAACTCACAAGACTTAGTACGGTCATCTTTCTCATTGCACATAACCTTTAAAGTCCAGGGGTCTTTCACATTAATATCAGACCTCATCTTATCTTTTCTGCTCTGCTACACTCCTTTTCCTTCCCTTCTCTACCTTTTCATTTGTCGCTCATTCATCCTTTTCCCTTACTATGTTCTACACTTCTGTTTCTCTCACTCTAAAGTCTGCCTAGTAATTCTTTCCACCCCAGCAGACCACAGGAAGTTTTAAAAAAAAAAAAAGAAGGAAAAAACAGAGTGGTTGGCCTAAGCAACTGGAAAAGTCCCACAGAGTTACGTACTGCGTCATCGGGCATGCCCAGATAGATGGTCTGCTCATAGAAGGATTGGAAGAGAGACATGATGGGGCTGATGGTCTGTCTGTCTGTAGGAGGAGAGGAGAGGAGAGGTCAGATCTGATGTTTAGAAAGTAGTTTGCAAGTGTGAGAGGATGAGAGAGCAGGACCTAAAGATAAAACATGTCATTTTGTAGATAGTATTTAAAAAAAGATCACTACTTTATTCATTCAACTAGAGTAAAGTTCTTTTCTATTAAACTTGTTAGCAGAAGAAGGAAAGACAATCTGTTAGCTTTTCCTTTAGTCACTCCTGGAGAGCACATCGCTCTGCATATTTACAGTTGGTTTATGTTTGGTGGTTTTCCATGATGACAAGCATGTGGAGACTGCCTGGCCACACCCACACTCAACGCCGATACAGATATTTTGTTTATTGTAAACCAGATTATAGATCCAGACTCCTTTCAGGTGCTTTAATATTCATTCTGAGTTAACAACTGTTCCGCGTAGTTAAACCAGCTCAACACTTACGTGCGTCAAATGTGCAAATCCGAACAGCGCTGATTTCCCAACCACACCCTCATATGTTGCATCAATACCTTTATTACTAAAATGAGGGAGATTACAACTAAAGCTATCACGCAAAGTACCAAATTTCATCAGACTTTGGAGCTGGAGATAAAAACGGACTTTTTCATCGGAGGAAAATTACTTACCGTGAGATTACAGAGTAGAAGTTTGTCTGACTGAAGTTCCAGGGGCGTTGTAGCAACCGAGAGAGCTTATTTATACCATCGAAAAACTCCACCTAGAAACAGGTCCAGCCCATGCTCCACTATTGGACTGAACCTTTGCCAGCCGCAGCAGAGCAACGGATCTCCGTTCAAGACGCAGCGTGCGTAAGAACTGTATCCAGTAGAATCACGCTGCTTACATGAAGACATATGATGATCAAGTGCCAGGTCATAATCTTTTATAAAATGGGAATCTCATGGAAAACCACTAATATACAAATGGGACGTTTTGTTATAGAATATTTTACTGTACAACGGATAAATATATTTACTGTAATGTTCCATTTGCTGTTATTGTCATCATTTGTTCTAAAATTAAATTAAATTTATAATTAATTAATAAAAAAATTAATAAAGTTTCCAGGCTGCCTATTGTAGAGATGGACAGTGATCTATTTCTCCTCTACTCTTTTAGATATTTGAATTTTATATTTGAAGGCTTAGATTATACAATTAGAAGGTCTTATCTGCAAGTGAACTTTGGTCATTTTGCTAACAGAAGATTTAGAGCATATGTCTTTTTCTGGTTTTTCTTCTGCCCCCATAGCTCCACAGTTAATTTGTTAACTACTGGAGTCCAGAGTTTCCCTATTTTGATGTTATTGATGTTTAATTTATCTGCTGACGAATTCAAATAGAAATCTAACCTCAGACATTCCCACTCTTATCTGAGACTGATCAATGTCAAGTGCTCCACAGAGCGCCACAGGAGATCATTTCTGCCTGTGGCCATCAAACTGTTCAACTCCTCTCCTTTATG
>JAUMHL010000030.1:7773451-7891917 GCA_032362345.1 Sandelia bainsii
CAAAAGTTTAGGGAAGGTCACATTAAGTTCACCTGTAAAGGTTATAGTGCATTTTAGGTTCATCCTGAAATTTCACCAGAAAGCCGAATATCCCTAACTTTTTGTGAGTAGTGTATATTGAAAAACATGCAAGATTGCAAACTCACTTCTTGTGAAACTGTGAACTTTTACCAGACATGTGACTTAGAGCTGTGTCCAGCTGTTCAGTAAGAGGACATGTGGACAAACAATGAAAACACTGTCAGACACTGTGATGTGGCCTTGCTCACACTCACATGGCTGCTCTGATGCTGATACTGTGGCCCGGGAGGGCATTTCATCAGTACCAAGCTGTTATTTTGTGTGTGTCACCTCTATGCATTTGTGCGTTTGTTTATGCTCCAAAACAGATAGCTGAGGACATGGAAACAATGAAAAGAAGACATCGGTTAATGGTGCAAGAGCTGGAGGAGAACTTCCAGATCACAGCCCGAGAAAACCAGGTGAGGAGGTGTGTGCGCATGTCTGTGTGTATGAAGGCACTAAAACATAACAGAAATAATGTTGTGTTATCAGGAATGCACCATACGGAAGATCAGATCTCATTACCAGAACAAGTTGAACACTCTGCGGAGAATACTGGACCTCTATCAAGAAAAAGTGGAAAAGAAGAATGTTGACTGGAAGAAGAGAGTTGAGGTCAGTGTTCATTAGTCAGTTCATCTCTTTCTTGAGTGTCTGTTTTATTACATACCCAACAATTTTCAATAGGTAAAAATAATTTTATAATAATTATTTAATAATTATTTACTTTTCTGTTTCTCTCCTTGCCTGGTGCAGGCCTTGACTGCACAGAATGAGCAGCTGTTGGTGGAGCAGGCAGCTGAGAGGAGGAAGAGTAAAGAGGAGGCCCTGCAGTGGCACAGAGAAAAGGTGGCACAGGAAACAGAGACAGGATTCTCTTACTCCGATGACTTTCTCTGAACAATTTCAGTATGAACCATATTTCAGTTTGAACTATTTTATACCATTACATAATTATCAGACCAACTTTGCTCCTGTTACTCTTCTAGAGCAAAATGCTGGAACTGTTTTCCAACAGGCTGGACATCCTGCACAATCACCAGGCCACCAGTGAGTCTGCAGGCATGCATTCATATGCATGTGTAACCATTAGGTATGACAACTTTATTAATTGACTGTGACACTGAATAGCATTACAGGAGCTACAGATGGCCAGACAAGAAGTGGGGAAAGTCCAAGAGATGTTGATGGTCTCTTCACAGCATCAGCAGGAAGTCGCAGAGGAACCCACAAGTTCAGAGAATAAAGAACAACAACAAACTGTGGTGGGTTGTCATTAGTTACAATGGCGGTCTGCTGCACAATTATATAATAATATGTTACCATGGTGCATTAGCCAGGCTTAAACATATCAATAAAGTAACCAACAAAACACTCTAACCCTCAGACCAGAGGGACAGAGTCATATTATAGAGACAAGGCAGAGGAAAGATCTGATCTCAGCATCAAACATGTTAACATTTACATTGATGATAGATTGAAATCTCAAACAACAGCAGATAGTAACAAAGCCATACTTGCACTTGGCATATATTTTTTTGTTATTTAGATGTATTGCTGTGGTTCTACTTGCAGACTGGCAGTGAGTCAGATCTGCCACTGGAGGGGGCTAAAGTCCGTCTGGAGGAGTTAAAGGAGAGTTTGTACCAGAGAGAAAGAGAGATAACTGAGCTGCTGGAGGCAGAGAAAAGCCCCATTCCTCCTGTCCCTCAGCCACCCTGCAGCGTTCTGCTTCCCACTGTCATACACAAGGTCCTATTAAACTATGTGTAAATCAATTGTCAGCTGCTTGTGCAGTCGGGTTTTTTAAATGTAGTATTCCCTGTTTTACTGGTGGAAGGATATTCCCTCTCCTGTTTTCTCACTCTGATTTTATGACTTTTTATGCTGATACTACGAGGTTGCTTTGTTTTGTTTTCAAGGCTCATGAAATCTGCAGTTCAGTAGCAGAAAGCAGAGCTCTTTTGGACCAGATGATTGAAGAAAATCAGGTTGCTCTGGTGGAAGTCAAAGACAAACTGGACTGTCTACAAAGGGCTAATGAAGACAGTAACGATAGAGGGGACAGGACCACTGACCAAGAAGGGTTAGATTTCATTACAGAAAAATGAACAACATATGCTTTCCTATGGCAGGTTAAATTGAGCATTGTCTTGTGTCTTGTGTTGAGTCTTTTGTTTCCTCTACAAAAAATTATTCTGTTCCACTTTCCAGCTCAGATGAATATGGGTCAAGTTTGTCTTTACTACAAGAAACAGTGAGGGAGTATGAAGTTGCTCAGATGGCTTTAGACTATATTAAAACTGGAGAACGTCCTGTAATAAAGGGTAAATACATAACTTCCTTCATTCCTTAAATATAGTGCTTACAACCAGGTAAATTTATTCATGTACTTTTTACAGTATATTTCTTTTTATACATTTTTCTCACTTAGTATAATGTGCATCAGTGCAATTTTGATTTCTTTTGTTCAGACTGTGACACAATCTCAGAACTGGAGGACATCCTGGGAAAAGGGACAATCCAGACCACAGAGGGAGTGAAAAGTGTCGGTCAGCAGCTTCTCTTGCTGCAGGATCAGGTTAGTATTTTCTCACACAAGTCAATATCTCAGGTCAGGTCAAGCATGAGAAAGAAAGAAATACTATTGGAAATACTTAGAAATACTATTATTTGTGAAAAGCCCTCTGAACGTTACACAGATTTGTCATACATTTCTCTCAAGCTAAAAAAAGTGAAAGAAGAGAACAAGAAGATAATCGAGAACTACACTTCAGAAAGGACAATGAGGAAGAAATATTACAATATGGTGGAAGACATGAAAGGTACTATTAAGATTAAATGTTTTAAGAGTGTGTCATATTGTCATGTAATACCAAGCATGAGGTTGTTTATTTTGTGCTACTGTTTTTGCCGAAGGAAAAATCAGAGTGTTTTGTCGGATTCGGCCAGTGAGCCGTGCCGAAGCTGCAAATGGTGGGGACATTGTTGTGGAAAAAATAGATGACTATTCAGTAACTGTGGAAACCCTTCGCGGGCCGAGGGAGTTTCTGTTTGACAAGGTGTTCAGTGGTGATGCTTCTCAGGAAGACCTGTTTTACGACACTAACAGGTGAGGAGGATGATGCTTCACAATCAGGCACCAATGCAGTATGTTCACAAATGTACCATAACATTTTTATATAATTTTTGATCAACCACAAATTTACAAGGTAGTTTCTGATGTCTTATGATTCAAATTTGTGCCAGCTGAAGTCGTATAATGTAACACACTGATGGAGCCCCCTGCTAGAGTTGGCTGTAATCCAAGGACCTATAGATTTTTTCAGCTCTGCAGCTCAGAAAATATCTTCCCCACAGGCTGATCCAGTTGGCTATAGATGGTTACAACGTCTGTATCTTTGCATATGGCCAGACAGGCTCAGGGAAGACTTTCACTATGGTTGGGGACAAAGAACAGAAGAACCCAGGGATCATACCAAGATCATTTAATGCCATATTTGACATAATACGGGAGAATAGCACAAAATTTGACTTCAAGGTAACAGACAGTATATCACCAATGTCTTTAAATTTGATTTGGGTAATAGAGAAGAGTTTACTTGAATAATAAATACTTCCTTTTTATCCCTTTCTTTTCCCTTTGTCCTTGTTTTCCTCCTCCTACCTGATCTTCCTCATCATTTTGCCTCAGGTTTCAACATATATGCTGGAGCTGTACAACGACAAGTTGCAGGACCTCTTTGTCAGCGTGGCTGGTGAGGCCTATGCACAGCCCCAGTCCCACGGCCAGGCCAGGCGGGTGGAGATCAAAAGGAACAGAAAGGGGGTTGTGTTTGCCCAAGGAGCAGAGACAAAGGAGGCTTCTAGTGCCCAGGAGCTCTACGCTTTGTTCCAGCAGGCCTGCTCCAACCGACATATCTCTGCCACCAGTGAGTTCTCCGTACCATGCATTGCATGTGCAGTCGTGGAGAGGGGTAAATCAGCTAGGTACATCATTACTGGACAGGGCAATGAGAACAACTAAACTGTGGATCAGTCACATTGGTTTATAAATGCACACAGGTCATCTGAGTCCTGATACACCTTATGTTTTGACTATGAGTAGCTGGAGCCACTACAACATTATTAATACCAATTTAAATTACAGTGTATCGAGCGTAGATACCGACCCATTTGTGAAGAGCTCACACTTTTAAAAATGTTATAGAATAATAAAGAATGGTAGTGTCATCACATTAATACTTGTGTTATTGGTAAATATACTATTTTATCTACATTCATAAATAACTTCACTTGAGCTGAAACAATAAGATGATTAATTGATATTCGCACATTAGTGGAGGATTTCCTGTTTTTTGTTTTCTATAGTTCTAAATGGAATAGTTTAACATTTTGAAGCAAGCAAATTGAAAATATATCAGGGAGATTATAAACATTAAAACTCTTCAGAGATTCTTCTTTTTTGTAGACTGAAGAAGACAATTATAATGTAAATTTTTAGTGTGTGTTTTTAGTACATATTAAATCGTTTCTTTTCATAATAGTAAAAAGAATGCTAACCATGATACAGGTTAGTGCTGAACTCAGTTCCTCCCACCACACAGTTAAACAAAGTTTCTGGGAACAGCTTCAGATATTGTGTTTGTACTTTCAACTAATTTTCTTAAGTTTATTCAACTGAGATAGTTTTACAAATTACAAGTTTGCTTAATTTGGATTTTCAAACAACTTGTTTCTAAGTTGACTGGATTTCAAATGGTTTACAGTGATTCTGTGTGATTTATTTGGAAAAGAAAACTGAACAATCCACAGTTCATCGAGCAAAAGCTGGGCCTTTTTTGTGCATGTTTCCGAAGAGATGAATGTAGAGAGTTCCCGTTCCCATCTCATTGTTGGCATCATGGTGGAAAGCAGGAATCTGACGAACGGGGGCGTGAGCACTGGGAAGCTGAGCCTCGTGGACCTGGCAGGCAGTGAGAGAGCAGCCAAGACTGGAGCCAAGGACCACCAGCTGAAGGTTTGCTCATTCCCTATGTTTTAATTGGTCCATCATGTGATTGCCAGGGTGACCAAAATAGATATTTCTAATGTCTAGTTTAAATTCTGCTCTCCTCTTCAGGAGGCTAACTCCATTAACAAGTCTCTGAGTGCCCTTGGTGATGTGATCTCAGCCTTGTCCGCTGAACTGCCTCATGTACCATACAGGAATAGCAAGCTAACACAGGTAATCCTAAAAAGCTAGATACTTTTTAAATGAATTCAATTTTTATTAATCTGAGACACTGAAACTATTGCACTGAGCACTAAGCTGCTTGTGAGTTCTTATGTGTAGTCATACACCATAATTTAGCCCATTATGACCTTTGCATTTCATCTCCCTCAGGTGATGCAGGACTCTTTGGGAGGCAATGCCAAAACCCTCATGATTGTCAACATCTCTCCGTCAGAATGCAATCTTGATGAGACACTCACATCTCTTATGTAAGAAACAAAGAGAGAGATTGCTCTTTTCATTGTTTTGAATACTGACATACTCCAGAATAACACCTGGACTTCCTGAACCTTGCAGTTATGCAACAAGAGTGAAGGCCATAACCAACAATGCTCAGAGAAATGTGGAAAGCAAAGAGATTGCCCAGCTGAAAGAGGTACATGTCACTTTAATATAAGTCAGCAGTGTCAATACATTCAGCTATATGCAGAATAAAACACTAATGCAAACTTTATTTTTGTTTTCTTTCACTAATAGGTGATCACGAAGCTGAGGTCAGGTCAGACAGTGGAAGAGGACAACGTCTGAGCTGTAACCTACTGTAGTTTGTGTGTAATTGTGCAATTAAGTGCTGAAGTGAAATTATTGTGATTATTTCTTGGGTGGTCTATCTTGAATCTCTCATGCAATGGATAAGCTGGACCCTTATGAACTATCATATTTTTTAAGACATTTATGGTCACATGGAGGACTGGGTGACTTCCCTGAAAGTTGCATTTAGACGATTGTGTGCATGTTTTCAAAGACTGATACCTGCCTGTGTCTGTAGACTATTGTATGTGACAAAAGGCAACAAGTTTATAGCCAATTTCAGCCTGAGAAGTGCCTGCACCTGTACCTGTTCCCATACTGCTGTGTGATCAGATCCTATGACTGGGCATTGATATTTTCAATCAAGCAAAGGCCTGCTTATTCAGTTATTTTCTTTTATCTGCCAGACAGATAATTAACTAAAATCATGTTTTATGAAGATAATCATCAGAAGTGTAGTGCTCAAGAGGTGTAAGTTTATATGGTACTGTTTCCAAGTCCAAGTGGACAGTGGTGGCAAATGTGAAGAAATTCCCTCAACACATTCCTGACACATCAGTTCACAAGGAATGGATGAAGTTGAGGTCATTACAAATTTGAACTTTGATCTCTCAAGCCACCTGTCTTCTCTATCTAATATTTGTACATGTTGGTCCTCAAATGAGTGTCCTTTGTTTTTCAAATGAAGATACACAGCTGAGAGAGGGGAGAGGGAAGCTTTGCATGTGCAAATAAACAACCCCTCCCTCAACAGAGGTGGAGGCCTTAGACATAACCTATCTTCAGCCTACCATGCTGCCCTTTCATCCATCCCCAAGAAAATCAGGCCCAATTCACACCTCCACCAGGTTAGCCACACTTAATGACCTACTTAATGGGGGTAGGAGGAGTTGCCAGGGGTGTGACTGTTACATCTACCCACACCCCTCCCCTGCCTTTGTTTGGTGAAACCAACCTGGAGGATATACTTGTCACTAACCCACTTCCCTCGGACCGACAAAGTTCTGTGGATGCAGAGCGAAACGTATCTACTTTAAAAGAAAGAAGTTCAGTTGCCATGACTCAACTTCCAGACATGCCATGAGCATAACTTTCAAACTTTCCATTTAAGGATGAACTTCCCAAAAGTAATTCTGCTTGGCTTGTCTTTTGTTCAAACACAGACTGCCATGCTTCTTCACATTTATCTTATGAAAATAGAACTGCCTGATTTCACACTTTGCTGTGTTCTTCACCTCCCTCAAAAACGTCTGGGACTGTGTCTAATCTGAGTGTGTGGGGCGTCACAGCACTGATGGGAGAGGAGGAGGAGGTTCATGATGTCTTATTATACTTTTGCGTCATTCTTCAGAGAGCCACTGGGGGAGACTTCAGAGATGGGAGTGTTAGCTCAACAGTGTTTGCCTTGAAGCTACAGTAAAAGAGGAGGAGGAGCCAGGGGAGGGGGATAAGGACAAGAAGGAGACAAGGACATGAGGGGGACAGAAGATGAAAGAAAGTTGGAGTGAGGAAGGGGAGAAGAGGGCCAAAGTCGGTGAGGATGAACCCTACATGAACACATTTTGTGGCCTAAAGCACTGATCACCAATCTGAAACAGCTCTCTCTCCCTCCTTCAGTGTTTAGCTGTAACTAATAACTTAAGATAAAGACTTTTAATGAGAGGCTGTTTTCAAGCTAGTTTCATTTTTAATGTGCTGGGACAGGGAAGCGGAGGGACCCATTTAAAGTACAGGCACAGAAGCACTTGGAATGACCCTCACTCAACAAATATTTTGTGCAATACAGGCAAGAAGTTAGTTCACAGTCACTATGTATTCTATATCTTAGAAACATGTTTTACATCTAGTATTTGTTTCCCTTTTGTTGTTCATGTATGTGCTTGCTGTATATTCTGACAACATATACCAAAAGAGAAACTCCAGTCTACAAATAGGCTAGTATGTGAGGTACTGTGTATCTGTGGTATTATTGATTAGCCATGTATGCTGACTAATAATAACTATTATTATCTGTGTGTTCCACACAGAGCACTGTTTGGATGTTTTGAGGGTTTTGAGGGTCTAGAACCTTGAAGAGACACTAATCCTGTAAGGACGTGGTTTCATAGTCAGACCAAAATCAGTGCTGAGATCCAGCTCCTGCCCTGGAACCTTTTCAATCCGCAGCCCGTGGAGCAGCGTAGTGAGAAAGACAAACATCTCCAAACGTGCAAATCCATCACCAAGACAGCGCCTCTTCCCCATGCCGAAAATAAGAACCTTCTCAGTCAGCTCCTTGTTGAGGCGTCCCGATGGATCTAAGAAGCGTTCAGGACGAAATGTGTCTGGGTCACCCCAGAAATCACTGAGACAGAGTGAAAAACATTTAAAAAACACACATTCTTATGAACTAACAGGAAGGTGTTGAAAGAGATACAGTAACATGAAAGTCACATTAGATGGGCAAAGGATTAAGTAATTATATTATAATAATTATATTATTATAACTCATAGTGTAATGGTGATTGCTTGTGTCTACTCACATATCATGATTGACTTGAAACTGGTTAATGAAGACACATGTATCTTTGGGAATAAAATATCCATTGAGGGTGATGTTTCTTGTGGTGCTAAAGCAGAAGAAAGTTTCAACAACTACATAACAAATACAACTGTAAATACAAAAGTACTGTAAGTTAAACTACTGTCTTACCAGTGAGGTATGGTGAAAGGGACATAGGAGGCATGACGAAACACTTCATATATGAACGCCTCAGTAAAAGGCATTTTGGGCTTATCTGAAAACCTTGGCAGTCTGCCTGTGCCAATGGTTTCATCTTAAAAAAGAAAGAAACATCAAATAATCAGTATTTTGTCATAATAATAATAATAATAATCAGACTTTTGTTTTAGTTTTGTTTTATATTTTGCCTTTTAGTCAAAAAATCTTAAACTTTAAAAGTCTTATTCCCCTGAAACATAATAACATAATTATAATCTGCATTAAGGTACAATTTTCACAGTTGAAGTTTAAAATCTAATCTTTAAAATTAATTCAAACTTCTCTCACTCGATCACTATAAGGGCTCCAGTAAAGTAATTAACAACAGAATAAAAGCTTCTCAGCCAGTTAGCTGTATTAATCCAAACTGAATTTAAGTGATGAATATGTTAAACTATGTGTGTTCATTGCCTTGCGTGTTCCTGCCTTTGTGTCAGTCTGGAACATTTCTCTAACTTTCTTTCTCCGGTTGTTTGGGCCTCCCTCCCTCATTCTGATTCATCATGTCTCCTCTCAGTGTCTTCCTCACTCTCTCTGCCTCTCTCTCTCTCTGCCTCTCTCTCTCTCTCTCTCTCTCTCTCTCTCTCTCTCTCTCTATGACAACGCAACGTGCCATGGAAGAGACAATTCTGTCAGCCCACTTCAAAAGTATCTCTGGCGTCAGCAAATTGGACTGATCTTTTGTGAGTTCCTCCAGTGGCTGTCTGAGTCTGTCTGTCCGGGTAGGACACTCTGGTTGGCCATTGTTATTTTTTATTACAGCGATTGTGCCAGAAATTATTATACTAATAGACATCACATATATCACAATAGACATCACCTAAAAACATCTTTTGCATATAATTTGGTGAATATTTTATCAGATTAGAGGTAAATTTGCTATTGATCTCAATTTTATTTATAAATTATTAAGATCTACGCATTTCAACACCTTCTTTTCTAAAATTTTGATGTATCCAAAAAAAAACTACAACAGTCTTGGCTCACCATTTCTGTGTTAATCATTAATATACTATTTAGCATAGAGTGCATTCATGCAGTCATGCTCTGTAAGTTCCCTCTGGACCTCCTTCAGCAAAGATTTATCTTGCCATCCAAATAAAAAAGGAAAAATGGCACAATTTGTCCAATATGAGCACAGATATGTCATATCAAGAAAGAAAACTGTACCTATCTCCTGATGTATTCTGCCCTGGATGTCAGGGAACTTGATTAGATACAACATGCTCCACTGTAAACCGGCAATGATGGTGTCAAATCCTTTAGGAAATCACAAACAACAAAACTGCAGTTATTACCCGCACTAATACAAGTGGAATTTGCAGAGTGTCTAACCTGCTCCAAAGATGTCTATGACAGTGTGAATAATCTGAGACTTGGAGAGCGTGGATGTATCATTTTCTTCTCTGTCCTCACAAAGTGCAATCAGAGCATCTGTAATGTCCCGAATACAATTCTGCAATAACACACAAACATATATAGCATGACAGGAGATGTAGGACAGATTGTGTTGCTGTCTTTCTTAAATCAATTAAGCAATCTTTATTAAATATAGGGTGGTTAATTATAACACAGGAAAATAAATTCAAATTTTAAAAGCAATAATTAGGGAAGAGACAGTAATCAGTTATGGTAGGACACGTGTCTTTCAGTGGGTTGCTAATTCCTAATTAAAGTGTGTGCGAATGTTTTAGTCACTCTGCACAAGAACAAAGCTCTCTCTCTGGAAACTTGTTTGTTATTTTTTGGCTACAGTTGCACTCACAGCTAATACTGCATGAGTGCAATGTCAGATTAAATAGTGGACAGTAAATTAGTGGGACAGATCTAAAGAAAATAGTGCTCACAGACCTGCAGTCCAACACATTAGGCTGTCCTGAAAATATTTTGCCTTTGGTCACTTTGCAATGAAATGGCCTAGATTAGATAATATTAGTCACACCAGTGATCAGTGAGACATTATATTATTATGTTCCTTAAACTGCTCATGTACACCACCTTTCTATTCAATGTTGCAATATCTAGTACAATATTAAAACAAAAAATGTAATATAATAGACAATATAAGATATAATCCTTTTAAAAGATGTACTGTACATAGCCCTGAAATGGAGAGAATGTGATTTTGTTTCTCAATAAATATAGTACTGTCTCTTCGTGCACAACAAACAAAGGAGTCCGTTTTACTGTCACAGTAATAATAGTAATAATTGTGCATTTCCTTTTGCATCTTCCTCCCACAATTTAAATTCTGATTTCTGAATTCTATAAATGTATCTGGCCTTCTTACCTTGTCGAATGTTTTCACGTGTTCCTCAATGCTCCTCTCCATGAATCCATTCATCCTGCGAATGTGCTGGACCATTTTCCTCAGAGATGGGCTCAGGAAGTAGCGAAACACAGGGAAGAAATCAGCCAGGTTCCCTGCTGCAAAAATCCTTAGGACCTCATTGTTGATGTGAACAATAGTGAGAAATTCCTTGTCATTGTAGTCATACCTTTTCCCAAAACAGATGGCACAGACAACGTTTGCCACTGAGGTTACCAGGGGCTTCACTGGATCTATACCCATCATATCATGGCCCACTTCCCCTTTAACAGCAGCCTGTTCACGAATCACCTCCACCATCTCAGCAGCCTCAGCACAGACATGCTCCTCCAGCAGGCACGTGGAACCAGATTCCCTGGGCTCAGCCTGGGAAAAAGACCTGAGGGCACTCTTACACAGCTTCTTATGGAGCATCCAGACTGGTCCATACTTCTCACTAAAGGTCATACTGTTCCCGTTGGCAACAGCGGAAAAGGTGAAAAGATCAGGTCGCCCAGCAAAAGCTTCCCCCTGTCGAACCAGTGCCTGCCGGATGGTGCTGTATCCACTCAGGACCACAACAGTCAAAGAGCCCAGACGCATCTGGTATAAGGGATAAACAAATGACTGAATGAATAAATAAACAATTACTTAATCCTTTGCCCATCTAATATATTTCACTCATTCCGCTGTATATACCTTGAAAACGTCACCATACTGGAGCCTTAAGCAGGTTAGAGAAAGGTGAATCTGATCCCCCATCTGGAGCAGATTACCAACAAGTGGCCATGGTGCGGGGCCAGGAGGAGGGGGATATTTTGGATGTTGGGAGTCATGGTGGTGGCTCTTTCGGCTCCTGAGGGCCATCAATATTAGGGTGAGAAGACACAGAGCAACAGTGACACTGGAAAGAGAAGCACAAAGGTTCTCCTTGCAAGGCAGACTCCCAAACATCAGTATCATCTTGCCCTGTAAACAAATAGGTTCTTTAAGAGATTCATTAATTTTGAGCAGTGCAAAAGATATAGAATTTTTTTTTTCACAACAAAAATAAGTTTAGGCTACGAAGAATAGAGAAAAACAAGGGAAAAAAAACAATACATGGCACAGAAAGGCAAAAAATATAAAGGCAAACTATTTTACAAAGCTCACCATGTAGTGTCCTCTATCGCTTTGGTGTACAAAAGTAAGGAACCAGACCTGGACAACAGAGAGCAAAACAGTGACCAAAATTACTCAGTAGGCAGAAGTTTGTCTGATCCTTGCAGTATGGGACATCCCTTTCAGCCGCAGCCGGGCCCCCTGCAGAGGGAGCCGCTGCCCACTCACAATAGAGAGGGACACATGGTGAGAAACTTGGCTCAGGGTTAAGGGCAAATCCGGCCAGCCAGCGACAGCATCGGCCCATTTGACTGCAAAGCGGAACCATTCAAACATGGGCCCATCCTCGTTGCGGGTTGTTTGTTGCAGCACATGCACTTGTTGGGCTATCTTGTGAAATGTGTTTCAAAGTACAAAGGAATGGAAAAGAAGACAACAAAACAATCATTGTAGATGAGCATCAAGCCGTCCTCCAGAGTCTGCTAATCTGTCCAGACATCTTCACATCTCTAAATATGTCTCTAAAATATGTACATTCACTTAACAATAATAATGAATACCTTATTGATATTGACCATTTAGTTAAGTAAAAGATATGCAAACATCTTCAACACCTGGCTCAAAGACCCCAGTATCATTTTATGAACAATGTAATTTCTGTAGTGTGTCACAAGGGGATGCTCTCCATCTGCTTTGGTTGAGTTCATGTCACACAGTCAACAATTTTAATGATGACGTGCATCATCGTGTGATGATATGTATCCATATCAGTATAACCAGAAACTTTCAGAAAGTGTGGACAAATGAACAGGGTGTCACAATGTGTTGCAATACAACACAACTTTTACGTGTTAGCTGAAGTAGCCTAATAAAAGCTGAGCCAACCACCCTTTTAACGATATCAGAAGATTATTCACATGGCTATGCTGTTCATACAGTTAACACGTTGTATTGTAGTGTTTATCTAGGCTGTGAAAATACTTGCTCTTAATAACAGATTTTTGTATAAAAGCAGTAAAATCTGCCAAAGAAAGACTGATATTTGTAAATTATGTGGGGAACTGCATGTGGATTTATCACCCATCAAACACCTGTATAAAAATGTAATATCAGATTTGTTCCTCTTTCATTCTATAAGTCATCATTTTTATATTTCTCTATATGTAATATTTTTAATTTATTTCTATAATTTATTAACAACCTCTTTCTTTATGTTTTTATTAATTTACTCCCTCCCATTCCCACCTTTTCTCTTGTGCTTTCATCCCTCATTTTCCCTCTTTTGATCCTTGCCTGCATTACATCGTACTCCCCAGTTCTCTCACTACCTCTCTCTCTCTCACACACACACACACACACACGTCATTCATTCCCTTCATTCTCCTTTCTTTCTCACTCTCTATCCAACTGTCAATTTAGCTCAGGCTCAACTGTGGAACACCCGGTGCTTTCAGGCTGTGCAACAGCTCCTTTGACCTGGTCGGGCACGTTCTCTTCAGTCGGGTCTTGTCATTAGCTCAGGCGGACAGAGCCGAGACACATACTGATTCTGTGGAGCCAGACTGGATGGTGAAGCGTCTAAAAGGAGAATGTGTTATTTATAGACAAAGATAAAAGCAAAACTAAGGTTACACACATCCATCCAGACATCAACTCAAAACCCTTAAATCAGTGTACATTTGCTTAATATATAATATAAGCTCACCACATTCACAGCTTACTGTACTTATACACTGAACCCGTTGCCTTAATGCCTCAAGCCAACTGTTTGATAAAATAGAGCGCTACACATTAGTATGGGCGGATGGTTTCCACAATCAGCACTTACTAAATTCAGTTAGGACTGATCTTTTCATTGTTTAACAAGATTTATTGACAGAGGTTCTGTTGTCTCAGGGGATAATTCTTAAAGGGATATGTAGATTTCCAGATCAAAACAGGCGCGCCAGACAAAGTTATGTGATCACATTGTTCCTGAGAGACAGTGAACCAGCAGGAGGTCCCTTATCAAAGCAAGCATCTTCCCAATTATGTTTGCTGTCTTGTGGATGAGCCTATCCTGTCTGTTGTCCTGAACTGATCCATAGATAAATATGTAACAAAACAAATGTTCATCCATCAAAAACTGGTCCAAACATCGGAGTTTGAATGAAAGTAAGAATGTAAAGTCTTGATTTTTATATTTTAATTGTGATTTAATTTATGGAGATTGTCAAAAACCTGAAAACGTCAACCTTGTTAATTTTAGACCATTTTATTCATGTTTCAGATGTAAATATTTGTTATGCAGACAAAGAGCCCTTATGAGTGTTACACTATTAATGTATAATACTATTATGTACAATTAAGTTGGAATAATCTATATAGAAAATAGCCTTTGTCTGTTAACAGGCTATTTCAAAACTAACTTCACTATGCATTATACTGCGTTTGCGCGCGCGAGTGCCTCGCAGGGCACGCGAGGTGAACTGGGATTGGCTCTGTTTGAACGGTGGCTACCGCGTGCATGGGTACCCTCAAAGAACCAGTAAGAAGTCCCGGTGCGACGATACGTACTGCTGCCGTGTTCTGTCGCTGACAGCTGCATGTATATAAAGAGGCTCGGCGCAGTCTCCGGTCCGCTGACGGCGAGAGGAAGAGGAGAGAAGGGGAACATGCCTGTGACAGGGGGAGGAATCCAACAAACTGGAGGCACCTCATCAGCATCACCCACAGGTAACAAAAACATTTTGGATATTCTGAATTATGAAGCTTTACAACCTTGCAATATGTTATGTTTTCAAACTGTTATAAAATCATTTCTCCTCAATGTGACGCAAATTTGGTGCCAAAGTAAATGTGTTTGTTTTACCATTATCAGGCCAAATTATGTTTTTTCAGAAAAAACAGTAATCAGCATAATCAAACTATAGGTTGAATGGAGCTTGACCATTAATGATATTTTAAGTTTACAATGCAGAGCCTATTGTATATACATTACTGATGCTGTTTTGTTTTTTGTTTTTTTGTTAACGGATTGAGTAGTTAGTCTCCAAACCAATTCAGAAAATCCAAAGATGTTTAGTATAATCAAGATAAAACAGAGAACCACTGAAAAAACATTTAAAAGGTTCAAAACAAATATGTTTTAACATTTAAGCTTCAAAAGTGACTCAAATCATTAATCAGCTATCAAAATAATATTATTGTTCTGTGACTAATTAATTAATTATCACCTAAGCTCTGTTGTTGGGTGCTCTTTTATCCAGATGATTGGTAATAGTTGTAAAAAAGAAAATATTCTATAAGAGGGTAATGTGATGTGAGTATTTGTGAGTGTTGACATTAAGTGTAGTTGTGGTTATCATTGTATGTGCATGCAAACCCTCATTGTTTCATTCATGAGTAAAAGTGTTTTTGGCAAATATGATCAACATACCTCTGGTAGTACTTTGCCCAATCTGCTCCCTGCTGTTCTCTGATCCTCTCTTTCCAAATGAGGTCAGTCCAAGCCACCGCTCAGAGCCAGCCCGACCTTATGGTGCCAGTCGTGACTCTTGACCCCGTGGCGTTAGCCGGCTGACAATAACAGTGCCTCATTTATTATTTCTATTTATATTTTTATTTCTGTTTACTCCACTGGGTTGGGATAGCATGCTATTCTCAGAGTTATGATGAAATAGACATTAACTTTCACACACACATGAAAACAAGCAAGCTTGAGTGAACACTTGTTGACATTTAGATCTTTTTTAGATGGGAAAAATGCCAACATGAACTTCCCACCCAACAAAGGGCAACAGCAATCTGGTAATGGGTGCAACCACCCGGGTTTGTCAAACCCCAACTACAAATCACAGCATCTACATGGACCTGCTACACACGCTGTGCCCATCCCCATCTCAGACCCAACAATTCAGTACACCAAGGTAAGCTGTATCAAATCAAAAGTTAAAACAATAAGGACTAAACAAAATATGAAAAATGTTCCAAAACTGAGCTCTTAGTTCAGTTTTCGTTGTTTTTAGAAAGCAGTTAGCTCATAAAGAGATGGAAATTCCACATAGTTCAGAAATAACACACTCAGGCTTGGGGGATTTTACTCAAACCTATAAATAAACCACACTTGTGTTAAGGTTTTCATCCTAACATGTATACTGGGGAAAAAACTGTCTTCTTACTACACATATAGTGTTTTATCATCTGGTCTGTTTTTGGATGAATACAGTTATTTTAATTTTTATTCAGTTGCCCTTTAAAATGGTATTGTATATCAGTGATCTAGTAATTTTGTATTTATGGTTTATGTCTAGAATGAAAATGAAAAGCATGGTATGTCTGCTTGTAACCAGGGGAGACTCGATTGAAATGAACATGAGAAAGTATTTACTGGTCCTTTATCAGTTAGGGTACTGCTGAAGGTAATTACCTGAAAGTAACTTACCAGCTTTTTAGCATGCACATGTGTGCTCCTGAAAAATATCAGAGCAGGAAGTCTGTTATTAATTATATCAGACAGAGAAGCACTAATACACTGTGCCATGAGTTAAAGACCATCTTTGATCTGTCTGGAGTGAGGGAGATACCGCCACAAAAAAGCACCTAATCTGTTTCTTATTTTCTTCCAATTCTCTATCAGTTGTTCATCAGTAACGAATGGCATGAGTCATGCAGCGGTAGAAAGATTCCTGTGTATAATCCTGCTACAGGGGAACTGCTGTGTGAAGTGGAGGAGGCTGACACAGTGAGTATGTTATATATCAGATGTTTAACTCTGCAATAGGAGAAATGTCAAAATTTGAAGGTGGTAGAATGAGTTCCTCACATCAATGAAGATTTGTCATAAAGGGCTATAGAGATAAAATAGACTTGACTTTTGTGACCTCCTCCTTAACGTGAAACTCTTGTAGGAGGATGTGGATAAGGCAGTGAGGAGTGCCAGAACCGCCTTCCAGATGGGGTCACCATGGCGATCTATGGATGCCTCAGACCGAGGTTATCTACTTAACAGACTTGCAGACTTAGTGGAAAGAGACCAACTACTGCTGGCAGTGAGAAACACACACATGTACTACATACTCAATTTAAATACTGACAAATGTTGTAGTGACAAAGCAACTTGTTTAACATCAATAACGGCAGCTTTGAGCTAATGACTGTGTTTATCTATTTATAGACAATAGAGGCTCTGGACTCTGGCAAAGTGTTTCTGATGGCATATTTTGTAGATCTGATGGCCACAATCAAAACCTTGAGATATTATAGTGGCTGGGCAGACAAGATTCATGGCAAAACCATCCCTGTAGGTGAGTTAACCTCCTTTCAGTATTGGTCACTTTTGTCACACTCTGATTCCTCATAACCTTAAATGACAGCTAATCAGTTTTATCATGTTATTTTTCAACATAAAAAATAAAAGCCACTGTGTTCATTTTTAGATGGAGAGTATTTGACTTACACACGACATGAACCCATTGGAGTATGTGGCCAGATCATTCCTGTGAGTAGAAAATATAATTGAACAAATACTACAGACACTGGATTAAAATGGTAAAATGTTACCAATTAGTTAGTTTCTACAGTCACAGAATACAGAATATTTACTCTTGTTTTGGGTCAAACACTGAACTGTACTTTCACTGAGTTTTGTATGTGTACAAGTGATAAAAAGGCCACAGATTTTAGTGAAACCATCAAATCTGTTTTCAGTCAAAAGTGAGAATAAAGCAATGATAATAATGTGTTCTGCTCATGTCAATTCAACAACATAGAAAAGGAAAGAAATCTGGTAAAAATATTTACCGAGTCAATAAATCCTTATGTTTTGAATTATTCTCACAGAAAATGTAATTTTCCTTTTGTTGCTGCAATACAAAAATGTTTGTGTTTTGGCCCTACAGTGGAACTTCCCATTGATGATGTTTGCATGGAAGATTGCTCCTGCTCTGTGCTGTGGGAACACTGTAGTCATCAAACCTGCTGAACAGACCCCATTATCAGCCCTGCACATGGCTGCGCTAATCAAAGAGGTACTTCAATAAGTACTGCTCCCCCAGCAATGATATAAGAACAAAGGTCATATGGGAAAATGCCATAAATCTGCATTTATAAACTTGCTGTAAAAGTAGAAAGATGGCGATAAAATTATGTTTCAGTAAAACACAAGCATATATATGTTATTATGCCTCTCTTTCCATCCCTCTGTGTTCAGGCTGGATTTCCCCCAGGTGTGGTGAACGTGGTGCCAGGTTATGGTCAGACAGCAGGCTGTGCCATTTCCCACCACATGGATATAGACAAAGTGGCTTTCACCGGATCTACTGCTGTTAGTATTTTTTTTTTATTACGAAGGCTTCTCTTCTCTTCTCTTCTCTTAACCCTTTCACTGTAACATAAACGTGTATCTCACATTGTTGTCATTCACTGACAGGTTGGGAAACTCATCCAGAAGGCTGCAGGTGACAGCAACTTGAAAAGAGTTACACTAGAACTCGGCGGCAAAAATCCAAATATTGTCTTTGCGGACTGTGACTGTAAGTAGATTTTTGTTTTACTGGGCGGATTACTTTACAGTTAGTTTTTAAATGTAATGTTCCTGATGCATGAACCTGATAAAAGAAAAAATACTTGAAAATACAAGTGTACATACATACAGTATAAGTGTATGGTGCAGGCTCCAGAATGCTGGCAGGTGATGAAGCTGCAAGAAGAACATTAAAGAATGTTAGATGTCACTGAAAGCAAGTGGAAATCAAACACTGTACAACTAGTCTTACAGTCTGTCTTCAGCGTTTTACACTTGTGTATGTCTGTCTTGCAGTAGAGCATGCAGTGGAGCAGGCCCACAGTGGTCTTTTTTTCAACCAGGGCCAGTGCTGTCTGGCCGGATCCAGGGTGTTTGTGGAGGAACCGATCTATGAGGAGTTTGTCCGCCGCAGTGTAGAAAGAGCCAGATTTAGAGTCCTGGGAAACCCACTACTGCCAGGGGTGGATCAGGGACCACAGGTAACCAATTAATTTCACAACAGATGCATCATCTAACAGGTCAGCAGGAAGCAAAATTACCCAAACACATTACTTACACATAGAGAGAAAATCATTTGAGCTGTTATTTGCTGTTTTCTGTAGATTGACCAGAAGCAGTTTGATAAGATAATGGATCTTATAGAGAGTGGTAAGAGGGAGGGAGCCACACTGGAGTGTGGGGGGTCTGCATGGGGTCAGCAGGGACTTTTTATCCAGCCCACTGTCTTCTCAAGTGTCACAGATGACATGCGCATCGCCAAAGAAGAGGTACACTGCTCTCAAACACACCTGTACACACACAACCACACTTGATGGTACATTTGACAGACCCCTGGATCACCCCTGACAAAACCTTTTCTTCATGTACTCGTGCTCTCTCAGATTTTTGGTCCAGTGCAGCAGATCATGTCCTTCCGTAGCATTCATGAAGTCATCCAGAGAGCCAATGCCACACAATATGGCCTGGCAGCCGGAGTTTTTACTAACGACATCGACAAAGCCCTAACAGTTTCATCAGCTCTGCAGGCTGGCTTGGTCTGGTATGAATCAAATGCTCTACAGTGAAGATTTAACAGTTAATCTGTATTTTCTGCATCATGATGCACTGTCAGACTTTGGTTGTTATGTAATAAGGTGAGACTAATGTTGCTTTTTTTCTAGGGTGAACTGCTACAATGCCATGAGTGCTCAATGTCCGTTTGGTGGCTTCAAGATGTCTGGCAATGGGAGGGAGCTGTGAGTGATAGGCAATATCTCTTTATGCATACTGTATCTATGACCATACAGCTACTAGATTGGTAATTTGGTATTTTACTTTTTTCCTTGAATAATCAGGCTTGTTTTTTTTTCAGGGGGGAATATGCTCTTCAGGAGTACACAGAGGTCAAAGCAGTCACCATCAAAATCTCACAGAAGAACTCATGACACTGTCTTATAATGGGACTGACTTTTCTCTCGCCTTTTAAATTCTCTGACACTCTATAGCTTCATTTTTGCAATAATCATGTGTCATCTGAATGTTTTGAAGGCATCATTGATTCTGTCACTTCTTGCACATTCCTATCATTTCATCTCAAATGTTTTATTTTAACAATGGACAGTATATTTTCCGTAATAGTGCTTCATGTGTTTTTAGTGTAGACAGTCTGCTTTTGTTCAACAACAACATAAGTAGCACTTTGCCAGAAATTATTTTAATGTGTGTAATAAAAAAAAATAGAAAGACATTTTTATAAACTATTCACAAGGATTTCCAAAAGAGATAAATGAAAAAGAAGCAGTAGTCTTTGCATAGGTGTCTAGGAAAATGTACTTGTACAAATTAAATACATACAACTGTTGATCTATTATAACCAGTAAACCTTACATTGTTTTCAGTGCAGTAAACTAAAGTAAACCAGGTCTTGTTATATATCTTTATTACATCAAGATACTGTGCCATGGATTCTGATATTTTTGTTGTTGTTATAGATAAAAGATATATAAAAGATAAGATAAAATAGTAATTTATGTCTTTCCACAAAATCTCAGTTTCTCTCCAACTAGAGACTAAAGATATTGTGGGATGTGAGGCCACTGAAATAATTAAAGACTATAGACAGTGGTTAATTGTAATTTATTGAAATTGATTGATACTATTATAAAAACAAATCTGAATAAAAAAGTGAACTTACTCTTGTGCATGCTCACTAATAATTTTATTAAAAATGTTCAATATTTTAAATGCTTACATAATTGTAAGTGTGATTAAGTCTATAATTATTCCACACACGTCTGTTCTTTACATGACCATGACAGCAGCGGTTGATGGACACCTGTTGTTTGTAGTGGGTTGTTGATATGAACCATGGTTCACGACATGACTCTTATTACCTTGGAGGCCCACCCCGACCTCTTCCTCTTCCAGGTCCAGGTTGAGGCCCCCTGGAATTTCCAGGAGGCCTTCTTCTGGGCTGTGGGGCATGAGTCACAGGCCCTCTTGGGTTTGGAGCAGCCAGTGACACTTCCTTTTGCAAATTAACCCCTGTTTCCATTGCACCTTGTTTTGTTTTGGCAGACTTGCTGCCCTTCACAACTACAACATCTGAGAAGTCAGGGGGAGAGCATAAAGAACAATGAGGAGTGAGCTGGGTACAAATCAGCTAAGAGCATGAGCAAAAAAGGAATATGTGAGTGTACCAGGCGGGGGTGGCTCCTCCTCAGTGGGAGGTGGTATTAGAGACTTGTTTGGCAGCAGGTCCTCCAAGTCTTTCATCACTTGATTGGTGCTGTCCTTGTTGTTCCTACGGTTCTTCTCCTCTTCTCGAGCCTAAAGTGACCAGCACCCAGACAGTCATTTGTTTGATTCAATCTTGAACAAAGACAATTTTGATAAAAAAGGAAACGAGGAGAAGAAAACAGAACTGAAACATGAGGCAAACACTCATACTGACCATCTGCATCTTCTTTTTAAGGTCCCTGTTTGCCTGTTGGTATCCTTTTGACACTGAATTCAGATAGTAGATGGCCAACCTGGTATACAATATTAGACATTTTGTAGATGAATTTAGTCAGGGAGCATTAGACATTCATGTCATGCCCTCTGTGTTTTATGACCTCACTTTCTACAATTACTGTGCATACACTGATTGGGGCACACTCAGTATGTCTGAATTTGATTGTTGTATGCACACAAAAAATAGGTACTATGTGTAAGATAGTATTTGAAAGTTTCAGACCCTGTCATAGAATAAAGAAAGACTCAATATATATACAGTATATACTCAAGAGAATCAAATGTCCTACAGTTTAAAACTGCACAATTTCTTTTTTAAAGCTGAAGAACGATCAGAGCAATTATATATTATTCCCGTGCCTATTTAAATTTCCCTCCACTCCAGTAAATGCCATTTCACTTCTAAATGTACATTATGTTTAGCAGTTACAACACACTATTTCACTTTGTATATTCAATTTGTATTTAAAACATACTTACACCATAAGGAGGACAGCAGGCATGATAAGTCCAGGGTTGGTGGCATATGTGAAAATGTTGCCTATGAAGGGTGGTAGATCCTGTTCTATAGTCTCCATGACCACATTATACATATTCTCCTGACCACTATGGGACAAACATGAATGAAATGTTTTTGAATAGAGTATCAACCAAATTATAAGTACAAGACAATTATATTATATGCAAATGAAAATAAAATGAAACTATTGGCGATTTTTTCCCAGGTGTACTGTCTACTATACTTCTACTGACCTGAATGGCCCACAGTCGAAGGACGGTGACAAGGTCATGATAGTGTAAACAACAGGAAGCAGGCTGAGAAACAGTACAAGCAGCAACAAGCCCATGTAGAAATTGTTGGAGCGTGAGGCCTTGAATACTCGCTCGTGAGGGATGTTGCAGGCCATCACTGCCCAGGACTGGTAGTACATTGAGCTCAGGAGACGCAAAATGTTTATTCCCACCAGACCTGGAGCATAAAAGGCTCCCATCCTGAGGAGAGCAGCAGACTTAGCAATTAAAAATACTATAATCTGCCAACTTTAAACTAATAACTTTTATGCATTTATAGTGGTTAATAAGTGATTTAATTATTATACATCTGAATTACAGTATTTATGGGTTACTTTTGTAATAGTTTGGCTCCAATACATAAAGTCCACATTCATAATTTTGTTAATATTAGCACACTGGAGCCAAAGACATACAGTATGCTGTTATTTAGGAGAGGGAAATTCATTAGTCAGCCACTAGAGCATACACGGTAATATAGAATAAAATCAACTATACAGATGTGGAGTAATTCACCATATCATTCCTTGATTGAAGACAAGCCCCAGTACATTATCACTGATGTCAAACTCTGCATATGAAGGCTGGAATAAACACAACATAATTAGCGTGTTCACCTGAATCTCTGTAATAAAAACTAGGTCAATATACTTTGCATTTTCTAGTCTCTCTGCATCCATGTGTCCCTCTCTCTGTCTGCAATTAAGTTCTCATTGCAGTGTCCAGTTTGACTAAATGTTAGAGATCACTTCTCTTTCTAGATGTGATTGTAAGGCATCAGGTTGAGCTAATACAAACTGGGCTGTACTCACAGTTTTTTGTAGTTGCTGAATCACATGGTAGCCACACAAAGACGATATAAACACTGTATATATGCATATAATCTGTGTGAATGGCAGCAAATACAATAGGCAGAGATGCTAAATTTATGTATAAATTAAAGGACATAAACATGTTTTGTTGCATAAGTTTTCATTCTTGATGTAATTTATCTAAACAACCACACATAATGTACACAGAGATACTTTGACCTTTGTGCCATGAGAAACTGCCATTACTCACAAATCCAGCCTCCAAGTCCCAGCACCAGCAGTAGTTGAGAAAGCGGACCAAGACAGCTCGCAAAAAGTCACCAATCAGGATCATCAAATATGCCACTTGTACATCTGACACTGTTAGCTTCACAAATTCCTATGCAGCAAAAACAGCAGTGAGAAAGAAGCCAAACAAATAAGAATAATTACATAGCAACCATGAAAATCAGACGTTTGGCCTCTTATGTTTGATTAAGTGGAGTAATGAGGGAGAACTGATGCTGCAATACGGGAAAATATTAAGACTGTGACTATACTGCAGCTACTCTGCATCCACAATTTAATTCTCATTTAATTTTTAATCAAATTCTCATTGCTGGACAACAATATATAATGTCACTACTTACTATTCCCACTGCAGTCTCCCAGCAGGGTCCTCTGACGACATCTGCTGGGTCCACAACTTGAGGAGGCACATTTGTTGTGTTAAAGTGGGCACTGTAATTGGCATAGTACTCTTGCAGAGCCCAGTGAGTGTCATTCTTGATTGCTTTCTCTTTCTCTAACTAAAGAGCAGAAAATCAAAAGAATACTCATGACAAAGAAAGTCGGCATTTATTGACAAAGTCAAATATATTATCACAAACACTGGAAGTGTTTGCACAGATTGAACAAACAAAATATAACATGTTAAGTGAGCTTTAGAGGTCCTGGTCGGTGGATTTTGAGCTTCAGACAAAGCCCAGCTAACTATTTCCCCTAATTTCCAGTATTTGTGCTACGCTAAGCTAACCAGCTGGTGTCCACTGTTGAAACTTTGTGAAACTTCAGGCTCTGGCTCTTAGAGGTAGCGCTAACTATCTACCAGCACCTCTAAAAGCTATTTAATTATCATCTTGTTTGTTTAATCTGAACAAAAAGAACAGCCCTTTTTGCACATTTTACTTTGAAGCACTTACAGGTATATCCTCCATACCTTTTCATTAACATCATCAATAAGGGCAAAAAGAAAGGTATAGAGGTTTCCCAGGAAGAGGGCAAAGATGCGTCCCAGCTGCCACTTGAGGGCTATACGGGGATGATAGTCTTCCAACTCTGCTATGGTTTCAAATAGAGGAGGACACACCAGCCCCAGCAAAGACATCACAAACTCCACCTAATAGATTGGACAAGAGAGGTGATATTTATCTCATGTTTCACTTTAATTCACTTTCGAGGCTCAGCTCACAAATTTGCATAGCTCATTTTGTTTAAAATGTATAAAATAATAATCTGAAAACCTAATACCAACCTACCTCATTCTTTTCAAACCACGTGAGATCCTCTTTATTCATCTGAGCAAACATCTGACCACGTTTCACCACATAGTAGATGAGGTATCCACTACCTCCAAGGCAGCAAATAATTATGATGTTTGCAAGAACCCTAAGGAACCGTCGGAGATGGATGTTCTCATCTTTTTGGTTCTCCTGTTCATCTACAATAGATTCCTACAG
Organism: Sandelia bainsii; assembly: GCA_032362345.1. NCBI lineage: Eukaryota > Metazoa > Chordata > Actinopteri > Anabantiformes > Anabantidae > Sandelia > Sandelia bainsii. The sequence goes on from JAUMHL010000030.1 coordinate 7,798,312, forward strand.
CAAGTAAAAAAATATAAAAGAATTGTCAAGATGCACTTCATGTTGCAACATGGTGCAGTTTTTGCATTTCAAAATTTTAAATCTCACAGCAAACCTTTCAAGGAAAGTGAGATTAAATCATCCACTTTTTAGGGCTCTTGGTTTAAACTGTGCATTATTATTCTGTCATTCCAGGACTCCAGCGTTACATTTCTTTTAGACAGCTGTCTTTCTGATTGAATTCCGATGTAAAATTTGGATTTTGAAAGGAAACGCTCACTCTCATAATCAACATTTGTCATTTTCTAAAGCTTCTCCAAACCAGATACACACGTACACTTACCTTAAAACTGGTGGTAATGGATGCATACTTATTATCTGCAGTCTCAGGGTTTCCTATCAGGTAGTCCCAGCTGGTGAACATCTTCCAGCTGAAGACAAAGTCGTCCTCCTCTGCCCCATCTCCTGCTACATTGGCATTACGAGCCATCCTGAAAAGAACAGAAAGAAAATATGAAACACAGCCAACTTCTGAATCTACGCACATAAATTACATCTGATTGTGTGTCAGTCCTACGTTTTAATGACAACCATCAGGCTGTATCCAAAAATGCCAACACCCACAAGCAAGTATGACAAAGGGAGTCTGAACTTCAGCAGCCCGATCGTCCGCTCATTGTTGTAGTACCCATAGAACAAAAAGGAATACTGGAAATATCCCTGTTAATGAAATATACAAAGCGACACTAGTTAGACATATAACTACTGCAAAAGCAAGAGCGACTTTCTCACTTTGTTTTAACAAGATATATATAAAAAGTAATATACAAAGGTAATATCTTGTTTAAATCTTGATGCATCATTTTTACCATGTTTAGTTTACTGTCTTAGTATACTACTAACATTTGCTTAATTGCCAGTAACCACAGGCTGATGGAAATGTCATTAGTTAAGGAATAGCAGGAGTTTTGCAAAATGACAAATTAATCTTGATTAAGATTGACCAAGATCCTTACACCAAAGTCAAGGAGAACAGATAAATCCATGGCTGTGTCCTGCTCTTCTCGTGGCACTGTTTTCCTGGGAATGGAGCCATAGGGCAGACCCATAAGAATCTAGAGTGGGATGGTGATGGAGGTGAGAAAGAGGAGAACATGTACAGAATCTGCTACACCAGGTTGCCACTTGCGAACACGTATAGAAAGGCTATACCTCAGGCAGCACCACCAGGCCAAACTGGAGCCCAAACAGGACCAGATTCAGACCATACATCCACCTCAGAAAAATAAAGTAAGATGCCACAGATGACCCAAAGTGACCTATGGTTAGGACGACACAGAAGTTGACTTATAAATTGAGTGAGAGCACTTAATAGGAATAATAAGTTCATAGTTCAGTCATTATTTTTCAGATACAGTCATATCATTTTGGTACCAACTTTCTACATCCTTTATCTTCCTCTCCCAGGGTATACAGGCTGTTTTGAAGTTCTCAAAGTCACGTCTAAACTTGATAAGTTTCTGGGGGCAAAAATTATTTCAACAATTTAACCAAAATTGTATTGTTGAAGTTTTAAGTGTTAACAAAATTATAAAACAAGCAAGTTACCTTGGTCATCATAACTTTGAATGCATACAGCTTCTTGCCCCTTCCTTTCCCAAGAGCTCCTTCAAACTTTTCAACAAACTCCTGAGCCTCCCTGATTGACCAGTCAGAGAAAAGAAAGTAAGTGACATCCAACTTAAAATTATGCCACGACTAACCAGTGAATTTATTATTTAGTGGTAACAAGAAGTAAAAACCAGAAGTGTGGGATTATTTACTGATTGATGACACATGTGGCATAGCAGGAATACTTGGCAAGAACAATGTTAGTCAACCACAGCATGCATTAAACAGTGTCAAGCTCATGAAAAAGTTAAGACAGCACAGCTATCATATTCCCCCTGCAGAGGCTTGCTTAAACTGGTCTGTACATTGAGAAACATGCACACATGCACAGACTAATCTACAGAACTTCCTTGGCCCTCAAGTCAAAAGTCTCTACAGTCTTCTCACAGTGAAACGTAAATGTCCCACTGAACTACAGCCAGACTTGTGTTACTCATCATGTGTCTACTGTGCATCTCAGAGAGGGAAGCTTTTATAACTGAATAAGACTGTGAATGTGAATGTACAAACATCATTCTAAGAAGTTTCTCATTTTTAAAGAGTGATTTTTTAAAGACAGTTATTTTTGTATTGTATTGATTCAATTTATCTGCGAAAAAGATGATTAATCTGGAAAACTCTGGCAAATCTTGCATGTGTGAGCATTACAGTATAATGGAGCTCATTTCTAGCTGAATCTAGTTGCCTGTATGATAGCTTTAATGTGAAATGTGAAAAAAACAGGGTCATAGGAAACCTTTTATAATAAAATATCTCTGTTTACAAGATCTACTGATGTTTTTCCAATTTATTATTTGTTATTTCGATTGTCTATAGGTCATAGGCCCAATAAAGAGGAAGTATCAAACAGCTAATTACTGAAGCAACTCCATCTGGCTGTACCACACCTAATCAGCAAACGGAAGACACACTTACAGGTATTGTTTTAATAATACATGATCGACACCACATGTACACGACATGAGTGATGGCAGGCTTAAAGGAAAGTGCTTGTAAGAAACAATGAACAAAAGACAAATGAGCAAACAAAAAAATCCAAACAAGCATAGAAAAGAAAATGCAGCAGAAATTACAATAATCACAAGTAAACATGTAGAGGTTGTGAGTTAAAAACTGGCCACTAATGGTTTTTGTTTTTTACTTGAGCAGTAAGAGTCTCCTTTTCATGCGCCAGGGTTTGTTCCTTAATGTAGCAATCAGTTTCTTCTTCTCTTCTACCTGTTCTTTCAGGGCTGCAATTTCTCCCTCTGACAGTGATTCTTCATCAGACTCAGAGGATGAAGAAGAGCTGATAAAAGGAAAGAGCTGTCACATGGCATGGAGTTGACAAGGCTCTACAGGATTTTGTTTCTCATTAATCTGAATGTGATAAACAAAATTAACAAGACCTGGTGAGAGCAGCAACTCAGTGGACTCTGGTCTTATGTTTATTGCTTTTTAAAATCACTTTGATGAAAACATAGTAAACAATAGGATATGACTGCTAATCATCAATGTGTTAGCATTCTGACGTCAGCGTTTGGCTTACAGTAGAGCTGCGGTTACATTATATAGCCTCAAAAGGCACTTTCCACCAGAAGTTCCAGGTACTTTTCTATTGCTGTATATACTTTTTCTAGGAACTAAAGTACAGGAACTGTCACTGAGGTAAAAGTCCTCAAGGGAATTGTGTTCTGCATTTCTACAGCAGGACAAAAGCCTAGCGATGAATCAAAAGGGCAATGGCTGGTCACGTTTTAGAAGTGACAGTGTGTGAAATAATGCACAATATTTGACCAGACAGCAACATTCAGCAACACCACAACAGTTCCTGGGTCTTTAGAAAGTACAACCATACAGACTATTTTTGTGGAATAGTAGTACATCCCCCCCGACACATCAGGCAGCTGTTTCCAGTGAAGACATGCTAAAAACAATGGTATGCTATATGTCCAGCACCAGACAACTAGATAGTGAACATAATGGAGCCTTTAGAACCAGATATTTTCTTTAACTTTCTTTGGAACTTTCTTTTTTCCAAATGAATCTAAAGTAATCCAATGTTTACTTTGTAACCTGTACTGTAAATAAGCAACTTTTTGTTGCCTTGCAGGATTAATTTGAGAAAGGCAAGCACTTTTAAAAGTTTCCATGCAGCACTCAGTTTCTTACAGTTCTACACAAATTAACTAATATAATACTAAATTATTTTAAGATTTCAGTTATGTTATGGATTTGAATTTTTCTCCTAAGTCAAGTTAAAACCACCCTTGTCACTTGATATTCAGAACTGGTAGTTGCAGCCAACTACCAAACTCTGCCAACGAAACAGTAGGAAGATGTAGTGTCTCCGGATGTTTTGTTCCATTGGCTTTGTTCTAACGCAGCAGTAAATAATGGATGAACAAATTAGATTACACCATCCATCACAGCAGCCAGAAATCTTTATCACTCAAACTTGTTGACGGTAACTGAATATGCCTCTGACAGGATGACAGGATGACCTTTTCTGATGCTTGAAGTATTGTCATAGGCAAAAAACGCCCAGTCCAGCCAGTGAATTATTAACTTATTGCTACATATTTTTTTGTCTATGCACAAATGAGCCAGAGCCATTATTAAAGCCACTTTGCAGTATCCCTTGTGTCCGTCTCATAGTACATAAACAGCATCTGACTGCTGAAATGCCAAAATCAACTAGAGATAATATAAATTACATATGTTGAAGGAAATAACGGTTTATTCTGTGTTGTACTAATATTGATGTAATTTACACTCTGTCACTGTGTCACTGGCAACCTCTATAGTATGTACCCCCCCACCTCTCGCCCACTGACAGCTGGGATCAGCTCCAGCCTCCTCATGACTCTCTACAGGTTAAGCGCTGTAGCTAATGGAATGAACCTGTTTGATCTCCCTGAAATGATTCCACATACAGTAACTTCGCATCACCAAAGTCTGCCTGGAGTTTGCATGACACTATGTGTGTGTGTATGTGGAGTGTGCAGCTAGGTGAGAGATATTTCTCAGAGAATACTGCACCTGCTTAACTTCCCACTCTTCTTTTTCTTGTTCTTTTCACCTTCTTTATCGCTCCTTTCTCTTCCCTTAACATTTCCCTTCTTCTCTGTATTCTTCTCCTCTTTTTCCTTTTTGGACACTGCTTTCCCTCCTTTTTTCTTCGTATCTTGCTCTTCTTCACTATCCTCATCTTTCTCCTCCCTTGTAGCTCTCTTCCTGGGGGCTTTTGATCCTTTGCTTTTCACATTCCGCTTGTCTTCCTCATCATCTTCATCGCTGTCTTGGGGTTTAACCTTCTTCTTTCGTCCTCTTTTTGTTGGTGCCTCGTCCTCATCCTCCTCATCATCTTCATCATCACTCACACGTCTGGCTTTACGTTGGGGTTTTACTCTTCTGTTTTTACTTCTTCTTCTGGCCTCATCTGAGACAGACATATATACTTTTTAAGCTCATAGCTCAGGCAGCAATCAATATCAACAATCTATATCCCATAGCTCACAGCAAGTACAAAGAAAAATAATGAAGAGTTACAAGAAATTATTCAATTCAACCATCATGAAAGAAGAAATGAGGAGAAAAATTATAAATAATCTTGAAATATAGTGACAGGATAGAAAAAGCCCTGTTATTTTTTCCCATCAAATCACACATATAAGTATTCAAGTGTTCAAAATAAAGCCTTAATGACAAAATCTGATAAAAAATAAAGCAAAACGTTTTGCGGAAAAATCACCTTCACTTCCACTGTCACCAGCATCAACCTCCATCCCAACTGTGAACATGTGAACAAACAAACTGAGGTGATAAATCCTATAGATATCGACCATTCAACAATTACCTTTCCCAGACATTATCAATATAGTGAAAATGTGAATATTTAAAGCTTAAAGTTGAATTCAAGAAAAGTTATTTTCATCTTAATAGCATAAAGAATTATATCTCACCATCTTCAATCTTAATTGCAAGATCATTTCTTCTCTTCGGAGGCATCTTTAGAGTCCCGTTTATTTATTTGAATGCTGTTTTTCTCCAGTTTGTCTTCTTCTGGTCACTTTTGACTCAACCTCCATCTATGAGTCATTCACTGCAAGCATCTGATACACCTGTGAAGCCACTGTGTCAAAAAGCCGGGATGCACACACACACGCTCACACACACACACAACAGGTGTTCCTCTGTTTAGAGTTTTCAAAGACTGGGCTCCTTGACGACCGTCAAAGACACACAGTCCTTTAGATGATAATCAGGACTCAGGGATAAAGAAGAATCTATTAATCTAACAATGGACTTGTCAATCAAAATGATAATTGATATTTGACTTGAGCAACAAGAGCACTTGTGCAGTCCACATGCTTTAATCCCAGTGTTGATTCCACAATGAAACATCTTTAAGACCAAAACAAATGAAAATTTCCAATCATTGTGACCAAGAAAGAGCACACCAGAGCAAATGAGGACATAAGGGTCAGGTGGTCAATAGGTGGATGAAAGCTTAAGCAATGCTGAGGAAAAAGTAAAACACTGTGTCCTGTTCAAAAACAGTTTGGTGCAAAGTTAAGTTACATTTTAAGAGTTACTCCAGTAAATATATAAGGTTTTATTAAAGGGACAAGTTGATCAATGACACAGAGGCGCAACAGTAGGTAGGGCAGTGTGGCACTATGAACCCCACGGTTGCTGGTTTGCTTCCCGGTCTCTCCCTGATTTCTGGCCACATGTCAAAGTGTCCCTGGACAAGACACTGAACCCTCAACCCTTGGTGCTTAAGTTCCTCTGTTAGATTTTTCAAGTATATCATAAAACAATATTTATATGCCCATATACTGTATGTACATTGAAATAGTTTGCTGCAGCTAGCTTGCTAGCTTTTTCAACTACTACTGTGTGATTATGGTCAAATGTCATATATAACCTGTTGAATAATGCAGGAGGAAACAGGAGACACTGGGCTGCTATGCAGCTAACACAAAGAGTAACACACTTCTGGAGTTATATGAAGGCTTGCTCAAAAGCTTGTTCCTGAAAGACAAATTAAGCCCTCAGGGTTGGAGCTGCTCTCCTCCTCCAGCTTGTCCTCATGACTGTCCCCCACACATCCTGCAGGCATACAGTACCTCGCTCCTTCAGTCTTCATCCTGTCTTCACACTACATTGTACTTAAACTTAAAGGGGGCCTATGCATTTATTCTTGCATCGTGATGTATTGTCTAAAATAGATCTAACTTTCTGCCACACTGAGTCTTAGGCCCCCAATCTTTCTCCCCACCATCCAAGCAGTCAGATCAGTGCTTACAGTTCTCTAATATCACGTCTCCCTTTCTTACCATTAGTGAACAAGAAATGCTCTTCCCGGTACAGCAATATCTGGTAACGTTCAACCTGTCATGGCTCAGTTTTCTTCTACATTGTACCAGCATGGAAGGAGACCGGGACAGAGCCAAAACACAACTCCTGTTGGAGGGAGAAGCAGCAGGCATCAGGGGGTTGGTATCAGCTGGATAAATAAGTCTGAGGCAGATTTACAGAGAAGCGCGAGGGTCTATTTGTCTCCAGTCTCCTCAGACTTCATTAAATAACGTGATTGACAATCGTTGGCTCGTGATGGTAGAATAAAGCGTCAGGACTTCATTCTCTGACTCTCAAATAACTACAATATTAATACTTAATGCTTGCTTTCCATGAATTGATCATGAGGTTCAATGGAAGTGGTTCTGAATGGCACAGTAATGTAACATCAGTGGCACTATGAGCTTGTTGACTTCAGTGAAACGGAAATAGTTATTCCTCATTGGCAACCCTTTAATTGCACAGATCTTATATTTCAAATAAACATGCACAGAAGAAGACGTCAGTTACTACCAGTAAATAGACATTTTACAAGACAACTGTAACTAATGACCACAGCACTGGTTATTAGTTATACTTTGAATAACAAGTTGAGCAGAATCATCTGACAGCTTGAATATGATTTTTTGAGAATGATTAGGATTTTTTTCATTCCTGTCCAAAATAGAATCTTTATAAGTTAAGAGATGACTGAGTGATCCATTTTAGCCTAACCAGCTAGGTTAAATGGTCTCCATGTCTAATGAATAGTTTAGTACTTTGTCCAGTCACAGGTCAAGGGACAGCTGAGCTCAGTGTCAAAGAGACAGCGAGAAAATTCTAATTAACCACAGTCACTGTTGTTTAAAATGATCATAACTTTGATTGTAACTAAACTAATTTGTTAGGAAACAAAGGTCAACAACCAAATTTAAAGCAGACTTATTGCACAATATGCCCTTCAAAGACAAAAAAGAGAATCTCGAAAATGTATTAAAAAATGTAAAAAGTAACTGTTAAACACCCCCATGTTTACTTCAACTATTTCAAAAACATGTCATAAAAATAACTGATTTGAAATGATGAGTGACTGTGATATGAATTATGATTTGACCAACTAGAGCTGTAATATATGTTCACACCTTTTTATAGCCAATATACACAGCATAAAGAGGCACTAGTGTTTTCCCTATTTTGTATGTTGGATAGAAAGGGAATTGTAAATTTAACCACATTTCAAATGAATTTACAACTTTACTGCAGATTTTATTTGCTACTTTACTGATTAATTCTCATTATTTTTCAAAGGACACTGTGTAATGCAAGAAAATGTTATTCTGCTCATAGTAATGCTCATTTAGTAAACAAAGGAACAACTATTAATTTCAGATACCTACAGTTTCTTATTTATCACAAATACACTGTTTAAAAACTTTTATATAGGAAAAAATGGCCAACAGCTGTCAGCAAGTCAACCTTCTCATTACTCTCCATTCACAGTGTACATCCAAACAAGAATTTTCAATTTGGTTTTAAGTCACATTTGCTAATATGCTGTTTTTCACTCCCTCAGTGTCTCTGCAGGCTTGGCACGCGGTATGTCCTGGGCTCACTTTGCTGAGGGAAACCGGGCAGGTATCCAGAAGTCCTGTGTATGTCATGGTGATAGGTTCTGGGGACAGGGGCTCTGGTGGCTGGACGTTGGCGCTCTTTGTCTCCACTGGGAGAAGGACGGTTGAGTCCATTCTTACCATGATACAGCCTCTGACTATTTCCATGGTTTTCTTCCGCACCTGCTGAAAGAAAAGGTAGAAATTTAGAAAGGAAAAGTAATTTAGAAAGGTAGAAATGTATAACTTCACATGTAGGGAAAAATAACAACACAGTCAATTAATATTTTTGTCCGCTAAAATAATATAATAATAATAATTATTATTATTATTATTATCCTAACAGCTTGTCCTCTCAAGAGTCACAGAGGGGCTGGAGCCTGTCCCAGCTGTCACTGGGCGAGAGATGGGGTCACTGCACAACATTGACGGTAAAACAGCTGCTAAAGCATTTTAGCCAGCAAGTTAAAAATATGGAAATATGAAATAAATTACATAAGTTTTGTTTATATTTACCAACAGATTGCAGGTTAAATAAAAAAAGTATATTGCTTTATATTTCTTTTTATGCTCAGTTTGATTACTAAACCATTAGGAATTTATGTATTCAGTAACACTGTATGTTTGACTTTTCTATATCTTTACTATATTATTTATATATACAGTATATTTATACTTATATTTATACTTATTTTGTGAGTATTTGGCCATAGTTTGAGCCAAAAGTCAAATTGTCTAAATGAAGATAAGATAAATCAGAAAACTGTGATTAATTAATTGATTTTCAGTCAATGTTATTTTTAAAACTGGGTTTATCTTAATATCCCATTATTATCCCATTTCTTTTTTTTCTCACCCTCAATGTCTTGTAGTGAAACGTTGTTTTTTCGTTGCTCTATAGCCTGTGAAGCTGCTTTTCTGGCCTCCTCCAGTTCGAGCTGGGCGTTCAGTGCTGCTCTTTTGTTTTTCTTCTTGTTTTCTTCATTTTGCTTGAAGAAAATACACAAACATTTATGAGATGGACTGCAGAAAACTCAAAACTCAAAAATGTAGAATATTATGACAGCGGCTTCTGTGACCAACATAGTGATAAATGTTGCTTCCTCTGATTTGGACTGACATGAGATACTGCTGCTCTCTGCTGGAGTAATGATACTGATACAACTAATGTGTTCACAGATGTTTCAAAGCTGCTACAATGTGAATTTCCTGTGAATTTACCTTTGTTAACATTGTGACCTATATGTTAGATCATTCTTGAACAAATTTGACTATGAGTGTTATTGTTATTACCAAAATCTAACGTTGGGTTACCGTTTGTAGTTTTTTCTTCAGTTCCACATTAGCTTCTTTGTAGCTTTTGGATGTGGATTGCAAGTAATAAATGGCCAGTCTGAAACATAAAATTACAGAAGATTACAATCAAACCCCTAAATATTGTCAATAAAAGGAAATCTCCATGCAAAATATGGTTGTGATGTGCGAAAAATGTATATTAATGCAGTCTATGGCTGAATGTTTGCTAACTCACACCATAAGCAATATGAAGGGTAGCACTAATCCCGGGTTAGAGGCATAGCTGAACACTTTACTAAACCAGGCAGGGAAATCTGACTCAAGTGTCTCGTGGATCACATCAAACATGCGGTTTTTCCCACTAAGAAGAAGAGAATGATTGTAACAGAGGGACAAGTAATCAAACTGTAAATGCCTGATCTTTTGAGCAAACCTCCTTACCTGAAGGGTCCACAGTCAAAGGAAGGGGGGATGGTGACAATGGTGTAAATGGCAGGCAGAGTGGACAGGAAGAGGATGACGAGCAACATGGCCATGTAGAAATTGTTGGAGCCAGAGGCCTTAAAAACTCTTTCCTGTGGCACATTACAGCACATCACGGCCCAGCATTGCAGGTACATAGACACATGGAGTCGGAGGAGGTTGAGAGCAGGCAGGCAGGGAGCATAGAAAGCCCCCATCCTGGAGGGAAAGATTCAGCAGAACACTAAGTGGGTACTAAGTAGGTTTCCATTATAGCTGTGCTGCTGGGCATAAATAAAACGCAAATGAAAAGTGGCATTATATTCCATGTGTTTTTGAAGCTGCTGTTTTAAATAAAACCAGTGTTATACCATATCATTCCTTGATTGAAGATCAGGCCCAGAACGTTGCCACTGACATCAAACTCAGAGTAGGACGGCTTTCACAAACACAAAACAAGACTAAAATAATTCAGCTGTGACTGATATAGCCCACATTTAAATTCACCTCTAAAAAAAAGGTGCACATTTTGAATGTGTAATACATAGATTATACACACTGTTGCATTTCAATGGCATAATCATAGTGAGAAAACATGACTCACAAATCCAGCTTCCAGATCCCAACACCAGCAGTAGTTGAGAAAACGCACAAGTACAGCTCTCAAGAAATCACCTATCAGTAGCGTTATGTAGGTTGTCATGGTGTCAGAAATGATCAGTCGCACAAACTCCTGCAAAGGATAAAGCAGTGTTATGTAATATATGATAATATAATATATGAATATTTCATTTTAATATTACTGATGCTTATAAAGAAAGAATGAAGGTTTTCCTTTTTTGATTATATTTGATATATTTCTTATTCCAACAAATATTCTGGAAAGGAAAACTTATATTATTTTAAGGTAAACCTTAATGCATTTCTTCCACTTTTTATTAATATTTCCAAAAGTAACAGAATGTGAATAGAATGCATTTCTTACTGTAGGTAATCATTCTAATCAAATGTATTTAATATCAACTCATTAAAGTCACTATAAAAAGTCTAGTCCAGTCACATTGCTGCCACTGCCACATTTGTGCTGAGTGACAGACAAAGGCAAACTTGCTGATGAAAAGTGGCATTAGGGCATAGATAAAATGGTAAAAGAAGATTTTAAAAAAATAAACTGCTTGAAAAAAATGAAATGGAACTGCAATAAACTCTGCTATACATATAAAAACAAAAAAGCAGCGTACTAAAAAAGGTTGCAAGATTATCATACTAACACACTAACACACGCATGTACACTGACCTGCCCGACCATGGTCTCCCAGCAGGGCCCTCTGGGCACATCAGCAGGGTGGATAGCGATGGGTGGAGCAGTGCTGTTCTCAGGTACTGTGCCATTGTAAAAACTGGATTCCCACATGGATATGTTAAACTTTATGATTTTTTCCTCATCCCTCTAAGACAGACATACATACTTCAGTTAGAATATAACGTAACATTACAATATTCTGCACATCTCCACACACTAGCTCTCACTTTGAGGTTAATTTCATCCATGAGTGCAATGATGAAGGTGTAGAGATTTCCCAAGAAGAGAGCAAAGATGCGACCCAGCTGCCACTGCAGGGCAACACGAGGGTGGTAGTTCTCCAAGGTGCTGATGACATCAAACAGCATTGGGCAGAACATCCCCAGCAGTGACATAACCATGTTAACCTGAGAAACATATGGGCTTAAGTGTCAACAATAACATGTGTGACACACTAAGGGAGTGCACAAATTCTTTATACTTTTTAAACTGCTTTAAAACCATACTGCATATATCACACCACTCTTCAAAACAAACTTGCCCGGCAAGATAATAATTCATACACATTTTTCTCTATGTTTTGCCTTAGATTCGCTGTCTCTCTTCCTCTCTTACCTCATTCCTTTCCCACCAGGTGTGATTCTCCAGTCCATCAATGGCAAACTTCTGAGAGCGACGCACTACAAAGTAGATGAGATATCCACTTCCTGCTAAGCAGCATAAGACCAAGAAGTTGGCCAGCACCCGCAAGAAACGAGTCAGATGGATGTTATCATCTTTTCTGCTCTCTTGCTCCTCTAAGATTGCCTCCTGGGGATGTAGATGGCAGAAATAGAGTGAGTAGATGTAGTTTAAAGTAAATGGCATTATTGTATTATACTAGAACACAATAGTCAGCTACAATCACCTTGAAACTGGTGGTGATGGAGGCAAACTTATTGTCTGCAGTTTCAGGATTTCCTATCAGGTAGTCCCAGCTGGTGAACATCTTCCAGCTGAAATTAAAGCTGTTATCATCTCCGACCCCAGACTCATTTGCATTACGGGCCATCCTTTAACCGAAGATAATTATAGACTCAGTAAAGGATTGTGACTTAAAATAATTAGTTAATTGCATGTAGTCATAATAAACGTACGTTCTTATAACCACCATATAGCTATAGGCCACCGTGCCCACACCAACCAGGAAGTACGAAAGAGGCATACGGAACTTGAGCCAGCCGATGGCATGCTGGTTGTTGTAGTAACCATAAAAAAGGACTGAATATTGAGCATAACCCTGCAGACACAAATCTTAGTTGGGGTGACTGCAATAAAGGATAAATCTGAACATTTTCACAGGTGTCAGTTTGTGGTTTTCATTCATAACACTGGGCTGTGATATTTAGCAACATAAAAATCTATATGAAGTTGGTTAGGTGAGTATGATATTGCACATATGTAGTCAACTGACCCCAAAGTCCCATAAGACAGCAAAGTCCATAGCACTGGTCTCCTCAGCCCTTGGAACAGTTTTCCTGGGGATGCTGCCATAGGGCCTCCCCATTAATGCCTGTAATAATGATAATAGCTTTCATTTGTTCATTTTTCTTAACATAGTTACTAAGTGTTTTATTAAAGTTCAAATTATACAGTAAAAAATGAAAACAGATGAAAATATAAAGTTATAAATAAAACAACTTAATGTTGTCCAGGAGATACACAACCATATAAAGCAGTTTAAATTCATATTGAAAATAGGTGTTTTTAGCTTGTGTTTAAAGGAAAATAAATTAGCAATATGGATCGTGAACAGCAATTAATCTCACTGTTCAGGTAGTATGACAGAAAATGCACTGAAAACAAAACTATTTGGGACAGGAAGTCAATGAATGGATGTTACAATTTGGATAGTGTCTCATCTTTCTGTGGTTCCACTTAAAATATGCAGTTGATTTTTTGTTTTTTTATCAGGTAAAGAATATAATGTTAATCCAGAGATGAAGACATTAATAACTTTCTCCAGGCCAGTAAAAAAAATTATGTGCTTTTAGATATGCTTTATCTAATAAAAGCAGGGCAGCATAATCTGCATCAAAATAACTCCCACAGTTCTGACAGAGAGCTTCAATTAAGTTAAGCTAACTTATTCAGGAGAAAAATAGCTGTCAGAAAGGTAGGGCATAGCAATTAGCAGGGCTATTAGAAAAAAATGAAAGAATTCAAAAATGGAAATGGAAATAAGAGCAAAACTACAGATGCAATACACAGAAATCATGATGAATAAAGTGACAGACCTCTGGCACCATAACCAGGCCAAAGGTCAGACAAAATAAGATCATGTTGATGCCATACATCCACCTCAGGAAGATAAAGTAAGAGGCAACTGAGGAGCCAAAATGACCTGCGATGCAATGGAATAAATGTGAGGATGATTATTGCTGAAATCTAAAACAAGACTATACAGCTTTATTTTGTATAGTTTTATTACAGTTTTTTAATCTTGAAAGTTATACATAAAACTTGAGGTTGTTAGAAAACACAGTACACCTAAAAAAAACTTACTTTCAATCTCCTTTATTTTCATCTCCCATGGGATGCAGGCAGTTTTGAAATTTTCTAAATCCCGCTGGAACTTCATCCATTTCTAATAAAATTATATAAAATTTAAAAGTGTATCATCATTGATTTATATTACTTCAATGTTTAAGTAAATCAGACAGTGTCAGGGGGTTTCCTTGCCTTGGTCATCATGACCTTGTATGCATAGAGCTTTCTGCCTTTCCCTTTTCCCAAAGCACCCTCATATTTCTCTACAAACTCCTGAGACTCCCTATAAGAAAGCAGATATTTGATAAACAAGTTAACTAGTGACACACTGACGTACAGCTTAGAACTCATGTGAATCTGATCAATTCTCTAATTTAATCAATAAAAAGGTAAAGTACCGTAAAGTGACAAGTTTCTTTTTCATTGGCCAGGGTTTTCCCCTCAGGCTTTGGATCAGTTTCTTCCTCTCATCCACAGCCTCCTTCAGCTTCTCCAACTCCTCTGGTGACAGAGACTCTGGGCTCAACCTTTTCTCCTCATTATCCTGTTCTTCATGCTCGTCTGCTTCACTTGTCTCCGGCTCTGAACTGAGACATCAAGGAGTAATGTGTTTAATATCTTTGCACCATTGTATCTTTAGTTCTCCTCAGCAGTAAAATTACAGATAGGGTGAATTTGTAAGATGATACTTTACCTCGTTTCCACCACTTTCTTGTTTTTTTTCTTCTTCACATCCTGTGCTTTCTTCTTTACTGCAGCTCTACCTGCATTCTCTTCTTTCTCATCTTTTTTGGCACTTCCATGTTCCTTTTGTCCTTTGGCATTTCTTTCTCCAGCTTCTCCCTCCTCCTGCTCTATTTTTCTATTTTTTTCATTTTTAATATCCTTCCTCGTTTTTGCTGCCTTACCACTCTTTATTTTGACTTGCTCCTCCTCACCTCTCTCTCCTCCTTTTGCTTCTTGATCATTCTTTGTTCTCCTTCTCCTGTCCCTTTCTGTTTTCTTAGGTCTGTCCTGTAATCCCTCTCCCCTATCTTCCGCTCTGGATACTCCTTTTCTTCGATCATTTTTCCTCTTCTTTTTGTCACCATCCCTTCTTTTTCCTCTGCGTCTTTCATGTTCTTCTTGAAGAGTGGATACCTCATCCTCATCACCTGTGGTAAAAACATAGATGCTGTGTTTTCCAGTGTAACATTAAGCATTAAAATGTTCATAGATCAGTGTAAGGAGTGCTCAGTGTAAGTGGGCAAGTGTTATAAACCCATAGTAACCAAATAATCTTACAGTATTATGATGTGCTACAATTAAATGATCTTTTTCAGTTACTGATATATTTTTGCCCAGGTGTAATAATCCAGTGGAATTCGTGATAAAGGGGAAAGAAAGAGTGCACATATTAAACAGGACTGTATATGTGGTGATGCAAAGTAAGTGTGAGATTGAATGGGTATATAAAGTGGGAGCAGAGACACTGGAGCTTCTGAGAGAAGTGAAAGAATAATTACACACTACAGACAAAACACAAAAAATACACACTACAGACAAAAAGGTGTCCATGGGCATTTGAGAAGAAACTCCTCTGCATCTGCAGTGCTTTCGTAAGAACACTGACTAATGATTAATGTTATCATACAAGAGAATGTACCCACCTGCAAATCCAAGCCCAATGTCAACTGTAGAAAAGAGATAATGTCACTGTAAAAGTGAAAATCTTTCCAAAATAACTCTACGTTTTCTACAATGTGTCCTCTAGACTTTTCAAGTTTCCTCCATGTGGATGCAAGATTTTGATGCATTGCCTACAGGTACAGTAATCCCTTGATTAGTATCGTTAAATATGGAATTCATAATATTTTCATCTTCATCATAGTTTGCGTCATTTTCATTTTTTCACAGAGAAGACCATGTCACTCATCTGGATGAGAAGATATGTTAATGCCTTCATAAGAAAATAAAATGATCCTATTTTGATTATACAGTGTATGTCTTTGTTTTGAGCTTTGTGCTGCATAAAAAATCTAATTAACAATATTGTTATTAACATTATTATTAAATATATATATATATAAATATTTAATAATAATGTTAATAACATTATGTAATTTCCTTCAGGTCATGACCCCAGCTTTAATCTTTTTTATATCTTCAACACAACACTGACCCTTTTCACTGGTGAAGCTCAGTCTACCTTATTGTGTGTACCTGGCACTATTGACCTGCAGCAATGATGATGATAGAGAGGAAAACAAAAAGTACGACTGACAGACTGAACAGATATTTATGTAGTCAGCCCTTTGATGTGTGCCTTTAGTGTAACCGGAGTGGGCAGTACACAGGTCATTATGCCCGTGTGCAGTAGAGGGGCACAAAAGAGACAAACAATGGCCTAATGAAAGTAGACGGGGTGGCTAAGTCCACAGGGACGGGGGAGACAGCTAAGGGCCAGAGGCCAGCCTCTAAATATGCAGCAGAGTGAGTTGGATGCAAGAAGGTAGTGGATAAATATCTTAAAGGTAGTGTGTGGGTGACCTTTTGTTGTTTTTGAAAACTAGAAATACCATGTAAACAGCTGTACTGTTTTATTTGACTTTTATATTACACATTACTGAACTTAAAATTCTGTGAAATTAAATAAAAGGTTTTGTCCAAAAATAGGTTCAAACCAGTTATTGCATCTACAGTTGTATATTATAAACATACTATAATCACAGAGATCCTCAGTAATACTTTCTCTTAAAGACATGTTGACAAAAAGTGAAAACTGAAGACCCTCTACGGGCATATTACAGCAAGTAAATCTATCAGGTTCCACTGTTCACAGATAAAGACTCAATGTTCTCTCTTAACATAACACCAATATAATACAAAAACAATGTGAAGTAAAAAGATTGCCTTACTGTCATTCTCGGAGGTGATCAGACTATGTTGTGACATCTTCCTCTTGTGGTCCTTTAGGCTTTACAACACACTCCCCAGCATGCAGTAGAATCCAGTGGATGTGTGAGTTGAAAATAAAGCTGCAAAGTCTCAGTTCTGCATCTTTATAGGGAAGCATGCCTCTCATCCAAGCCCACCCAGTGTGTGTGTGCACACGCATGTGTTGTGGGGCTGGTACATGATTGAGTAAGTTTACTTTTTCTTCGCCACCCATTGACCCGAAACAGGGACAATGACAACATGGAAACCCTAGAGCCCCGCAATTTCACTAGCGTTTAATTATTCAAATTAGTTATGAGTGCCTTTATGCAGCTGTGTGCATGTGTTTGTAAATGTGTGTATGCACTTCTCTTAAGTATGTGGTTGAAAAGACTGAGTAAACATGATGGTTATGAGAGTGATGGGCCTGAGTGGGGGTCGTGGCTCTTCGAGAGTCACTGTGTCGTAACAGATGTCTCTGCTGTTAGGATTTACTGAGAAGTGACAATCAAAAAACACTTTCACTTTATGTGGTTTCAAGTCCTGTTATGTCCACAGTTTTTATTAAATAAGGGAAATGTCTGTCTAGTGAGGGTTTTTTTTTTTTTATCAGTGTACCTATACGTTAATTCTAGCTATTTTCCTTCTGTTCCCTGGTCAGTTGCGAATAAATGTCTATGGATAAAATAGCAGTATTATGTAATCAACATAATTCACCAGTAAAAAAGAAGAAAACTGGTCTCCAATACAAAACTCTGCCCAACTTCCTTTAAATTCACTCATTCTCTCAGTAATTATTTGTGTAGATGTTTCTGGTTACAAAATCATTTGTCTGCTCCTGTCATGAAATTAATATAAATTCCAAAGCTGACATTTCACATTGAAGAATATAAAATGGATCATAAAAAATCTTATTTTTGTAGGTCTCTGGTTTAATTCAGCCCTATGAGGCATCTGACTGTGTCGTTGTATAATGATTTTGTTGTGGAGGAAAAACTGTCACATTAAGACATAAAATCCCATCTCATTGAGGGACAGTTATACCTGTTTAGGTAAAGGTGAGAGAGGTTGCGATTAGTGTAAAGGTTGGGATAAGGTATGCAGTATACTCATGACTAATGTTGATGTTTCATTAATTATTTGGAGACCTTTACTCCTCAGATTTAGGGGAGAATTAGGAGTTTGACAAAAGATAAAAATGTAATGTTTACATCTGAGAAGTCTGTGTGTGCAGAAAAAATCATCAAATTAGATAACTAATAAGGTTATTTCTGTGCCAATAAACCTGTAGATGGCAGTGTTGCTCTATACTGTAATGTACCGGATGACATACTTTTGCTTTGGTAAAGATAATATTTATCTTTGAGTGGCTTGTTTTCTGCATACTTGCCTGTGTATGTTTGTATGTTTGCACGCGTGGGGAGAGATCAACGTGTCACATGCAAGAATGTTCGTGTGCATCAAGTCACGAGCACCAGCAGTATCAGTTTCCCAGTGCTAAAGTTAACTGCAACTTCTAGGGACTCATTGAACAGAGAGGTGAGGGAGGTCTTTCCTAGAAACAATGTCCTGCCTACTCAGAATAATCCACAGAGTTTGCTGTGAGCACTTTTAATTTGTATTTTTTATATAATATTATACAATATGTAATCATAAAATGCGAAAAGTTTGCTTTCTCTGATATTCATGTGTGTCATTGTTGGTGTCTGACCAGGAAATGATAGGAGTGTGTTGCTGTGTGTACACAGCACATTGTGTCCATACAGATTTTTTTTTTTTTTTTTGTGAAACACTCAGATCATTTGTAGCTATCACTGTGCAGGCGTTCGACAGTGATTCATCCATCTGTTGGTGTGATTAAAGGCTACTGAGCCCTGCAAAGTGCCTGCATATACAGTATGAGTCAGTAGCTGTGTAACAGATGATCGGTCTGTCAGCAAGCTCCCAGAGTCCTAATGCAGGTCAGAGAGGCAGGAAAAACAACTCAGAGGAAGCTTGTTTAGTGATGTCTAAACCCATATACCTTGTTAAAAACAAAAGTCAGCAATTAACAACAAAAAAAATCCTTTATCAGAAGGGTTTGGGGTTAAGGACATGTCATCATATCACAAAAAACAGTTTATTGCAGCTGGCCTGATTCAAATGTAAAAACATTGGTTTTTGTCAAAATGTCTTATATGTCCTGTTTTCTTTTCTCAACCAAAAATGAATGTGCAGACTCTGTTTGTATGTATAACTGTCAGTTTTTTGCCAGTAAACTTTGTATAGCATTAACGGCTCCTCAGATCCACAACTGTTGACGCAAATGTAAATGTGAAGCAGCGGGGAGTTGAAAAGAGAGTTTAGGTTTATCAGGTGTGACTCAGTCATCATATAAACACATTTATACCAGAGGGACTCAAACTGAGATAGTATCTTCATATAGAGACATGTCATTAAAGGCATCCAAAGCACAATGTTTTGTAGTGACAGAGTGATGTAGGTTGTTTACCTGGAATGTTGTGTGGAATGACTGAGCATAGTTTAGAGCTGTCACTTTAAAAGACAACACCAACTACCTTGAATATTGCTATTGTAGCATATAATTCTAGTTTTGTTACATCTATAGAAGGGAAATAAGAAACAAAGAGCGGCAAATTACTAAAAATTATTTATTATCATAAAGTCACGTGTCTTTACTTTAAAACATGCATGGCTGTTTTTTCTCCCTTGTTTTTCCCTTTGTTAAATTCCTTTTTCCTGTTCCTGGGTTATTCTGAGGCAGAGAACTGACTATTGCACCACTGTGGATGCAGAGGAAGATTGACAACTTTAAGTAAAGAAATTTTAACCCTCAACCTATCAAGAGAATGACAGAAAATGAGATAAGGAGGCAGTTTATATAGATGGAAGAGAAGTGTGTTGCTCAGTTCTGAACACCGTGTTCATGGCACAGCTACAGATAGACAGTGTAGGTGTAAGTGAGAGAGAAAAAGAGAGAGCATGGTAAGTATGCGTGAGTAAAACAGCGTCATCGAGCAGGGTGGTGGACCTTGTCAGACTATGGATGTTGTTAGGGGATGGACTTGGCTGCTGCAATTGACAGATTACAAGGGCGGAGGAGTGGCTTGTTCTTGCAGACAGAGAAGCACGTGGCTAGGCCCGTCTGCACGAGGGAGCAGCAACAAAGACCAGCCAGTCAGGGGAACAGAACAGAACACAGGGCATCTGCTGCACACACATTTACACGCACTCTTTCTGTTTCACACACGCGCGCACTCACATGCAGGGGTTCACATTTGTTCACCCCACGC
The DNA here is from genome assembly GCA_032362345.1 of Sandelia bainsii. NCBI lineage: Eukaryota > Metazoa > Chordata > Actinopteri > Anabantiformes > Anabantidae > Sandelia > Sandelia bainsii. The sequence goes on from JAUMHL010000030.1 coordinate 7,818,696, forward strand.
AGGCATGTGGTCATACATAGAGCCTCATATGCTGCAAAGGACAATTCCACAGCATGTAAATGTGAATGGTAACACACACAACAACACATGGTTATACAGCACAGTATCATGCATCATTTTTCTGCAGCTTTCCACAAGAACCGTGCACACACATTTAAATGCATGGCTGATTACTCCAACAATCATCCACATAGCCATTTATGGTGAGGTTTGTGTGTGTGAAGGGAGGAGAAAAGCAGAAGGAGAAAGTGTGAGCTGGGAAAGTTTGGGGGGGGGGGTCAGAAATAACAAGAAACACATTCATGAGAGACACAGAGAAGTGAGTAGCAGCACAAGTGAGGGACTGAATGGTCAGTAGGTGCTGAATCAGCAGATCATATTCATTTGATCCAATTTATCTAGTTCTTTCTTTCTTTCTATTGCTTTATGTCTCTTTCAGAATAACTTATATGTTGCTTCTTGACACTAGGACATACTGTATATGACAGTGATATACCTCATGTTTCCTCTGGTGTTTCTCAACAAGTACAGCAACAACAGTGTAAGTGGATCTGAATGTACCAAGAATTTACAACAAAGTTGTCCCTGGTCTCCACAGAACCATATAGACAAGCACCCTCTGTTCCTGAAATGTTTGTCTTTACTTAACACACATGCACATGTACATGGCTGCACCCTTCATGGGACCTTTGGCTACAAACATGAATGTGGAAAGAGCAGGGTGGGGGATAAAGTTTTGCAGCAATGTTTTTAGCCAAGCTCAGAGGTTATCAAGCTCTGCGCACAGCTTATGTAAATGGATAAGTTGTCATTTCCATCACTAGGCCCTTTATCAGCAGTGTCTCACCACACCGACGCCAGACACAGGCAAGCTGTGCCTGTGTGTGTGTGTGTGTGTTTGTTGGGTGGGCCAATATCTGCCTAGTAACTACAGACAAGGCTGTTCCAGATTCACAACAGTAATCCTCTCTCTCACGCACATGCACACACACACTGACTGAAACACAACAAAAAAGGATAGCTGCAAATTGTATGCAGCTGTCACCATAGCAACATTGTCACTTTCAGCTGCTCACATATATCCCTCATGCTCGTGGAAATACAACCACCGGCATATATATATACATAACCACCCACACAGACATGCAATGGTACCAAAACCTACAAACACACACACATTTCATATATAAGGCTATGACAGTGAGGGGGATGGGTAATGATACTCAACACCTCCCACTCTCTCGTCAGCTGCCCATCCCTCCCTTCACTGAAACCCATGAACCTTCACATACTAACCAGACATACATTTCTCATGCACATGCTCCTTCTTCTCTGCTCTATACAGGGCTGCATTAACACAACACTCTCACACAAAGACCTCAGTGTAGATATACCAGGTTTCCCCTTGCTTTCCCCCTCCCTCACTTGTGCTGTCTTTACTCACACATAAAAAGCTTTTGAGCGTATGTCTGTACAATAGACAAACTGTACTACAACTATATACCCTTAGGACAATTTGCATAAAAAGGTAACATGAGGTCTTTTCACAATCATTATTCAAAATGCTTCTTGCATATTAAAATCTAGACTGTGACCGTTGGCCTTTCAGTGTCTGCCATTACTTAAGCTGTTTTCCTTCATTTGTTTACATTATTTAATTACACTGGCTCTTTAATCAGAGGACAATGTCCCTTGTTTTTAAAGACCTTCCCCTCATGCAGCGGTTGTAAACTGTATGCAAATGACCTCCTTGCCATCAGCGTTGTGTGAAAAACAGAAAAAGAAAAGGTGAAGACAACATTATCACCATGTGTTATTGGGTACTCAGACTCAGATCATCTATGACGATCAGAGATTAACAATCTGAGAAAGGATTACCAGAGTTCATTATTCACTTTATTGAGTATTTTATTTTGATCTTACACAATACACATAAACACAACAATAGCTAAAAATAAAGAAAAGATGTATTAATCAATGTATTGTGTTAGATTGAAAAGGTGTGTGCAGAAGTCAAGTTTAATAAACAAACATAAGATAATACATTTGTTACATATATATTAGACTTGATTAATACAGCACAGACATTATTTACATTATAGGAGATGGACTTGAGTCTATTTATCTGAGTCATTTATGCAGTGTGGAATTTACACACAAAATTAAATAGTTTTTATTATTATCAACAACTAGTTGTTTTCCATGTGTATGGTGTAAAAATAAAGATCACAACAACTTGTCCGGTTCATTTGTGTGTGTTTTTGTTACATGGACAACATGAAGCCAACTATGACGAAACCAGTGTTATCAGAGTAAGTAAACATCTGTGTGAGAGAGAGAAAGTAGAGAGAAAAGTTCCCTAAAAGTTAGGGGAAGATCAGCAGTTTCACCTACTTTTACTTTCACTTGTTTACACCTTTTCTCAGTTTCCAGATGGGTTGATATTGAAACTGAATAGTAACAGAAACTACCGGCCTTTCCACAAATCCACTCATTTGAAAGATGACAGCATGTTCCCTCAAACACACCCCACGCTGTCCTACCCCAAGTGTTTACTTCTTTTCCAGCGTGGCTTAGTGCCTGGGGATGTGTGTGACGTTAACGTGGGTGAATACGTTGGGACTTGTTAGACCTGCAGGGTAAACTATACAGCATATGACACACTACACGTGAATGGATGGAACATGTTTTCAAGTTTCACAAAAACAGTTGGTATGCGCTCGTGGCTGTTGATGTAAAGGACAGACGTAAACACACATTTGAACAAAATAATCCACTTTGGTTTGATGTTATAATTTCAGTGACTTGATGCTGTTTATTATCAGTATCGCGATCTGGCTTTAACTAGAAATAAGTTTACCACCACCATATGACAAAGACTTGAGCTAAGAGTACCCCAGTGCAACCCCCACCCTCAATGAAACTTTTCACTGCCACCAACAAAATATATCCTTACTTATTTTCTTCTTCTATTATGTCCATATAATTATTCTAGAAAATCATGAAATTCCCTTATTTCAATTTATGTTTTTGGCCTAGAACACAACCTGGCTTTAAGATGGATAAATACAAAGTGTGTATCTCCTCCTTGGTTTGTTAAAAAACCCTAAATTATGTGACAAAATACAGAGAACATGACCTCAGTTTCCACAGTGGTAGTTACAATGTTGTTTGTCACAGTTGTTCACATGCGAAACCTACTGTATTTCTCAACTACTCTCTAACAGTACATTCTGAAAATATCCTGATCTCTTGGTGCTGTCGGGCTCTTATCTTTTGTAACCTGCCACAAGATATGTTGACACTCTCTACGTCAGCACAAGTGTGTTTGTGTATGTCAATCTTCATGAACACCAATGTGAGTTATAGACCTTCAGACGGAGACATCTGTTCACTCTTGAGTCAGATCTTCAAAAAGCTGTTTGAAGGTTAAGGGTTGGTTTGGGGTTAGGTCAGAAACCTGTTTGGATTCAGTTTAGGGTAAGGAGTCGGGACTGATCGTGCAATTGTGATAGGATCAGGCGCTGGTGAGGATCACCTTCAGTAGGGGTGAGTGAATACATGTTACTTTAAATACAGATGCTACTGATTCAGGACAACAAGAAAAAAAATATCACCCACCTTGCATGCTGCTTGGCTCCTGACGTGTTGTTTAACTACTTCCCAGAAAACATGTTTACACTCTCAATGTCAGCACATTGAGTGTGTGTGTGTGTGTGTGTGTGTGTGTGTGTGTGTGTGGGAGGGTGGCCAGCCTGTCACCTAGAGCTCTCCCATAACAAACAAACTTGTATATCTTCCTAGTCATAAATCAGAATTTGTTTTGTTGTTCTGCTGACAGAAATGCTATGTGGCATGAGGAGTCTGTTTCCCCCAAAGAAAACAGAGCCTTCTCATTGGCATAGGATTTTGTACAAGAGGCATTCCCCAGACATTAGTCCTAATCATACTTTTTTTCCCCAAATTTAGTCATGTCAGCAACATTATTTGTTTATCCATTCATTTAGTTGGATTGATTGTAGGTGGATGACGAATAGCCGTGTAACACTTGCTGTGCACATGCGCGCACCCGGTTACCCCGCCCCCAACTCACCGACAAGCAGAACTGTACACAACGTTCGGGGGCTCCGCGGGCAGCCAATGGGGACACGTTGTTTTACCCGTGACGTCACCCCGCCACTCCTCTTACTAAAGAAGGAAACAAACATCCAGCAGAAGTAACGGGAGGCAGCCAGAGAGAGCCACGGAGGCAGCAGGGCGACGAGGGAGGAAGAATTAAACCCATCTAAGCCTGTCTGATACCGAGGGCGACGCCACATCAACACAGACGGAGACAAGGACGTTAACTAGGACCTGAAATATTCGGCCTGTTTTTCTTCTGCCAAGACAAACTACCACTTTTTTCTGTCGTCTCGCGAGAAACTTCATCCATTTTAGCAGGTGATAATAATATTGGATTATTGCTTTGTTTTTTTCCCTTACCGACAAGGTATGAAAAGTGAGTGAGCTAAGCTTGTCGAGTTACACGACTAGAAGAGGGCTGTTTAAGCTGACGGTCGGTCATGGCGACCTTTAGCGGTGGATTGAAAGGTCAGGTGGTGTGTGCGTGATCGTTTTGTGTCGTAAGCAAGGTTTTTCGGTCTTTCGCTTGTTGAAGTTGTCACCACCACCTCCTTCTCCTGACTGGAAATATCACAAGCACTCGAACGTGACTCCGTGTGGTTGAGGGGGAAAAACAAGGGAGGGAGCTAGCTAGTGCTGTTTTACTGTGACTGTTTGCCTCTTGCTGGGGGATGGGGAACCAAAGCCAGCTAATTCCTGTCTAGAAATAGAAAATTCATAAGCCGAATAGTCAAGTAGAACGAGAAAGCTGCTGTGAAATTACTACAGAGCATTTGCTTAAATATTAAATGAAGTGCCAGTACAGCTTTGCCTAGTGTTTGCAGTAGTTTCGTCTTTGGAGAAAGAGGGCTTTGCTCGGTATTAATTGGTATGTGGTTCCACCAAGTCATTAAACAAGTACTTTAAGACTGATTATATAATCGAGTTTATTCACAGAGCTTTGTTGAACACACAGAAAATGGTTATTGGTAGAACTGCTGTGAGAAACGGGAGCTACTAAACGATGTCTAAACAGGAAGCAGAGAGATTGCAGACAAAGGAAGAAAGAAGAAACAAAGGAGAGACCACACTGTCTAGACTGTGGGTTATTTCAGAAAACATTAATGCTGTTTGCTTCCCGTCGGACATGGATGATTATTTACAACATTGTTCATTAAATGAAAATAAATTGTAACAATCAGCGGGCCATTTCTGTTATGTCCCTCAGTGTGACTCAGTAGTTTTCACTCCAGCTGGGCCTGAAATATGAGCCAAGCTTGCAGCTGAGAAAGGAGCAGTGATCGCCTTTTGTTTGTTGCAGATGTCTTTCAGAGTGCGTCCAACTGTCCATCGCATAGAAACAAAGTGACACAAATTCGAGTCAGACCAGTTTGGAAGTTGGTGGTTAATACTTGTGACTAGAAATCTTCCCTGTGCTGGTGCAAGACAACTTGTATTGTTCAATACACAACACACTAAGACTGCCATATTTAGGATGTTTGGACTTCCTACTGTGCTCCTGAGCACTACTGTAACAATTTATTAATCAAGATCGATGAGTTTGTGTTCATTTGGGTTGAATTTATGGCATTGAATGACAACATCAACATAAATATTGTGACATTTAAACCGTCTACCTTCTGTCTGTTCTTGAGAAGTCTTGGTAAAGGTTATTTCAACATGCCTGCTGTTTGTCCGACAGCTGGAACCTAACATGACAGCTGAGCCACACAGTCCCTTTGTGTCAGAGTCTATGGCAGTGGTTAATCTGTTGCTGCTATAGGGCTTCTTAGGGTTCTTTGTTGTATCTTTCACATTATTTTTGTTGTGTTGTTTTGAGAGAAACAGTTTTCCTCAGAACATGAGCTCTAGATAAATAGCTGATAAACACGTGTGTGTGTGTAGCAAAATCATTTTGAACTTTGCTGTAATTACAACCTCTAGCTAGGTCTGGTATTTTTCAGTCGTCAGCTATTCAGGACGAGGAAAATAGAGAGAATGTCATTATTGTAGGCTTTTTCTAGGAAACCCTTTTTTGGAAGTGGGGGTATAGCACTTGTTAGTCATTTGGCGAGGTCAGGACACCTCGAGTGAACTGACGACGTTCTGAAACAACTGCCAGCTTCTCTTGGAACATTATGCTTGCCTGCCCCTGTTTGTCTGTGACCAGAATATAAAAGGGCTTCACACCAATGCAAGCAATCAGCTGTCATGTTACGGCACAAGAGGGACAAAGTTTGTTTGATATGAGTTGAGCAGATGATTTGTGTAACAGATAAGGCACAGGACTGGCAGACAGGATGCCTCTTACCCAGCTAAACTAGGCCATCCTGTCTATTCATTCATTGTGTTCAAGGTGTTTTTGATGTGCTGGCTCAAAGGCTGTGCCTCCCATTACACAACTTCCTGCTGTATTGCATTGGGTAGCGACGTCATAGGGTTACACGTTCTGCCAAGTTACGCACATACATGCTTGTTTTCTGGGCGTATGTGTGGGGAGAAATGACTCGGGACGTTTTAGGAAATGCCTTGTGTGGCTAAAACCACATGGAGGGAGGGGGAGTACTTTCTGAAACTGTTGACCTACTTTTTACATATTCATTGTCATGTGTCTTTTGGTAAAGACAGAATATTCTTTATCCTGATGTATTGTTTTTGTGTCCATAATAGTGAGTGGCAGTGAGTCAGAGCCGAGGAATTGAATAGTCTGATGAGAAAGGAGTATTAGTTATTGTGAATAATCGCTTGTTGTAGTCACTATAAACATGACACACATCAATGACACATTATGTGCCTTAAGGTTTCAGGGTAATCTACAAGTCCATTGTTCAGATTATTTTTTTAAATCACAACACAATTGCCTTTAGTTATGAGGAAATAACTATGATTAGCTATGAGGAAGAACAATTAATAAGAAAGATAAAGTTCCTAAAGCTGTATACAGATATGTTGAATACAGATAAATTAAAGGTGGGTCAGATGTTAGGAAGAGCTATAGCAACTGTTCTCATAACTGAAATACAATGGAAGGAGGGAAGCTGTGGGACAGAACGCAGTCCATTTTCTGCCAAAGGTCCCGAGCAGAACTTAGTATGTGCTGTTTGTTCTCTGGACGTCCTGTGGAGAAGTGTTCATTACTGTATTCAGGGCACAGGGCAGGTCACAACAGACAGACATGCTGTCCTTGAATTTTCATAATATGGCTCTGCTGTTATCTGCCTGTCCTGTTGACTCTGCAACAAGTGTCTTTGGAAACAGTTTGCCATGACAGTACTGTCATTGCTGGAAAATGTGTCAGATATGAGATGAAAACCTTTTGGCTTTCACTTGTTTCACACTGAGGTTTTCATACGGAAAAATACTTTCTCTCTGTGCATGTTTGTCTAATAAACATTCTTACTCTGTCTCTCTCATTCTTTCAGCAATGGCCCAAGAGACAAACCAGAGCCCGGTGCCCATGCTTTGTGCCACGGGCTGCGGTTTCTATGGCAACCCACGAACCAGTGGTATGTGCTCCGTCTGCTATAAGGAGCATCTGACACGGCAGCAGAGCAGCGACCGCATGAGTCCCCTCAGCCCTATGGGTAAGATGCCACACAAAAATGCACAAGACAGTTGTCTAACTAACAATAAAAGTGATTTCAGTAGCTCAACCTATGTATTTACCACTGGAGATAGGGAGGGACTCAAGGAAGTGTCGACATTGCTTCAAAATACAACCAGGCCAGTCAGTTTATTTACCCAGCACTCCTTCCCTCCTGTAAACCCGCTTTGTTTTTCCACTCTAATGAAAGACAGCTGTTTTCTTCATGGTTGGGGGAGTGTTCATTCCTTTACACATTTCTAAGGTCAAGCATTTCTCTCACAGTGTGACACTAGCAAGTTAGTGGTAGGACTTGTTTTTTATACAAAACAAGCACATTAAAAGTAGGAGAAAGGTTACCTTGAATGTGTCTTTGTGAAGGTAATATAAGTCTCCTGAAAAGATTTTAAATCATTAATCTGAGATGAATTTGTTATACTTTAATTTCATCATTACAATAAATGTTTTAATACAATTTTAAATTACCTGTGATATAGATGATTTATTCATTTGTGTCAAATGTCATTGTTTTCTGGTTGAGTTTTGTTTAATGGAGTTTATTCTGTTTTCATTCAGGCTCAGCTGCTAGTCCTACCTCAGAAACCTCAGCCATCCAGAGACTAGAAGCCAGTCTAGCTAAGGTTGATGCCTCCCCTGCCTCTTCACCAGACATGTCTAGGTAATTATTAGATGTTGTTGACTTTTGGACATAGCTCTTTAAATTGCTCTTCAAAACATGCTGGTTGGGTGGACTGGTTTTACATTTCCTCCTGCGCATCTCTTAATTTAAATTTTTAGAACTGTTCAAGGATCTCTTCCTGTGACTCAACAAATGACAGAGATGAGCATCTCGAGAGAGGACAAGCCAGAACCCCTAGAGCCTGGTAAAAGACACAGACACATATTGTACTAACAGATAACAGATTGTACTAGCAGACATTTGACAGACAATCAGATTACTGCTTGAAGACAGACTTCTTAAGGCAAACATCACCCCCAGGCCGCACTGTAGCCACAGTTTATTTTTGATGCTTAGTTGCATACCTAAGACCTGACTGCTGGTTTTACTTACAGCCTCCAAGAAAGAGAGGCTGCCTAAAAATAAACCTGTGTCAAAAATACCTCTTCACCAGAGGGCATACTCAGATGTGATGCTGCCTGCCAGAGGCAGAGTAGCACACTATTTTCTGCCAAGAATAAGAGGGGGAAAATTAGATATAAGAAATATACTAATTACTATTGTTTTGGGACAGAATTATACAATTTTAGATACCAGCATGTTTGTATGTCTTACAGAACTATGAACAAAACTCATTTATTGGCCCTCTTGCACTACAAAGATATATCAGGCAATGATATATCAAACCTAGCATGACTCAAATATTTTTCCTCTGTTGTGTTTCTCTGTATGCAGTAGTAAGCCAGCCCACTGCTTCTAGCCCTGCTCCTGTAGCTTCTTCCAGCAGGGAAGAAAGCAAGGGTGACACCCCCAAACCCAAGAAGAACAGATGCTTCATGTGCCGCAAAAGGGTGGGCCTTACAGGTGAGCAGGGGGACGTGAGGGGTCATCTAATGCAACACAAACAACTTCTTTCAGTGACTTATGTTGTGATATTATGATGTTTTACTGGTCATAGATGTAAAAACCACCTGCTCTAACTCTGACTCCTCACATTTGTGGTTCCAGGGTTCGACTGTCGCTGTGGCAACCTGTTCTGTGGCATCCACCGATACTCCGACAAGCATAACTGTCCCTATGATTACAAGGCCGAGGCTGCCGCCAAGATTCGTAAAGAGAACCCTGTGGTGGTGGCTGACAAGATCCAGAGAATATAGATTTGACAAGATGACAGCAGCAGCAGCAACAATGACAACACCTTTGACAAAGACTGGAGTATGAGTGCGAACCTGTGAGCACTGACATGAGTGGCTATGTGAGGATTGAAAGGACTTGATTTATAAAATTACAACCTCAAGAAAATAATGGGAATAAGAGAAGAAAAAATGAAAAGATCCTGTCTGAGGGAGATGCATGAATGATCACTTTTCTCCTTTTTTGATTAATTCATTAGTTTGTTTTATCCTGTTTTCTGTGGTGTTTACCACTGTTCAGTCCTTGTTTTGTTTTTTTAAGAATATGTATTGTCTTATTAAAAGCAGCCCATGCTAACTGTCCAGGATATGCTGTGCTCCTCTCACCCAAACCAGGCGCCATTTTGTGCCAAACAGTAGACAGCCATTTTACTGTCCTATGTCAGACACTGGCAGTTATTTCAAAGCATTCAGATTACACAGTAACAATCCACACAAGTTTTATCCCTCGATATTTGAACTTCTTGTTGTGTGCTTCGTTGGTACCGGAGTCAGTCAGCGTTTGGAGAGCCGTACAACTGTCCCCCACCATGCACAAGGGGCTTTGTAACTTTGTCTCTGTCCTTCCTAGCTTTACCTACCTCACAGCTGCTGTGTTAAGCTTTTTTGTCTTCCCTTTTACTTTGTATTCATCAGCTTTGACCCCAGCAGAGCAATGGATCACCTTGATAGTCGGCCTCAGTGACCCTCTGATCAGCATGCCTGTGTTGACTTTGATCAGTTTGATTGTGATGAGGCTGTTTCCATTATGGCTGGAGGTATCATGCTAGATAGGGACAAGCAAATGACTCCAAATGTTTCCTTGAATCCGCACAGTTTCAGTGGACATTATGTGTAAAGGACTTCCCCAACTGGTCTGAGCCCAGATTGTAATTGCAGACGCCTGGTGTAGGACTGTGTGTAGCGAGGTGTGGCCTGAGAGGAAGGATGGCACCCTTCCCTGACAGGCCTGGTAGGGAAATTTAGGCTACAATATTGTAGGGGCACGAATGAATGGAATTAATGCATGAGTTCATCATCATCTGCATTAGCGTTTCAAAAATATGTCATCACTCAACTTAGGGGATCAGGAATTTTATTTGCTGAGAAACATTTATGTCTTTTAAGTTTTTTTGTCCTTTTCCATTGAGATTAATGTTAGCGCATGTATTCAGTGCTTGGTGGAATTAGGGTATGTGAGCCATAATTTTTTTTCTTTTAAATGCGCTAACAAAATGTACATGTGAGCTGTGTGTATGTGTTTGAGTGTCTGTGTGTGTGTGTGTGTGTGTGTTGTTCTGCAACCCTTTTGTCTGTGAAGCTACCTGGTTTATCAGCACATGTTTACAGAACAACAGGAGCATGTCAGAGCTAGATTTATAAAATTAATAGATACCAAGATTAGGTGTAACTTCTCATCTGTCTAACAGCTATTGGTCTGTGTGTCTGCTATAGAGCACCGTAGAGAAGTGTGAATGCGTGTATTCGTGCACCTGCATGTGCACATACCATGTGCAAAAGTGTTCATGTGTTCATGGCTGCCTCATGCATTGAAACCCATGTATGTTTGTGACTTGTCTTAATCCCCCTTTTTCTGTAAGGATGTGTTTTTCATTTTAAAGATAACTGTATGTATCCGTTTGAGTTTTTCCTTTTCTGATTCTTAGTTATATGCAAATTTGTACAAAAAATGAAAAAACAACAAACTGTGTTGATATTTATGTATGTATTACATATAACCTTGCTATCCAGCATTACAACAGAATAGTATCATGTAAATAAAACTGTACAGAGAGAAAGTACCAAGCTTTGTTGTGTGTTGACTTATGATGTATTTTATAGCCTTTATTGTACACATAAGCCTGTCAGGCCAGGAGGGTGACTTTAAATGGAATCATTGGGTTAATTATAACTCAAAGTAATGATATGAAAAAAAATAAAAGGCTGTGTTGGGAAGATGAATTTAATGATGGATCAACACAAGATAATAATCATGAATGTTATAGAGCTAATTTCAGTCAGCACAAGAATAATGAAGGAGACACATGTCGGGGCCTCTGGCATTACCCTGCAAAACGTTACCTAGACTAACTCGGCCTGTTTAGCATATTCATGTTAATGTAGAGTGCTGGCAGCAAACCCTCGCTCAGGATACTCTTGTCCAAACCTTGTCTGGGTCACACAGGAAGTATTAATCCTGGAAAGAAAGCGATCCCGTTCCACTGTATCAAGGTTACATGGAGAGCACATTATGTGTGTGTTGCAGAGATAATGTGCTTTCTCACACTCCTGTTGGGGAGCTCAGGGGCAGAGTGTGTTCACAGATGGCGTCACAGCAACAGCTGCTCAGTCAGCTGAGGTGTGCTCATGTGGTGTTCCTGTGACAGAAAGCTGCAGAGATCATTCTAGACACAGGACAAGTGAGGATTTCCAAAAATCTATATTTAGTGAAAAAGGCATGTTTACTAGCGAGCAAAAGAGTTGGGCACACACACAATCGAGTGTCAGTTAACGTCACTGAGGTTACAAAGCTGACTCAGTAAATGTAAAACCTCATAGATTCTCATATATGAGGCCACAGACAGTAAATGCAAATATGAACACACTGCTGTAGATCAAGAAACTGGTCACACTCATGTTAACATGTTCAACTTGTTTTTTAATGCTCCTCAGTTTCCTAACATTGTTTCTACGTTTTGTCAAACTTCCTTGGTTTAAGACAACAATAAAACAATCACAGGCTACACGCAAAATACAAACGTGAAACATGTACACACACTTGTTAAATCACTTTGATATCCATGCATGAATAGTAACATTCGCAGGAAGCAATTGTCCATATTTGGGGGAAACCGTGACTCAGGAAGTAGATCAGGTTGTCCATTAATCACAGGGTTTGTCATTGCAACTGAACCCCAAATTGCTCTCAATACTGCCATCTGGATGTGAATGCTGTATACAGTAAGTGCAGTTCATTTACCATACATTTAAAAAGCAGCCAAATCCAAGTGCAACATACAACACTGTATACAACACAAGTGTTATGTGGTATGAAATTGCACACAAAAGTAAAAACACAAAAAAAGGCATAAAAACAGAACTGCATACCAACATGAAAACATCATCAGTGAATGGTTTGCTGCCTCTGGTGAAGGGGAAATGTAATTCCCAGGTTTATCAATGTAACCAACAGTATAATGTCAGAGTGGCTGTCCACCAGCTGAAGCTCAAAAGGAGATGACGGGACAGCAGGACAAGAACCCAAAGCATCAACATAAATCTACTACAGAACAGATTTGGAGAAGCGACCTCAACCTAAGAGAAATGCTATGGAATGACCGCAAGAGAGCCGTTCACACTATGTCCTAAGAAGCTGAAGAAGTTCTGTAAGAATTAATGGTCCAAAGTTCCCCTGAATGTTGTGCAGGTCTAATCCACAGCTACAAGAAGTGCTTGCTTGAGGTTATTGCTTCCAACCAGTTATTAAAACACTGTTGTCATTACTTTTCAATAAAGTATCCCTTATTATTATTATGATTATTATTATCACTATACATGTCTAAAGAGTGTGTTTAATAAAGAAATCAGAAAAAGAAAAGATCAAGACAATAATATGGTGTCTGTTGATATTCATGACTATGGTTAGGATCGGGTCACACTTCATGATCAACTGATGCAGAAAAACTGAAAAATTGCAGTGACATTTTTTGTTGCTGTTGTAGATACAGACTATTCAAAAACACAAAACACCAGTTATAAAAACAGCCTTTAGAGGGCGCTACTTGTTTTTGTACTGGTCTAACCTTTGACACCGGAAGCGGAAGCCAGCGGCAGCAGCGGCTTGTTATGCGCTCGTGTTAGCAGTGCCATTGTAACGTATGGGAAACGCATTTTTCGGGTATCAAACTCGAAGGTGTTGAAAACAATTTCATGCTACAAATCTAAATACTGCACCGATGCACCAAGCATCTACATAAAAAGCAGAGTGAAGTGAACTCTGTGGATGTTTAGAGTCGTCGGGCTGCTTAACATTGAGTAAATTGCGGTAAAAGCTAAAAGACAAAACTCGCACCATGGCGGATGTTACTGCTCGTAGCCTGCAGTATGAGTACAAAGCGGTGAGTATGTTTGTGGTTTACTTAACTCCAAGATAAAGAAAGATACTTACCCATGGCAGCGTTTAATACACAGTTCTGTTGTCTAAGTAAAATAACTAGCTGTTGTTTTTAACTTCAGGCTACTCTTCACTAGCTAGCAATTATGCTAGCTAGCAGTTAGCCTAGCCGGAGCTGTGTAGACTTGCGTTAAATCACTGACTGATCATCTGTGTTTGTATTGAATTTTTAGAACTCAAACTTGGTGTTACAAGCTGATCGCTCTCTGATCGACCGCACACGGAGAGATGAACCCACCGGAGAGGTGCTGTCCCTGGTGGGGAAGCTGGAGGGGACCAAGATGGGTGACAAGGCTCAGAGGACCAAACCTCAGAAGCTGGAGGAGAGACGAGACAAGTCAGTTCTGTCAACGATAGCTGTTATAGTTCTTATCAAGTTATTGCAGCATCATGATGTTTACTGATCATGTATAAGCAATATAAAATAAGTTTATGGGACAATATTGTGCAGTCCGCAAAACAGTTAATAGCGATCTTCTTTTATACTATTAAAGCTTGTTCAAGCAGCTAATAGCTATCGTTGAGGACATGAATAATAAAATGTGCATGTTAATTTCATAACAATGAGTGCAATTTTCCAGCAGATATCAAACATTAGAATGCTACAACTTCTCATCTTCATCATGTCAAACCCAGGAAAAATTATTGTTTTCAAATTTACAATTGGCTTTTAATGATAACATAGCTTTGTTAAGCTGACAATGATGTTGACAAATTATTTATTGTGGTGGATTATGTGTCACAAGCACATATGAAATATCTTTCAAATGGTTTCATTCAGTTATGTTCTAGTGTCCATTAAGTGATGCCACCACTAATCCATTTAATTTTCTCTTGTTCTGTGTATGCAGGAGACGAAAAAGAGATGAGGACAGACACGATATCAACAAAATGAAGGGCTTTACCCTTCTGTCTGAAGGCATTGATGAAATGGTAGGCATCGTGTACAAGCCTAAAACCAAGGAAACCAGAGAGACCTATGAAGTGTTGCTCAGCTTTATCCATGCTGCTTTGGGAGATCAGGTCAGTGAATGTACAACTGCCTTCTTTAAGAGTTTGTATTTTTGAACGATGCCTGAAATATTTCATTTGTTTATTATATCTCATTTGCAGCCGCGTGATATCCTGTGTGGAGCAGCTGATGAAGTATTAGCAGTACTTAAGAATGATAAAATGAGGGACAAAGAAAGGCGACGTGAAGTAGAGCAGCTTCTTGGACCTGCTGATGACACACGCTACCATGTGCTGGTCAATCTGGGCAAGAAGATCACAGACTATGGTGGGGACAAGGATTTGCAGAACATGGGTAAGTCCCTTAATAAAAGTGTAACTGAGGCCTCCCTGGTAAATATCAGCCTCATGTCATTTTTTTCCTGAATGTTCCTAACATGGCACACTATTTGTTTAATCCACAGATGACAACATTGATGAAACATACGGTGTAAACGTCCAGTTTGAATCTGATGAGGAGGTGAGGGTTTTTTGTCTTTTACTGTAGTTATCCTACATTTATAGCTCAAACGCTTTAACTTGAAAACACTGTTGCCTGAAATGTTTTAGCTAAATAGGTTGTGTCACTATTCTTTTCTGTTTTTATCATGTAGGAAGGGGATGAAGACCAGTTTGGCGAGGTACGAGATGAACACTCAGATGAAGACAGTGAAGGAGAGGAGGCAGATGTGGGCTGCGCTCTGTCAGCCAATGTAAGTGCAATATCTGCATTAATGTCAGTACTGTCAGAAATCCATCTTTGTGAATTGTTGCACTCTATGCTGCATAAATAAACTAACAAATTACACCTCATTTAGCTTGGAGCCACAGGCGATGTGATGACAGTGAAGAAAAAAGACCTACACCCCCGAGACATTGATGCCTTCTGGCTCCAGCGTCAGCTCAGCCGTTTTTATGATGACGCCATTGTCTCTCAAAAGAAAGCTGATGAAGTCTTAGAAATCCTCAAGGTATGTTTATCACCTTGTCCATTTTTACTTTTATGATTACTAGAGCAGATACAGACGTATTTCAGACTTGCTCATCCTTTGTCCCTCTGTGTTTCACAGACTGCCAGTGATGATAGAGAATGCGAGAACCAGCTGGTGTTGCTGCTGGGCTTCAACACCTTTGATTTTATCAAAATTCTCCGACAGCATCGCCGCATGAGTAAGTCTGTGTTGTAGAATAACACTGTTCCAGATAATTGTATTTTGTGCCCTTTTCAATTAATTTTTTTTCTTCCATTTGACACACAGTTCAGTATTGTACCATGCTGGCCAGTGCCCAGAGTGAAGCAGAAAAGGAACGAATCATAGCAAAGATGGAGTCTGATCAGGATCTGTCAAAGATTCTTTACCAGCTGCAAGAGACAGAGAAGGAGGACATTATTCGTGTAAGACCTCATGTTTGTGGAATTTCTGTAGATTAACGCTTTGATTAATTGATTTTTATGTTTAGTCGCTTACATTTATTATTACGTGTCTATAGGAGGAGCGATCTCGCAGAGAGAGGGTGAGGAAGTCTCGTGTTGATGACCTGGAAGCAATGGACATTGACCATGGAGAGGTAAAAAATGCAGCAATCTTCATATAGTAACGAGCTGCTGTATAAGTATTTATACCTTAAAGCTGATATTGTGGAAATTATTCATTCTTCTTATCCTGCAGTCAGTGGCCCCTCGACAGTTGCTGGACCTTGAGGACCTGACCTTCACACAGGGAAGCCATTTCATGGCAAACAAGAGGTGCCAGCTGCCAGATGGTTCATTTCGCAAACAGCGCAAAGGTTATGAAGAAGTTCATGTGCCTGCCCTCAAACCCAAGCCCTTTGCCGAAGAGGAGGTTTGTTGGTCATTAGCTTTATAATGGAAAACTGGTCATTGGCCAACTATGCAGCTAAGTTTCAGTTAAAGGCAGTGTGTAGCTGTGTTCATGTCCTATATTAAGCATGTTATTGTGTCATCAGGTGCTTGTTGCCATTGAAAAGTTGCCCAAGTATGCCCAGGCTGGATTTGAAGGATTCAAAACCCTGAACCGCATACAGAGCAAGCTGTTCAAGACTACCATGGAAACAGATGAGAACCTGCTAGTGTGTGCACCTACGGTGAGCAGACTTTAAAGGCGAAATCACTGTGACAGATTTGTGTATGTTTTCTCCTGTAATTGTATTCCATTTGCACACAGGGAGCTGGTAAAACCAATGTTGCCCTGATGGCAATGCTGAGGGAAATTGGAAAGCATATCAATGTAGATGGAACTATCAATGTGGACGACTTTAAAATAATCTACATTGCACCCATGCGCTCACTGGTGCAGGAGATGGTGGGAAGCTTCAGCAAGGTCAGCCTCGTCTATCTCCTCCAGAGCTTTGTTTACATACATTGAGGTCTTTTACATTTGTGAAAGATTCAGATATGAAAAATGACCGTTGTACTTGCCTTTTTTCACAGCGCTTGGCAAGTTACGGCATCATAGTGTCTGAACTGACAGGAGACCACCAGCTTTGTAAAGAGGAGATTAACGCCACTCAAATCATCGTCTGCACACCTGAGAAATGGGACATCATCACCCGTAAAGGTGGAGAGCGTACTTACACCCAGCTAGTGCGCCTCATTATCATTGTAAGTAATGTCAATATGTTGAAGTGTATTATCATAAAAGATGCCTATTGTAGAGTACGTCTGTGTCTGTTTATGTCAAAACTCTCTTGATAACAAAGTTAATGTATTTTGCAGGATGAAATCCACCTGCTGCATGATGACCGTGGACCAGTGTTGGAAGCTTTGGTGGCAAGGACAATACGCAATGTGGAGCTCACCCAGGAGGACGTGCGTCTGCTGGGCCTCAGTGCCACACTGCCCAACTATGAGGATGTTGCTACCTGCCTGCGTGTAGATCCTGCCAAGGGTCTCTTCTACTTTGACAATAGGTATTTTATATGTAATCATGTTTAGACTTCAGAGGACACTTTCATTTCATGTTTTTTTGCATGATCACCTCTGATAACTGAATATATTTTCTCTTCAGTTTCCGTCCTGTGCCCCTAGAGCAAACTTATGTTGGCATCACAGAGAAGAAGGCCATCAAGCGTTTCCAGATCATGAATGAGATTGTCTATGAAAAAATAATGGAGCATGCTGGAAAGAATCAGGTGAGTCCTCCCTGCCTTAATTCCTATGTTGAAAGAACTTTAATTCACAATTACTTAGAAACATGTATGTGCAGTGGTCCTGCACTACTTGCAGAAGTAGCACTGATCTATAACAGTGTGTAAGCAGATTTGAGAAACTGACATTTCTTCCATTAGGTGCTAGTATTTGTCCACTCCAGGAAGGAGACAGGAAAGACAGCCAGGGCTATAAGGGACATGTGTTTGGAGAAGGACACACTAGGTCTTTTCCTGAGGGAGGGTTCAGCATCCACTGAAGTATTGAGAACTGAGGCAGAACAGTGCAAGGTGAGTTACATCACTACAACAAAATAAGAGAGATGCCCAAATTCAAAGTTTCTGTTAGACTTAGATCTGAACTTTCTCATCCAGAACTTGGAGCTGAAGGACTTGCTGCCTTATGGATTTGCCATCCACCATGCTGGAATGACCAGAGTCGACCGTACGCTGGTAGAGGATCTGTTTGCTGATCGACACATCCAGGTTCTGGTGTCTACAGCCACTCTGGCATGGGGTGTCAATTTGCCAGCACACACTGTCATCATCAAAGGAACGCAGGTGTATAGCCCAGAGAAGGGCAGATGGACTGAACTTGGTGCCCTGGACATCTTACAGGTCAGTCTGTGCATTGATACTAAGCTGCAGTAATTCTTCTTTATACCTCCGCTAACAGTAAAACTGTTAATAATAAATTATTTCAGATGCTTGGTCGAGCTGGTCGCCCTCAGTACGACACCAAGGGAGAGGGAATCCTGATCACATCCCACGGAGAGCTGCAGTACTACCTGTCTCTCCTCAACCAGCAGCTGCCTATAGAGAGTCAGATGGTGGGCAAGTTGCCTGACATGCTCAATGCTGAGGTAGTACTGGGCAATGTGCAGAATGTTAAGGTTAGTTACTGGCATACAAACGCTTTGTTAAAGGTAAATGAGCTGACCATTCACTTTCTAATTTATTATATTGTATTTGTATCAGGATGCAGTGAACTGGCTTGGGTACACCTACTTGTATGTGCGCATGCTCCGTAATCCCACCCTGTATGGCGTCTCTCATGATGACAGAAGTTCAGACCCCTTGCTGGAGAGGCGGAGGATGGACCTGGTGCACACAGCAGCCAATGTCCTGGATAAAAACAGTCTGATGAAATATGACAAAAGGACCGGCACCTTCCAGGTATGTACATTTTGGCTGTGTGTGTGTTGTAATATTTTTTCTGATTTCAGTGGTGGTAAATTAGTGATGAGTTGGGTTTTAATAGTTGATTTTTACCCACAGGTTACAGACCTGGGACGCATTGCCAGCCACTTTTACATTACTCACGACTCCATTCAGACTTACAACCAGCTCCTGAAACCCACTCTCAGTGAAATCGAGCTCTTCAGAGTGTTTTCACTTTCCTCAGAGTTCAGGAACATCACAGTGAGAGAGGTATGCTTGTCTCTAGAAAGTTAGTGGTTGAAGTTGAAGTAATAATTAATTAATAGAAACCTAAATAGTAACACAAAGCATTGTCTTTTAGGAGGAGAAGCTAGAGCTTCAGAAGCTGCTGGAAAGAGTTCCTATACCTGTGAAGGAAAGCATTGAGGAGCCTAGTGCTAAGGTAATGTGTATAACCTGTTTATGTTTATAAAACTGAAATTATATTGTTTATCTGCCAACAACCAAATCCAGTTATTTGTGCAGCTGAGAATTTGGTTGGTTTCAGACAAGGGAACACTCTCCTAAGCAAAGTAAAGGCTCCTTTTTGTAGGTTTGAATCAGTTTTGACCAGTTGTTGTCACGGCACAGGTAGCTTTTGAGTATCATGTATGATTAAGCATTGTCCTAGTGAATAATATATATGTAATATATATATTTTGTATTCTCATTTTAGATCAATGTGCTGCTCCAGGCGTACATCTCTCAACTCAAGCTGGAAGGGTTTGCTCTTATGGCAGACATGGTCTATGTCACACAGGTACAGTGGGACATCCAGTGTTTTCATTAAGTTGCTGTCTACATTTATGTTTACACCATCGTGATCTTTGATTTAAGAACAATGTAGTTCTATGATAACATATTCTATAGCCTGACATACAAAATTTCTAAATGCTAAATACAACTGTTTATGAAAAATCTTTCATCCATTGTAAGTATATATAAAATGATATGGACTGACTTACTGGTTATGGTAAATGGTTATGAATCTTTTTCTTTCAGAGTGCTGGAAGGTTGATGCGGGCCATATTTGAGATTGTGCTAAACAGGGGTTGGGCTCAACTCACAGACAAGACCATGAACCTATGCAAGATGATTGACAAGAGAATGTAAGTGTGGCTCTTTCTGCCCAGAAAGTACGTAGGTGTTGCTGTGCCGAGGCAGGCTGCTGATATTCTTTGTCTCCACAGGTGGCAGTCGATGTCTCCTTTGCGACAGTTCAAGAAGCTTCCAGAGGAGGTGATCAAGAAGATTGAGAAGAAAAACTTCCCCTTTGAGCGTCTCTATGACCTCAACCACAATGAGATTGGTGAGTTCTCTCTCTTTCACAACATGCTTGCTGGATTTCCCTCTGCAGTCTGAGTATTTAGATGTGATATGTTTAATTTTTCAGGCGAGCTGATCCGTATGCCAAAGATGGGGAAGACTATCCACAAATACCTCCACCAGTTCCCCAAATTGGACTTAGCTGTCCATCTGCAGCCCATCACCCGCTCAACACTGAAAGTGGAGCTCACAATTACACCTGATTTCCAGTGGGATGACAAGGTCTGTATTTAAATCTAGTTAACAGCCCTTTTTGTGCTGCAACTTAGCTGTTTCTTAGCTTCCTGACACACTTTAATTTTCACACCTAGATTCATGGGTCATCTGAGGCTTTCTGGATCTTGGTTGAGGATGTGGACAGTGAAGTCATTCTCCACCACGAGTACTTCTTACTAAAAGCCAAGTACGCTCAGGATGAACACCTTGTGACCTTCTTTGTCCCAGTATTTGAGCCTCTGCCTCCGCAGTACTTTATCCGTGTGGTCTCTGACCGCTGGCTCTGTAAGTCACCTGAATAAAACGTGTTATATGAATTCACTTCAGGCTTATTCAAGAATTTCAACTCACTGCTTGATTTTTCTCTTTCTATTCAGCCTGTGAGACTCAGCTCCCAGTGTCCTTCCGGCACCTTATACTTCCAGAGAAGTACCCCCCTCCCACTGAGCTGCTGGACCTGCAGCCCCTCCCTGTTACTGCTCTCAGGAACTCTGCCTTTGAGGCTCTCTACCAGAACAAGTTTCCCTTCTTCAACCCCATTCAGACACAAGGTACGCAGCAAGAAAAACAACACGTTGTTCATCATAGGTGCTCTTTACATTGCTTGCTTGCCTCAATTGTGTTGTTTCTGTCCCCACCCAGTCTTCAATGCTGTGTACAACAGTGATGATAATGTGTTTGTGGGAGCTCCCACCGGCAGTGGAAAGACCATCTGTGCTGAGTTTGCTATTCTGAGGATGCTGCTGCACAATGCAGAAGGTCGCTGTGTCTACATCACACCTATGGAAGCACTGGCTGAACAGGTATGAAGTCAGATGCAAGCGTATAAAAACTAGCACTGCTTACTGTATTCGTCATAATTTATAATTACGTTAATCGTTTGCCTCTCAGGTGTTTGTTGACTGGCACCAGAAGTTCCAGGACATCCTGAACAAGAAGGTGGTTCTGCTGACAGGAGAGACGAGCACAGATCTGAAGCTCTTGGGAAAAGGTGACATTATTGTCAGTACACCCGACAAATGGGACATCCTGTCTCGCCGCTGGAAACAGAGGAAGAATGTCCAGAATGTCAGCCTTTTCATTGTGGATGAGGCACATCTTATCGGAGGAGAAAATGGAGTAAGAACACATTGCCGCATAGAGCTGTAGTAATTTCATGTTGTACACACTGAACTGTG
Organism: Sandelia bainsii; assembly: GCA_032362345.1. Taxonomy (NCBI): domain Eukaryota; kingdom Metazoa; phylum Chordata; class Actinopteri; order Anabantiformes; family Anabantidae; genus Sandelia; species Sandelia bainsii. The sequence continues at coordinate 7,840,483 of JAUMHL010000030.1, forward strand.
ATAGGTTAACGTCTCATGTTTCTCCTCGTTAGCCTGTATTGGAGGTTATCTGTTCCCGAATGAGGTACATCTCCTCCCAGATTGAGCGTCCCATCCGCATCGTGGCCCTCAGTTCATCTTTGTCCAACGCCAAAGATGTGGCCCACTGGCTGGGCTGCAGCACCACTGCGACATTCAACTTCCACCCCAATGTCAGGCCTGTTCCTCTGGAGCTGCACATCCAGGTGTGTAAATGGTGGGCCAGGCAACAAAAACCGGGGGTTGTCAGTTCTAAAAATATATCAAGAAGAGATAAATTCCTGTCGCGCTCCTGATTTGCTGTTAACTGTTCTGGTTTGTTTAGGGATTCAATGTGAGTCACACTCAGACCCGCCTGCTGTCTATGGCTAAGCCAGTCTACCACGCTATCATGAAGCACTCTCCCTCCAAACCGGCCGTGGTGTTCGTCCCTTCCCGCAGACAGACTCGCCTCACAGCCATCGACATCCTCACTTTCTGTGCTGCTGATGTGGTCCCTCAGAGGTCAGTGACTACAGTGAGAACTGACTGCAGTAGTACTGACGTTGCTATAACATCTTGGCAGTGTGGATGAAAAATTAAGTTTGTCTCTCTATAGGTTCTTGCATTGCACTGAGAAAGACCTCACTCCATTCCTGGAGAAAATCAATGATTCGACTCTGAAAGAGACTCTGGCCAATGGCGTCGGCTACCTGCATGAAGGCCTATCTGTAACTGAACGCAAAATAGTGGAGCAGCTCTTCAATTCAGGTATGACTCATTCCTGCTCTGCCCTTTAAGTTTAGTCTATGCAGGTTTAGGACTAAATCGTCACTTTTGATGTGCCTAATTTCTTCTTCTGCAGGTGCTGTTCAGGTCGTGGTGTCCTCTCGTTCGCTTTGTTGGGGCATCAACATCTCTGCACACCTCGTCATTGTCATGGATACCCAGTACTACAATGGCAAAATCCATGCGTAAGGCTCCCACTAGTTTGATGCTCTCATTTGTTTGAGAAGGTGCATACTATTAATAATCTGTATTGTGTTGGTGACATCCTCCCCCCGTTCTTTCTTTCTCTCAGATATGTGGATTATCCCATATATGACGTCCTGCAGATGGTGGGCAAGGCCAACAGACCCATGCTCGATGATGAGGGGCGCTGTGTCATTATGTGTCAGGGCTCCAAGAAGGTAGAAAGATCAGTTGTTTCTTTCTTTTTGTCCATTTTGACAATTTGACATCTTTGCACGGCAGCAACAACAATCTTTTTTTAATCTTTTCCTTGATAGGACTTCTTCAAGAAGTTCCTGTACGAGCCACTGCCAGTGGAGTCTCACCTGGATCACTGCCTCCATGACCACTTCAACGCTGAGATTGTCACCAAGACAGTGGAGAACAAGCAGGACGCTGTGGACTACCTGACATGGACATTCCTTTACCGCCGTATGACCCAAAACCCCAACTACTACAACTTGCAAGGTGAGTCTCATCCTTTAGTGTTAAAGTGAGAGAAGAAATATTGATTTGCTTTTACTGAATCAGATCTTGGGAAGAACTTTAAAGATGTTACGTTTTGTGTTTAACTTGTCAGGCATGTCCCATCGTCACCTGTCAGACCATCTGTCTGAGCTGGTGGAAAACACGTTGCATGACCTGGAGCAGTCTAAGTGCATCAGCATAGAGGATGAGATGGATGTAGCACCACTCAATTTGGGCATGATTGCTGCCTACTACTACATCAACTACACCACCATCGGTGTGTTCCACAGCACAAACATCACTCTTGCTGAAGATCTGCTATTGCCTGATTACATTGTTATTGTCATAGATCCTTCATGTTTGAAACTGTTTTTCTTTACCGTGTTTTGCAGAGTTGTTCAGCATGTCCCTTAATGCCAAGACAAAGATCCGTGGGTTGATTGAGATTATTGCCAATGCTGCTGAGTACAAGAACATTCCCATCAGACACCATGAAGACGCACTTCTCCGACAGGTAAACACACCTCACTGATAGGACACAAATGTAACCGACCTTTGTCCAGTCCATCGATCTTTTTATTGAAACAGTAATACATCCCTGCCAACTCAGTGAAATGAAATGAAATTTTGTTGGCTTATTTTGAATTTCAGCTGGCACAGAAGGTGCCTCACAAACTGAACAACCCTAAGTTCAACGATCCACATGTGAAGACAAACCTGCTGCTGCAAGCCCACCTCTCCAGGATGCAGCTGAGCGCTGAGCTACAGTCAGATACTGAGGAGATCCTGAGCAAGGTACATATTAATAGTGATTTTGCTACTAAGGCGGAATAAGCCATACGTGGTCATATGTATATTTATGTTTGCTTTTTATGCTTGCAGGCGATCCGTCTGATCCAGGCCTGTGTCGACGTGCTGTCCAGTAACGGCTGGCTGAGTCCTGCACTGGCAGCTATGGAGCTGGCACAGATGGCCACCCAGGCCATGTGGTCCAAAGACTCGTACCTCAAACAGCTGCCCTTCTTCACCTCAGAGCACATCAAGCGATGCACAGAAAAGGTACGTCAGTGTTTTCTCAAGATACTAAACATGCTTCATATAATCTTCACCCTTGCTTCAGTACTAGTATGAGTAGATTATATCCAGATTGAAACAGACCGTCTTACCTCTGGTCTTCATCAGGGTGTCGAAAGCATCTTTGACATCATGGAGATGGAGGATGAAGACAGAACTTCCTTGCTTCAGCTCTCAGACGCACAGATGGCCGATGTGGCTCGCTTCTGTAACCGGTACCCTAACATCGAGCTGTCATATGAAGTGGCAGAAAAGGACAACATCAAAAGGTACGTATGGATCCTGTTACAATATGAATACATCAGTAATACTACAGAGAGAAAAAAACAAAAGATATCACATTTTTTATCTGTTTCATCATATTGGTGGTATTTGGTGGTATTCTGTCTTCTGTTATACCAGACTCTATGTTTAGTCATATAACTTTATTATATTAATCATATAATTTTGTGTTTCTTCACAGTGGTAGTCCAGTTCTGGTGCAAGTACAGTTGGAGAGGGAGGAGGAAGTGACTGGGCCCGTCATTGCGCCTCTCTTCCCCCAGGTAAAAACCACTTTTATATTTACATACTCTTTTTAGTTTTTCTCTTTAAAATCTAATGTCTTAAACTATGTACTCATTGTTACAGAAACGTGAGGAGGGCTGGTGGGTGGTGATCGGAGACCCCAAGTCCAACAGCCTCATCTCGATCAAGAGGTTAACTCTTCAGCAGAAAGCAAAGGTCAGCAAGTAACCCTGCTTGATATATTTTATTGCCAAAAATCATTTTTAAACAAACACAGGCCTTATTTTGTTTGTGTTATTTCTCCCGTCTGCAGGTCAAGTTGGACTTTGTTGCTCCAGCGATGGGCATTCATAACTACACGCTGTACTTCATGAGCGATGCATACATGGGTTGTGACCAGGAGTACAAGTTCAGCGTGGACGTGAAGGAGGCAGACAGCGATGGAGACAGTGACTCAGACTAATTAATAACTTGATCATTGCAGCCTCCAGCATTTTGTTTGATGGCAAGAGGGATCAGTCTTTTTTTTACTGTAGATATTCAGTCTGATTCATGGCCATTGATTTCTTTGTAGGTGTGTCATTATATATCCTTCACACTCTTGTGAAAATACCAGTGTTGTTTTTAAGTTTACTGTGTCTAAGTCACCCAAATGATGTGTGCATCAGTCCAGAGTGTACAGGATCTGTTGTTATAATCTGACGTTTTACAGATGCATGGCAAACTCTGCTTACTGTTGTAATTAGCAATTGCCAGTGAATCTCCAATCTGAGTGTATTGGGTATATAAATTTTGTACTTTGTGATCAACACTTTTCAGGTCTCACTGAAATTTTATAAACCCCAGTAATAAAAAAATAAAAAAAGACACTTATCAAGCTGTCCTGTGTGTTATGTGATATGATAGTGCACCTTTATTTCACATTGGGTGCACAAAATAAAACTGTCCAGTTATAGTTTGGATTTAAATCATTCTGTTATGAAATCTCTCTTGGACTGGTCTGTTTTTCAGTATGATGTTGTGTCTGGAATATTTTTTGCAATAAAGAGAAGCCACATCATTATTTTTTATTTATTTATATAAACATGATAAAATGTCAATAAATTCAGTTTAGCTATTATAAAGCAATATTTAGAATCTGAAAGCACAAGATGCACTGAAGCATTTTAACCAGTTAAGAAACTGACATGAAAGACGGCAGTTGACATATCCGCTAAGTTACAGAAGCTGTAAAGGTTGTAAGAACAATAATGTGGAGACTTCGGAACCACAAAGTTTCCAGTGTAACCTTTTGTTCAGTAAGTGACCAGTTGTGTAGATCATACATTCAGTCTTCTTCGTGGAACCTCCAGATGGCGATCTCTCCACTATCGCTACAGGAAGCCAGGAGTCCCGGCTCCTTTGGGTTCCAGGAAACGCAGTTGACATCCTGGCTGTGGGCTTTGGTTACCTGAGCAGCCAGTGAGAACACCGGCTGGTCTGGATCGCCCGATTCATCCTCCTTAAACACTCGCACTGCATCATCACCGCAGGCAGTTGCCAGGGCACCAGTCAGCCGACACCTGGACACAAACACATTAAAATCTCAGGTGATATGAAGACAACACATTTGACTTGTCAACAGGTTTCATCATATTGAGCTGGTGACACCTGAGTTTTTTCAATGTTTAATTGAAAAAATATATGGCATTCTGTGACGTAGCAGAGAGATTTTGGAGCTAGAGAGATGGGATAACCTTAAAGAATAAGACTGATTCACAGATTAAACAGGTTAAAGACAAAGCAGAAAGTGCTTTGAATATACAAGCAGAGATGTGTCTTACCAGGCAACATCATACACTGTTCGTCCGTGGTAGCCAGACAGAGTGCAAACACACTTCCATGACACGTCTCCTGTTTAAAAAGCAGAGCAGAAAAAAACGTCTGAGGTAAAATGGCCCGCTAGCATCTGTCCACCTATGCACGCTATTGCGATTTTCCTATACACTTAAGACAATTTACTAACAAACTCAATAGAAGATTTTAGTCATCAAAAAACAACAGCACAAGGTTGACTAAAACATCTATTGCAGCAGCTCTTTCACTGCTGATTACGAATGTGCACAACTTGAGACCTGTCTGATAGTTTTTCGCAATGGACAAAAAGTAAAGCTGTATACATCAATTCAGGTATATGACTGATATTAAGTGACGTCTCTTCCTCTATTTTTCGTCTACTAATGCTATCTGCTACTTACAACTCACCTTACTCACCTTCATTTGGAAATTCCTTCCAAATCTTCACAGTGCGATCATCACTACACGAAGCCAGCTTCTGTCCAGCGGCATCAAAGGACAAACTCCAGACTGTGGATGTGTGTCCTGTCAAGGTGGCCCGGCACTCCCAGTCATCATCCTCTTCTTTGTAAATACAGATGTTGTTGTCGTAGCTGGCTGAAGCCAGGAGCTGTACAAACACATGTTAAATGCATGCTATAATAAAGTTACAACAAACCATTCAGGTGCATAGAGCAGAGTGTGACCTACCTCTTGTGTCGGGTGCCACACAACATGCTTCACGTCTTGTGTGTGAGAGTTTACAACTGTAACGCACTCATACTCGTCTTCTTCATCCACTGTGAAACCAAAAGACAAAAAGGGAAAGAGCAAACTGAGATATGATTCCTCACTGCATGGTTCTGATTTTCTGCTATGAGCTGGATTCATGCCCTGTCTCTGTGGAGGTGACACACTGAAGCTGAACACAAACCTTCCCAGACCCAGACACTCTTGTCTCGACTGCATGTTGCTAGCAGATTCCCTGAAGGGGCCCAGGCCACACATTTGACCTCATTTTCATGTCCTTCCAATACAGTCAAACTCTACAAGACAAAGAGAGACTCGGGATAAAATCTACAAAAATAAAAGAATTTTGCAAATAAGAAGTAAGATTGAAAAGACTGATAAAATGAGAAGATTAAACTTCTCTGTTACCTCAAAGTCATCGTTCTTTTTTTTCCAGATGCATGTGGTTGCGTCAAAGCTGGCAGAGGCCAGATAATTCCCACAGGGAGACCACGCCACCTTCCTCACAGTACGCTGGTGTCCATCCTGTAGGACACTCTTACATATCCAAGAGTCACCTAAAAATAGAAAGGCAAGATGGATGATAGCCAACAGAGAATTTTCTGTTCCATTTAAATGAAGATCAGTTTAATTTCTCGTCATTAAAGTTGAGGACAATTTTTCAAATCAATGAGAAAGGCTGATTAAATTACACTACAGATTTACAGTGTGTCTACCTCAGAGTAATGATGCAAATATGTTTTCATATTTAATTACCTGGATTGGCCAAAACTGGTAATCGTATCTTACTATTTTATCTAAAAATGGTTAATTGTTGAATTTCCAGTAATTGTATTATGTCAAAATATATAGATACGTCTGCCACACACAACCTGAACCTATAATTTCATGTAATTTGCCAACTTACGAAGCCAAAACTTGAAAAACTTATGTTGTGATTATAATCCCCCTAAATAATAGACCTAGCTCTCCGAATTACAAGATCCCACTCAATTATCTCTAGTTTGTTTTACTCACTGTCACATTTTAATAATTCAGTCAAGCTCTTTTTTTCTAATGGGAAGTGTTTTGACTACTTTTATCTAGGATAGATCATAGCATCTTCATTTTTCGATCAGTCGTGAGAGAGGATATGCATAAATTCATTTTATAACAGTTTATAACAGCAGGAATAACTGTAAAGACATTAAAGTCGCTTCCTAGACGTCGTAATGAGCAGTGAGTTTCTGTAAAGATCGAAACAGACAACAACCAAACTCTGTTTTACAACCTTTAATTTAAGGGCTGTTGTATTGTTATATTATCATGTTATTTGACCATTAGTCAGTAAAATGAGGAGCTGTTCTAACAGGTTGTAAGTTATGTGTGTTATTAACTGTCACCCTGTTCATTTTGTTGACAGCTCACCTTCTCGTCCCCATATCCGGATGGCCTTGTCTCCCCCACATGAAGCTAGCAGGGCTCCGGACGGGCTCCAGCTGACGAACCAACACCGGGAATCCGGGTGTGCGCTCAATCTCTGGACCAGGGTCAAAGCCTCCTTCATGTCTGAGCTGGTGAAATATTGAACGATTTAGATAATGTGTCTGCGCTGCTGTCTCTGCTGTGTCCTGTACGGAAACAGTTCACAGACACCACGACACGATGTAAAAAAAAAAAAAAAACGCACAAACGAACTGATCTAAACAACACTCACTTAAACTGACAATTAACTACAAAAAGCGCGAAGTATTTGCACAATACAACATAGTATAAAAGTTCACAAAAACAGCCGTGTAGGAAATGCCGCCATCTTTGCTTATCAGGTATTTTACGCAATGCATTGTGGGGCTTTCTTTCTTATGTTTTACTTTTTCTATTTTTCTTGTCACACGCGCTAATGGAAAGAAATGACATTAAAAACGACAAAAGAACATTCGCCAACATTGACAATAAGCGCTTTCAGGACTAAAAAAAACAAAAAACATTATTGATTACTAAGTTTGTCTCCACAAAGTTAACATATTTAAGTCTTGCCTCACCAAAGCATTTTAAATTGTATTTATTACTTACTTATTTTTTCGTTAGGACGTGCATATTTACATATTTTCATAAGTACCTTAGCATATAATATGTATCCCTTGTACACGCCAGAGAGTATAATATCTTCCACCTTTGATTATGTGACTTTTAAAATAAAAAATATAACTATTGTTTACATATATATGTAATTATACGTATATATGTAATTATATCGCATAGTCACAATAAAAACCTGGCTCATGTTGAGCTATGTGTTTCCAGGACTTTCCACTAGGTGACAGCACTGATCGTCAGTCGCCTTTATACTGCAGCTTATTGAAGGTACGAAGAAGAATGGTGTAACAAGGAAGTCAATATTTTACGGGGCGGCCGTGTAAGCTTCATTTTGTTTTGTTTAGTCGTTGTTTCCCGAATAAATTTATCGTTTTTTTCAGGGTAGGTGACTGTAGTAGTTAATAGGTTGTAGTTAATCTAATTTGTTTATGTTAAGTGTCTTTGTGTATGATAGCTGGCTAAATTTGTCGTTAGCCGCGAGCTAGCTTCAGACGCTAACAACAGAGCTAGCGTTAACAGGCCTGAAGGCCATCTGTCTATTGTGTGCCCGTCAGTCAGTTAGTGTTCGTGTGTTTTTATTAATCTGGAAGCTTAAATGTTAAACTTCGTTTGGAAAAATTAGATACCACAGCGAACAGAAGGTCAGGACCGCTGTCATTTGTTCATCACCCAGGTAGCAGTAGCTGTATTTTGGTTAGTGATTCTGGTCGTAACGTTATAAACGGAGCGTTTAGTCACATATAACCTACTGAAAATAAAGGAAAACTTTAACACTGCAATATACGACAAGGAGATTGTATAAGCATGTATGCCCCGCCGGGTTCTACTGTTCCTGGAGGCCGAAGAAGGAGAGGGGGCGGCTCCCTCCCCAAGCAGCAGGAGCGGAGCCTGGTATCGGCTCTGCCCGGAGCTCTGTCCATCACGGCGCTTTGCACGGCTCTGGCGGAACCAGCCTGGCTCCGGGTTCATGGAGGCACTTGCCCGAGACAAGAGCTGGGTGTATCAGATGTTCTGGGGTATATAGACCCGAAGCTTCTGGATGGTGAGGAACAGGACAGTGCCAGTGAAACCTGTAGGAGAGATTAGTCTGGTGGATCAGTTGTAATGGTTTTTGATGTCTCTTGTTTCCTTCAGATTACTGTGTGAACCCGCAGACTATCCTGCTGCTGAGGGTAATTGCTGCCTTCTGTTTCTTGGGCATCTTGTGCAGCCTGACTGCCTTCCTCTTGGATGTGTTTGGACCCAAGCACCCTGCACTTAAGATCACACGCAGATATGCATTTGCACATATTCTCACAGGTATTCATTTGTTATATTGGATTTATTTACAGGTTCTATGAATTGGTCAGTTTTGCCTACTTAATTGTTGTTTTTTTTCTGTGTGTTTACAGTGTTGCAGTGTGCCACCGTGATAGGCTTCTGCTACTGGGCCTCAGAGCTTATCTTGTCACTTCAGCAACAACACAAAAAGTACCACGGCTCTCTCATATACGTTACTTTCGCCATCAGCTTCTATCTGGTAGCAGGTGCAGGTGGAGCCTCTATTCTCGCCACAGCAGCAAACCTCCTGCGCCACTACCCCACAGAGGAGGAGGAGCAGGCTTTAGAGCTGCTCTCGGAGATGGAGGACAGCAGTGAAACCTTTCCTGCCGATTATGACATTGCCAATCAGTTTCAACCACCGCCTGCCTACACACCATAACGCCGCCAGACTGGTCTTTCTAGCACACGCTTCTCTCTCTCAGCAGAGCTATTGGCTTGATGAGCAAACATCACTCTTTATCAAATGGATTTCTTTGCAGATACTCTCCGTAATGAACACAGTGTGTGCACAGTTAGTGCATGAAAGCTTTCTTTATTGGTGGCAGAAATTTAGGAGATGATTCTTACCTTCACCACTGATGTCGTTTGTGATTTGCATGTAAATGGCTTCTAGGATTTGGTCCTTACATGTAAAGTAAACTAAACTGCAAGGAGTGCTCAACATGGCTCATCACAAGTAAGTGATGAAGCAGCCACAGCTTGATCAATGCCAATTATTGAAGCTGGGCTATTGGCATATTGTCAGCAGTTATTATGCTCTTGATTAGATCTTAGTGGAGCTTTAAGTGGCATTTTTATTTAATTTTTGATATATTTGCCACGTATATGATATTATTTTACTTATGGAAACTGCAAAAATACACAGATTGTTTAAGGCATTTGTTTTATATTAAATATCAAATTGACTGTATTTATTATTTAGTTGTCTGTGCTGTGTCTTATTTTCTTTCTTTTGCTTTGTAGAAATCTCACACATTTAAGTCTTATTTAATCACAACTGTACTTCAAATACCACGAGACAGGTTTCTGTCATGTTTTAAAAAGGGTTACGGCATGTGTTTGTTGAGAGCTAACATCCACAGAGAAATGGACATGAAATGTACATTTCACAACAGGTATGGCGTTTAGTAATAGAAGCCTCACAGCGTGGTTGTGTCATGTTTCTTGTGTTTGATTTGAATGATTGTTATTGAAAAATAAAATCTTATGTTCTTTGTGATTACAATATGTGACAGTTTCAGTATGTGATTTCTATGCATGAGTTCTTTTTGTGTGCAAATTTTAAACCTTCTCTTATGAGAACATCTCACATAAGGTTCAAGCTGAGGTTTGAATTTGCATTTAATGTGATTATTCTTGTTGGTTGTGTATTGTTCTGTTTACATCATTTTCTGCTTTTTGTTCCTCGAACTGTCACTTTCATCATTAGTCTGTAAATAGTGTTTCTACATCAAAATAAAGTAAATGCCATCTGTAACTTGGCATTGAATGTTGGGTTTTCACTGATTGTAACTTCCATCAGATGCAGTCTATAGGTAGGAGCTGTAGTTTTGATTTAACTGTATATTGACTTTGACATTTCCGTCTGACCAGGGTATTTCTGGGTTTACTGTCTAGACATTCTAGACGCAACATGGCATTACAGTGAGTAAGAGTCTTACAACCTAATAGACTTTAAAGGGCATGCAGTATGCCTTTAGTGCATAAATGCATCAAATAAACTACTTCCTTATAAAAATACATTAAGAAGCATTTTCAACAACTAAAAATGGATGCATAGTGTTGTGGAAAAGTCTTGAGTTAACAGTTAAAACCACATTTAGAAACTAAACTATAAAACTACATTTAGATGGCATGTGTGCATCATCTCTGTAGATTCCTGTGCTCAGATACACTACCAAGAGTTAAAGTCTAAGTGGGTCAAGATATTTCATGGGTTAAATGTTTAGATTACTCTCCAAAGCTGAAGTGTCACTCTGGCCAAATGACTTAAGTTAATCAGATGAATAAACAAGGTATTAATAGGGAAGGGTGTTCAGGAGGGGAATAGGTTAGTCAAGGCAAAGAAGTGATTGCTCTTCTCAGAAAAAAAGAGCTTATGGTGTAACGTCACTTAGCCACACTCTGGTGGTATAAATACCGAAAGCCACAGCAAGATCAATATTACGACCATCAAAAGTCTTGAGAGGCTCGGTGGCAAACTGTTCAATAGTTTTTCTCCTAAGACAGAGAAATTGAAGCGAAACCATGCTGGCAACCAGGGCTTTGCTGTCTAAACAAACACTGGCTGTTCTTTCACGTCAGCCCGCCTGCTTTGTTCACCATGGTGATTATGGCAACTGGGGAAATACCAATATTGCAGTGGTAAGTAAAACAAATCAATAAAAGATTAGGTGAAAAGGTAGATTAAATGCTAGTGTGGGCATTTGTTATGATTTGGGAATCACAATGTATTCCAGGTTTTCTCAGGATGTGGCTGGTGGGATGGGACTGATGTCCATGAAGGAGTTTAGTGAGTATCAGTCAGCACAGGGATCCCAGATGATTGCCTTAGTGTGCACAATGCACAATTCAAAGATGATGATAATTTTCAACTCTGTCTTCAGCACCATGTACCATCTGAGCCGTAACGGCGCTCGCTTCCAGATGTTTGCTCCAAATCAACAGCAGATGAATGTGATGGACCACATGAGAAAGCAACCTGCCTCCGGAGAGAACCGGTAGGCTTGTTAGGAAACACTGATGCACTTTCAGATGAAGAGTTCATTGTCTTATTTAACTTTGTATGTTGATACATGTGACCTGACTAATTCCACAAGGTAGTATTTATGATTACTTCTGGCCATTACACAGGAACATGATGATGGAGTCCGCTCGCTTCAGTCATGGTCAGGGAATGATGCAAATGCAGGATCTGTCCAAGCTGGATGCAAACAGTTTTGATGCTGTCATCTTTCCAGGAGGCCACGGCATCATCAAGAACCTGTGAGGAATAATGAAACATGATTAATCACTTTGAGACTGTGTGAAATAGAGTAAAATGAGATGCAATACAAGCTGGCATGATGAAGATGGAACACCAATGTATAACTCTCAACTCTTTAGATCCTCTTTTGTGAAGGATGGCAAAGACTGCAAGCTGCATAATGATGTGGAGAGGGTGCTTAAGGATTTCCACCGTTCACGCAAACCTATTGGGTATGTATCTACTGGTCACTATTCAATATGTCAGTAGTGAAGAAATGATACTGTTTAACTGTGTACAATGAATAAGTTCAAGTATTAGAGAGCAGTTTCTTTAACACGAGGTGAAAATGTAGACTGGCATCCGCTCACCGCTTTTAAATCACATTACATTAGACAAGATAAACAAGTTAAACGATCCCTGTAATGGAATTGGGACATTGGATCAGCTGTAGAAAAAAAAGTTAAGACAACATACTTTAATAGATTCATACATAAAAACTCTAAACTGACACATTTTGCATAGACTGTTACATGTTATGTTAGGTTTGGATTAAATATATCCTATAACTGACAATTGCTGTTCTGTAATAGTGATCAACAACTCTATTAGCAGTTTGACCTGCAGTATCATCTGAAGTCTCAGTATAGTGTTTCCTAGAAGCTGAACGTTAAAACGTTTACAACCACTTACATTAAAACACCATTTTGCTTACACATAGGAGTTTGCATTTTTATTGTACAATAGACTATATAAAATTGGCAAAAACATGTTTTAAACATTAAACTACAGTGGAGTATAAAGTAGAATAAAATAAAATTGGCATAAAATTAAACAACTGAAATAAAGCTAGCAAATAAAGAAACACTTTACACCTTATACCAGATAGTTGAGATTACTTTGCATTGTGAACTGTATCTGGTGAAAGTCTCCACTTTCACTGTCTCCCACTGATCGCAGCACCTCACACTAGGAAGACTGCAGGTGTAGTAAAAACTGTCTTTATCTCACAAGCGGAAGGCTTACAACATGAAGGCAGTCAAAACAGACGAGTTAATCCCCATGAGTTTAAGCAGGCAGGACAGGATGACAGCTCCAACAGGCAACACATGTGATCTAGTAGAAAGCAACTGTTTGCTGGCACATGGGGGCTGATGACTGATGAAGGACAGCTGTGCAGACAGGTGGCAGGTCAGGTCAGGGGACACCTGGTGGCCAGGTGCAGGACGGCAGCTCTAAGATGACAGGAGATACAGGATTACAGGAATTAAAGAGTGGAGGAAGAGGAAGAAGAGGATGAAGCAGCTGTCCCCATGATAACACAGGGTTATTTGAACTTGACGCAGCCATAATTTAAAGGATAATACCATTGTAAGTATTTCCCATTGATGCACATAAATAGCCATTTAAAATAACTTGATAAAAATTGTAAACATAATAAAAAAAATGAATGAATACAGTGGGAAATTTTTAGCCTAATGCAAATGATAACAAATGAGATAAAAAAAAGATGAGCAAACTGCATATTGCTGTGCGGTGTGGGAGTTAATGTTACTGACAATGCAATTCACATGTTGCTGTTGCAGACTGGAGCCTCACTGCTTTCAGATACTCCCCCGTCCATTGTTCTGTTTTGTCAGAGCTGTAATTGGTGACTAGAAATTGTTAAACCCATCTGTTGACAAAATAAGCAGGGTGTAAATTTAGAATCAGCCCATCTTTCTCAAAGCAATAATTTAGCCCTGGTGGCAAACTTTACACTCCTCCACAGTAAAAACCCTGCAGCTGCATCACCACACCTCATGTGTTTCATCCCATTTCATCAGTGTTAAATTAAAGACAACATTTATATCAGTTGGATGCATCCTTAAATCAAAATAGGTAACAATTATAATTAAGATTCAGCTGAAATACAAGTTTGCACTTGAAGCCTGACCAGTGTATCAAATTTAATTCAACAAACAGTTAGTGTACTGGTCTTACACAGTACTATTCTGTTGTGATTTTTTGTACAAGGAGCAAGGAACATTTTTTTGTTTGCTGAGTTACAGGCCTTTAGAGACAGATAATGTGAGGCTGTGTGTTTGGCCATTGTGGAGGGGATGTTATAGTGGCTGTAAAGTGCTTCAGGCAGATATTAAAACTGTTCTGCATTACATGCAGTGTACTGAATTGCTCTGTCTCTGTAAAGTCATAAATATGATACCGTACATAACATAAGATACAGTTTATAACTAAACAGTTACTAAACTGTCTAATTTTCTAGACCAGTGAAGACATGGTTACAACCTAAATGCCTTTTTCAGAGAAGATATTTTGACATGTCACAGTAAAAGAAATAAAAGAACAGAAAATGACTAAAATTTCCCACCACTGCCTTAGAACTGTGTTGTAACTGGAAAATATCCTCCAATAAAATAACAGGTGTGTGAGAGAGATATTGGTCAAGTCTGGTCTGAACACATCCACACAGTTTGTCAGTTGAATTAGTGGAATCCCACTGCTCTAAACAGAGGTTATTTGTGTTCAGATATGGGGATGTTATCTCTGTAAAACTGTTGATAGTGATAAGAAACATCTGACCATCTGTAATCTTGCCTCAAATTAGTTTTTTGGTCAGTGATAGCAGCTGTCCTGGAGCTTTGTGCTGAGAGCTTTTCTTTAACAAACTTTGAATCTCTCCCGTTGATACTCTTAAGGCAATTATTTTCACACCCTGATCTGTCTTGTCTCTTAATCTTGACTCAATAGAAACCTGAACTGACTTTCGTCTCCTGTTTCAGACTGGCCAGCATGGCTCCTGTGCTGGCCTGCCGTGTGCTGCCTGGGATTGAGGTGACCATGGGCTATGAGCGGGATGAAAATACTCGCTGGGGGAACTGGCCTCACACAAACATGGTGCAGGCTGTGAAGAGCATGGGTGCCCGTCACAGTGTCCGCGAGCCATATATATCCTTTCTGAGGCGTCTGTTTACTCTAGATGTTAGTTAACTAAATCTATACAAATTTATGTCAGTGATGTCAGTGTTTCTGTTCTGAAATAAGTCCAGCTTTGACCTTAACCGTTGTTTTTACGAAGCCTATGTGGACGAGAAGAACAAAGTGGTCAGCACTCCTACCTTCATGTGGGACACAGAGTATCACTATCACTATATCTTTGATGGCATTGGAAATATGGTCAAACATGTGATGCGTATGTCAACCAAGTGAGTTGAGACATATAGGGAGCCAGCTTTGACATACAACATGCAGTTCACCTCTGTATTGTCATGAATTCTTACCTGAAACAGTATAAATGCTTTAGTTGAAGAGAAAATGGCTTGTCGTGTATAACCGATGGTTAATTTGGGTAAACATGCAACACGTGTAGTAAGCTGTCAGAATTGTATGAGTCCAGATAACATCTACAGACAGCTGATACGCTAATCTGAGGGATTCATGGGTCATTATCCATTCACCCTGATCCATGTTTTGAACTGGAGAAGTTAATTCCTTAATCGTGACAGGCAGGGTGGAATCTATATGCATTATTACAGATTTGGGATCATAAAACATCAAAACAGTACGTTACATAACATCATCTACAAACACAGGATGTACAAAACAAGGAATGTTTCTTTGGGCTCATTTAGACTAAAACATTGAGGCTCTACACCGTGTATGTGTAGCATACGATGACGATGTACTGTACACCCCCTTGTTATTCTCTTAATGCCACTGATTAAATCTCCATGAAAATTATAAGATGTTAAATCTCTCATCCATACCCTTGAAATAAACAGTAATCATATAAACAGCTTCTGGCACTGTTGTGCAATGTTTTCTTGTCACACTTGAGGTTAGATGACTCACCTTTCTCCACAAGTACAACTCAGTATGTTGAGACACAGGAGGGAATCTGAGGATTGAAAGAATATATCCTAATTACTTTCTTGAGCCCACCACCTGATTAATATTTTTGGCTTTTAGCAACTACTGGACAGACTATCAATAGACTGTCATGATATTTGGTTCATGTCCCCCCCATAACTTTTCATGTAGCACCAGCATCAAGTAAAAAAAAAAGCTAATGACATGACCATCAGCCTCAGCTGTACTTCCTGTTCAATGCCAACTATTTAGCTAATATTTGAAGGCTTCACTTAGACGGGGACTATTGTACCTTTTAAACATTAGCATGATAGAACAGTTATTGTGAGCATGCTCATTTTTTTATGTAGAGCTTATGTACAACCTAGCATGCTTCTTTTCATCTTTTTAGTTATTTTATTTTTGCAGCAGAGACCTCTAAGCCTACTTGTTAATGTGGCTAACTGTGCTGTGCAGACACAGGCATTCACACTGAACATAGATAAAACTTGATTCATTAGCAAGGATCACACCATTATGAAGTCTGAATTTCCTTATACTGATCAATACAGTATGTCAAAATAAAATAATAATAAAAAAAAAAATATATATATATATATACAGTTTGAGGACACACATCAGGCACCGAGACAGGAGGTGTGCACAGGTTTGAATAAAAGAGAGTGTATGAAAGAAGGGATGAGAGTATGAATATGTGACTGTAGATGTGCAAAGGGAAGGAACTGGCAAGAAGGTAAATGCAGAGTAAAGAGAAAGTTGAGATCATGAGAGGATTGAGTATAAAATGACTTGACAGGTGATTTCTGATGTGGCTGAGGTGTAATCCTACTCTGGAAATTAAGTTAATTAGTTGGCATCAATAAATAAAGGAGGAACTGTGTTTCTTATTACACGCTTTTCTTCAACTTACTAAAGAAAAAAAAGATAAAAATCACTGTCTGATAGAAGCACAATAAAACAATTTATTCATTACAAACATATAAAAATGAGAAAAACAACAAGGTGGCAAGGTATATAAAAATTTCCAGTTTGTACAAAACTTCCAAAACCATAATCAGAAATGCATATTCGCTCCATATGATGATTTTCATTTGGGTTGTAATAAATCTAAAACAAATGTTGAATCTCCCCAAAGTTTAGCTACAAAGACCTCTTTAAATCTCTGTGAGGTGATGTACAAAAACAGCGTTTGCCATTTTAAGTAAATACAAAACAAAAATATAGGCTAATGGGCACAAAATTCATAACAACAAACGTGTAATTCAAACACAGAATCAGAAGTCAATGAAATATTCACAGTGTTACCTTCACATCAGTCATGTGAATTGTAAACAATGTTGCATATTGTAACTCACCTCAATAAATACACAGAAATACTCAAAATATGAGCAAAATTTATGTAAAACAAGGTCATTTTTAAACCCTCTGGTCAGTTTTGTTTGATTAAAGCTGGTCAGCTCAACTCTCCCACGGTCAATCAACTAGTTACTTACGACATTAACAAAAATAAGGCAAAGATTATTTTCCCTGTGTTTCTTATCAAGTTTTACAGTCTCTTATTTCATCACAGAGGCAAAGTTTGACCGATTCAATAGGAGTAAAGTAGCATTTTTTAAAATCTGATAAAATGATGAAGAGAACTATACAATAAAAGAGCAGGGTTCATTCACATTAAGGTACATATATAAACATTTGTACATTTTCAACAAATACTGGGAGGCTTTTTTTTTTTAAGCGATGTGACTAATTAAGTCTCAACAGGGGAACATTACTGTAACAGATGTATGAAGCAAGAAGTGATTTCAGGGAACCAGCAGGTAAATCAGAACGACAACTAAACAAATTCTTCTTTTAAATACTGTAAATGAATGTTTAAAGTTATAAAAGTTATGTTACAATGAGTGTGATCTTTAAGAACCAATGTTTAAGTACTTTTTGCCATATTCAGAGGGTGATGATGGGAGATGGCTTTGAACTGACAACATAGGCAAGTACAAAGACACAGTATGTTTTCTACAAACCTATCTTGAACGCAGACCTACATAATTATGAATCTCCCTTTAATATTAAACGGAAGTCTTTGATGCTGTAGATAAACTTTTTAAATATGACCTTTATTACATAGGATGTTGCTGTTTTTATAAGGCATGTCTTTCTCAAAGGGGCCCTCTGTGTCTGATTGTCATGGTTTAAAAAAAATACCCAAAATACAGCTGCACAAGCTTCTTAAAAAAAAATCCCTTGTCAGCTTTGTTATGCAAAACAACACATTAGTAAGTAAGAAGAGGAATGTCATCTGATAACAACAAAGAATTTATGTCTGTCACATTTGATGGCATACAGCATATTGTACTGTCTCTTTAAATTGCTTCACTTTAGTCTGCTGTAACAAAGGATATAAACTTCTAACTGTTCACATGACAAAGCTCCAGTGAGGTGTGTCTGTGTCCAGGACCACAGTGCTGTCGTCATTACAACTGCTATTTGGTATCTCTCTTAGATATATCTGTGAAAGACAGAGAGCAGAATAGCATTAGAGAACAGTTCTTATAAAGATAATGTAAAAAATATATTTAAAAACTTTAAATCAAGCCAACCATAGATTTTGGCATGCACAAATACACTGCACATGGATGGATACAATAGTAGGCAAGAAATGGATGCAGACAGGCAGGTAGAAAGGAGAGGGGAGAGGACAGGCAGAATAACGGACCAAGTTAAGCTGCTAGAGCAGTGCTGAGTTGGAGTCAGAGTCTGAATCGTGGCCTGGGGTGAGAGAGGGCTCATGGGAACAGATGGATTCCTGAGTCCGTCTGTACTCTTGGTACTCCTGGCGGAGAGCGTTGAAACGCGCCTCACTGAGAGAGCGGCTGTACTGGCAGCGAGGTGGGTTGGAAACTGGCGGGCTGACTGAGGGAGACGGGCCTGGGGACGGCATCAGGAAGAGGAAATATATGGATGGGTACGTCATGGGACATGCTCACAATAATCACAGCGCAAGGGTACAGGATGAACACATGCAGCACCATCACAACCATCAAGCATTACACTCAATGAACACATGCAACGTCACAAACATCACACAAATAATGTGACTTATGTGTGATGGGAATGAATGTGGGGAAAAAAATCACCTTTCTGTCGCTTGTCCTGGAGGCCACCAGTCTGATCATATCTGAGCCCTCCCCTGTCGCTCCGAAAACCCATTTGTGACTGATCAAACCTTGTGGCCTCCAGGACCTCCGAGTCCACACAGGCATCAGCAGAGTCCCACTCATAACTCTCATCTACTGATGTGTTCCTTCTAATGATATACACAAAACAACAGGTCAGATAACAGTGATCACAAACAAGAAACAAAAACAACATTTCTGTATTTTGGCAATATAAATAAATCCCTCTGCCAAGAAGACACTCCAGTGTGTTTGTTGTTATTTTCCAGGTGTGGTGGCGTTTCACCTTTTTGCTCTCCTCTCGGGCAGATCCACATCAGCTCTGTGCCGCTCGCTCTCCTCTGTGGTTTCTGGGGAACTGAGCAGCGTGGGAGTGATGGAAAGGGACTGGCGGAAGAGACCGGCGCTACCTCTACCACTGCTCTGACTGGCATAACTGGCCCTCCCTCCCTCCCGAATCTCTGTCTCCCCTCCCCTCCCCACTCTCTCTGGCTGTCTGTAACCATCTACCTCCCTGGGCGGGAAGGGTGCATAGTAAGGTGAGGGCCAGCTAATGCCCCTCGGTAGGTATGATCTCGGAGGGCCCCTCCTGGGGTCCATGGGTCTCATGGTTTCCCCTCGGGATCCTGGCCAGTGTTGGTACTGGGGGACAGGGATGGAGGTGGGCATGGGAACATATTTATGCTGGGCAGACCTCAGAGTTTCTTGATAAGAGGGAAACCACTGAGAGGACTCGGGGAAAACAGAGGCTTGCCGTCGTGGATCAGAGGGTTCCAGCATTGGGGAGACTGAAGTTTGTCTAAGTGGGTACGCAGAAGGAGTGAGGTAGGAAGGACTAGCTAGAGATCTTTGTACGTGATGAGGCCTCTCTAAGCTCCCCATGCTGGGGCGTCTGAATGGGACATACTCCCTCCAAGAGAGGCCTGGTCTGGGAAGGGAAGATGGTGCGCGACCCAAACTGTAGGACTTCACCCTGACGTCTGGGTTTGGAAATTCATCCCAGTAACATTTCTCAGAAATATAAGTCCTTGGGCTCTCGAAGTGCTCCCACCTCTGTGAGCCCAAACTGATGGATTTCTTTAGGAAAGGACGAGGCTGTCCCATACCTGAGAGTGTCCTACAGGGGCCTATGCTCAAGGACTTCTTTAGAAATGGTACAGGGGCCTGACATATCCGTGATGCAATGTTATTAGCCCTGCTGCCCTGAGAAGCTTGTCTTTGGGATTCCTCTGATGAAGACTCGTTACGGTCTACAAAACTCTGTGAGTGTTTTGACACTATATCTGCCATGCCTCTTGCTGCACTGAACAAGGTGTGAGCTGACCTGCATCCAAGTCTGGACTCACGTCTATCTGTACTTTTATTCCCACCTCGAATTTGTGTTTTCTCATCATAGAGCTGCTTGCAAGTTTTTTCTGGACCAGGTGACAATGGTCTCATCTCATCTGGAAATCTTACTCTAAGTGAAGAATCTCTAGATTCCACGTGGTGGGGGCGTTTAAAGTCTTTTTTTCTACTAACGTCAATGCTGGCCTCCACAGCACCTGCAAAATCAGTTTTTTCAAAGGAGACCTTTTGGTTTGAGCTCCTTTCACGGTTTTCCTGAACATGAACCTCCCAGTTTTTAGGAACTACATCAGGCTTAGCTACCAGAGATTTTTCTGGCTTCAGCTCTGAAGTTTGTCCAGCAGTGTCTGTGACTTCAGCCTCTTCCATGGGCTCATCCACGCTCATTTCAATGAAACCTGGAAGGCTCAGGTACTCAAGAATTGCACTTGTCTGCAGTGGGGACATCTTGGGAGATTGGGCTACAGGCTTGGCCTTAAAAGA
This sequence comes from Sandelia bainsii, assembly GCA_032362345.1. NCBI lineage: Eukaryota > Metazoa > Chordata > Actinopteri > Anabantiformes > Anabantidae > Sandelia > Sandelia bainsii. The sequence goes on from JAUMHL010000030.1 coordinate 7,861,342, forward strand.
CTCTGACATTCTGGGGACAGAAAACTGGGACTGGTCACTCTCAACCTCTTCTACTAGCGTAAGTGTTGAAATAGGGCTGGGACTATCAGAGAAAAGACATTTGTCACTCCTCTTGGAGCCTGTTCGTACACCCTCTCTTTCTAACTCACAGTGTAACCCAGAGCTTTGTTGGTCATCCCCGCCCTGAGTCTCTCTGTCTTTGGCCTTTGCCTCTACTTCATCATGTTCATAGGGTAAGGTAGAATAATTTGACGGACTGGGATCCTTTGTGGCTGTGTTGTTTACTTCTGCTATCCCATCAGGCTGGTTATATGGTGCAGAAGCTGAACGTTCAGGCCTCTCGCTGTCGACTGAAGGGCTTCCAGCTGCTGAATCCAAGGGCTGAGTGCTTGCATAAGCATATGAATGTCTTGACCTTGAAGCAGCATCTCCATCCTGTATCTTATCCTTTAAGCGCTGCTCAGTCATGGACTTCCTGCATGTGTCTGTCTTTTTCTGAGCTGATCTGTCTCTGTCTGTTGTTTCTAGACACAGAAGAGGAGGGGTTTCTAAGGTGACGTCAGCAGAGAACATGTGGAGCGAGGTATTCTGGGTGACTGGAGAGTGTGATGAATCAACAGTAAGAGAGTCTTCTGAGGTCTCCTTGCATATACAGGGATACTGTGACCTGGGTGATGTGGTCTCCTGGGGGCTCTGTACAGGAATGAGGCTGGTGACAGATGACACAGGGCTAATGTCCCACTGTATGCGAGACGTAGGGAGCCGGTCCATGGGACTGCTGGTATTCCCAAAGTAGCATGCCCTCCTATAGTCAGATACCTGACTTGTCTGACCTGAAGGCCTGTGTTTCTGTCTGATAGTAACAGCTTGTGGCTTCCATACAGGTTCATCCTCTGACTTAGACGCATCCCTCTGAGGACTGTCTGTCTTATTAGACTGTTGCTCATCTCTTCCACGACCACAACTTCTGTGATCAGCTGTATAGCTCTCCAGCTCCCTCTCCATTTCTTCTCTTTCCTTTGCCAGTTGGACACACTTGTTAATGCTATCCCTCTCTAGTTCACTGTCAAGTTGTGAGACCAGGGTGCTGTTATTAGTAAGCTGGCTTTCCATAGGATGGTAGCCTGAATAGTGAGGTCTGTCTTTATCTCTATCTAGAAGCTTTGTTCTCCTGCCCAAACTGGGGAACAGATCTTCAGTGTGGACCAGCATGTGATGCCTCTTAAGAGAATCACTGGGTTTTTTCTCACTGTTGTCTGAATAGAAGCTAGCTCTTTCCAACAAGGCCTCTGAGCCTTGCTCGTCATCAGAATAAAAACAGCCACGACGGGAGAAGTTTCTGGCCATGGCTCGTACTCTACCAGGGGACGATGGAGGTCTGCTCAGTTCTGGGACATCCACAGTGAGAGGAGAATCCTTCCTCTCACTCTTTTCTGAACTCAAGATGCTTGACTTTGGAGAGTCCCTGAATGATGTCCTATTGCTCCCTGAGCCAGTTGGCCCACCGTTACTTTGCAGGACGTCCTTCTTCATGTTGTTCTTATTAGGGGGACTGCAACCCTCTGTCAGCGGCTGGACAATGAAGCGTCCATCTGGCCCTCTGGAAATGGACTCCAGAGCAGTTGGTGAGTGGGCCTGAGACCCCAGGTGACTCTCAAAGAGTGTGTAATGAGGTGGCGGAGAAGAATTGGACAAGAGTTGTTTCCGCTGGTCGTGGTATTCCCCACGGCTGCCTTTATCAAAGGAGGATCGATCGGATTGTGAGGAGGAGGAGTTGGGGAAGAAGGGAAGCGGTGGACAAAGTTTCAGCTTAAGGACACTGTCTGGGCTGCGAGGAGGCGAGCGAACTCTGAGAACATAGACAAGATAAAAAAAACTTTAGTGTTGCAGATTCTAACAAAATAAGGAATACATACATTACATAGGTGTAAAATTGCAACATAAATAAAGGAACAAAGATGTTTTATTAAAATATACATGTATAATGGCCAGATACAGAACTGGACACTTACTCTGCACACAAGTTCTTCTGGAAGGCAGATGGGAGATCTAAGAAAAGGTGAAAAAGTAATTAAAATGTCAATCACACAAATTGTCCAATCATAATATTGTATAATATCGTGTATTTAACATAAACTCAAACACATAAAATCAACACACATTTAAAAACAATTTAATGTTTGTGTAATGTCTTTAAATCTGATGTTTTACCTTGTCTTCTCTTTCTGCCCCTACGCTGTCTCTTGTGACTCATAAAGCATGCTGTCACCAACGAGAGGATGATGGCCACAAATAGGAAGCAAACTCCTCCTAACACACCAGCCAACAGCGGCTGAGGGATGATCTCTAAGAAACTTGGAGGCATGGGGTAAATCTCCATCCCTGTAATCAGACAGTCAGAGCATAGTAAATAATGGAATTTGCAAATCTAATAAAAAAAACAATGCTTATATTCTTAATATCCTGTAATACTGTAGCATTTGAATTTCCCCTTCGGAGGATCAATAAAGTAATCAAATCTAATCCAATATAAATATGCTGGAATTTCCATTGACTTTGCATGTATTGCTCATGGTAACTTATACAAAGACTTACCTATAGTGGATACATTGACAGACTCGCTGGGTTCACTGAGTACTTTGTTGCTGCGAGACATCAACCTCAGATCATAACTGGAGTCCTGAAAGAAATAAAGATCAGACATTTGATTCAAGATAAACTAATATACTTGGAACTTAAATTTACTTTGTCGTTACACTAGCTTGACATAACACAAGTTTTGGCACTGTGGCTACAATATTTAATTTATATCCAAACAGAGACTACACTGACTGATCTTTGGAAATTACAGCAAAGTAAGAAATAAACACATCATGGGGCATCTGAAAAGGCTGAGCCACATCCCTTTGTTTGCCTGTGTTTGCCACCTCTCTCTACACTGTTTACTATAAAAAAAAAATCTTTAAAAGAGAAATAAACTGATCATTACCCTTAGCAGTCCTTGCACAAGTAATTCACTCTGATTGGCACTAATGTTGCTGCTGAGAATGGCCCACTGGCCCTGATCCCTGCGGGCCTGAAGCACATAGCCCGTGAGGGGAGAGGATGGATCCTCAGGGTGCAACCACTGAAGAAGGACACCTTGCCCTGTCCGGTTGGCTGACAAGAGTACAGGAGGATCCAGGATTGGGAGAGTTGTGTCATCTGTAGGTGCTTCTGTTGGCACCGCTGATAAGAAGCATCAATATAAGTTCATACGTTTTTTAAGTATAGTTCATAATTTACTGTTACGACATAATCATGCAAACATTATTAGGGTGAAAATATAAATTCCCTGCACAGACCTTGGGTTCGCACAGAAACAATTTCACTGAAAGGGCCAGAACCGAGTTTATTCTGAGGTAGGACACTGAACTGATAGTCGGTACCGGCCAGTAGACCTGTCACCAGCAGGTAGTTTTTGGATGTGGGAACAGGCAAAGATGCCCATTCATGTTTTCCCCTGGATGCCTGCTTGACCCTGGAAAAAAATACACAAAAGCAAAGATAAACACAAAGAGCATAAAATGAATGTGATCGTTGTTGACAGCAGAACTGTGTCAGACTGTGAATCATATGTTACTGACCACACTGTGAACTTCTGGGTGAATCCACCATCAAATCCAGGAACCCAAGACACATTGGCCTGGTTCATCTCTGTAGTGATAGATACTGAGGCCACAACATGAGGACTGGTGCCTAGGGAACAGAAAAACAATATATGTGAATACATATTCATAATCATAAATTATGAAGGTGAAGAATTACATTCAGGGGGGTTTGCCACATATCAGCACAAGGAGAAAAGTGCATGTGCATGCACAGCCACAACACAGGTGTGTGTGACAATTTGAACTAAATGAAACATCTCACTGATGTGGATGTGCGCAGTTTTTTTGGGCCAAGCATCATTATCAGCATCTTAGTTTGCCGAAATAAGGTCAGCACACTCACCCAGCACCAAGACCACTGTGCCTGCACTGACAGTAGCTACACGATTAGTGGCCAGGCACTCCCAGCCCCCATGATGATCTTTACTGAGGGGCTGCAGCAGGAGGGAGCCATTAGCCAACACAGTGTACGGTGAGCGAGGAGTTGGACCAATCTATAAGGGAAGATAGATACCACAAGTTATACAGGGTAGAAATAAAAAGTGTTCATGCAGCTCATCAATCTACAGCATTCACCTGTACCTTGCTCCATGTTATGTTCGGAGTGGGGTCTCCACTGGCTACACAAGGGATGATCAACTCTCTGCCCACCTCCTGGAGATACTCAGCCCGAGGAGGTACTCGGAACGACGGTGGGTCCTGAAGTAGGGAAAGAACCTTGTTATGCCTGTCCATATATAACTATTTGCTCACTGTAAAATGTTTTCTCTGCAGATAGAGACGAGAAGCCCAGCCTTACCTGCAGAATGACTTGTGTGGGTTCAGACTGCCCCATAGTGCCATAACTGTTATATGCAGTACAGGTGTACATACCCACAGCATTGTCATTGGCTGTTGCAATAAAAACTGAGCCCTCAGAGTTTACCATCCAACCAGGAAACTGGACAGGTTGAAGGAGAAAAAAAATATACAGCATGTAGTGATTTACAAGTTATCTGTGTAGATTTTGTAATTTTATTTTATGGCATATAACGTACATTGTCAAGATTCAAATCACTCCCATCTTTGGTCCAGTTGACATACAGGACAGGTGGATCAGCCTGGACTGGACAGACTATAACTCCCTCCATGCCTGCAGGCAAATATGTTTCCCGAGGCATTCGGCCCACACGTGCAGGGTCTGAGATAAGAAAAACAAACTTTAAAAAAAAGGAGGTTCTTGCCCAAACAATGTTGGGAAATACTCCCACTCTCTGCAACACAAAGCAGAGGAAGCACTAGCAAAAATGGATGGATAACTAACTAAACCCCTTACGTTTCACTTTCAGATGTGCAGAGGCAGAGGGTGGGGTCAGTATCCCGTTAGTTGGGATGCAGGTATAGTTGCCAGCATCTTCTGGGATGAGATTAGGGATAAGAAGTGTTCCATCCACTAAAATCTTCACTCGGGACTTCAGGGACCTAAAGCCAGAAGATACAAAGCAGGGTGTATTTTATGAGGTGATCAAATTAACATTGACACAAAAACTCTTTGTTGTAGTAAGGAAAAGCTTGTGTGTTTATAAAGGTTATAAATCAGTGCATAACCCTGGCAGATGTCACCTTAATCTAAAGACCCAGCTCCTTTGTCTCAGGTTTATAGAGTGCTCATGGCCACATTATATAACAGTCTTAAAAATAATCTAATTAGAAATGATTGCATTAGCGCCATGCTTTAGAAGAACGCCTGACTGATCCATTGTGTTCGGCACAAGAATACCTGTGCAGAAAAATCCTTTAGTATTCCATTTAAGTAAATATGCATACTGCGATTGATTGGTGACACATCTAAACTACGTTCTGCATTTCACAGCAATAAAGGCAAATGGCATTTTGAAGACCTGAACTCACTCGATATGATAAACATTCTGTCCCTGTTTCAACCACTCATAAGTGAGGTTTGAGGGATAGGCATCAGCCTGACACTGCAGAACTGCATCTTGGGACATGTTGAGAGTGGTGTCCTCTGGAGAGATGATGATGATAGGAGGACCTTTTTGGCAAAGAGGAAAAAACAACATAAGACACATGATGCATTTATTATGTTTATGTTTATAGTGACACACTCATAGTCAATCATAATCAGACTGAGTGGAATGATCAGTGGTGGCCTTAAGTCTTAAATCATTGCATGAGCATAGACTGTAGGTGGCAGTATAGACTATGTAACCAAGATGCACTGAAGCGTTCACTGGGTTTGCAGTAGCACACCTAGATCATAATAGCTTTACACTGTACAGGAATGAGAAGACAATTGGCATGGCTCTAGAAAACGTGTGAAGTTATCTTACTTTCAGCCACATATTACATATAATATCTAAGTTTTATTATGTGCACAGTACATGCTTAAACATGAGATAAGTAGAGATTCTGTCTCTCTCTGATCACAGACAGTTCAACACTGACCTTTGACCTGCAGCTGCATAGAGTGGGTGAGGTTACCCTCTGAGTTGGACACGTGACATCTATACACTCCTGAAATATTTCTTGTGACGGAAGCCAAAGACAAGGTACCATTGAGTACCTACAATGGTGTAAAGGTAAAGAGGAGTGAGAAGGATTAAAAAAAGAGAAAGTTGAAGGAAGATCATAAGACAGTCAAGGAGAAAACAACAAAGCAGTTTGCTTCAAAGGAACATCGAAGCTACTACTCCTACGGAAAATGCTAATTATAAAGTATTTAATTAAAATACTGCAAATGCCATCTGTTAATCCTCCTCACTTTTATTTTTTCATGTTTCTCAATTGGGCTGTCATCTTTATGCCAGACAACAGTTGGTCGGGGGTTGCCATGGGCTCCACAGCTGAGAGTCAGCGAATCTCCAAGCAGAACCTCCACAAAACGTGGTGGTTTCTTGATAAACACAGGTGGAGCTAGACAAAAGAGAGCACAGATGGAATAATTATTTTTATTTACCTATTCAAATGGGACAAAAAATGCAATACCTGTACTAACTTGACTTTGAGCTCTAAATGCAGAGATTAACCGTTGTGGCTTCAAGGTGGATAATTTCTCTGTAAATGGTCAAAATGGTCACACAGCAACAACAAACTTTAAATGGTGTGAGTAGGGTGAGGTACCACATAGCTCTCCCCAGTACAGTAGAGCTCAGTTCCAGTTGGCTTGATGTTTTGACAGTTTGGCTTATCCAGATGATCCCAGATAAGATTTTGTTGTGAGCAGTTTTTTTCCTCTGTGTGGAGATGAGCATACTTGGGGTATAATTGTCTAATTGAAACTGTTCACAACATGACATTACATGTAAATGGAGCAAAATAACTGGTATACAAACAACCTTCAGTAAATACCACTGAAAGTATATGGACTGGCAAACACTACTGTCTATTTCATACAACAATGTGTCTGAGTTAACAGCAGAGAAAAAAAAACACAAACACAACACTGCCTGGGGTTTGTGTTTCATTTCCACTGGAAGCATCCATGCTAAAAATACATGCACTCACTGCTTTGGAAAAAGCTTTGAATAAAATATAGCATCATTGTCTTTGTACGATTCTCTTTGTCAAGTCTGTTCTTGGGATTACTACTTAACATATACTTAAGTAAAATGTAGTCATATGAAATTCAACACACACACTGATGTAATAGTATTATTTCCAAGAAAGGTGTCCAGTGTTCTTGTTGTGCAACTGATGCAGCACATGAAGGCCCTTCATTAACTGTAGTACAATCATATCATATCCCCACTTTACCCTGTCAGCAGAATGTCTAAATAACTTTACTGTAGCATAACAAGTGAGTGTGTGAGACGGTGAAAAGTAAGTGGGCTAAAATACTAGGATTTAAGCATTTAACCTTAATCTTTAGCCCACACATACACAGCCCTCTTTCTGTTATTTTTTCCTGTCCTCCTACATTGACATCAGCTCACAGCAGGCTAGGAACAGGCAAAGACAAGATATGATCATCATGTGCACAGGACGTCACACAGAACCTCCTCCTAAACTGCAATAACACTCAGACAATTCAGCTTGCCAGGGAATTTAGAGACCCATCCAGGCCTCATGCTGTGGCTGTACTGAACAAGTGATGAGTAATGAAAGGAGCAGCTCCCAAATCCCCAAAACCCTGCAGTGCTGCACCTGTGATGGAGAGGAAGGTCCATGTGCCATTACGAAAGTCGTCTGTTTTGCTGTCCAGGAGCAGAATGCGGCATTCGAACCAGCCCTCATCCTCCAGGGTCAGGCGTTCCACCAGCAGAGAGGCACCCTGAGTCAGAGACACTCGGCCTGTGGGAGGAGGGGTGAGGGTAAGAGGGCAAAGAGGAAAGGGTGAGAGAAACAGAGAGAGAGAGAGAGAGAGAGAGAGGGTCAGCACACATGCAGCCAGACAGGCAGAGTCAGCACATGCAAGAAGAGGGCTTACCATGCAGGGGACACAGGCATCCAGTGTCACAAAGGCCACAGTCAAAGTCACAGACTTTATGCAAGCAAACAAATCCATGCACAGAGTGAACATCAACAGTAGTTTAGCTGTAGCAAAAAACCAACCATGTAATTAAGATTTATGAAAATAGGGGAAGTGGGAAACAAACAAAAAAAGAATGCAGCTCTGAGGATGAGAAGTCAGTGAATCTAAGTCGGAGTGCAAACACATGAATCACTCAAGTGGTGATTGTAATGTTATGCAAGATTACAGATGAAGATGGTGTCCTGTTATTTAGGGTTTGGGTGGTGGTGGAGTGGAGCGTTAGGATGAGCATGCCAGGAATACTCGAATGCAGCTTCATTAAATCACTAGAAAACGTACTCAAGTCTGTTTACTTCTTTTCATTTTTATAGCTTTCAGTTTAAAAAGGAATTTCTACAACAGATGCATAATGAAATGAGTCACCTGATTTTGTTCATCAGTGAGGGGCATTGGGCAGAGATAAACATGAGGCATGGCAGATGCATGAACTGAACTTGCGTGTGAACACCCTCAAACATACAGATGGATGCCTGCACAACCATACACACACACCTCCCTGTCACACACACCCATACCCCACTCCCTCTCCTCCTCTCTGTACTTCTTACAACTCCTTGTCAGGCTTTGAAACTTGATCTGTTGGTTGCCTGGTGACTGCAGCCTGGTTTTCAGGGTACTGAAGTTACCCTTTCCCACCCACCCCCTCTCTTTTTATTCTGACTCTCAATGAACTCTTTTTTTCCCTCTTCAATCTCAGGGCTTTAAACAACAGGAGGATGCATGCAGGGGGGAAACACACACGTTGCTCATACCAGGCCCTGGCAAAAGCAGTTTGAAAGTAAACAGGGAATTGTAAGGAAGTTTCCGGCATACCATCATTCCTGTTTGCTGCAAACAAGTTGACATAGGTAATGGCTGTCACATTTAATCATTTGTGCAAAGTACTGAAATAGTAAAGCACCTCAAACAATTTGCAGCCTCTTTATTTAATTTGAGGTTGAGCACAAAAATGATCTCCTCCAGTGTAGATACTGTACATAACATGAGAGAAGTCTTGAATGTCATACAACCTTGAAGCAACAATAACGTAAGAAACACAATATCCTCACTATTCACACTGGTTTTGCTCCAGACAGTAGTGTCTGGATCTGTGCCTTAAAGCTACGAAATTCAATTAAGTCTATACGTGGCCTTAAGACAGGGTGAAACATACTGGGTGTAAGAGAGACAACAATAGCTAACAATTAACCCTGCATTCCTCACTGGGGCAGTTACTGTGCTTCATAGTTAGGTTTAATGATTGACTGACCTCCTAAACGACAGACCAGTGTTTGATGGGTGGAGCTCACTGAGAGGCTCCATAAAATGAATACCTCTGATTTCAGGTCAGCATCTTTCAAACGACTGGGCGGGGCTTGGAAAGGGGAAATGTGCAGGCAGATGATAACAGGTATGGAGATAACTTCAGGAATTTTCCTCTTATCTCTCTATCAGGGATCCCTGAGCAGCCCATTTCGTATGCAACCTTTTCCCAAACAGACAGGCAATTAACAGCACTGTCAACTCCACTGCAGACTAAAACACTTCAAATCATGTGGCTAAATATTATGGGATACTTAAAGATTACTGTGGCTAATAGCACCTCTTGTCATGTGTTGTAACAGCTAAAACACACCCTTTGGAAATCCCACTGACTGACCATGCGCATGGGTGTGTATATATGTTGATTTTCAAAATTTGGTGAGTGCCTGCTCTTCGGGTCTCAACGGGGGAATTCCGTTTTTGCTGTCGAACACTTAACCCTTTCCCTTAGCCTCCCTCTTGCCCATCACTACAAAGAGACGTTTACCCCCCCCCATTCTCCCAGGTTACCATAGTGATGAGACCAAGAAAAGCCCGGGCTGTAGGTTTTGATTTGAATTCAGTTGCTGTAGAAACACAGGGGAGCCAAACACGGACAGGGGTAAGTTGATCACACAGGAGGAGGGGGAGTGGGCTCCTACTGTCAGAGATCTGAAAAATTACAAGGGGGTGGGTGGGGGGGGGGTGTATGTTTGAATTAAAAAAATTGTCTGAGAAATAAATGAGTGGCAGAAAAAGAGAGGACTTTGTTTTCGTTTCAGCCTGTGGAAAGACAAAGAGCTGACGCTGTGTGAAAAAAGTTGCTTTTAAATTTGAATATTCCATCTTTGGACTTGAACTGGAATCTCAATTATCACTCAGCAGGTGCTCTGCCCTAAAGATTTTAACAAAAAGGCTTTGATAGACTGATGCACAGACACAATTCAAACACGCTGAAATCGAGTTGAAAATGATCAACTACATCAGTAAAAACCCACCGTGTTTCTAAATCCAAGAGGAACTGAATGAGAGGTTACAGAGAGGTTACTTGAAACATGTGCAATGATAATGCACTGGCAACCAATGAGAGGTTGACCTTTTTGACCTTCTTTGCTCCGTAACTCCCCAGCAGACACATTCATCACTCCCCCCGGTCCTACATGAGCACAATGTCCACGAGTCATCCTCAAGAGACAAATACTATTTGACTTGATGGTGGACACAGAGGATGACTGAGACAATTGCTGCTGCTCCTTTCTCATGTCTACCCTCCTCCTCCTCCTCACTGCTTTTCCTCCAGCAGCTATCACATGACAGCTCCAGTCTACCTTAAAATGAGCACCCTTGTTTCTAACAGGTCGAGCTGCAGTGCAGCCAAGGGTATGGAAACACTAATCCACTGGTGTTGTGTGAACCTCTAAGATGCACTCCCTTCATATTAGCGAGAGTCAGGTTCTCACCCAGTGGGTGGCAGGTTGCAAATAACTAAGCTTTCAAAGTTGGTGCCGCTGGCCAGGAGCTGGTCTTGTCTCATGGTTTCTGATCACCGTTTTTTTCTTTTTAAGACTAGACCGATATGACTTTTCTGCAAGTGTAACCACAACAACACAATCGACCTGAGAAGAGTTTGCACCACATACATTTTAGTTCATGTGGTGCTGTTAATTTTATAATTTTGCTCCTAAAGCTCCAGAACAATTATTTTATTGTTTCAAAGTAATAAAATCAACGTGTGATTTTTTCAGTCGGCATTCCCACTGGTCCTTACTGACATAGTAATACATGGGGTACAGTGAATTACATGCAATACAATGGCACAAGTTAGTATAGAGGAAGACAGATTATTCTGTTTGGAGAAGCATCAGCCCTGTTTTTCTTTGTCCATCCGTATGTGCATAAGAGAGCCGAGCAGAGGTGCACTGTGGGACGTGTTTTGATTTGAATACAATCATAAGTCTGGGACCAGCCCCATGCCTCTGTCAGCTCACTCCTCCCACTCCCCCAAATTTCTCTCTTCAATCCCCCTGTCTCACTAATCAGTTTAACCCTCTTATGAATAGCTCTTTTTCGTGAGATAGATTACAGTTAACTCTGTCCCTCTCTTTGTCCAGCCTGTTAACCCCTGCATTGGAAGGCACATTGAGCTGTGCGAAATTTCACTACGGAAGCAACTCAACTTACCACAGGCACAGAGCAAAGTACTAGTAGTTCATATTCTTAAAATTTTGAATTTGGTGCAGTGATATTATGATGTGGTGTTTTTATAGAGAGCTCTGACCATCAGGAAGATGCTTAATGCATTCAAGAATAATCCTTCTGCAATATTACTAAAAATTCAACTCAACTTCACACAACATTAAGTAATCTTAAAGCACATTCCTATTATTGTCCTACAGTTCACAAAGGCAATAAAAAGAGGCGTCTGCACAGCAGAGTAGGATTGAACATTGACTGCCTACACATAGTCTCAGTCTCTTCATATGAATCTGGCTAGTGACACACCTTATGACTATGAGATTTCAGCGACCTTATTAGCTTACTGCAAGCCACACTGGGCAACACAGAATAAAACTTGGGTAAGACATCAACTTACATGTATGTAGACTGTACAATAATAACACTTACTGACATAAGTCAATATACATGAATAAATCATCTTTAGTGTGCATGATCTATGTGTGCCTCTACAGTTATAAACAATGGAGTCTTGCGTTGTTAATTAGTGCATCATTTCATGCGGTATTCTGACTGGTTGTTTAGTAGACATAGGTCATTCCAGCAGTCACATTGCAAGACAATCATCCTAAATTTCTAAGCATGGCAGAATTTTGTCCTGGATCATGACGGTTATCTTTGAAGCTCTCTCACAGTGGGACGTATATACCACCAAGTTTGGTGATCTTTCATCTTGGACAGGCCAAAATCACAGTGTACACACGCTTTTGGGTATGAGATTCTTTGTATTGACCTGCTGCTCTAAACCCCGATGCACTAAATTTCCCAGCTGGAGCCTTCTATTCATGTTCACTGTGTCATTGTTTGCTGCACATCATCCTGGTCTACTTGTAGCAGAAAAACTGGTTGGTGGTGGATGCAGGTGATCAGTTTCATTCTTCATCTGGGCTATATTGTGCTTTTGAAGTGATCAAATAGACCATGTTTACAAAAGCATGGTTGTTCCATGTAGGTTTACAAATGTAAAGGCTGTAGAGTTCAGGGCTGTGTGCACACTGGTAGATTTAATTGTGTGTGTATGTGACTTTTTCATGTGTGAGTGACAAATGCGGGCTTTAATTTTTCCAGTATTCAGAGGGTCACAGAGTGTGATGAGGGCCTGCTGAGAACCGGGGGTTTGCCCATTGTCGTTCTAACCTCAGGTCAGACTCCTCTGCTCACAGTCTCTACTGATTTACTTCAGCACACTGGATACATTTGATCTAGCCTTGCAACAGTAAACCATCCTGACACTGCAAGACTTCAATATATTGTCTCAACAAATACAACTCAAACAGACCATAATAGTGTGTCAGTCAGAGTTTATCCGGCTGTTTCCTCTTTGTTGTGAGTCGACTAATGTTCTTCCCTGCAGGGCATGCTGGGTGTAAAACAGAGAGGAAGAGGGATGAGGGGTACTAATACCTTCTCTAAGACTTAGAAAGGCTGGTGTCTAATGATGCTGACAGAAGGACCCTGCTCTGAAGTTGTGCCACTCCTCAAATACAGAGTGCATTTCAAATACACCTGATATCATATCGAAAATAGTGGGTTTAATGGACTAAAATAGTCATCCAAGATATTGCTTGCTCTGATTCTTTCATCTCAGTTTCTAAAATTAGCCAATAGCATCAGTGAGTTTGAGACAAAGCAGCAGACCAAGGACAGACAGCATTAGGGAAGGCTTTTATCGTTTACCATATTGTAAACGACTTAAATGTGTGGCATTTGCAATGCAAAGTCCAAAAAGAAGGACAGCAAAACACTTTGGTCTAACACCTTATTTAGCTTTATTGGAAGAAGCTATTATGCTGTAAATCCACCTCAGTAAAGGTGTCTACAATGTCCATAATTCATTTTCTTGATCTTAAACCTTGAAATTTAAATCATCCCTGCTTTCAAGTTCCTGTTCTTAGACAAGTCAAGACAAGGATCAGGAAATGGCTGACTGCTTGACTGTCTTGTGGTTAAACCTAAAATCCCCCAACATTTTAATTTGAGGGTAGAATACATTAGACCCACAGCGCTGACATGCTTCACATGCTGCCATCTGCCTCCAGTGGGAGGGGAGATACGAGGATCTGAGACAGACAGGGGTGAACCCCACACTAGACAAATACACACAGGGGATGGATGTGGCAAACTATTGGGACATGCCAAACAGTTTTCTACTCTGCTACAGCTCTGCAATGTTGTTTACTTCAGTGGCTACTTGTGCATCAGATGACTGCCCCTAAACAATGAGATGGTTAACGGCCTGCAAGAGGGTTAACATGCCAAACACATGTAGCCCAGTTGCCAGGCAAAGGCAGCCTGCTTCAGCCCCTGCTCACCTGAAATGTGGATCCTTGTCATGATGCTGCAAACAGCAGAAGTCACAGAATCAGACGTATTAATTCTGTTAGACCTAGCATATGTAACAACAAATGCGGAGCTTTTCAATGATTTCCATGTACAAATCAGTGACCCAGTTGGGATTTTGGGTGTCCTAGTAGTCTTGTTGGCTTTGGCAAAGCAAGGGGAGGTCGTGATACCCCTCTTTGTCTGTTGTCCTCTGGTAGACAATGACAGGATTATAGGAGTCCAGCAAGAAAACTCCCATTATTCCCAATGCTTCATCCATCCTCCTTCCAGCACGACAATCTCCTCTTACTGGGTCACCCCTCAGCATACTAATAAAACACTGTCATCAAACCACCAAGCCCCCACCTACACTCCTAATCCTCCAACGCACAGCGTTACTGGTACCCCCTTTTTCTTGCTCAGCTACCCCACCCCCCTTGAACTGTCTCCATTAATGCATCCTTGCCCTTCCCCTTCTCCCTGCAGTACAACTGCAGCCTGGAAACACACAGGCTGAACACCAGCAGTAATTACAGGGATGGTGGTTTGGATGGATTACCTATTTGGGGTATTGTTTCATCCAAACTTCCCCTCCCCAAGTCTTCACAAACACCAGTGTAACTTCCTTATGTCTGCCTTTGAGAACAAAGGACTCATATATGTAAGTCAAGGTGAAGAAGACAAGTTGCCACCCCTTCCCTTCTCTAGTAAACCATAGTTAGGGTGATCGGCCTCTTGACTCCTTTCAGAAAAAAACTTATGATAGTAGCTTCAATTTCAGCTTCTTTTCCCTACTGACAAATGTTTTCAAGGCCCGCAATAGGATTTATGTGCAGTCTGATCACTAAAGCAATCAAAAAAGATCTGAAGAAAGTTCTTACAGGTCTTCAGGTTAAATAACACATGTTGTTACAGATATGACTTGTTTATCAGTTGTCTGGCAGAAGTGTGCAATCGAACACATCTGAATATCTCTTACCCTTGTAGTTTGGGTGAACACGAGGAGCATACACTCCAAATTTGATGACGATGGGAACGTTGTAACCAAGGCGCACCCACTCCACCACATGTAGGGGAAAGAGGTTTGGGGTGGTAGCTTCACTGGATGTGGGAGTTAGACTGCAGCCCAGCTCTGCGGAACCTCCCTCTCTAGCACGAACCAACGACGCCACACCTTGAGACACACCTGTAAACAGCATATGATCAGAATAAGCATTTTATCATAGAGCAGAAGGCAATAAACAGTACAGTGAATACACACATAAATTATGTTCAATAAGGCTCCAGGAAATATGAGCCTTTTAACGAGAATTATGGCTGCCAGAGAGGCCCACATTAACCTCTGTAATTTTTCTGGTCATTCACCCCTGCTATGCTGAGAACAGTTCAAATATGTTAGCAATAATATTTTTGGCTTGAGCTTGACCCCACAGGCAACGACAGGGCAAGACATGCAAAAGTAGATGGGAAAAAGATTAAGAAAGAAGTAACAACTGATCCATAAATGCTCTGTTGAAGAGGAACATGAATCAGCCACTGAACATTACTTCCCTAGAGTGTCCCCTGTTAAAAGATGGGCCGTCAGAGGGAATATAAAACAATCACGTGTCACTTGGTGACAAGATCATATTGCTGAAAAGCCTGCAAACACACAGCAATCCCATTAGTGACACCTGGAGCACACTCTCCTCTCTCTCCCTTGCTGACATGTGCTCACGTGGGTGTGTGCGCCACTGGGTGCCAGTGTTTGCTCTGCTACTCATCTGGCCTGGTGATTACTTTAATCTCAAGGGGGACGGGGGGGAGATACACTGATGCATGGCAGCAGGACCCTCTGTGCACTCTCCAGTCGACCTCCCACCACCCCCTGGGGTACACGCATGGTGTGCAGACCAGCACAATCAATCCCACACACCCCCACCCACCCACACCCCCCCACCCACCCACCCACCAAACTTACAACCACATGCACACAGACAGAAGCATGCCTGAGGTTGGGGGTAGCATAAATCCAGGATTGATCTAAATCCACACCCAGAGATATTATTTAAGTTGGATTTTGGCCCCATTCTCCATCGTCATGTGTGTTCTGTAACCCCTCCTGTTTACTTTCTCCAACGTAAAGGCAAATAGAGCTGTGCCAGATTCATCACTGAAACAGTAATGTATGTAGGCAGCTAAACTGCAACAGATGCCAAGTGCTTTGTGCTGCTTTATCAAAACAAGGGCACTCTGATTTTACTGGTGCTGGTAAACAATGAACTTTTGGTGAAGTTACGCAAACAAATGGCAACAGACAGACAAATGGACCAAGACAACTGGTTGTCTTACAAACCAAAAAAGCTCAATCATAAAGTCTTACAAAAATACATCTGTTTGGATATATGACATGATACTGTATCAACGAAGAATGTTTCTATATCAAATGCATGATGTCACTTTTCAATCAATCACCTACTACAATCACCACTTCACTGAATTTAATTATTTTTTCCACTCATTATCACTCCAGCTTAAAATAGTCTATATCACAATTTGCAAACTCTACTAAGCCAGTAAACTAAAATCAAAACCATAGTTTCGAAGGTTAGAGTGACACAGATGATAATACATCGTGTGGTGAAAGCTTATTACAAAAGGTCTTCAAAGCCAGTTATAGATTGTAAAGCAATACCATCACGACTGTGTAAATGTGATCCAACAAAGCAGATTTTCACCACAGTTAATCTGTCCTGTATACAGTATGTGCAAGTCTTACTTACACATGTTGAGTCATTTTTATATGTCAGTATTACAGTATGCGTTACATAATTGTGTCTTCTTTACTGTCTGTTGGCAGAATAAGATCTACAGTGACTTGAACAAGCATTTGCTTTGTAGTCTGTCACATTACAATGACATTTCCAGTCACTATGGAAGACATAGTCAGTGTTGGGATAGGTCGTTTATGCTATGTATGTAATTTGAGCGCATTTTGTAAATTTACATTTTAACATTAACAGTTTCCTGAAAAAGCATTCTAGTGCTGACTAGTACTAACTTATACTTACTTATATTAATAAATGCCTGTAACTATTTGCAAATATCGCTAAAAGCTGAAAAGGAGAAATTAATTATGCAAATGCACTGTAAATGTATGCCATGGGTCCATATTTGCATTAGCATACTTACTTATCAGACAGATGGCTACAGCAGTGATGACAGCCTGAAGCCACAGTCTCCCCAGTCCCATGGCCGTCCGTCACACTCCTTCACACATCTCCCAACCTGAAAAAGAAGAGCACACATTGCATTTGAATAGTATAAAATACTCCTGCAACATTCAGAGATTCACAGATTCTGCTGCACAAGGACATCCCTCATCTCCCCCCGCCAGACAAATGTAATCCCTGCAGTTAACGTCAACTCATAATCCAGCAACTACACTATATTCCAGATGTTTCTTGGTTAACAAATAACTGTATTCTTTGAAAACACTTAATCTTCTGCAAAATTGCATGTCTGAGTTGTGGTTGGATTAGGGCAAATAAGCTACTCCAACAAGTGCTACAAATAGACAGTTGGGCACGAGAGTGCTTAGATGCATCTTGTGGAGGTTTGCCTGCACAGGCCAAAGTGTGTGTGTGTTTACAGGAAAGACCTGGACAAGGCTCTAGGTGTACATACAGATTAACCTGTTGCTTGTGGCTGGTCCAGCTCATCCAGAAGGTCTTGTCTCACAATAAATAGGCTAACAGCAACTGACAGCTGACACAAGTAATATTGAAAGATGTGTCTCCTGACTCCAGATGTTATCTTATTACCAGAGCTTTAAAAAGGAACTTAAGTGGGCTAAACTGACTGTCAATAGACAACATACGTACTTAAACTAAACTCAAATCAAGACTCCATCAACTAGCGTACATGTTAAGGAAGCAGTGTGGTTCACCTGACTATTAAATGCACAGCTCAAACAAAAACACAAACAGCATGATCTACAGATTTTCAATTCCTAATAAGCCCCACAAAGAAGACTCCACTTAAACAAATTAAAGGCTTACTTCAATGATGGGAACAATGAGAACAGCTCCAACAACGCATGAGGCCCTCCACCTCAAATTGGCTTGAAGGCACACATTTAAGTTGTTGCCCTTCAAACATAACAGAAGATCTCGACCCCTCCTCTTTACTGGAGTCAGAAACCCTAATACCAGCTTCCTACTTTAAGTTCATTTAAATAATTAAAGAAGGAGACGATATGAAAGAGGTTTAGGATATTAGATGCAGATATAACCGCAGATGCACATCAGAAACAGATAACTGAGTCATTTGTCTGACTTGTTTAGTCTCTTAGAGGTGATGTTTGTACTGCTGAATAAACAACAGCCCAGAATAGAACAGCAGAAAGATGCATTTTACTCCTTGCACTTGACTGACACAAGGTTGTGACTTACGAGGCTGGCAGCAAAGTATTGTATTAAGTTTTGTTTAACACCTTTCCAAAACAAGCAGAAAGACAAAGCCAAGGTTATACAACTACTAAAGTGGAGTTGGACAAAAGCACATCAGAGTTGGATTTACAATAATGATGAAAAGAGTAGGGGGTAGGTCATGAATAATGGCTGAGGTTGGTAGTTTTTGATGGCAGAGTCATTTCAGTTCAGTGCTTGTAATGAGAAACACATTTGCTCAGTAGGGGTGTCGGAATAAACCGAACTCTTACAATGGATTCACAAAATAAAGAAACAGAAAGAAATCTTTTTCAGCCTAATCATTTGTGTGTCACCTCCAGCAGTCAAAAAAAATGATGGAAGTGATTTCACATAACTGCATCATCTTCACAGCCGTCTTCACAGTCAATTTGATGATACGACAACAAAAGTGATGAGCAAATCCTATCATATATCTAAAATTCTACCACCTATCTCAAGTAACTTTGACAACTTCAAGCCACAACTAATCTCTTCTTTGCTCCTGACTGCTCTGCTGTGCTTCCATAGAAGAATATATAACAGGCTTGCGGGAATATACCAATACACTGAGCCAACATTACAGAGGAAGCCTGGAGGGGCTTTGTCTGCAGGTGCAGGAGTAGACAGAAGACAACCAGGTTATTTCCTCAGGCAGCAAAGCAGCAAGAGGCCATTTAATTGGCATGTACACAAGGAGAACCTCAAAAAAGAGCCCATAGGTTTAAGCCACAGTGTGTATCACAAACAAGTCAACAGTGGTACTTTTTGCTATTAATGTGAAAGTAATCTGACAAAGCATTTGCAGTGTAAGTGTTAATTTTCACCTCATAATTAACTTACAAAAAAAATAACTGTGGATTACAGCTCCCATGCAGTGAGGGCATGTGAGAGGAGTTTATTTCAACATACTAATCTTTTCATAAAGAGTTTCAGAGGAACATGGACATATTAACATCTGCTTGCAAGACACACAAAGAAAAAGAAAATAAGAGAAAATAACCCAATTAAATTACCCAATATATGATAGTACTTAATATACACGTCCCTGTGATGAACAAGGAAGTATGTCCATCTGTGGTGGACATCACAGGGAAACAGACAGGACTTTCACACTTTAATAAGGAGATTATTGGGGACATATTATTAGTGGGGACACAAAAAAGCCAATGTGCAAGTGATAACCACTTGACTAAAAGAAAACCTTCACACTCAGAGTTATCACAGACGTTATCATGAACAAGTAAGAAAAACTAGACAAAACCTAAACATGTAAATCCTGCCTCAGCACAAGACATTTAGCTCTGTAATGTGTGTGGACACCAATGACTCGCCCAATGATTCACTGGATTTCATTGACACAAATTGCTTTGGATCGTAGCCTTCTGGATGGTACATTTGTAACACCCAGACTAATCCTGCCCTGCTGTTTCAAGTGTTAATAGTGTAATGGAATTAGAGATCATATGGGTGAGACAAATCAAGGGCACGCTGTCAGCTGGTTGTGCAGTGATCAATCACAGGGAAATCAAGTCATCAAACAGTTAACATTGCGATGCCTACTGGGGCTCCACAACCTCTTCTGTAGCATTACTTGCTAAATAGCTAACAAGGTTGTTTTTCCAAATTTTATGTAGGACACATTCCACAAACAACAATTTGGGTCTCGACTCAGTGAAAGGAAAATTATGTATCATACACGAATCATTTATTACAGCAGAACAGATCTACCTCTGTTGTAAAGCCTGGGTTTATGGTCTCTACTGCCTAGCAATACATTTCTCCTTATACATCCTGTATACTCATTCAAGATTCAAGATTCAAAAAAACTTTATTAATCCAAGAGGGAAATTGCTTGGCCTTGTTACAGCCGCTCTCAGTTCAAAAAGAAAGAAAAAAACCACAACCAGAAACAACAAAGATCAGCACCAACACAAAATACTAATAGTACATAATAATAATACACAAATACACAAAGCACAGAATATACAAAAACAAAAAAACATGGCAAGAACAAAGAAATCTAAAAATGGATGGAATAGGACATAAAATAATAATTATGATTGTTGTTCTCCCCCCTCCCCTTTACGGCATGGCACTGCTACTTCCCGTAAACCACTGGTTGCTGTCGACGCTGGCATTTAGAAGGTATCAGCACACCTATGTCTTCATCTATAAAGCTTGTAAGCTGCTGAGATATTTAACATCCGTAGTTGCTAAATTGTATTGTTAGGATGTTGCATATGTGTAATTTGTTTCGAGTCTCTCTTGCAAAAGCGATCTTGAACTCAATGAGATTTCCTGAATAAATAAAGCTTAACTTAACCCAACATCTTTGGTAACAGTAGCTGACTCAAATGAAAATCAAAGAGATTCAAACCTACAAAACTGAAATGTTGTCCAATAAATAGCAAGGAAAGGGTTTACAAAATCTGTGTTTGGATGGCAGGATGGATGGATTTTTTGCATTCAATTCAAATAAAAAGCTGACTCCAAGCTGTCAGCTACAACAGCTGATATGCCTGACCTCTCCCTATACACATTGTCTGAAATACACTTCATTAAACTGATCAGGAGACAAAAACTGAATAATGCAAAAAATTAAGGTGTAATAGGCTACAATGTGCAGCTGTTAACAAGAGCAATGCAGTAGTCTTCAGCTGTCTCGTACATTTGATATGTGACAATAAATTATCAATGTTTCTTTTTAGTTTTCCTGTCTCCTTTGACAATCATACAAAACCCAACACTATCTCTCTACTGTGTGTGTATATTCTCCCTCAGTACCTAAGCAGAGTCATCAGTGGTGTTAGTGACAGATACAAGCTTTACAAGCAGCAGTATTATCCTCCTGGTAATCTTTGTTAATCTTGACAGAGGCCGTAGGTTCAGTTTAAACTAGCCTGTAGCAGGAACTACAAGTGTCACAGACACTTTCCCAGGTATACAGGAAAATCTCATACAAAGGACAGAGTGTTACAAAAATGTTACGCAACCAAATATAACAAAAATAACAAATCTGTACAAACAGTATATGCAAACTAAGGCCTATAGCACAAGAATGAGCTGTAAACCATTGATTCAACCATGACTGGTTGGACCAGTCTCCACAACACAACAAACGATTCATGGATTTTGGCCCTGGCACTGTAACCCAGAAACTGTATTGACCTGTACTTTAGCTAAAGGAAATGAGCTGGGCACACACTGAGCACGGGAGTGGAATCCTAATCTCGTGAGGGGGGAAAGCCTACTTGTATATGGATTAACATAGTGATCGTTGATAGCATAACACATGGTGCTAGGGGGGATAACAATACTGACTAATGAGCAATGGCGCACGCACACAGGGAAACTGTGTTACCTTTACTGTGCAATACACAATGTTGTATTCCAAAAGTATAAATAAGATCAGAGGTCCCAGAGGAGCGAAGAATGACATGAGTCTAGTGAAACCAAAGCAACAAACATCCTTCTTGTAACTCCTGAGTCTCTGTCCTTCTCGACCCCTTACTCTCAGAAACAGGTCAGTCCCATAAAACTACTTCAGAACAAAACAAAGTTAACAAAGTTCAGCACTGAAGCATGGCAATGTTGTTTTTTAATATGGAAACCAATGAGACACATCATCAACAATCTTCAACAGGCCATTAGTATTTAGAATAAAAAATGTTCACCAATATTGGTCTCACTCCTTCATTTGGCACAGCTGTTACAGACCAGATGTAAAGGACCTTAAACTTTATTAGAACTGTTCTTTAACCACCCTTAGCTTTCATTTACTACATTTCTTCATGTCTATGTGCATTTTTCAGCACATTCTTTAGTGCCCTGTGATCTTCAGTGTTGTTTTATTGACATGTATTCAGTATGTACGGACTACAGACATTATCTTTACCACTAATAACAACAATCACTTTCAACTCATGAATAATTTGTTTCTCAGTTTCCTCCAGCATGACAATTTGCCTATAGGTTGAAGTTAGCCTCATGCAGTTTTGAACAGTAGTAATAGTTAAATGTCAAAGTAAGTTAAATATTGAAATATGTGGGATATTATTGTGTAAAATAACATCAGAATGGGTAATGACAGACTGATTTCAAAGATTCTGGGAAAATAATGCAAAAGTTCTTCTTAAAATGGCTATCAACCTGTAAATAACACAGGAACAATCACAAAAACTGACTTACTTTTTGCGCTTTTTATTGTTGGCAAAAAACAAATAGTAAAGGCAAGTAAAACCATCTACAAGCTGATTAAGAATGAAGGAAGCTTATGGTTATGAAAGTAAACATTTTCCCTATTGTGTTTTACTGCCCAACACAAGGGATTACAGGCATCAGCAGTGATGTGTGCCTCTGTGCACCTCATTTCTCACAAATCAGTATTAACAAGCACAACACAAACAATGGAAGGGAAACCCCAGAGCAGAGAATACATGTCATGTAAGTCAGCTGCACAGAAACATCTAAAATTAGGTGCTGCCTAGCACACTGTATATAAACCGACTGGTCCAACAGACACAAGCCCACAAGCTCTTTATTTCTGCACTCCTACAGCGAATCGAGATGCTCAGTCCTCCATGTCATCATACAGACGTCCTGTAAAACAAAACAGGTGCATCTTTTGTCTGACTGAGTGAGTCTGACACCAGCTGAGAGGAGGGAGCCCTTAAGTAAGAATAAAAAAAACATGTTGACTGTTTTTTATTCTCACCATTTTAATTCTGGGTTCACTTTTGGATCTGTTAAATCTATTCACTGTGGCTTAACGCGGAAAAAAATACACTAATTTGGAGATTACAAGTGGGTCACGTGACGCACAAAACATAAACAAAGACATGATAACGCAATGTACCATAATATTATTACACTAAATTTTGCATGGAAACTAGACTGTCACAGCGTAACTAATGGTCCACAAAACAAGACTGTAATTATAAAAAAATGGAATAAAAAATCACACCCTTTTTGTCAAATCAAACAGGGTCACTAAAAGTGGTTTAAAGAATACTAGAGAGATGGTAGTGATTTCTCTCCATGCAGCAGTTACACTGTTCTGTTACAGACAACATACAGACTAACACTAGATGTTTTCTATGTTTAGCTGACAGGCCTGTAGAGGATGCTTTAGCTCTGCCTACACAGCTCCTTACCTTGCTTTAGGCACTTCTCACTTGAAGCTGGAAGTACAGCCTTTCAATCCATTGATGTTCTTTTTTTACACTCGTTTTGTAGACCAAATTCAACCGTTCATATCTTTATCCTCAAGCAGAACTTATATAATAAAAAAACGACGTATAAAATAAAAAAGAAGGTGTTGGATAAAGCGCAGGTGGTCACATTTTTGTTCACAGTAGGTGCCTGGATCAAATGAAAATAAAATTAATTCTCCACATCCATGGTGACCAGACGTCCTAAAAAAAATACTATGCGGCTTCAGTAAAATCCATACACGCAGGGAACCTTGATGAGTCCGATATCAGCCCATTTAAACTTTCCACGACTTCGCTTTTATGCCCGCAACCTTCTCTGTCCAAACTTGCCGAAAGTGCCTTTACTCGAAGATGAGAGTTTATAATTTACTTTATAAACACGGAGAAATGGTTCTTGGCCGACCCAGTGCCCATTTGCCATCAAATAAGAGCAAGTTTTCAGCAGAGAGCACGCTGCAGGTTTAGTTAGAGTCCCGCTGTTGACACGCACCGTCTCTCTCTAACACTATTATCACTGCCTCCTCCTGCTCCATGCGCCGTCTGAACCACAGTCAAGCCACACACAGCAAGACTGCAACACTTCCTGTTGCACCTTTTATAATAAAGCCTCTAATGAAAAACGTAGACATAAAGGTACACGATAGTTCTGCTCTTAAATGCACTTTTTTGCCAAAATTGTGAGTCAGTGAATTAAATGTTGAATTGAGCGCGTAATTCCAGTAACCCATCAGTAGTTTCAGGTGATTTATCAAGGACATATGTCAGCTTACTGTCTTCTGTTTCTCACATGTAAGACATTAAACAACACTGTTGCACATTGAATTTTTTTGCACATCAGCCTGCTGGGTCGGGCAAAATTATCAATGCTTGGCAGACACTACTACATGACTCACTGGGTAAAAACAAAAAACAAGACAAAACAGATATTTATTCGATCATAACAATGTATAACAAGTATGAAAAGCACAGGCGCAATGATAGCTGAACTGAATTTAGCTGCTTCACTTTCATTATAATTTAGCCTACTGGCACACAATGGATAATATTTATGTTATCAGTAACACCTGTGTTTTTCTTTTATTGCTGTGAAACTTCAAAATAACTGCTGTGGAAAATGCGATGAAGTGACAAATATTTTCTAAAACAAAAAAAGTAATATGTTTTCAACACATACTCCTACATACCTACTAGGTTTGTATGTGACGTGTCTGATGTGACATAAAGTATAGTTTGTGAGTCTCTGTCTGAGGAACACGAGCTTTTATGTGGAAGGGCAACGTAACTACTTCCGCTACTGTGCCATCTGTCTCCGTGTGACTTGGTGATGCTGGTGTTTTAGCGCCTCAGACAAAAGCAGCTTTCCGTGGGAAAGACTCGGGGATCGTAACAAAAGGCAAACCTACACCTACAGTACTCATTAGACTCACAGCCGTCTGATACAGCAAACAGAAACTATCCAACAAGTGGATAATTTAACAAAAATGATCTCATGTGTAAAATGGAAAACGGCGTGATTCCAAATAAGTTATTGGGTCTTACCACCTACCACACACACACACAGAAGCTAAGTTCAAAATAAAATTTTTATTTTAATTAATTAGCTAACCCGCCCACACAAGCAGCTAGCAGCTCCATAAATCTCTAGCTTTCCGTAAAGTTATCTAGCTAGTTAGCAAACGGGTCCGTTAATGTATTTTTTTTCTATACACACCTCACATTAGCTGTGAATTATACATTTATTACCATAGACCTAAATCAGCTATTAAGGTAGCAGTTAATTTGTTTGTAATTAATGCTGCTGTAAGGTTACACTGTGAGCTGACTTAGCTTAGCTAGCCTCACGGTATGCTAACCATCTTAGGGGGAGGACAAACAAAACTGTTTGTTTCTACCGTTGTGCTGTCAGAGCATAACCTTAATTTATTAAAACAATTTTCACCTTTGTGTTTTGGTAATTATTATAACAGTACATATTTTTATAAAAAGGCGTAACCTTGTTTTAAAAAGAGAGGGAGAATTTTGCAACTGTGAAAGATTTTAAATATCTTACCTCAAAAACACTTCCGTTGTTCGCCTAAAATGTGCTCAAAAATAACGAAATCTACTACCATGTAAGAGTTGATAGGGATCTGGTCGGTTGGGTTACTGGGGGACACATTGCTCTTGTTTACCCCACTTTTTAAAATAGCTAATCCAGAGACAAGCACGTCTGCACCGCCACACGGGGGCGCTACTACCCCGGGATCAACAGAGGCTGATCTGTGACAGGTTAGTGTCCATCAGTAAATCAAAGTGTAGAAAACAGAAAAGAGGAACAAGAACAGTACAGGCAATCCCTACTTTCTGTTTGTGAGATTTTCCTGAGAGGGTAGGCAGTCTTCAGAAGAGTTTCATCTGATCTGACTAACACCAGGCAGGGTTCAGTTGTCTGCTAATTGAGTGGGCACATTTGGTGCTCAGTCAGTAAAATAAAAGCATATATACCAAGAACAGTACAGTCAATCTCTTGCTTTTGCCTTCAGAAAATATGTTTCTGAGCTCGAGTGTTTGATCTGATGTGACTAATACAAGGTAGGCTTTGGTTGGTGGCCGATTGTGAGTGGCCACGTTTGGTAGCAAGAAAACAAAGAGGAAACAACTGTCCTTGATCGCTGGTTGCCAAGCATCTGAGTGGATTATATAAGAGCGGCTGTTAGTGGCACTTTTACATCCTGCGATGGGAATGAGGTGGCAGCCTTGCCTTTCACTAGCACGCTTTCAATTTATGTTAAAATTGGTGTTGAATTGATGGAGCAGATTAGAAAACGAAAGGTTTTTGACCCAGCTTAACAGGTGTGAGGTCTTAATGTCATGTCTTAATTGTGTGTGTACTTCACAGTTTGACCCCGTTTACTCTCACAAGCCAGGTGCACCATATGGAGATCAAAAGATTGGCATTAATCTCATGAAATCCTCTGAGAAAGAACAACTCTGCACAGCGAGGAAGAATCAGCTGCAGTGTACTACAGACTGTATGATCATACTGTGTAATGAGTCATCTGCCAGACAAGATACCCAATATAACTTATAATGTGAAGTATGATGTAGATGTATCATTTAGACAAGTCTGTGCAGCTTTTAATTTTCCTAAACTCAATGTAAGCCTGTTTTTTATGAGTTTTCTCTACCAGGGAATACATGGATGACCTCAAATTCTAATTATTTTGTTGTGAGCAGCGATTGTACATTTAAAAAGTGACAACATTTATCAGCCTCCAATGACCTTTACTTAGCTCTACATATGCTGTTATAAGCTAAATGCTAAGTCTTCAGTCACTGACAATAAAACAAGTGGTTTCTGTTACAATCAAACACTTGAGTTTTACATTGATTAAATAATATCTGAATAACAAAAACAATATTATACAAATAATTTTTTAAAATTAATTTATCAAGCTAACAACACAAATGTACAAATCAAACAAATTCTGATACTGATTTGGCTTCACAACAGCAACATGAAATTACCTATAGACATAAGAGAGTAACTTTGACATTTACAGAAAAACAAGAGACCTTCTTTTTTTTCAGCGGTATCACTGCTTTAAATTCAGCAGACGTTCTGCAGAACATGAGTGCATGTAAGCACATCAAGACTGTGGCTGAAGCTATGGTGCAGATCAGTCATCAAAGTCTGGGATATCATCATAGGAGTACCCTGGGTAGCCCTTTGATGCATAGTAAGCTATCCGCAGGTGGTAAATACCAGGCAGGAAGACAAGGATGCCAATGATAAGGACAGGTACAGTCCGGTCTGAGTGCTGAAAGAGAGAAAACATTTGAGTCAATTATGTAAAAAATGAGATAAACATTTTGTTTTTTTCTGTTGTGGAAAAGTGCTCACAGTGACTCCAAAGTATCCAGCGAGGAGAAGAGCTCCAATGATGATTAACAGAGATCCGATTAAGAAGAGCACTGTGGCTAGTGCTATGGCTTTGTATGGGACTTTGGGTGGGCTTCTTTTGAACTGTAAAAGAGGGAACATACTATATTTAATTAATACACAGACTGCTTTTTATAGCAGTGTCTCTTTTCACACTCAAATACTGAACTGGACAGGCAAATTTAGTCTGACTCATAATGTACAGCAGCTTATGTGAGTCTGTGACTCCTCAACACATCATTTCTATAAAAGACAGATGACTCCGTGAGCCATCAAACTGTCTTCTTGCATTAAGTATTTGATTGATAAGTATTTGATATTTTTTAAAGCGCAGTAACATAGTAATAACAATGTTATAATGTCTGAGAAACAATGATTGGGTTTGCTGATGTGTTACAATAACCTTTGACACAGTGCACTGATTTATCCAGTAGAGGGTTTACGTCTTACCTGTAAATCAATGTAGCCGTCATCATCAGAGGCTAACCTGGAGTACCTAACTTTGCTGTTAGGGATCCCGCTGGACACAATGTTACGAGCAGGCATCGTGTTCAGCTGCCCGAGCGGGAGCTTCAGCAGTTTGTCTCCAGTGTTTCAACGATACACACGCAACTCGGCTACAGAAACACAGCAGACATCATCCAGATTGAGTCAAAAGCGGCCAGTGTCACAAAGTAAGTAAAATATTACACGCAATCTAATGTAAGATCGTTATTATTTATTAAAAGTGTGTTTGAGAAGAGATTACAGCCGGGTGCAATCTCTCTAGGATCTTCTAACATGGATCTTCTTCCGTGTTTTTCTGGTTCTGGTTCGCGCTTGCGCAATGTGAAGCATCAACATTGCGTATTAGAGAAATATTCAACACAGTAATTGCAAGATAAATGTCATTGTTAGTGTTGAGATCGAAATCGTTTTGATTGAATATTATTAAATGAATTTTGTAAAGTATAGTTTATTTTGTTTTCCTAATGGCGATTTGCACAGCTCCATGTCTGCCACAAGAGGACGCTGTCGAGCTTTGTGAAAATGACCAGCTCATAGTGAGCTGACGGTCGACTCCGGTGTCAGGCTTCATTTCTTTGTGCTGATGTTCATTTCCTGGGGTGTTCTCGGAGACCAGCTTTTAATCACACTGTGTTCTCAGAAGATAAAGTTTCTGACTAGGCTGCAGATTTGTGATGCAACATCATGTCAAGAGACACTCACAGTTTTCATCTGAAGGCTGTTTTTAACCACGGAGATGCGATCTTATATTTGACACAATATTGGTTCCATATATCCTACTTGCATTGTACAAAATAAAAATTTGAGCCAGTCATGCACTAAATTTGCTACTTAATAGGCTAAGTCTTTTTGATTTCAAAATAATAAAGATGTAGATAATTGGTACATCTAATTGTTTAATATTTTTTAAATATTTTTGTTAGTCTCTAATATTTCAGTTGCAAGAGAAGTAGCATCATTTGTGCACCTAAGTTATCTCTAGCATTGTCAGGTATTGTCATCTCTCTTGTCCTGGATAGCAGTAACTCGGCTGGTGAGTGACTGATCATGAAATAGACAAAACACACAAAAGTAACATTTGCTGACAATTCTCCTGATATGAAAAATTAAAACTGCTGTGGGAGGTATGTTGTTGTTTTTTCCCCCTCAAATTCTGTTTCTCACATTCCCCTGCTCGTCTGTGGAAAATTGGACTGTCACACAGACAAATATAGACTCTCCTGTAGGCAGGATTCAGACAGCAGCCTGACCCTAAAGCTATAGACAACGGTGGATCACTGTGATTCCAGCTTTCTGGCAGAGCCATACTGTCTACATTCAAGGATAAATGTCCACAGGTTGTAAATAATCTAGAAATAAACAGCTCCGATCATGAGAAGTAATAATAAAGTAAATGCATATTCTTATTAGATGTGCTAGCAGCATCGAAAATCCACTCTTGTTGCCTTTAAAGTACACGCTGGCAGGGAATGAGTCTCGAGTGATCATTGGTATGCTGAGTGACCTTGACTGCAAGTCGCATTGTTGTAGTTTAAGGCCATACCGTTGCTCTCTGGAGGGATATAAGCCCTAAAATCATTCTTTTGTGCTTCATATGTTTGTTGTTTTTCTCATGGCGTGAATCACCATGTATTATGTTGCACTATTTGTTCCCTCTTCTTGTTCAGTTTTCTGATTTACAAATATATCCACGTCTCTGCAAGAAATAATCTCTTTAAATCTACCCTGAATAAAACTATATCTCGTCTTTGTTTGAGGGGGATGAGACAAGAGTGTAGGATCCTTTACTGGATGCTTTAAAACACAAATGTGAAGTGCATATACATCCTCTCAATCTCTCTTTTCCAGAAGAAAGCCATCTTATGATCCTACTGCATGTCCCCTGAAATAACTGCTATTA
Source organism: Sandelia bainsii (assembly GCA_032362345.1). Classification (NCBI taxonomy): domain Eukaryota; kingdom Metazoa; phylum Chordata; class Actinopteri; order Anabantiformes; family Anabantidae; genus Sandelia; species Sandelia bainsii. Next base: position 7,891,354 of record JAUMHL010000030.1, read on the forward strand.
TTCACTATAGCAGAGGTAGATGTTTTCCTCTGTTTTATAACTGATGCCAGTTTCCTTACTCATATCTCACTGTGCCGTGTGACTGCATGTTGACTGCACTCATTAGTGAACAAGGCTGCGTCACTGGTGCGTATTCCTTTATGTTCAATAAATGTTCAATACCTACAATCAAGGTCACTGCACAAGCCGCTTACCCTTTTTCAGTCTGAATTTAGAAACATGGCATATGCTCCATGGCCTTGAAACAATCTACCGGATAAATCTGCAATTATTTTACATTTATAAATTCGAAATGAATGGACTCAAACACAGTAAGTTGTAAGTAACCCCGCTGCCCTTTTTGTTCCTTTTTAGACATGACTTCATACATTATCTAGTTGTTGTCTTTTTTGCTGAAATACACGTGGGTTTTGGGATTTCAGTGAGATTTCACTGTAAAATCTTGGTGCACTGTGTCTCTCAAGACTTAAAACAATGGAGTTCAAGTGACATCTGAAGTTGTGATTAATTAATCAGGTGGTAGGCAATACTGTCACCAGTCAGAGGGGGGGGGGGGGGGGGGGG
>JAUMHL010000030.1:7898024-8037578 GCA_032362345.1 Sandelia bainsii
TAGATAGATAGATAGATAGATAGATAGATAGATAGATAGATAGATAGATAGATAGATAGATAGATAGATAGATAAGAAACATACTCAGTAGAAAAGAGGACAACTCAGATGAACTTTTAATTTAGTCTCAAATAAAGCAGCTTAACAAAATCCCCAAATCGTCAGCACGGCCGCACTACTTTTTTTAGTCCCATCTAATCTACGTTTAGTTTAAGGAACATCCACTTTACAAATGTCAGTAATCTGCACAGACAAGATTAATTTCACATCTGTCAAAATGTTGGAGTTTGCATGGTATGACATTGTAAGACATTGTTTTGAAGTCAACCGACAGAGCATTAAAAATGAATTTAATTCAATGGATCAAAGTCAGAGAGAGTGATTCAGCAGTGCTGATGGAGCACCGTACAAAAATGATAGTTAGAAATATACCTGAGCAACCAAATTTCTAATTTCGCTTATAAATAGTCCATAAATAGTAAATAGTTCATAATTCAGCCTTTACAAATGTTGAGGGACTAGTGCAATATTTTGGGAAATATTAATTTCTTTTACTTGTGGACAGGCTGCCTCTTTGAGGTGCCAAGGATTCGGGGTTCAGTGTCTTTGACAAGGACACTTTCACATGTGGCTAGGAATTTGGGGGAACCGGGAAGCGAACCACCAATCCTGGGGTTCATATACTACCGACAGCTCTACCTAATGCACCACTGCCGCCCCTTTACACATTATATTATCCACCAAAATGAATAATTAACAATGAAACTAACAGCCAGCAAATTGGCTTAGTTCAGCATGAAGACTGAAAAGCAGATCTACCAGCATCTTTTAAGGATGTGTAGTTTAGTTATAACGTAAGTACACAAACAACAATTGTTTTGTTTTTGTTTTTTGTTTTTTTACCCTTTTTAACCTTTTTTGAAACCTTTGGACAAAGCTAAGCTAGTCACCTGTTGAGTCGTACTGAACATCAACCTGCTGAATTATTTTAAACCACTCTGGCTCAATAGAAATACAGGAATGCACACACATCAATTAAACATTGTATTGGTTTAACCTCGGTGGCAAATTGATTTGTCTGGAGGTGGGATTAAGAGCGAGGTCAGGGTTATTTTGGTGCTGGATAGTTGAAGATTATATTAACACCACAAAACAGCTATAAAATCCATTTTAGATCTTGGTTTGGATCAGTGCCATCTAGCGTTTTAATTGTGTGATGTTTTCCAGATGATTCAGTGTACCAGGCAACTGGACAGTCCTGTTATTGGTTCCTTTATTCGTCAACCTCACATTCTGTTTGGTCGATAAGCGCAAGACAAGTTTGTGGTCACATTGATCTGACAGCAACTGGGGCTCAGACATTGTCTTTCACCCACAGACTTGATAGATCTTAGCTTCGGTAACATGGAAACAGAAAAGAAAAACTGCAAAAATGAAAAAATACACAGAACAAGGACGAACGCGTTTGCTTTTCTGCAGGTGATTAGAGAGCATTCAGAGTATTCTATCTCTCTTTTCAAAGGCACTGGATGCTGTTGCTGAATCCTACATGTTATGTTCAAGCTGAAATTGCCCCCTGCGATCAACAAGAGGATCCTGGACGCTGACTGCTTATCCCCCAATCATCCTACCCAGAAAAAGTGGTTTCTCACCCCAGTTTCTGAGATAATGAAGCAGAATTTTTTGATTCAAAGAACATGTGAAGATTTTTGTAGGTGTGTACATCCATCTGTCTCTCCTATTTATAATGCATTGCTAAAAGTGTTTTGTACCAGCTGCGTAATAACAGCCAGTTTCAACATCAGCAACATTTTCAAGATGGATTACCAGATTTCACCACAGTAGGTTTTGTCTGCATTATATTTCCCTCTCAGTGTTTCTGCATGCATCCTGTAGTTTTATTTTTTCTTGATGCATTGCCAACATAATGGCTCATTTGCCAGAGGCATTATCATTCAAATTATGTTTTGACAAGACAGACTTAATGTGATCATTACTCTAATGGCATTTATGACAATGCCCTAATGTCCTTTTCTCCTGTAGTGAACTTATGTAGGTGTGTGTTTCAGTCTACCTGTACAGGACAGTGTCAAGCATCAACTAAGTATTGGAATAGATGGTTCCTGTGCTGGACAATATGACCCCAGCTCCTCTGATACAGAACTGCTCCAACTGCAGCCAGGTCACAGTCCCAGAGCTCAACGTGGTCAAGACTGTGGTTTTGGGAGTGATTCTTAGTGTCATCATTGTTTTTGGAGTTGTGGGAAACATCCTGGTGATCCTCTCGGTAGTTTGTCATCGACACTTAAGGACAGTCACACATTATTTTATAGTTAATCTGGCAGTAGCGGACTTGCTGCTCAGCTCCACTGTACTACCCTTTTCTGCCATTTTTGAGATCCTGGATCGCTGGGTGTTTGGAAGGGTCTTTTGTAATGTTTGGGCGGCTGTGGACGTGCTATGCTGCACTGCCTCCATTATGAGTCTCTGCGTGATCTCTGTGGACCGCTACATTGGAGTCAGTTACCCTCTGCGTTACCCAGCTATAATGACAAAACGCAGGGCTCTATTTGCAGTGATGCTACTGTGGGTGCTGTCTATCATCATATCGGTTGGACCTTTGTTTGGCTGGAAAGAGCCAGCACCAGAGGATGAGTCCATCTGCAAGATAACAGAGGAGCCTGGATATGCTATCTTCTCTGCTGTGGGCTCCTTTTACCTTCCTCTGGCCATCATACTAGCCATGTACTGTCGGGTTTATGTGGTAGCTTATAGAGAGAGCCAGGGCTTGAGGGAGGGCCACAAGACAGACAAGTCAGATTCAGAGCAGGTGATACTCAGGATGCACAGAGGGAACACAACTATATCAGAGGATGAGGCCCTTCGCAGCCATACACATTTCGCCCTGCGGCTGCTCAAGTTCTCGCGTGAGAAGAAGGCCGCCAAGACTTTGGGCATTGTGGTTGGCTGTTTCGTGTTGTGCTGGCTGCCCTTTTTCCTGGTGCTACCCATCGGTGAGTACTGTCACATCTTTTAGGCCTATATATAATATATATGAGTATATTCATATAGGCCTAATTCAGTATAACATTAACACTTAACAATTTATTCAGCCTACACTGCATTTGTATATGTGATAAATGTTAAGAAGTAATTTGACATTTTAGGAAATTGGTTATTTTCTAGCTGAGACTTAAGTAAAATGATTGATAATACTGTGTCTGTACAGTAAATATGAAGCTGTAGCCAACAGGTGGTTAGCATTAAAACAGGAAGCCTGGCTCTAAAGCTCACAAATTAAATCATTATAGTGTCTTTAGACTAGTTCTTTCCCCCTGTTTCCAGTCTTTATGCTAAGCTAAGTCCAGGTAACAAATATCACCATATATTTCCCAAAATGTCACTGTTCCTTTAACGATGAAAAGGACAGTTGCTCATAATATTTCCCAAATTTAAAAGCAGTTTTATGTATTCCATCACCTGCACATGTGAGTCAGACCACTTTTGGAAAGCTATTTAACATCTACATTAATCACAGACCCATTTATCGATTTATGCTGCTGCCAAGTTTTTAAGTGGTTGCGGATTGTTAATACATGAAAATATTAACTGAATTGTTCCCCTGTCTGGGAGCACAATGAATTTACTGTTATTCAGACAAGCCTTGTTGTCTCTTGAGCGTCACAGTAAATGCTTTCACTCATCCAGGTAGACACTCTATAAATAGGCTCAATAAATCTTTCAAATCTCTGAGTCAGTCACTCAGTGCAATCCAGTCTGTAAACAAAAGCACAGAATTATATATTTCAAACACTGACCCTTGAATGAAGTGTCAAGCCAGTCCGGGAATGATAGATCAAGCCATCACATCAGCGTCAAACCTTATATGAGGTTCCCTTCAAGAACACCCAGCCTGATGAAGATAAGCTTGAAGGGAAGTCACACAGCTTGCCAGTCATGCATGCACTATATGTGCTGGTGTCAATATGGAGGGAATGTGCAAAGGAAATCTAAGCCAAGTAGATATGAGATATGGCAAAACCCTCACAAATCCCTCAGGGTTTGTATTTCTTCCATGCTCTCATGCTTGTAAATATAGCTGCTACTATTCGGTTGAGTACTTTCTGGACTGGGAAATAAAGAAAAGCCTCAGTTTAACAATGCTCTCCTTCTGATGCTGGCGTCAGACTGCATACTGCTGCCACATAAGTCTGTGGACAATGATAGATTTAGCAGTGAATCACTGGGCAATGATTTTGTTTTGATGTGTAGAGCCACATAAATCATGATTGTAAGAGTTGAGTTATTGGAGAAAACATTACTTTGTCAAAGGGAAAAATATATTGTGGGAATTTGGTCATGTCAAAAACCAAATCTGAGTTAGTTGTTAGGCTCTGTGTGTATTAAAAATATACGTGAAGCAAGATGTGTGGTTGGCTGTTGGTTGGTTAAAGAATAACTTCACAGGGTGCCCTAGTGATGTAAGATGTTAAGACACTAACCATGAGCTGGAACTGTTCCCTTTCCTGCCATCTTTTGTCCATTTCTCTCTAACAAAGGAATAAAATGTACCCAAAATGACAAATAACTTCATGCCAGCCTGAAAAGTTTCAGTGTTTCAGTGTATCTAGTTAAACGTTTCAAGTCTGGTTGTGGTTGGGTATTTTCAGAAGTGTGCTCTGTTGCACTTTTGACCACACCTGTAATAGTGATGTCATGGAGTACTGATATACCTTGGAGTACACCTTTACATTACACTGGGCATCAACAAATGGTTAATTTTCAGTTTGTGTTAAATTTCTCTTTAAAGCTGCAGTAGTAAGTTCTTTCGGCTGCTCCCTTTTGGGGTCGTTTGGCAAGGATTTTATTACACCTTCCTGACACAACCCTCCCCACCAGGCTTGGGACTAGTCAGATGTCCGTAACAACAACTTTAAGTTGCTGCCCCAAATGGCCAAAAATCAATCATTCTTGCTTTAAAATAAAAAATTAAAAAATAGATTTTAGGATATTTTCATTTCACCTGTAGCACTGAAAGTCATCTTTCACACATTAGTGTTATCACATTTTGTCAACTTGTATCTCAGCTATGAAAAACAGCTTTATTGCAGACTGACCATGAATTTTGTAGTTTTTCTCAGAGATTTTGCAGAAGATAATGTTACTTTGTCAGCAGTTTTAGTTTAATTAAAGTGAACATTACAGAAACTGCAGTTATACAGCTTTGCATATGATGCTTTGTTGAATTTTGACAATAAAATATTTATCTAACAGTCGCAATACTTTTCTATTTACACTTACACGTACCAGCAATAATAGAATTGTTATTTTCTGCACAGCTGGGGATAAATTTATGAGCTGTACAGCCAGGCACAAAATAATTTGCTCTCAAACTCTCTCCAGCTCTGCTTTCTATCTGTCTCTATACCACAAACTCATTTTTCAAAAGCCCACGTTTAACTGTCTGCAACAGCTTGCCCAATAAAGCATTTCACAAGACAGCTTCTCCCCTTTTACCTCTGAAGATAGATAACAGACAGATATATTGCAGCCACACAAGAAGTCAGCCATTTAATTATTTTAATGTTTCTCTGGCAGCCACAGGATATGTGAAGAGTCATCTACATTTACAGTGACAAACAGGCCTGCATGTGTAATGTGCCCGTTAAGCCATTTTCTCTGCTTATTCATTAAGGATCCCACTCACTTCCCCCTGTGACTGAGCAGTCCAATTTATGATGGTCATTTCATTGAAATCCTTAACCTTGGTGGCAAGTGGGGAGAGCTTTTTTTTTGTAAAATGGAAAAAACAATTCAATATAAATAGTGCATGTACAGTAAATGAGAGGAACAATGTTTATTTTTAGTAGCTGGACATTGTGTTTAATATCCATTCCATCAAAAATTGTGCTTATACAGAGCACGTAACTGGAACTCTAATAGAAGTGATTTTTAGCCATGTTAAGTGACTCAGCTTGAGGGATGGCAATGTTGATAAATCAGTGACTATCAGTTTACCACGTCAGACAAAAATATCTCATAACTGATCCATATAACTGATGGATGTTTCACATCCAAAGTCCCTATAGAACAAACCTGCAGCCTGAGAGGTACTTTGTGTTTAATGCACAATTAGTGATTGCTAGCGTGCTTATATGCTGAACTGAGATTTTAACTTGGTATCACCTGCTAAACATGCAGCATGTTAGCTTTTTCACTGAGTATGATAGCATGAATTATGAAACAAACTGTGTCAGACAATCTGTTTGATTTTGTTGCTCTTTCTGCTGTAACATTATTTCACCTTGTGTGTCTAATGTCCCTACAGGCTCCATGTTCCCCGCATACAGACCTTCAGACACTGTGTTCAAGATCACCTTCTGGCTCGGTTACTTCAACAGCTGCATTAATCCCATCATCTACCCATGCTCCAACCAAGAGTTTAAGAAAGCTTTCCAGAGTTTACTCGGGGTTCACTGTTTGAGAATGACTCCCAGACCACACCATCATCACCTGAGTGCAGCTCACAGTCAAACTCAAGGTCACAGCCAGCCCCTCACACTGGGTCTGGACAACAGGGGGATTCCCTGTCGCCTCAGCCCTTCTTCTTCTATGGCCCTATCCAGAACTCCTTCCTCCAGGGACAGCAGGGAGTGGAGGGTCTTTTCTACTGGCCCCACAAATGGATCTGGACCAGCTGAGATGCACAGGGATAAAGTAGCCAAACTCTGCAGTAAAAGTTTCCGCCGGACCTGCTGCTGCATCCTCACTGGTGCAACTCCCCCGCAGGAGTCAGATTGTGCCCAACCCCCTCCTGTCGGAAATCTTCCCACCATAAAAATCCACCAACTGTCCCTGTCGGAAAAAGGAGAGCCTGTATAACCACTGTAATCCTTCATCCATTAGTCATGACTCCCCTATCAGGGTCACAGATGAGAATGTATTTCCTCTTGGCCTGTTAACATCACAATGGATGAGATGTGTTATAATGGTGGCTGCTTTTAAATTTAAATTTAAAATATTTCAGCTTTAATATTGTTCTGTGTGTTTTTTCTGGACGTAACATTGTCACTGTACAAAGAGTTGTCACAGGCTATATACCCCTCAAAGATGATGGCTTGTTAACTTTCAGAACACAAACTACCACAAAATACTGACTTGGAGATTTGTTATATCTTTCTTTCATCATGAGAATAAAGGAAATGTCTTTTTGAAAGTGTAAAAAAAGATCTTGTAAGTAGTCCCCTGACGTGGACCAAATGAAAAAATGGGGAGATCCATATTGTAGAAAAACTGTGAAATTATTTCCTTGAGACCAGCAGATTTCTACACGTTTACATATTTTATATTATGGAAAATTGTGAATTCAAATGTGTAAAAATGTAAATAGGAAAGTTTTATATGTTGCATGATTTCACCAAATATTAAGAAAAAGCTAGTCAGTGGTGCTTGCATTGTCTCCAGACTTTGTCTAATCCTCTTCCTCTTGTCAAACTGCTCTGTACACAGTAAAAACTAAGAGACTTTGCAAACTTTCATGTCACATTATAATAAATTTGTATTACGTATTCCTAAAAACGGACATTTTTTGACTCTTGCTGTTGTTTCTTTTCTTTTTTTGAGTTGATTCACTAAATAAATAGCCTCTCAAAAGTTGTAGTTCATTTTTCTACATTCCCACAATTTTATGTACCTCCAAGTAATGCCAGATGGATGCCTTAATATACTTCCATGGAATTTTAACTGACCTTGTGGTTACTGACCTCAATCCTGACTGGCCCCCAAGCCTCTTAAAAAATCCACCAGATTTAGATGTCAAACTAAGTCATACACAGCCTCAGACATTTTTCTCTCAGGCCGTACTCCTTGTGTTTCTGTATTTTTTAGTTCCCATCCACAGAGAAAGCACACAGCCTTTTAAAGATCTTCTGCATGGAAGCATGAGTGCTGTTTACTGGTGCAAAGGTGCAAAATAGTGTGTGAAGACTGCAAAGTGTTTCTCTGTTCATGCAGAAGCATCAAAGGCCAAGAGGACAACCCCTGCAAAACGTATTGATTTACTTTCTCCTGGCTACTCCTTTTGAGGAACCAAGATGTTGCCCCTTTGGTGAGTTTGAGAGGGAAGAGATGCATCGTTAAGCCAACATCCCCCTCTGCGCGTTAAGGTTCAGTCGTAGAAGTGGAGTCGACAGCTATCCCACAGGGGAAGGACACCGGCACTGCAGTGAGAGTGCTTGTCTGTGTCCGCGCTGTCATTGACTGGCATTTCTGTGAACCTGTAAATCACACCATCTCTGCACAGATGCCATTAGGGGAAGAGCTACCAGCCTCAGCAATAAACTGCAGATGGTAGAGATTACCTAATTCACCCCTTCTTCTATTGTCTGTCTCTATGGAGAGTGGTGGGATTATGAACAAAAGCTCAGCCAACAAATACCTGTGTGTCATGCTTTATAAAGATATTATCCTTCAAATGCAGTAGCTGTAATTAATACCATAATTAGATCTGCAGCTTTACATGAGCTGGATATAGACTAGAGCAGAGCAGGAACACCCTTCCTGTGTTTCATCAGCACTCCCCGATTTTATCCAGCTGCCTAATTTTATGTATCTATGGTGAAATTATCAATGATAATATATTTCTCAGTGTTCTTTTACAATGCATTTGCAAGCTATTAAGCCCACACTGATTGATTTCAAAGAGGAATTAATTTAGACATGAATGCCTGTACAGAAATTAATGTTCATGATGATAGTGTAGTGATGACAGATCAATCCAGAGAGGGTTTGTGGTCTTGTAATAGCTGTAGCTGTCTGTGTTCCAGCGGATTGAAAGTACAGTGAGAGCTGCTGGTGACTCATGTTTGCACACTTCTCCCAAGAGGGTTTAGCTGTGTAAAGTCATCCTGATGCTTTTTTTTTCTTTCTAAAGTTATCATCCAGCAGTGAATATGTTGATATTATAGGATTCCCCCTCTTTAGTTTAATCAGTGCACTCATCATGTTGAGTCCTAATTGGACATCTGTCAAGCAGCCATAGGAGGGGGGGGGCTTCACTCCAGCTCCACTGTTGTTGATGTGTGCATTCGCTGTGACGTAGCCGTTCTCTTGCTCAGTTCAAGCATCCCAGTGGGTGAAGTGTCTAAGGAGCTGGAACAACAAAATGCTGCCCTGAAGCTGATGCCGTGCATCACGAATCTGTGCCTCCACCTAGTGACTCGCAGTCTCTCTGCATTTACTCCGCTGGGATGTGATGTGACTCCACAAAATAAGTGATTGCCAAATTTTGAATTAAAAACATCAGATTTTATTTGTGAAACAGGGAAAATAGGAATATTTATAAACCAATCTGCTTTTTACATATATCTTTGTGAGAAGATTCTGGTTAAGAATTGTGTAATTTGCGAGTAATTATAAGAACACTGCAGACAGTGCTCTGTTGGCACATTTCTAATTAATTAATTCCAATCTATTGCTTATGTGAGACCAAAGTACTGTTTTTAATCAGGAGTTGGAAGAAAAATATAGTACCTTTATCAAAGAGAGCCATACTAACTACTAAAAACCCCTACAAAAGATCTACTTGTGCATAATCTGAATTTTAAGTTCAATTTAATTTTATAAATTCTTAAAATTACTTCTAATTGCACCACTAACCACTGGACACAATATGTCTCCTGCTTCATTGATAAAGTCATTATCAGTGTATGTGCTGGAAATTTACATGTCTGAGTTACATATTTTTCAATTAGCCTCCAAACTAGCTGTGATGATACAAAACTTATCATAGAGAAACTTCCCTGAAAGTTTAGAGCATCTTTTATAAAGGTTTTAAACTTTTTATAAACTCAACAAAATATTTTCCCCATGTTCCAAACTATAATTCTTTCCAGAAATAGTCTATGCAATTATAAAGTCAAGCATTTAAAGTTCTATCTGATTCATTAGTTGACGTATTAAAAAAAAGAAAGAAGAGTCAGTGCAATACGTTTCATTTTTATCATTTTAATCCACTGGTCAACACAAATAGGGTCAAATGCTGACAGGACCGATGACTTCCCCCAAAACCCTGGTAGCCTACAAAACATACATGACTGAGAGAGTATCACGCTTGTTAGGAGAGGGGAAACAACAGTACTCAACATTACAATTCAATAACCATTACCTTGAAACTTCCTCACATGTAAATAACTTCACATTATAACTTGGCATACAAAACCTACACTTGACAAGGCAATGAGGAAGAAATAATCCAGCGTTTTATGGTGTGGCTGCACAACTGACAACCGAAATCGTGATTTGGTGAATACCATTATTACTACCTCAAGTGAATCTGGTGCCAGCAGTGTTGGACAAGCGGAGGGGTAAGAGGAAAAAGAACTGGAGATCTGGTAGTTCGTTCACAACACTTACACCAAGAACAGTGGACACATCATCAGCACACTGTGAAGGATTTCATATACATACTGTAGCAATTGTCATCAGGTCTCAAAGATCATGGTTCCACTTCCTTAAAGAGCCTTCATAGATACAGTGTGCTATCAATATCTTACAGAACAGGCAGGCAAGTACTTCAATTCAACAAATATTCTAAAACACACATACAAATTCAACACAAATAAAAAGTTGCAAGCTCACATACAGTTTTACCATTTGGATTGTTACAGGTGCAACACAAATTCTCTCAAGGCTGGGTAACTGGTGACTCTACCCTGGCTGCTATTATTACAATGCTCACACAACTGCACATATACAGCAACGGTCATATAGCACCAGGTGCAGAGAGGTTGTCAGCAAACCTCCCGTCTAGCGTCTTCGAAGTATGTGTCCTGAACAATATACACCACTGGAAGTTTGTCTCCCTGACAACCTTTTAACAAGGTGAGGAAAAAAAACAAAATGACAAAATGAGGGAAATATTTCCTCACTCAAAAGTGTCATGTGACAGTTCACCCTGTTTTCAGGGTGAAGTTGAATGAGTGGTTTAACCCTACAAATACCCTTTCTTTTCCTTTCAGTGCAGTCAGCGCTTTTCAGAATGACTCAATAAGAACATAGAACATCAATTTTAAAAAAGTGCAACTGTAACACGAAAGGAAGACCAAAGAAAATTGTGCAGCTGCACACAATGCCAATGCAAAAATTAAATACTGCAAACTTGACATAAAATCAAAAGGTGTTATGAGATGTCTCAATATTTTATGACTAGTATTTTCAGATTTCTTTTATCAGTGTAACAACAATTCTGTACTAAAACAGCAATGTTACAGTTTAACATTGTTACAACATGGACAGTGGAGGCTTCACTTAAAACTAATGGTGATGGTGAAACACAACGACCAGCACATTCTAACTAATATCTAGGAAATTAACAGCGCAAGATGAAAAATGTAAACATTACTCATTTCTAAAATGCCCACTCGTGAAACTGACCGCTTTTCAGTTATCTGTCAACTTTTTCCCCCCAAGGGCAACTAAACCGCTCAACCATGTACAGCAAAAATTATACAAAAATGTAAACAAATTATTTTCACCAATAGTCAAACTGGGCTTAAAACAGCAAAAAAAACTGCTTCAATTCACTTCATCCTTTATCGACGATGGAAGAGTGCAGGAAAGGTGAAGAAAAATGCAATAGTGCTTTCTTTTTTCGCATGAGGTGACATAGTGATGGTGTGTATAAGAATGGATGGAGTGCTTTTGGGTGGGGTGTGATGGGGAATCAGAGGTGAACAGACACGATGTGACGGTGGCAATAGTGGCCTCTGATCCCCTGCTGCCCTCCACCCTGGCTCAGTTGAGAAAAGAGATTAGCCCAGGCTGGTGATGTTGGCTTTTCCACCAGGGGGAGCCACGATGCGCTGAGTGGTGCGACGAGGAACATTGTCATCAATTTGGGCACCTAAATAAAAAATAAGATACAATATATAACTATACAATATAACTTAAACATCTAGTTGTGAAGGAAGCCAAGTGCTAGGAATGAAATTCACTCACCCGACAGGCTGAAGCCAGACTGGTGAAGGTTGCGCACTGGCTGGTGAGTAAACTGCTGTTGCTGCTGCTGCTGCTGCTGCTGCTGCTTGGCAGGGGAAGTCTTCACTGAGGAGACTGTGGACATCACCTTGGGGGTCAAAGTCACTTCACACACCGGCCCATCATACTGGCCCCTGGGGACTCCTCGCAACTCTGTGAGCTAAAAATACATTCCTAGATATCAGACCACAAGCTGTGTTCTTCATCTGCTACCTTTATTAAAAGAACTGTGTTTCTCCATAGCTGGATGAATGCGCCCTGTGCAAAGGTGCAAATACCTCCAATTAGGACTCACCCTGCTGCGAGCCTTTATTCTCTTGTACACGTGATCAGGGAAAGGTTTGCGGCTGATGTAGCGCCCAGAGCCTTCGGTGGTGTGAAGGCTGCCGTCCTCCAACACAATCTTACCCTGGCTGATCACCACCAGTGGCCCACCTCGCACTTCTGTGCCCTCAAAGATGTTATACTCCACAGCCTAGGAATGAGAGATTTGAGCTCTGAGTCGATGGAATTCTCCAATATGTGATTAACATAACTCATGCAGATTTATATTGCAATTTAAAGTTTTGTCTGTTAACCATAGATAAACACTGATCCTTTGAGAATTAGTTCTCAACATGTCTATGACACATAAAAAAACAGGCAAAGTAACCATCTGACCAGGTTGTGGCTCTTAGCTGAGATGATCTTAGTGACATCTGGGTCCCACAGCACGAGGTCAGCATCAGACCCCACAGCAATGCGGCCCTTGCGGGGGTACAGGTTGAAGATCTTGGCTGCGTTTGTGCTAGTCACTGCCACAAACTGGTTCTCGTCCATCTTGCCAGTCACCTATTGGGACAAATCACATATCATCATCAAAACATACTTAAAGGTTTACAAGATCATTTGCTCTAAAGTACTTCATGGTAAGAGTTTTTGGATTTTGTGAAAAGTGGTTCATATCATATCAAGCTCACCACACATTTGTCCCAGATTAGGGACATCCTCTCCTCAGTGCCATTGGTCCCCTCTGGGATTTGAGTGAAGTTATCTTTGCCTACTGCCCGCTGAGAAGTCAGGAAGGTGCAGTGAGCACTACCAGTCACCTGCAAGTCCCCACTAGGACAGAAAGAAAACAAGAAACCTAAGGATATGCTTTATATGTGCAATTACTTTAATCTGCAACACACAGCAGCAACACTTCAAATTGTGTTCCAGCCATCTTTAGGTCCTGCCAAGGAGCACCTACCATGACAACAGGGAGTTGAGGTAGTCAGGGGTGGTGGGATCAGGGCTGAGTGGGGGTGAAGTGACATAGGCTGCTGCTTTAGCCCAATTCTTGCTCCAGTAATGGGTACCGTCTGTGCCCAAGCTGGCAGATATGGGCTCTCCATAAACAACAGCACCTGTGAGAGCAGACAGGGTGATGTCAGTGTAAGTGTAAATGTACAGTGTATTGGCAAACAATAAATCTCAAAATGTATATTTTTACCCCTTTTCCTGGCGAGGGCAATTACATCAGCAGCACTCTTGCTCATCACCTTGGTGATGTAGAGGGGACAGTTGGTCTGATTGGCTATGGTGATGGCGCGATTGGCTGCCTCGGCCTCCACCTGCAAACACAGAAAGTCATCATCACAAAATACATTTTCTGGAAGCCAATACATAAAAGTACATTATTACAAAATCTATGCACAAACAGTATTTCATCTTACCTCCTCTGGGCGGCTAAGCACGTGCCCTTCAGGGCCAGTGATCCCCAGCTCTAGAATACGTCGCTGCTCCTAAAACATCCACACAAGAAAATTCTGTTCAAAACAGAAATAACTGCTAACACCTGAGACTTGACCAACTTGAGCAGTAGTTCTATTACCTCTGCAATGATGTCTCCATTCTCAGCATGCACCTGTGCAATGGCTCCAAGATCTCTGACGACACTGAACACCTCGTAGATCTAAAAAAGAAAAGAAAAGACAAAAGACACACACTGTTCAGCTCACAGGTCAAAAAGTGTCCACGCCAAAAACATATGCTGGGACACAGAACTAAGCAGAGATCCCACAAACACTGACCAAAAGCAGAGCATACCTGGGAGTCAGAAAGTTGGAAAAGATCCTTATAAGCCAAATAGACCAGGAAAGAGTTGACACCTGAAGATAGAAAACTTATGAGAGAAAACAGCCAAAGGTGGAATAAAGAGAGCAAAAGAGGGAAAACCCAGAGCGAAGAAGAAAAGTAAAAAAATAAAAAGGATATAAGTCACAAAGCAGAAATATTAAGTTTCTCTTTAGTTACATTTTTCTTCCAATCATTGGAAAGTGGTTCATCTTTCCTCATGCAGTATACGAGAAAAACATTTTATTGAAACATTATACATAATCAATAAAGGTGGGAGGAAAAGTGGCTTCAGAAAATATTTAGACCCCTTGTGTTTTGGACATTTTAGTGTGTTGTAAATAAACTGTGAATGGATAAATCTGCCCATCAGTCTACACTCACCCACAGAAAACATGTTTTTAGAGATTTTTGCAAATTTCCATCATAAACATCTTTTTTTTTTTACACATGTAATTATAATTATTTGTAAGTCAGTGATTTTAAACAGTTTATGAAGGTCTGTGCTGTTGACCACATACCGTGATCCTTCACTAGGGTTTCCATCTCTTCCTGAGTGCCTTTGTTCCACTCAGTAATGTCCACATGCAGAGAATAGTCACAGCAGGATTTGCTATCAGCCCACTCCCTCCACTGTTTGAAAGCAGCAACCAAGCCGATGCCGGGCTCGGGCACCACGTGGTCAACTACAAAACACAAACAAACAGGTTGGATTTAATGTGCATAAGCAAACTGCGTAATTAAATCATATGCTTAACAGAATGTACATCTGCACTGCTGTAATCCCTGCAACAGGATTACTGTGCCTTTAAACTGGTTGGAAACACGTGGAAACATGTCTTTTATAATACACACTGATTGTGGTTGTCCCTCCAGCCAGGGCTGCACGGGTACCCTGGTAGAAGTCATCTGCCGCCACCATGCCGAGGTCAGGTTTCTGGAATCGGGTGTGCACGTCAATACCCCCAGGCATCACCATTCTCCCATGAGCCTCTATGATCTTAACTCCCCCAGGAACAATGAGGTTGTCTCCGATTTGCCTGAAGAAGATGAATAAAAGATAAACAAAAGAAACTTAATAAAGAAATATCACTTAGACCATCTAGATTGTAGTGTGTATGACCTTCTTGCAGATACAGAGAAAATCTTTTCTGCCATTTGTCTGCCATAGTTTCTTTCCTGAGTTACAAAGATAAATTGAACTTACTTGATGACTCCATCCTCCATGTAAATGTCACCTAAGAATGACTGATCATCGTTCACAATCTTGGCTCCTTTGATGAGGAGACGGTCACTCTGAAATGAGGAGACAGCATTTGACCAGTAAAACACAAAATAATCACCTGCAGAGCAGAGGAGAAGTACAAGAAATAATCTTTCAGTTTTTTAAACCAGCTAATAGTTTGCTCTATAACTCAAGAGTAAATTTGACCAATTCAATAAAGCAATTGTTTTTATTTGAATAGAAAAGCCAGCTTGAGTGATTTACTGTATTTGGCTCCATTCTATTCAGAGAACTCTATAGGATATTTATCAAGGCAGATAAAATGCAGCTGAAGTTGTGAAAAACATAAAACACATACAAAAGACATGTCATTTAAAGGGAGAGAGCAATACTTGATCAAAACCCCGAAGTAAGAGCATAAAACCTTGGGTGGTACAATTAGCACCACCTGTATGAGCTGAAAGGAGAGCATACTACTCTGACCTAGTTCTCCTACAGTCTTCACAGGGTCTCTGAGGACAGTAGGGAATGTTAATGAAGACAAAGGTGATTTACTGCAAACCTCACAGCAGGAAACATTCAGCTGGGTCGACATGTATGGAGGGAAAGCTTTAGATACACAAGTGTTGCCTGTATTGATACGAACTTCCACTTTATGCAACCTGTGTCCTAACTGTGGCTGTATACATTAATATGGCAACTACTTTTTCAATTAATCGATTTATCATTTAGTCTATCAAACGTAAAAAAAAAAGAAGAAAGCCCATCACCGCACACAAAGTCAAACATGGCATCTTCAAAGTTGTTTGTTTTATATGACTATTTTCATTTTCATTTTTTAATGCACAAAATAACGGACATGCTTGTGACCAGGCTTGTAATCACGATTAACAGAATATATCACTCTTCCAACATTATCATTATTATTAGATCAATGCAGGGTTGCAAGTAGCCATTACTTACTTTCTTAGCAGTGACAGTATGTAGGGACCTACTGTTGGTGTTTTGCAGAGTCAAACTTTCTGCTTTTTTTACAAACTAATGGCTTTCTGACTGTGTCTGTGTGAAGGCCTGGGGGGACTGCAGCAGAGTTAGTGCTGTCTGCATGTTGTGTCTGGGATGTCTGGAATAACCCTGCCTCGACCTGCGAGAAAGACTCAACAGCTACCTAGATGTGTCTGTACAAAACAGAGCCTGACACTGAGCCAGTACTTTTCTCAAGACAGTTCGGTATTATAAAATGATCACACGTAAGGTGTTGTCTATATAAGCTAGAAGAATTTTGTCTAAAACAGCAGCATGATGAAAGCTTGGATGGGTGCTGTCCAATGACCTACTTTACAAAAGAGGTTTTACTTTTTATAACTACTGTGGCATCCCTACTGTAGGCCCTTATTACTGTACTTACTGCTGTACCATCATGCTGCAAATAAAACATTAAATTGTCAAATCCCCATTTCAAACAATATTTCACAAAATTAGTATTTTTCAAAAGCCAGGTCTGCATTAGACAATTATGCACAAAGCAATAACCAAAAAACAAACAAACAGTGAGAGAGACAGAGGGAGATCACTGAAAAATGCAGGCGTTATAGGATACAGGCTGCAGGATGAAAGGTGATATGATAACAGTGAAGGAACCTGTTAAACCCGTTAGCTACACCCCAAAAGCTGAGGATGCTGACAGGGAGACTGAGGAGGAGAGCTGTCGTTATGGCTGAAGAGGAACTGCCTCAGCCAAACTCTCAGTGATCATTAAACAGAAAAAAAAAAAAATACTGCCCCAGCTCCAAATGAGGAATTGTCAGACAGCTTGCTGCAAACCCACTTTCTGGTTACCACCGTTCATACCACACTGCCTTTCAGTGTGTGGAGCTGGAGCAGGACCGCTGCTGCTGATGACAGTGTCAGTGTAAATTTATGGGTACAACGGCTAAGCGCTGGCTAGCTAATCCTGAGGCTCACGGTACGTTTACATATCAACACCACCGCAGCATAGATGTGATTTTTTTAATCAAATAATTAAACAATACTCACTGTAATTCGTGGGATGTTCTTCTTTCCTTGGTAACCCGACATTTTGAGGATCCCTCTGATACAGCTGTCCCCTGCCTCCTGGCTAACGCTAGCTAGCTAGACTGGAAAACCTCAGCTGCCAATGAAAGGAGGAATGGATGCTCTGCTGCTTCAGCCAGTCGACGCCCTGGGCGATCTGTGCCTGTCCTACAATTTATATCGACAGTAGGGCAATGCCGCCTAACAAATACTTTTGAAACGACCACTTATATCTTTGCCTGACAGTGCTATCGTTGGATTTACTGCTGGGATAGGTCCCTGAAGACCAGACAAGCAGCAAGGAGACAAGGGCCACAAAGAAGTACCGCGCATGCGCACTACCCCGCCCTGCTCAGCTGTGGCTCCATGTTTCTTTCATGTGTTTCAGTTTGGGTTAAATAGGTTAGGCATCACCTGACAGGGACCTCAACAGGTTATTGGGAATAAAAAAATTACAATTATATATTATTATAATTACAGTTATTAAGTGTAAAACATGAATCATTATTTCCATCAGATGTCTATGAACTTTGCAGTAGCATATTTTATATTATAAGACTCTGTCATACTCTGTCATGTGTTACACTACAAAGTCAAGTAAGATGACTTTTTGCCCTGGGCATATAATTTGTCTTATACCTTGCAGTAAAGGATAGGTTAACATTTTTAATGTCTGTCTTAAAAGAGGTGTTCATATAAACACTGGTTTTGCATTCTGTAATCATTACTCCTGTTTTAAATAGGTATTTTACTTGATGTGATGGAGGATATAAGCCATAGTCCTTGTTATGTGCAAAAATGTACTTAAATGTGTATCATATATAGGTTCAGTAGTCTAAGTTAATCAAATCAAGTGGATATTGTCTAAATTTAAAGTCTTTTTAATATAAAATGTCGTCCTGTGTTTGCCCGGACAGCAATTCCCTGCTGAGTTGCAGCTGAAGGAAAATAACAAAAAGAGGGAATTTTGTACTAAAGAGGCTACAACCTTGGAAAATATCCAATTAATGTGACTGATTTGGAAGGCTGAAACATTATTTTGTCTACAGATAAATTATTTAATGCATTTTTGCACAGAGGGAGGGCTGTAGATTTTGTCCCCTAATCATAATAGTCATTTTACACATTTTACACCTCTGTGTTTGATTTGTGTCGTGCAGTTTTTTTGTCTCCCTATGTAGTCATTCTGTGTCCCTGAGTGGCCATTTTGAGTCTATCACTGGTTGTTTTCTCTTTGAATCTCTTCCTAGACATTTTGCATCTTTTTGTATATTTTTAGTTAGAACTAATAATAACTAACACATCTATCACATCCATTTACATGAACATACAAAGAGCAGGTAGAAGGGGCTGGTGTTGTAGTCAAGTCCACCTAATCCGAAAGCAAGTCATTACCAAGGCCAGAGTGTATCAAGACTGAGCCAAGACCAAGACTTTAAGCAGTTGAGACCAAGTCAAGACCACAAGGCAACAGTACTCCGGTAACACTATTAGAAATGAGTCAAACGATTGGTGGCATTAGAAGAGTTGTGGTCTTCAGTGGTCTTGGAATAAAATTCCAAGTTCACCTTGTCCAAGACCAAGTAAAAATGTATCTGAGTCTGAGACGAGACCACGCCCTTAAAAAAGTGGTCTTAAGACTGGTCTTGAGACCAAGACCGGTCTGGAGTACTACAACACTAGTAGTAACCTACAGGTGAAGAGATGCTTTGTGGAGTTCCATGGTCTAAAAAGATTAAACAAGTGTGGCTCTGACACACAGATTTGATCTCTGAACTGACACGATACATAGGTCTATGTGGGAAAAGTGAAAGAGTAGGACTGCTAGGCCGACAGAGTAAGAACCTTAACCCCAGACTGTGGAGCTGCACCATGTACCACTATGTATCCACTGGAGAGCTGCCTGATATGCACAGTACGTTTACAAAAAGGGCATTGCTCTCAGGGAATATTTTGTAGAGTTAAACAAGTTATAAATACTTGTAGATTTTCTTCTTTAATAAGATTTAGTAACTAACATCATAATGTTACGTAGCATGTATTGCTAGGTTACCACAGAGGATAAGGGATATTCATTTCATAGAAGAGTTTAACCCTTACACAAATTAGAAGCGTAAATAGGAGTATGGACACCTGAAGTCATAAGTGAAGTTTGTGATTTATCCTATTTTAAAAACTAGCTAGATATTACTCATTCTTCGTCATTCTTATCATTACTCTCTGCTATTAATTTTCAAAAGTGCATGTATAGAATACCATACATAAAGTTTTTCTCAGCCTCAAATTTTGCAATGCTCACTGCTGCTCACTAATCAGCTGTACAAAAGCCCATAATGATGATATGTGCAGTTTATTAGTTACTATGACATAAATAAAGCTTGGAGCTCTATCCACTTCCTATGTGTTTATATCTCAGCCACTGCATACAGTACAAATTTTATTGAAACTCCAAAATGCTCTGCATTGCACACTGATCAACTGCACATAAGCCTGTTATGATGGCATGTACTGTTAGTTATATAATGCAATAAAGCCTAAATGCATGTTGGATGCTTGATAACCAATACAGCAATTATTGTACATTATGCTCACTGATGTTTCATAAGATTATGTCATCCATTTACAAACACTGACAGAAGAATCAATCCGGCATCCAGTCAGCAATGATCCACAGAAATCACATGCATTTTCTTCAGGAAATGCTTCTAGATTCTATGTCTATAATTTATAATATAAGTTCTATACATAATGTGCACTGTTTATTGTGCCATAATATGTGACATGATTGCACAGTGAACTCAGACACTCTTAAATGGCATCTGAATATAACTTCTTTTGTGGAGATTTCTGCCACTGACTCTTCAACAATTAAACAACAGCATAAAACACATTACTAACACTGCCACAATGCATAAGATATAATATGAATTAATATCAAAAACAAATTATACATGTCAAAAGGTCACAGCTTAAATTATGGTTTCACATCTACATCTTTAAATACCTAAACATATAAGAAAATCAAAAAAACAGTCTAAGATAAATCACCAATGTGCAGTGGTGACAGATACAAATTTGGCACTTTGCCATTGCTGCTATATTATATGTTAAAGAAGAAGATATGTAGGCAAAAAGAAATTAAAATAGCATATGGCCTGGTAAATTGCCATCCAGCCCAGGTTCCACTATCATAATGTACTCAAACAACCCCACTATAAATTTTGGAGCTACATACTAGATTTAAGCTGTTAAAAGAAACTCATAAGAGTCATCAGGATACAGCTTCTGTTCTCAGAAATCTGTGGAATTTAAAAACTAATCCCACTTTTGCAGCATCATTTGTTGCCCCCCCCCAAATTCACTGCTCCTTGAATGTTAAGTTCAAAGAGTTAAGGCGATAAAAGTCCATTCTGTTCCCAGACCTAATTCAAATAGTTTATAGTGAAGACATGGCGCTTATTTTTGGTTCACACACTCTGCCTATGGAGACACCAGAGGAGAGGTGCAGTTTGAGTGGAGGCCAGATTTCTCATGACATAACATCAAAACAAATAAGAGAAATTGAACACAATTCCCAAACTCTGAAGCCATCCGGCATCAAATCTGTGTCACATACTTTGGAGTTCAGTGGGATGACTGACATTTTCCAGTTCTAACAACATCTGTTATCTACTGGATTCAAGTTGGTGACTGCTGCTAAGTACAATGTTGCCTTGTGTCAGAATGTGAAGTGCAACCACATTACACAACATGTATAACTCTATAACTAACATCTACAATGTGACAGAATTTATGCTGACTGTAGGGGATATGTGGGCGTACAATAGATGCAGAGACACAGCTTGACTATAGGAGAATGGTTGAGAGACTTTGAGACTGGATAACGTTCAGGCACTGCTTCATATTCTGTTCAGTAAGAGCTGGTGGAGGCTGTGGCAATTCTCTTTCCAATGTACACCCTAGGAAGAAAAAAAAATTAAAAATGCATTAAATTAGACCAGATGAGAATAAAATGGGATATTGCATAACAAACATTCTGGAAACCATGACAAACGATGTTAATGATGCCATAGCAGTCAATTAAAGCTATAAAGCTACATGAATGAACTCATTTAAATTAAGGTAAACATTTTCAGACCAGATTATTGCCCGTGAAAATGCAACTTGCAGGTGATTAGCAAATTTGTCAGTCACTGGTTTCTAAAACATTCTTAAATATTCACAATAGAAATAGTCCAGCTTGGATCTATCTTTAATATGTCACCTGAGCTGCTGTGTCTGTGTGTGAAAACATCAACACAACTCAAGAGAATGTAACTTTGTTACTGCAAAACAGACCCTTGCATTACATGAAAACGGAACCGCATCAATTCAGACTCACCCAAGGCCAAGAGCGAGGATGTGTGACATAAGTAAGGAAGGGATGAAAACTTTGAGGAATTCAGCAGAGAAGATGCCCCCTTTCTTCATGACTCCGCTCTTTCTCATACTTAGAGATACTGAACGTCGGGGGTGCCTGAAGTGAAACTCCCTGAAAGGATTAATCAATTAAAAAAACAAAACAACTGAACACAATATCCTGAACTACAGCTGAATGATTGTGGAAGTGGGAGTCTGCTTACCTTGGTGGAATGTTTTCTGGTCTGCTGGACCAATCAGCGACCCAGTCTAGTTCTTTGTTCATTAGGATGTCTTCCTCTCTGTCCTTCTCTGTGCCATCTTCACCTGACTATAAATGGGGAGGTAAACAAATTTATTGTAAAATTAAACAAACTTGGAAAGATTTGGAACTTTAGAGTTAAATATGTTTCTTTACCTGACTACCCCTTGAACTGGACATCTCCACATCAAATGTTATCTGACCCTCATCCTGATCTGGACTTGGTGGCCTGTGAGGACTGTGACAACACGTTCAGATGAAAAAAAATAAATATATATATATATATATATAACAACAAACACTTTTTTGAGTTGTAAAGGCCGTATAGCGGCTTTATTCATACCTATCACACAAGGAGTTACTCGGGCTTGATTCATGTTGTGCATCCAGAAGAATCTTTTCCATGTCTCCATTGTGGATGGAGGAGGATGACGGCACATGCTCTAGTCCTCCAATAAGGGTTTCATCATTTTCAGGTACCACTTCCAAGGTCTGCAGAGTTTGACTCATGGCAGCATTTGCATTTATTTGGTCTGCAGCGGGTGTCATTAGCAGGTCGGTCTGCACGCCCTGGGCTCCTGTGTTCCCATTCAACTCCAGCTCTACCCAAGAGCCTTGACACCAGAAAGGTCAAGAGGACAGAAAGAAGGGGAATTAGGCTCCCTGTGTTAAAGTTCAAACCTAACAGCAGACTGTATCACATTATGCCACACTGAAATACACCTCTGTCTCCTTTCAAATGGAAATAGCTGACCCACATTTCCTGCACTACTAACACTGCATTCAAATGAACCGACTGTGCACTGCATCCATGATAACATGCATTTCTTTGTGCCACTGCCCCACAAAAACAGCCTGCACATTTCTTTCCAGACAGGAGGGGGTTATGTAATCTGTAAAACCAGCGGGCTTAGTTGAGCAAACAATGTAAACCTTGTGTTAACATGCGACGCCCTTTTCTCCGATGTGGGCTTGCAGAATATAAAGTATAATTTATGTAATTTGACGCAAGCCCGTATGCACGGTCGATTTACATACAGAGTTTGTCATCAATGCTACTCTCAGGCGAGGTCTTGCATAACTGTAGAGAGCAGTGTGAGACAGTTTTCCCAGGCATCTCGTTGTTCCAGCTGTGATGTCACGTATGAAGCGCACGTCAGGTTTTCAAGCCGAGTTTATGCTTTAATCCTCGAATAAACTGTTTGCCGATTCAAGTCTGAACACACCTTTTATCAATTTAATGTTTTATTAGCTGTTAGTCTGCAGCCACTACTGTCTTCTTTTACAATGTATATTTAATTAGAAAGACTGTGGAAAAATACAACTCGGCTACACAAGTGATATGGCTCACAGAAAAATCTAAATAGTAGCAAAAACAAGCAAAATTTATTTCGTCTTTTGTCCTAAAGTTGTTTTCATTTTGACTGTACCCTGCCCAACGCCGACTTGTGTACGTGATTGGCTGCCACCCCATCAATCAAACATTTAGCGTAACGCGATTGGCTAAACTGCGGTGTCGTCAAACAACATCATTCTTAGCCCCTCCCAGAAGAAGAGGAAATTACATACCCGATGTAACTTTTACAATAAAACCTTCATCATATGAAAATGGTCAAAAACAAATTCAATTACTGAGAATACATAAAGTAGAAGCACTGTAAAACTGACGGGGGCACATACCGTGAAGCACGGGCTCTTCGTTATTGTTTTGTTGAGCAGCAGCGGTGGACATGTTGACTATCCAGTTGTAGCATTCATCAACACGACACGCAGACATACTCCGATGTGCGCAGGCGCCGAGTCTGTCCAGAGTCCAGAACACAGACAGATAAGAGGCTAAATCCTGGCTATAACATGAGGGATGCACATGTTTCTTATAAAGGTCAAACTGCCATTTGCTGCAAGTCTACATAACTGCGAGATTTACCAACATTTTAGTGCAACTTTTTGCACAAACACTAAGAATAAAACTATGTGCCTAATAACTTATGTGTCCAGTGACATACAGAGTATGTTTGGCTGTTCTGCATACACATTATCTGTGTTATGATTATGTCCTGACCAGCTTGAGTGCAGGATCTCTTTCTATCTGAGCCATTTGAGGCTGTGGACGGTTTGAGGACTGATGATAGTGGTAACGCTGGCTCCAGTCACCTATCACTCACATGGCAAAGCAGGCATATCTATTAGTACATGTTGAGTATATACTACTGTATGACCCCTTCTCCAGTTTCAGAAAGGAAAAGGGTTCTGTTTGAATATGAATTGCCTGTTTTAGGCAAATGACCATCAGAGGATGAATTTCCATAGTACCACATAGTGTTAGGCAGAGGGAAACATGCACGTGATTTGGTGCACAGAGAAACTAATGAACTCTCTGCTCCCCAGTCCTGGGCTTGCGACCTTTTTCCCCATGACTAAGGACTGAAGTTGTGGGAGCAGGTGTCATAAAACTATGTACTTTGATGGAAATATATTTGGGGACACAAGTATGACTATCACTAGTATTTCTCTGCTATGAATATCTTGGAGAAGTCATGATGGTCAGAGGGATTACAGTAAGAAGTCATTCGCAGTATGACAATCATTAAGAACAATATTTGACATTATTTCATAGACAAACCACAAAGCAGTTTAGTCATTTTATTCAGAAGTCGGGTTTGAAATTCTTTATTACTTTTCATCTAAATTGTACTTTATTCCATTTGACAAACATAGCTGTACAATGAACCACTTAAACAGATCACCAAAATTCTCCTACAATCTTTATTCAAGAGCCCCTTGAAAGAAAAATAAGGAGATACAAAGTAATGAAATTCACAAAAATAAAAGTGCATTTTGATTTAACTCCTGTGACACATTAGATGTGTATATAATGCTGCAAGTGGAAAAACCTCATAACTCCAACTTAGACAGTTTTCTTAAGATTTCTTGATCTTTGAGACTGTATGTGGAACAAGTTTAGTTCACCAAAGTTTCCTGATCAAAAGCCATTATAGAAATTTGAGTAAAAAAATAAATAAAATTAAAAAAAAGTATGATCTACCTGTAAATAAGGCAGTTTATCTCAAAAAGCTGCTTTCTTGAAGGTACAGGGTTTTGATCACAGAGCAGCAGTATATTCCCCTGAGCAGTCTCCTGTCTGGCATGCCAGAAAGTACAAGAAACATACTTGATTATCTTATTTCTTGTTAATGCTATAAGAAAGGCAATTGGGTTCTTCTGAACGTCTTTGTTGTTTACACATAGCCTTGAAGACAATGAGGGGAAATTAGAAAAAGATCAGATGAGGGTCAATGCGACGACACTCACAAACCGTGATGACCATCTGTGTGGTGACTGTAAAGATGGTATTTTTTAAAATGTTAATGTTATTTCACAAA
Source organism: Sandelia bainsii (assembly GCA_032362345.1). Taxonomy (NCBI): domain Eukaryota; kingdom Metazoa; phylum Chordata; class Actinopteri; order Anabantiformes; family Anabantidae; genus Sandelia; species Sandelia bainsii. The sequence continues at coordinate 7,923,481 of JAUMHL010000030.1, forward strand.
GAAAACTGGCCCATTATGACCTAGTAATATTTCTGTACAGATTTTTCACATTTTCAAATTGTTAGAACAGTGAGTAAATGCTTCCCTTGAGTGCATGGCAGGATGTGGCCTTTCACTGATTCATACTTTGAATGGACAACTCTCCTTGTTAACTGGTGGCAAACTGGTTCATCCTTGACCATGGAATGGGACAAAGATGCCACATAATTCAGGTTTATACATATGACATGAGGCAAATGAACTGAAAGACCCTCACACAATCTTGCATCAGACAACAAAATGTTTCAAAAAGGCTGCAAAAAAAACAAACAAACAAAAAAAACAGCAGAGAACATTACCCAGAGCCCTGAGAGAGTGACACCCAACAGTAGCTTAACACCACATATGAAAATGGGTGGTTATATTTGGTGGCTTCCTAGTGACTGGAAATCACTTCTCTAAGGTAAGAGTGACACATAAATATGATCCAGTGGAGCAATAAGCTTCATGTGCTGATTTAATGGCTTAATCTGTCATCACATCACTTTAATGAAGTGGAAAACTGTGCAGTAATCAACCTGTTTACTCCAGAGGAGAACTGGCAACATGGAGCATAGTGTGGCAGAGAAACAGCAGTTCAGTTCAGTTAAATGTCCCATGTTCAATACAGTCATTAACGACCACCTTCATGCAACAATTACCTGCAAACCAAGTACTTCACAAGTTCTCCTCCTTAAAAAAAACTGTACAGAAGAGCTATTCCCGCATCATAGGAAAGAGAAGCATTTCATACAATAACTCAAAATTGGTAACTCTGCCTAGTCAATTGACTTGACTAGCATTAGAGACCTTGATTTAGCTGTTCTAACATTACATGTCGACAAAAATGCCTTTCCCATTTAGACCCACAAGGGCCTATTCTTTCATAGCGCACACACGGATTTATATACAAAATCATGGCACATAAACAGAACATAAAGATCCAAATTAACTCAGAATCCAACTCCGACGTGTCCAAATACCTTTAACGCAAACATCACTTACAGTCGCCCAAATTAAAAAAAATAATAATCAACTGTTATAGTGCTTATGACTACTGAGATGCTGACACCTGAAAATACTTTTTATTGGCCATCCCACATCACAACAGATACACTACCTTGATGCCACAAAAAGTTTCTAGCTTTCACACAAATACCTCCAGAATGAACAAAATATCCCAAAGTCATAACCAAAAACAAAACAAAACACAAAAAAAGTTACCTGATAAGGCAACTTTCCATCTACAATCAGTCTGAGATAGACAGCTGAAGAACATAGAAACTACAGTGATAAAACTGTAATCCTATTTCATTAATTTATATAAAAATAAATCAGCTATAGTGATTCTTATTTGATGAGGTACAGTACAAAACACAAAAAAAAAAAATCGAAACTAAATCCAGAGGGTTAAGCGGTCAATCTGCAACAACACAACGGCTTTGTGGGGAAGCCGGTAGCGGCACTAAATTTTGGTGCAATAGACTATGAGAACATTAGGCCACAGCTTCATGCCTTTCCATGTACACAAGCTATCGTCCTGAGCATTATACGGTGGTCCACACATGTGCAAAGGTGACCGGTCAGACTAGGGGTTTTAAATGGATCTAACTTTGTATGGGACTGGCATGATTAGCCCCCCCTTGAACTCCCTAAATCACAATATCTGACAAATGTGTGTGCATGCCATTCTTGTGCCCACGCTAATAGACTACACAAGAATTTCATGCTTTAGCCCATTAACTAGAAATTACAAACACATTACTGCTAACAATTTTCCTTCATTTAATATGAAAACCAACTTATAAGCTTGAAGACAGACTAAGATAAATAATGGTCAGGGTTTGGTAATACAGTTGTAGGAACTGGAACTGTTTTGAAAACTGGATTTTCATATGTTCAGGACACTCCAGCATTACAGTTTTGATCTTCAGCTACTCAAAAGCCATTTGTTATACGAGCTATTGTAACAGAAACTCTAATCTAGAAGATCAACTTCAAGAAACCCAGAGATTTCATTTCCTGCATTTAAAAAGCTGATTTTAAAGCTACAGTATTTAACTTTTTTTCTTACAATGTTTTAGAAGAAATATGCTCCAAAATGTATTTTAATTTACAGAAGTACTGTGAAAGACTTCTGTGACTCATTGAACAACCAGGCAGTAGTGCAGAGATATTTCCTTCTAAAGGTCTTTGAGTGGGGCTCAGTCTTCTAACCAATCAAAGAAGGTCAATTATTTCTGCTTGACTGTATGTTTTGTAGCACTCTTATTTATTGTAATTTTGTAAGAGCTGGGCAGAGCGTGGCAGAGCACAAAGATGCAGGAAGAAAGAGGACTGGGCGGAGCAGACTTGATTCATTTTGAGTCTCATGCTACAGCTAGCGTGACTCCCAACAGTTGCATACAGTAGCTTTAAGTAACTTACGTTTACAGTCAGATATCACAGTGTGCTTTAAACACACCAAGTTTTCTTGCTCGCAACTGTGTTACCACAAAACTATTACTTTGACTTAAAGACAACAGGAAGTTCTACTGTGATGGAATACATGTCAAGTAAGGCTTTCTTACTGTAAAGAAATCAGTGTAAACCAATTGCTGCCTTGAAATAAAAAAATGGATCTAGCAATAATTGGTATGCTGTTGACGAAGGTTAGCAGTAATGTAAGTTACACAATTTGTAAATGAGCTATAACATGATAAAAACGCTAGAATAGTCCTTTAACAGAATAATCACACTGTACTTTACAATAAATGGTGAGTAACCTTGGCAACTTGACAAACACTTGGGGCAAATATGGAGCGTTGACAGCTTGTATAAGCAGTGTTTCAGGCCAGTATGATAACGAACTTGGTAACAGAAAGACAAAGAGTAGAAAGAATTTCAAACTTATAAAACATGGTAGCTAGAAAAACTTAACAACTCGTAGCTATGACATAAATGAATCTTGTCACGATGGCACAAAAAAATCATGAAACAAACTAGCCATATATGTGTATTTAACACATTTTCCCTTTGGTCTGGGATGTAGTGGAGTTGCAAACAATAGCTTGGTGAATGGAGTGCTCCTACTGAAGATAATCCATCACAGTAAATCCCAAAGTCCAGACATCAGATCTACAAACCCTGCATGTTTATATTTGTAACACACACATGGAAACTGTACTTGTGAGGGCCTGCTTGGATGTACTTAGTTAATGCCAGTGTTGTTGTTGAGAAAGTAAGTCACATTCAATACTAAAAGCCACCAAGGGCAGATCATATCAAGACTTTGGGATTTAGCCAAAAACATATTTGTGTGTTTATCAGAGAAATGGGGCTCAAGCAAAAACTGGGATCAGAACGGTTCAACAAATGCTAGTTCAGTTTTTCCTGGAATATGTACAGATTGTTGGTGGTGGCCACAGCAATGATGTTGTCCAGAGGATGCCACGCAGTGTGGAGTATCTTCTTGTTAAAGTCCAGACTGTCTACACTGATCTCATCCTTTTTGCGCTTCCCACCTGTGCTTATTTTGCGAGGTTTCAGGACTGATCTCGGTTTGCTGTTCTCCCGTGACGCTTCTAGGGTCACGTCTTGCCGGTAACCTCTGTCAAACATCCTGAAGAAGTTGTTGTAGGACCCAGTCATCACAACACTGCAGAGAGCCACGGTGTGAGCAAATGACGGTAAACCACATTATGATGATGACATAATGAATCTGAAAGTGCACATATGGAATACCCCTCATGTGCAGCCCCATGCTCTGCACAGACCAGATAACCCCACTAAAATGATAAGACCAGTGTTGCTGGAGTGAGTTGCGTCAAATAAAGCTCAACTCTAAACATTTTCATGCGTCATGCATTTTGAATGGAGTTCCAAAGGCATAATAAAGAAACTAAACATGACTGTCAAATAGAAAAATTGCATTTAAATTGTTACAACAATTCTCCAGAAGACAAACTCACACTGACTGGACATGTATGTGCTCACCTGTCGTTTCCGTTCCAACAGCACTCAAACTTGTCGAAGATGCAATCATTCTCATACAGTGAACACAACTTACTCCTGAGATATTCGTGCACCTATTAAAGAAAACAACTGAGTTAAAATCAACCATCATCCATAAGTCAAAACTGAATTAAATGAGACCTGTTTTATGACTTCTGCAAACCACCTCCCTCTTGTGGGGCACCAGCAGAATGACAGGTGGACTGCACATGATGCAGAAAAAAATAAATAAATAAAATAAATTGTGTCGTCTTGGCATAGCATCAGTTACAGACCTGATATGTCTCTACTGGACGCGTCTCCATGTTCAGATCCCAGATTTTGACAGATAAGTAGTCGCGGGTCATCATATAGCGCCCGCTGTGGCTGAACTTGACATCAGAGATGGATGAAATGATTTCAGAGAAGAATGAACGATTGTTTGGATCCTCTGGCTCTTCAAACACTTGAAGAAAAGAGTGGGTACCGTTAGCATGTGCTGAAAAACTAAATTTGCGAGGATGAGTTTAATTTATATCTACGCACAATTTAACGGAGCAACGTAGAAAAGTTTATTAGCATGGTCACTTCGTGGACACCCTCTCATATTCTGTCTGGGCTTTCAGTCACACAAACATTACCATACACACCATGTTTTACAAACCTGATTTCTCTAAAACCGCAAATCAAATCAAATCAAACAGTGAGAAGTAGCAGTTTTGGAACAGAGAATAATAAGCTCTCTCACAACTACCACACACAATAAAAGGAAGAAATTTTCTTCACTTCACAAAAATTTTAAACTCTGCAAACTATAAATCGTACTTTCTGGGCACTAATCTGAAGACTTGTTTTACACTTCTTCCTCACAACATGTCTATGCTGACATGTTTATGATGATTGTCTTCAGCGAAGTGTGTACTTTTGCAAATTTGCCTTGGGTGGTACAACCTGTCTGCCCCAGCACTGATCTTCATTACAACCAAGATGTTTATCTGCCCTTACTAAAGCATGGTCAAAATAATCTTTCACAAGACTTTCCAACTCTGAGTATATGATAACTTCTTCTCAGAAAACTGTAAACTTGCTTAAAGCAAATTTCCTCATTTCCAGATGTTAGAAAACCTACCACCCAACCAAAATGCTGCCATTCTAGTCAACATGCATGTCAGTTGACAACGATTACTGCTGTCCATTGCAGAAACACTGGCCTCACAATTACAACCAGTGGGTCAGGGATGATTTGGCTACTTTGCACTAAAGTAAGGACACAGGTTCCCTGTAGACACACACCATATATAAAATTGACTTACACTTGGCATGCTTGTCACACAAAGCTGATGTCCTCATGTCACACATACGGATGGTGCCCTTGCTACTGCTGTAGACAAAAGTGTTGCATTGGTTGGGGTGGAACTCCGCTGCTGTAATGACCTCCGTCAACTCCTCCATATTGGCTGGCTTAATGTCAACAATATCTGAAGAAGTGGAGTTAAAGTCAAAGACCTAAACACAATTGTAGCTGTGACACTACCAGCTTAATTTAGGATTATGGTAGTGTGTCATATTGGACACATCAAAACCAACAAGTTACTGCTTAGAAACTAAAATGCCCAATCATAAGAACACATGACAGATTTATCCTGATATGCTGCATTTCCCAGTACAGTTAATATTGCTTCTATGTGACACCTTTATTTAAAAAAATGAGAATAATAAAAAATATGGGAATAAATATGGTGAAATATATCAAGTTCTATAGAAGATGGTGACTGCTTGAAATTAAAGAGCAAAGGATGCTAAAGCTGCGATCAGTGATCTCCAGATGCCACAGGTTAATGCGCAGGTCATCTGCAGACAGGTAGGTTTCACAATCACTGTTGACTGAGATGGAGTTGATATGGTAGGTGTGAGCATTTGCAAACACTCGTCTAGGGCTGGCTTCCACCATCAAGTCCATAGGCCTGAACACTGGTACCTGAGGAAAAGAGCATGGTTAGAAGAGCACTCAGTTCATTTTTAGTGCAAATACAGTACAATGCATACACAATACAATGTAGTGTTACTTTAAATGCTATATTTACATCCTACACTTTTAACTGCATACAACATAACTGACAGCTGCTAATGTGATGTGTACATTTTGCACACTTCCCACTCCCTTCTCCACTTTTAAGTACATATTTAATTTAACATTTTATGTATGTCCTAAATTCTTACAGTAAGTTTTTAAAAGATCACAATGTCCAGCTTGCCTCTTGTCTACTTGATTATTATAATATTTTGCTGTTTTTATTCTTTTTTTTTTATTATTCTTAACTTACAGTCACAAGAACGAGTAATGGCACCGTTTGCAATTTCTAGTTTTCTGCATAAAGTGGTCAGACGATGGGATCCAAAATCACAAATATCTACAACACAATATTTCTAAGCTCTTTCTGACCTTTGGTGATGAACAGATCACATTTACAACCAATTTGTGCATAAAACTATAAATTTAAATTATAATTATTTTCAAATTCCCAAATATACATACATCATTAAATAAACAATCCAGCATTACTGAAGATATACATCTATAAAGCAGTTTATACACACCCGCAGTGTTGTGACAGTATTGGGATCTCTGTATCGCCCATCTTCTTCTTTCAAATTGTAGCCCTCTGGCCTCTTGTCCCGCTCACTAATTTTCCACAGCTTTATGGTTTTGTCTGCCAATGAAAAATACATAAAAAAAAAATCTCATCAGTACCTAAATAAACTGTGTGAAATTCCTGACAAATGGTGTCTCGAGAGGACAGGTGGGAAGGTTTCATTTTAGAATAGGTAAATGTAAATCAATTTCATCAGAAGGCAGTGTTTTACTTACCATTTGTAGACAAAAGGAACTGTGCTGCATTTTTCTGAGGCAACCATCGGATCTTGTTTATCTTTTCTTCGATCTCAAGGCTTTTCAAGTAGTCAAACTCAGGCTCGTGGCTCTGAAAGGTGCTGTAAACATTGTACTCTCCTCTGCACTGTGGCTGATTCTTACTCTGAATGATAACAGACCACAGATTAGACATAATTTTAAGTATTAGCATTTTAGAAATAGACCCAAGCTTCATGCTGCATAGTGTTTCAACTCATGTATGATTTCATATGGTATTTTTGGCTTTAATTCTTCATTTTGGCAAGTACGGTATGAGCAATTTTATGAAGCTATGAATTTATCAAATGTGAAATAATAACTGCATTATTTGTCCGAATTAATTTTAGTCAGGTTGAGTCTCACCTCTGGCTCCTGCTGAAAGATGACAACGCGACCCCCCTTGTCCCCAGTGGCTAGCAGTTCTCCAGAGTGATTGAATTCAACCGTTGATATGATGTCAGCTGTCAAAATTATGCAATGAAAATACCATCAAATTTTTTAACCTTTTTATAGAGCCTAATTTGATACTGAAGTAAGAGGAGGAGCGCTCAATATGAAAATATTTTGCACTAGTTTAATAGGCTTTTCTGGTTGAAAGATTAACTTCCTCCCAACATTGCACAAAAATCTTCAACATTAAACATATTATACGTTTTGCTCATGTTTTGTTCACCTGTAAAGACTGAACACACAACGGAACAGTGACGTACATGTATATTTACAGACGCGACAGTGTGCTAAACACTTTGTAGGGACAAATAGATGGCATTAACAGTTAGTCAGCACTTTTCAAAGACAATGACAATACAACAATCAATCTCTGTTTGCAGACTGGCACTATTCTAAGCTAGTGCAATTCTTAATATAGACTATGGTTTTGTTCATCTCTTAACATAGCACACAAAGTGCCTGACACAATCTGACACCATACAAACTCTCATAAATAGAGACAAGAGAAGGCAGAGTGAAGAGTATTTCATGAGACAAAACTACTACATACACTATTGTAGTTTTCAGCCTTTGTACAGACAGAAGCAGAGGCTCAAATTTATACTTCTCAGGCTGTCAAAGCTTACTGTAAACAGCTGTCTAGTCCTTTACACACAAAAAGTCCATCAAGTTCTGTAAACATACATGTTTCGGGCACCTGTGAATTTACACACTGAACAATGGGAGAAGGATCAATGACAATCCACCACTTGACTTTCTGTTGATAATGAGAAAAAGTATCCAAATCAAGTTTTCCTGTTTTTGTGCATTAATTACACCTGTGTATTATGTTGAAATGTACTACCATAGTACTGCATCGGTTCACACAAATCACAGAAAACATGTTTGCACTTACACAAAATGGTATCCAGGCATTTGCAGTAGCAAAGTGTCTTTCCAGACACTATTTGCAAGTTAATCAGGATAAGAGACAGGCCTTCAGCAGCTACTATTTGTTAGAAAATAGTTAAATAAAATATGTCCTGAATGTAACCAGGACAGTTTTTCTGCAAAGATAATTTACTGTCAAGATGATCATGTTTTTATTTAATTTGTGATGCTGTAAACGTCACAAATGAAATTATATTAGGGCAACTAGGCCCTTAAAAATTAGGGCATTAATAAACACTGCAAACAAGTACAAAGAGATTGCTCAATCCCACACTGCTTCTTGAACTTCCTACTTCTTTACAAAATGCCCTTTTCCAGCAGGGACAAAACTGCTACTGTTTATTTATGATATGCATTTCACTCCCAAGGATGCATACATTATGGTACACACTCCACAAGTACACTCTGGGGAACTGTAAAAGTTGTGACTATTCACATTTTGCAGAAATTTAAAAATGGGTGAATGCTGTCAGCAAGGATGTGACACACAACGTATTTCCGTAAAAAAAGACAAATGCTCTGAAACAGCAATCTATCGCAGAACTTTTGATGATATGTATAAATACTTCAAACACAGTTAACGTGACGCTAGCATTAAAGCTAACCTCAAAACAAGGATGCTCAGGATGAGACACAGCGAAGGTTAGCAGCTCTGACCACTGCATGCACTTACCTTCAGCGACATCATCATCTATCGCACCTTTAACTTGGGAAAAGCACCACTGCACATCACTGTTCCCACCACCGGCGCCTGCACAAAACACAATCCCAAGTTGAACACACCACCATCAGAGACAACTTTACACGCGTTAGCGTGGTGCTAACTTAGCTAAAATTAGAAATATGTTGACAATACTACACGTGACTTCATACTGATTAGGTGTTATAATTTATACTGCAAACTCCCAGTCATGAGAAACAGTTTAAGCATGTTTGCTGTTGAAAATGCTCACTTTCACACTGTCAGAGACACATAATAGCATCTTGGAGGTAGCCTAGCTTGCTAGCTAGCCTGTGTTGGTTTAACCACTTCAGAAAGAGACAAGCCCATCATCTGTACTGCACAGGTTAGACATTGCTGAATGATAATTATCCCTCTGACGGTCTTTGCTCTCTAGATTTACCTGCCATGGTGAGTGACTCAGACAGAGAGGATCTCTGTAGCGGGCTCGGGCCCTGGACTGGAGCGGTGCTGACCCGGATCGGCTGGGCGGTTCTGACCGAGGAGCAGGGGAGGAACGAAGCTACGAGTGTTACTGGTAACTCCTGAGACAGTGCTAGTCCTCAGCACAGTTGGTATACACAGCACGGATTGTTCAAACAAAGAAAGTAAACTACAACCTTTAGTACTAGCTTTTACACTTTGCACGCCACTTTGAGATTTCCCTCGCCTCTGTCTCTCCCAGCGTTACACTTTCAAAATGGCGCAACTCGGGCGGCGTTCAGCACGCATCAAACTGAGAAATCGCCGAGGTGTCCCGTGAAATGTTACAGAACCGTCAGTGGATCTTTCGCAGGTCATCGGACATCACATCGTTAATTGACTTACAGCACGCGTGATTTTCAATTAAAACTTATAAGTACTTTTTTTTTTTTTTTTTTTTTACAAAAACCCGGAATGTTTAAACCCCGCCCATGTGCATTGTGTCCGTGAATGAAATCAAACTAACCCACGAGCGCAGGGTAAATTCAGCTCTCTGAAAATGAACTAGCATGGACATTAAGTTACATTTAGGAATTTAGATTTGACTTAAATAAGTTGTATAATTAATTATACTGATTTTAAATTCTCAACCTTAAACTTTGACCCTAAAAGAAACATTTGATATTGATCATCAAATGTGTTTTATAAAATTAAATTGTAACACACCTGGTTTTCATTGTGTCAGTCAAACAGGACATGACATAAGAAGGACTCAAGTGGTGGCACTTCCAGTGGTACCTACAGCTGTTCTTCCACCCAGGACTTCAGTGTTGTAGTTTGCAGTTTTCTCTGAAAAGGTCAGCGTCGGTGAACAGATGGAAAGAATAAGGGACAAACTAACTGCTCCCAAGCAAACTGGAGTCCAGCCAAGATGGCTGTGTTTGCCCATGATCAGGCCCAGATGCAGACATAAGTCCAACACCCTTATAGGACATTAGCACGAGTCACAGAAGGCAAAGTATATGTATTAGTGAGAAGATTAACATAGGCTCTGTTCCCATTCAAGTGTATCAGCAAGTCATGACATTGTAACAGAGAGAGGCAGCATGCACAATACCAGGACCCTGAGAATGGTCAGCTGTCATTCATATTAATGCTTATACCTGTGATTTTCCTGCTGTTACATGTCTTCCATGAAAAAGGTCTAATGACACCCTCTGATTTAAGAACGCACTCAAAAACTAAATCGTACATGCAGTGGGCCAAGAATAAGCCCACTGCCCACTGCATGTACGATTTAGTTTTTGAGTGTGTTCTTAAATCACGATTCTTAACTCTACAGCATCTAAAGGTTCGGTAATAATCCCCAAATCATTTATATTGTGAGTTATATTGTGCATAGGTGGTGGTGCATACAGTATTGGCAGCCAAATTACCAATTTGCTATAATTCACTATGCCCGCCTGGTGAGTTAGCTTTCCCATTTACACAAGATCTCGTCAGAAGGCACAGTCGTGTTTCACTAATTCATTCAGGGGAAATTAGCAGCACAACAGAAGTAGAGTCTCCACAGATATAATCACTGTTGAAACACCTTTTAACGTTAAACTTTATATGTGCTTCCCAAGGACAAAAACAGCTTTAAAGCTTTTATCAATCAAATTAAGAATACATAATATTGTTTTTGTGTGCTGCACAATCATACAAACATGTTATATGTATAGCTTCATTATGGGCATTTTGCAGTTCAGCAGATCACAATTCAGTTTCTAGATTGCACATTTAAAGACAGTCAACAAACACATCTGATGCAAACTGGCTTAGAATGAGTTTCACTGTAGAGCTGCTCTATACGCTCGCAATTCCCTGTCTAGGAAATAAATGCACAAAAGCTGTGAGCTCTGCTGCAGAGTGTGAATCAACGAAAAACACTCCATCTGTTATTGTATTGTGGAGACAATAATAATTTATAGGAACTGCATAGACCACAAATCCCAAGATGGTCTGCAACTTCATTGATGAGCTCTACGTCTGAGAACAGGCTCATTTTTCAACTTTGTTTTCACTTTCCCACCATAAAGTAAGTGGTCCATCTGGCAAGGAGCAAAGCACCAAACAGCACAGTGTAGCTGAAGAGAACAAATTTGAGGATTTCCCTGAATGTCCGGAGGAATCGGATTAACAAAGGCTCCACGTACAGAGGCTCTTCCTGCGTCTTCTGCCTGCGAACCGGTTGAGTCAAGTGTCCCATATTCTCACCTCGTCCCATTCTGTAAACATACAATTGTAAAATTTATATTAGAATACAACTTTGAACACATGTTGACCAATTAAATATACATTATCCATCCGTCATCCTAAGTTTTAACACTTTTCCTGTCAAGGATTGCAGAAGATCTGGGACCATTCCCAGCTGTCACTACGTGAGAGGCAGGCTACACCCTGGACAGGTGAACAGGTTGCCAGTCTAATGCCAGTGATAAATATGAACAGTTAGGCTTAAAATCTTTTGAGAAGAGTCTTATAATATATATTATTTTAATGCTTAATGTAAAATTAAATGTTTGTTTACATTAAAAATAATTAGTTTCTAGCCATGTAGAATCCAAGGAAGCTGCATTATCACAATAGCACTATTAATAATTTATTTGTAAATTGGCTGACAGTAAGTGACTTCAGTATCGATTTGCTGTGTTTGTGCGCAGTTGCAAACAAAACAGTGTTTTTAGCATTCACCTTTCAGGATATGTGAAACTGTTGTTATAGATGTTTATAGATGTAGATAGATATTTTAGTCTGTGCAATTGCTAAGTAACACTGAATACATCCATTTAAGTTCATTTTGAAGTATTAATCATTTTGCTTATAGGAACCATCTCAGAGTCAGAATATATGACACTGATACAGTTTTATTAAGTCTCACATCTAAAAAGAGATGTTACTTCAATGTCATGTAATGTTAGAAAGTGTGTTAATAGTGTCCTGTTAAAGGTTTAAACCAAACAAAAATACAAAATTCAAGCATGCATGACTCACAAACAAGATATGAGTTATATAATGTAAAACATGAACCAGTCATACCTTGGTGTTGTTGGAGCAAGGCAGGAGCTGATCAGAAAGTGGGCTCCTGTGCTTTCAGCCCTGACGTCCAAGTTGGTGTGTGCTGCCTTGAACGGTTCAACCCCTTATTGCAGAGGAGGAGCCAAAAGCAATAACTGATCACAAGGATCTGAATCCCCTGGGATTGATCTAATGGGAGTTCAAGTCTACAGTGCACCTGCTCCTCGAGCAGTGAAGCTGTAGTGTAAGATTTTGTCCGTCACGCGAAATTTACAGGTTTAAATATTTTCCCACTTGTTCAATCAAGTGTTCTAGCCAATCAACAAGGAAGAAATTAACATATATTTAACTAAGAACAGTTTACCAAAATATCCGGGTGCTGTCAGCAGGTCTCTGTGCTCATCGTGTAAGGCACGGAGACAGTATTGACTGAAACAAGGATCAAACACCCTCATGCTGCAGTTATACTCCACCGGAACATGGAGCAAATGGCCTCCTAATTCAATCAGTGTCCTCCGCTGTCAAATCATGGGCTGCATGCGCTGAGCTCTCCAGGCAGCAGGGGCCATTATCGGCTGATCTGGAGGCCTGTTACTGCGCTAATTGCTCCTTCAGAGAGCTGGACCACTGCTGATGGATACACTCCACTCCCTGCCTTTCATCTGTTCTCCCTGATCACCATCAATTTCCAAAAATGAACTACTTAACAATAGCAAAAATGGCTTCTCACATGAACAAATATTGCTACTAAAATAAGACTAATTTCAGTTGGACAAGACTTGATTTACCTATTTATAAACCAGCCAAAGCCACACAAAAGAATGTCTGAAAAAACCTTCAAAAATGCAAATCAAAGTGCATCTTTAATCATCTTATACATGACATCACAAACATCCAAAAGATTTTAATCATACATACATATGTACAGTAGCTACAAGGTATATATTAGTAAACCAGCTCTATACTATATTGTCTGGGTGCACACTGGACTGGAAAAAGATTAAAGCTAACTTGTAGAGTATTCAAACAAAAAGTCAGCTTTGCAAATGTAATGAAGTAGGAGATGCGTTCAGCATGCTTATCAGGCCTCAAAGACACACTACAAATTTTGTCCAGTAACACTGAATGTGAATGTAACTTTGTTTACAAGAAAACCCCACTGGGAACCAGTTGCTGTTTAACCACCCCAAACATCAATGAAACACCTGCAGTACCACTGACATAGACACAGAAACTGCCTCTGAGGTTATGTGATGAATGGGGTGTTTGATGTGGCCAGGTGTACATCCAGGTGACTCAGGGGGTTTGAGATTCAGGCCGGTCCATGAGGGATTTGATCCATGTTGTACCGTTTACGAGTTTTGTGGTGGCTATGATATACTCCATCCCGCTGTCTTCCGTTTGAGAGAGGAAACGCAGAGCGGCTATTTCTGCATACGTCACTCCACCGAGGAAGAACACCAGCGTTGTCCGATTCTCCCCCTGCTGGCCTGTACGACAGCAAAAAGAGAAGCACGTCACTCAAACAAAATGTAAAAGCTAAATAACTAAAAAGGGAAACTATCTGTATGTGAAAACAGGTAAAAGGACATTTCATTCTCAATTTCTCATTCCTCCTTCATTTCCTTCTCATGTAAAATGCATCAAATTTAAAAGCACCTGAATGTAAAAGAGGGCCAAGTCCCTTTTCTGAAAGCACCATATTTTGAAATGTGAAAACACTAATTTAGCTGTCACCCTCCCCCTAGATTCAAGTCCTCTATTATCACCTTTTAAAATCTAATCTAAGGCACGCAAGTAGAAACAAGTCAACTGTCTAATGCCCAAACTGTTCTAATTAGCACATTTCAAATTGACCATGTAATTGAATCCATAATTTACATCAGAGTAATACCTACTAATGCCAGTTCGTTAAGATGGAGGGAAACTGAAGGAAAACACTAGTGATCACTGACAAATCAAGCATAGTGTGCATTTATCTAGCCTCCTTTTCACCATGCATACAAAAAAAATCCCACAAACACCAACAGATCTGTGTTGTTGTCAGCTTTGTGCTATCAATCTGCTGCTGTTCTGCCACAGAAACAAAGCCTGTGTCTTATCTACACGCAGCAGGCAGGAGGTCATTTACTTTTATTCTGTTTAGTGAGCAGCAGGGCAAACAGCAGCCCTAGTTCGTATGTGTCCTTACGTTTCTTATGAAGCCCAGCAGGCAGCTGCTGTCTCTCCTCAAAGTGTGGGCCTGGAAGCATCTTCAGCACCTCTTCGATGCTACGCCACCCAGGCCTGGCCAAGACTTGGGTCAGTCGGATGCTTAGTGGTGCGTACCCACTGTACACATATGAGATGTCATTGGGGTTCTGAGGGAATCGAAAAGCATGCAGTCAAAGAGGCCCAGAACCTCCTCAGCACATAGGTTTAATACTTTTACTTCTAAAAAATCTTGTACCTGTTCATTGGCATCCTCCATCCACAGTTTAAGGGTTTTTCTAATAGTGGGATAGTTGTTCCTTGAGCTTGTCTGTGGCTTCAAAAGACCCGCCTTTTCTAGGTTGTTCAGTGTTAGTATGTGTTCATAACCATAGGTCTTCACAAAAGACAAAAAAGCAAAGTCACCTATTATTATTCAAATCATCAGTTAAAAAACCTCTGCTTTCTGCTATCTTTTCTTTCTGGAAACAACAGCAATAAAACCACCAAAAATCAATCACTATGTCTTTGACTTTACCTGGACAATCTCCCTCTTGTAGTAGTCCAACACCTTCTGTTTGAGGCCATTGTTGCAGACAGACTGCATGCACACCAGACGCAGAATCTTGATCAGTGGATCCTTTTGGGCAATACAATCTTCTATGTATGTGTTCACCTGGAACATGAAACAACATTTCAGAAATGTAGTGTACTCACATATATACGTACAGTTTAATCTAAATTGAAACCACCAAGTGTCACAAAAGCTAAAAATCACTAAATGATTAGTGAAATTAAATGAATTATGGTATATCTACATCTACTACATACTGAATAAGAACAATCATTTTGTAATTATTTTTATGATAGAATAGCTTTGAACAAATGGTAAACGGTAGTCTGATGAAGAATACCTTGTCTGTGTCAACTCCAGTCATGAACTCCTGCTCCACTGTTAGATTATCAAAGAATGCCTCCGATGCTGAAAGAGGAGATCATTTATTTAATTGTTATCACAGAATAATCAACAAATTTTAGGAACAAAATAGATGAAAGGAAAGAAATAACAGAATAAGCAAGTTTTTATAAACCACAAGGCTTTATTGTGTAATTATGAAATATGAGTTAAGCATCTGTTTTAAATACAATGAAAGAGATGGATTAAGATAAGATGAAAGTAAAGTAAGTTACGCACTGGTGATGTCCTTGATCAGCTCTGCTACAGAGGTGTGGTTAGCCAGTGAGCTTCGTGCTGCCTGCATGTGAGGCAACTGAGACACAAACTGCTTTATTTCACCCACTGTTTTGGCATTATGGCGTTCCTGTGAAGAAAACGAAATAAAACTTTACTTGCTAATCTGGTAATATGTAGTGCAGCATAGCAAAAGCATCGCAGTTTAATTACAGCAATAGGTCAATCATACAGAGCATCAGTAAGTGGATAAGTAGATGTAAGACAGGCCTGGGCATGACATACAATTAACATGTACCAAAAGCAAGGTTAGGGAGGTGTTAAAAATTAAAAATAATACCAAATGTAATGATGTTTTTGTTTTGTTTTGTTTTTTTTACTTATAGAGAACTGATGCCCCATTATCTGTTTATATTTGTAGACTCAATAGTAACCCATATTCAGTTTGTTTCTGTGAAACGTAACTCCCACACATACAAAAATTCAATTCAGCATAAATATGTTTCTTATTTGTCCCTGCATTAACAAAGAGAAGCCGGCTCATTTTAGCTCCTCAGTGTACCTCGCCTCTGAGCTGATAACAGAGTAGTAATATGATTGGCCCTGTTAAGTATTCTGTTTAAATAATCACTACTTTATCTTATCTCTAATTGATTAGCATCACTTCCTAACGTCACTGATTTCTGTTATGACCTTTGCTGTGAAATGCCACCGAGATTACAACCAGATCAGATGAGCTGGGATGGCTGGATTCAATAGATCTAATGTAGCTCCCTGGAAGTGGCTGCATTGTAATTGCACATTGCATATTTCTTCTAGTGTGCCTTGCACACTAGAAGAAATATTGAACTGTAATCAAATGATAGCAGGCGAATGTGCAAGGGTGGGCAAAGTGGAAAAGCAAGACTAACCTCAAAGGCAGCAGAAATTATTTTGGCCTTCTTGCTGAGTGCTGCTCCAACAGCATTGAAATTTTTGTCCCGGATTTCTGCATATAGCTCCTCTGCTGAGTTGAGCTGTAACTTCTTGGGCTCTGTGGGTAAATCTTTACTCACTTCACTTTGTTTCTTCTGTGCAAACTTCTCAGGAGGCAACTTGACATAACCTGTGAAGCAATGACAATGACTTGTTTACAAACAAGGAGCAGACATTTAAAAAGGAGGATACAGAGCCCATCTGAGGATATTGTGGGAGAAAAAATATCTCATGGCCATGACATGGTAAGGCGTGGGAACAAGATACTATGTTGGGCATCACATACTTCACACATGACGACTCTGATTTAGGGATATTTTTTAATTGCTTAATATTAATACTGTCTTACGTAGTTACATAATAGAATAGAAATACTTCTTAATAACCCTCAACGTCATGTGAGCAGACCCAGACATTCATATCACACCCTGCCAGAGCTCGAGCTCAGGTCTGTCTTCTTATGCATAGTTAGTTATGGCGTTGTCACACATTGGCTTGAACGTTGCAGATTTCACACACTGCCTCACACTAACCAAACAAACGTAGAATGTAGCTCTTATTCTTTGACATTATACACAGAGGCAGATTGATATGCCTCAGCACAGTCCAGCAGCCTTGTCCCATATAATGACTTATGAATTATACAATATTAAAAGTCTCTCTCTCTCCTCTCCCCTGTATCTCTGTCACTCTCTTCATTTTTGCATTTATGAAGCAAAAGTAAAATCAACCTGGCACGCATGTATACATTTATTTTGCATGCATGAATATCATCCTTAGCTCAGTATGACTTCCCAGCACATCCCAAAGATTCTTAACAGTTATGGTCTGGACTCTATGGTGGCCAATCCATGTGTGAAAATGATGTCTCCTGCTCCCTGAATGACTTCTTCACAATTTGAGCCCAATCAATCCTGGCATTGTCATCTTGGAAAATGCCCGTGCCATTAGGGAAGAAAAATTAACCGATGGAAAAACCTTGTTATTCATTACACCTCACTGTGTTGCCAGCTGAAACATAATAACCACTGCTGTTATTATCCAACAGAAGGGTCTTACCCATTTGCTTGATAAAATATAGTTAGTGACTTTTTTTTGGCCAAGCAGTGTGTGGGTAACTGGGTGTTAACATCATATTCATACATTGAAAAGAAATAAAAAGATATATGCTGACCATTATTGATTCCATAGATCTCATCAATGAGACCTTCATAAGTGAGCTGTGTGGCCAGAGGGGTGAGCAGGTCCACATTACGGTCCAGAAGGAGCAGAGTGTCAAACACAGGCAGGATCTGATTCTGAGTGCCAGCAAACTCCCTCTTCATCCTCAGCATCATGTTGGCAACATGCTGAGAACAAGCGGAGGGTTTCTCTCTCAGACAAATTCACCCAACTGGCTGCTGAGTGTCAAAGCAATAAGCAGTTCTAATATAACAATTATCACCATGCATTTCACACTCACCCGTGCACATTCTCCTTTTCCACATATCTGTGGGATTGTGCCATATAGTGCCTGTAAAGTCATGAGGCCTTTGGCTGTGTGGTAAAGGCTTGTTTGGTCATTTTCAAGGTAGCACTCCTGAATGAGAAAAAAAGAGACTGAGAGTAGGTTGTGACAGTCTGACTGAGGTGTGGAATTTAAAACATTTCCTTCAAAAGATCAGAGTAAAAATTATCATCATGAGATTATGTTGAATTGGTTGAATAGCTGATCATTTGCAATCTGATCTTCACATCACATACAGTTGATGCTTAATTTGTAGAACAGCAGAATGGTCGATATGTATTTAGGATGTAAAGGTAGAACGCACCCTGAAGGCACTTTCATACTCCATGGAGAGCAGGTCACCATCATAGGGAATTAAGTCCAGAATGTACTCATCAATGTTAGTGAACGAGCCCAGCACGCCCTGCTCCCGCAGCCGCTGTTCACACAAGATGCTCCGCCGGGGCACAAACAGGATGTGGAAATCTCGAGACGAATGCACTTTATCCTCACTAGTAGTTCACGACCCAGGACAACGGTGTTAAAACACAGCTTTGCATAAGTTACAGAAAAGGACTTCAAAATACTGAGAATTTTGAAAACACACCTGAATACATTCTCAGCAATGATGTCCATGAGCTCCAGTCTGGGACGGACGAAGAAGATGATATTTTTGACATCAGCAGAGGGGAGCCTGCCACTCTTGAGGGTGAACATCTTTTCCACTTCATGTTCCTGAAATATATATATATGTGTGTTTTTGATGTCAGATACCATATCTGCTGGGCTACTTTGCAAAACAAAAACTGGGCACTGGAAGCACTTACCTTCAGTAGAGAGTACTGAGCTATCAGTCCAAATGGTCCCGTCAGATATTCATCCCAAACTATGGCCTAAAGAGCCACAGGACATAAACAAGCCATGAAACATTAAGGTATCTGTATGCGGAAACGTCAGTTTCATTTGCAGCACTATTGTGATTTAGCTAATAATCACAATGACAACTTGATATGCAGTCAAACTAAATAAAACTACAACTTACAACCACTTACATCTGTAGCTACATTGTCAGAAGCTACACCAAAGCAACACCACAGCTATGTCTTAAAACAACCTGCAACATGATCTATTTTCTCTACCGCCTCCAGGTCGACGATGCAGTAAAGCTGAGGGCCGAGAGAGTAGTTTGACTCTCACTGTTTCCGCCATGTTTATGTTTATGTGTGCTCATTACCTTGCTTCCCGCACATTTGTCCAAAAACTCGCGCAGATCTTTTCGTGCTGCCTCTCTCAAAATGTTCAAATTGACTTTACCATACGAAAGGTGGGCAGCCATTTTTCCTTTGGTAGCGACACAACAAATCAGGTGACCGCAGCAGCGAAACTCAATCACGTGACCAAAGAAGCTACGACATCAAGATAGTTCACGCCACAACACTAATACAGCCCAAAAACTGTAAAATGATTTACTAATTAGCTAGCCCCCAGCCTATGTAAACCTCATACTTGTTAGTCTACTGTTACAACTTACAGTGGTCATAAATGTTAGCTAATAGTATAAAACTATCACCACTTTTGGCTTGCAGCAGCTTTTCGTGTTACGCATGTGCAGTGTGTGCTCCCTCATACTAATGCCTGTCTGCATATTGAAATGAAACATTCATTTGTAGGTAATAGATCTATAGCTCCATCATAAACACTGAGCCCTCTTAAAGCGGAATACGAACAAGGAAGCACACAGGATGTTATATCTTTCGTCGTCTGCAGTTTTTTTCCTGCGCTTATGTGCGGCAAATATAACTATTGCACTGTTGCTCTTTTCGTGCAAATCCAACTTATTCTCACAGCGAGTGTATATTTAGATTTTACGTACCGACTGCACTCATGATAGATGAAATATATCTTTCAATAAAGCTAAAGTAGTGCGTGTCATTTCTTTGTGCAATGATAATCCATTAGATGGCGCAATGTCTCCACATTAAGAGTTGGGGTATTTTAGACACTGTTACTGGAATTTCAGTAGTTATTTCTTGGATATTAAATTGTTGCGGTAAAGCAGTATTAATCCAGCTCATGTGACTGGATGAAAAATGCCCGCAAATGTTATCATCATCTAGGAACCATCTATTGTTTTCAAGTCGCCTGTACGCTATATGTTTGCTGCCAACTAGGCCCAGCAGGCCTATTTGTGGGCCATAGTAATGGATGATAAAAATAGAATAAAAGCAAAACGACACCTAAGATGAAAATAGACTACCAACTCTATTGTCTAAAACAAATCTTTGCATGAAAATAACAATAGACGGCATGACATGCATTTCATTGTTGTAATGGGCGTGTTTCAAAAATACCACATAGCGCAGTTATAAATCATCATACCCAATATATGATATTATAAAAATGACTGTGCTCTCCCGGTGGGGCAGCATTGGTGATAAGGCAAACTTAAACACTATGCGCTGTTGAAGATACAATTGGATCAGGTGATGTACACTTAAGCACCAGTGTTATCACTTCAGATCCAGGGGTTTCCTTCCCATGGTACCAAGGGCTTTCCATCCTCCACGCAGGATAGAAGACAAGTTCCCACGCATCGCGGAGATCCGTTGTGACTGTATCAACTGGCTGCTTCTCGAGGCAGAAAAATAAAGACACGGGTTTTGGTGACGGGCACCATGCGCAATGACTGACTCCACGGTTGGATCCAAGCGCCGCACAGAAATTTAGTCCGCATCATTCCCTGACAGCTCCCTGAGCGAGAGGAGCGAGGGAGGCAGGGCTGGAATCTCAGGTAGGCTTTAAGATCTCTTTCGAAAGGATTTTCAAACGTTACATGCTCCAGCTAAAAGCACTGTGAGATTATTGCGTTATTGGCCAGTGACTAGAATTTCTCATTTACAGGTTGCATGAATGCAGCATTTCATTCACAAGAGAGAGGAACTGGAAATAATTTTACGAGGGAACGTATTATTTTGCCGGTATTTATTAATTTAATGATTTACCTTTTCATTGTCCTTATGAGCCTGTTACTTACTGAGTCATCTAAAGGGAAGATGTGTGAATGTGTGCAGTGCACTTCAGTATGCATGAATATGCTGCTAATTAACCTAGGCTACCAATTATGTAAATGATCATTTGATTTATTCCTTTGTTTTAGGGGAATACATTGCTCTGCAGCAAAATGTTCCTGTCATTCATGCAGAGATGTCGCTGAAGCTGATTACCTTCTTGTATTTTTAATTGTTGCATTGATTTACTACAGCATGCTTTGGTGTTATGATTGTGTTCTCAGTTTATTCAGAGAAGGTTTATAAATATAACTCTTGGTATTTCTCTGTGGGTTTTATTTTAAACCCTTTCAAGACTAATTAAAAGTGGTGGTTGGCTGCACTCCTGCAATAGGGGTGCTTCCTTGTTGCAGATCTGATTTAAGAAGATAGACCTGGTAAGTCATGTGGGATACTGGGTGGTTGCAGTCCCTGGGCGTTGCTGCAGGATTTTTAGGAGCGCACACTGGGGCTTGATGTGCCTGCAGACAAGGAGAAAAAACATCAGTGATGATGCCTCCAAAAGCTGATGTGGGCAGGGCAGCTCTCAACTCCAGCTGTGTCACAGGACAAATGATTCTGTCGCGTACCTGTGTTATCTCCTACTACACCTGTGGGCTGTTACACCTGGAAGGCTCAGAGCAGTGTATGTTGTAAACAGACCTATTGAACCTGTCCAGCTCGTTGCTGCTTGTGTTATACAGATGGAGGACAGAAAAACAGAACCTGAAAATCTGCCTCCCATTTCCACCATCTCCAACTCCTTGTACGTACCTGAAGCATGGGGATTAAATGGGGGAGGGGAAAAAAGACTGAATGAACAGTCTGAGGAATATCTGCAGCTGCCTCCTCTCACATGAACAACCACGGTAGTGATTGGACGACACCCCTATGGTGGAACCTCTCTGTTTCTCTGTCTCCCTCCCAGCCTCACACTGTACCGACGAAGAATGAAATTAGGTAAGAGAGAAAAATTGTTTGTCAGAACACATCACATAAAACAAGAGAAAACTAGAGATGCAGTGCACAGGAAATACAGATGTTTAAGGAAAAGGTTAAAAAAAAGATCTAAGGAACTAAGCGCTCTGCACGCTAACTGCATTATTTAAAGCTGAAAGATATGAGGCGACTGTATCCACAATTCCATGTCTACAGCTTGTCTTCCTCTCTAACCTCACTGTATTTTCAACTAGGGCTGTTAAGAACTATCCAAGCTATGCAAAATTTCTGACTAACTGCCACCGCATTTCTTTGAGAGAAGATGCACTGACACTATTACTAGTGAGAACCTGTTCTCCCTGGGCTTAGAAACAGACACAGACTACTACAAGCACACAGACCGGTAGACACTCATACACACACACACACACACACACACAGCGTTTAATCATTCTGATTCTCGTCTTCTGATCTTGCTGTTACCATGGCCACAGTTGGTAAAGGTACATGACTCTATGTTTCTCTGTGTGCTTCAAAATCCATACATGGAGCTAAGAACCCAAATCATATGTTGTACTCTTAATATCTGTTGGTTTTTGTGTCCTGCTTTTAAGTGTATTTTTAAATTTGTCATAGTCTAGGAGAGACATTTTTCACCCATTTGTGACTGAGCTTCAGAAGGGAGTGGCTTGATCCTCAAATGCTCATCAGAGCTGTGGATAAGAATCAATTCACTCTCTGAAAGTGGTGATTAGATCTGTCTAAGCACTGTAGCGTATTGGAAAAAACAGATATAATTAATGCGGCAAAGTTCCCCAAGGAGGGCAAAGAGTTAAAAACCCAAAACTTAATCAGGACATGTCTGAATCCATAAACTATAGCATATCTATAAGCAACGTTTCCCACCTGTTCACTAGCATTTATAATCTCTCTCTTGATTTAAATATGTTGTAACTGCAGTGATTGTCTTGCCCCACAGGCTCAGACTCATGTCTAAATAAACAAACTTTACATTTCAAGCCAGGATCCCCTCCTTTCCTAACAGTGTTTTTGTCTCAAACATTGAGCCAAAGCATAGCTTTAGTGATTCAGCATTTCCAGACTAAAACACTTTCTATTTTGCCACCAGAACTCCGCTAAAAACACCCAGGGGCATTGTACCTGCTAGTTTGCTGGTAGAACAAGAGGCAGGGTCAGGTATCCAGCAGCTGAGCAATGCCAGATCTTTAAAGCAGAGAATCATGGCCATCACACTGAGGAATTTATAAGAGATGATGTGTAGTGTCTTTACAAAAGACCGTAACTGCAGTGATTTAATGGCCCTGTCTGGTACTACTTGTTTCCCTGAGATAAGATGGGAGGAAACTGAAGGAGCATGACTGACCAATGCATCAGCAGCCAGTTCTAAAAGTACCACCTCTTACCTCTAAGGCACGCAGGGATGAGTCACAGGGTTCTGGTTTGAGACTTACTGTACTGCAGGCACTTGCTGGAGTGCTGGTATTTGTTGTAAATTGTTTTCGCCATGTCTTATAATTGTTTACTTTCACAGTCAAGGCCCAGGAAAATGAAATCCCTGGATCAATCAAATGTCTGAGAAAATGTTGATCAGCAGACATTTTTCTGCTAAATGCGAGGATGATTACTGGAAATGAACCTAGTATGCCTAAATGGGCTGCTAATTCACTGTCTATTGTGTTGATTTAAGAATGAAAATCACAGCACCCTCCCCATTTAGGTCTGTCGGATAGGGCTAACAGTGATAACAGCATGGTAGCTTGTTGGTCACTGGATGGTCTTTCCTGTTTGTTCTCCAGCAATGCGGGACCTGGAGCCATGCCTGCCTAGAGGATGTAGTAGTGTGTATTTGAAATGGTGCGACACTCTCACATTTGAGAGGTGAAGAGTCTTCACAGATGGTTCCACAGATGGTCCCTGTCAACACCATTGTCTGAATGAAAACATGGATAATTTGTACTGTTTCACAAACAGAGTTCACTAATTTCTCGATCTTCTTCATCTCACATTGACTTTTCTGGCATAATGTCTGATAATGGTGCAAGCACATAAAGCATACACAGTATCATAAAGAGAGCGCTTACAGAGTAAAAAACAGTGGTGGTGGGAGTTGTAAATAATTAAGAAATTCTGAGTGATGTTTTCCTGCTGCAATGAAGGCTTCTTGGTGCAGTGCTTTGCAATCTTGGCCATGTCCAGGCCTCAGTGTGTTGCTATGTTGGCATCTTACAATCCACTATGGGGGATGGATGGAGTTGTTCCATGCAACTGGGAGTGGGTGGCTTCCTCGTGTTCTTTGGTCCTTCCTATCCTGTCTCCCCACACACCCTGTAGGCTTGGTGTACGAGCATTAGTGTAGATCTCAGTAGCTGAATACTGTGAAGACTTGATTATGCGACGACAGACTTCAACATGCAAATATGCTCAAATGATGGTGCTAAAATGCTTAGCTGTTAATTAGCATTAAACACAAAGTAAAGCTGAGGCTGGCAGGGACCTTATTAGTTCCTAATAGTCCAAAGACAACACAAATAAAAACACTTGATCTGGTGACGCTAAATGGAAAGTTAGGTGTTCTGCAAAGTTAACACAGTTATTCATGGGAAAGAAATGTGTGTACCAGAATACCTCCAGTAGTCCCTCAAAGAAAAATCAGGGGATCACCAAAATCATTAGGCTCAACTAAGAGTCACGAATGTCTGTGAAATGTTTTTGGACAATCTGTATAGAAGATATGAAAACTTTGAGCTGCTGGTGGTTCAAGATGGAAAATCAGATGATGGATGGAAAATCACCAGTTTTATCCATGTGAGACTACAAATGTCTGTTCGTGGTGATCTATTATACTATTACTATTATATTAAGAGATGTTGAAATATTTTATTCTACACCAAAGCAACAGTGACCAACCTGTAGACAGAAATTGTCACTCTGGGCCCTAAATTGCAACTAATTGTGCTTATATCTTATGTTTTGGTATCAACCATAAGATTGGACATTTAACTGTCTGTGAGAATTGTCTGCACAGACATTGTTTTTTCTACATTAGCACCAATGTCACCACTCAATATGGAGGAGAAGCTGGTTGTACTTTCTGGTGATATGTAGCCTACGTGAAGTATTGTCAACCAGTTCATGTGCTTTTTAGAATATTTCAGTAAAGGTCTCTAGATGAGTCGTAACTCAGCAATAACAGCGTTGCTCATTAATGGACTGTTTGAATTATACAAAATTTGTGCTTATAATTATCAGTGAGGTGTTGATTTCTAAATTGAGATAGTAGCATGATTGTAAGCGATCTGGTTTCATTAACAGCCAGCAAAGCTCTATGTACAGTATGTAATTTACATATATATATCTGTGCATCTTTTAATATTCCTTTAAAAGATTTTTATGTAATTTATAGATGTAAATGAAGAACCGATCTAAAAAAGAAAAGAAATACTTCAGTCTTTCCTGCTCCAGCGTGATGTTCCAGATCACCACGGGACTTGAGTTGAAACTGTAGAACAGCCAAAACTCCTCTGTCTGAGGATCTCAGACTGTGTTCTCTTTCATAATACATAAAACAATCTGAGTTACTGCCAGGCCAGATGGTAGAGAAAGTATAGTGAGAATTAAAGCAAATATGTTATTTTACTTCAAATTTTTTCACAATTTTTGTATCTTTATTTTCACAAATTTTCAAATTGTTGTTATTTCTGGATCAATCCCATAAGTTACTTGGTATAACCATGCTGTTCATAGTTTGGTTGTTATGACTATATATCTTCATAATTTATCCATTATCTTAACCGCTTGTCCTCGTAAGGCGCGCGGGAGTGCTGGAGCCTATCCCAGCTGTCATCGGACGAGAGGCGGGGTGCACCCTGAGCAGATCACCAGTCTATCACAGGGCTATTCATAATTTATTATTAATATAAATACCTTAGTTAGTTTCTTGCAGCACTGTGAAAAATTGTGTGTCATGCACAAGATTATTGGGTCTTAATAAGGAAAAGCACAGTGTGTTATACATTATATTATATTATACAGTAGTTGATGAAATATGTATGGTCACAGCAACCTGAAAAAAAATAGTATGATTTTACCAGGAATATTAAAACACTGGTAGGGTGGACATGAATATGAACTGTGGCATCTACTTAGCCTCAGTGCCTTGGCAAATGGTTTGGAAGAAAATGCTGATATGAGCTCACAGGGAGGCTGCGTTGGGCAATGGTGAGGTTTGGTGAATGACTGGGTGGCTCAGCAGAGCATTAAAGGTGACTTTCATTATACCTAAATAAGTTTTAGCCCGAGGCATCAAAATTAATTGAAATGAAACCAACTGTGAGATTTTGCATTGATCTCTGATTTTCATTAACCCATTTTAGAAATGTCCTTCGTGTAGGATGGCAAGGGAATTGTTGCCCTGAAATTTGAGTGATGTGCCAGGAGTGTTTCACTGCCATTATATTCATTACATTTACAAATAGGACACAACATGGTACAGAAACAGTTTTACACGTTATTAAGTAGTAAAAGTCACTCACCTTAATAAGTGATTGCACTTAAACTATTGGATACATTAATAATTGCTGCAGTTATTTATTATTGTCTTTATCTCATTATGAACTGTTTATAAAATGTCTGACTTTAAATAAAATAACAGCCCAGCTTTACAAAGACCCGAGTAAAGCCTTCTAAACAGGTGAAAATTCACATAGATTCAATATAGAATTATTAAAAAACTAGTCGTAAATACACACTCAGATGCTAATGTTTGGCATATTTCATCAAAAAATTACTTAATCAATTATCAATAAATCAATATCTGTCAATATACAACTTCTTGCTAAAGGACAGCTCACTTGATTTTGATTTTATGCTCTTTTTGTCAGTACATGGGAGAGGACTTCTTACATTCACATTACCCCCTTAAACTCTCAGTGCTGTATCCATTATGATTCATGTTATATCAGTCCATCAATGCCTCGCCGCCTTGCTGTCATTCTGCCTGCTTTTTTCAGTTCTTGTTTCCATAAGTGAATACCAAAATCAGCCCATAACAAAGTGATCTTATTTAAGTCTAATGCTTTTTAATTCATATGCTTTGCAGTAATTAGTCATGCCCCTGCTCTTGAAGTCATATAATAAACACTGATCTGTGCAGGTTTCTGATAGGACTTAATGCTGGTTACTAATGCTGAACATTTACTTCAGGTATCCAGGGAGAATGCATGACTGTGTTAATAAAAATAGATGGAAAATGTGTAGGGGGTGCTCTGGGAGTTGTGTTTGCATATATCCCTGAGGATGTACAGATCCAGATTGTATTGACTATCCCCTCAGGACCTGAGGAAGACACACAGTTTTCTAAACTGGTCCTCTCCACCTCCGAGTGAAATTCTGTGCAGGAGATCCTGCTGGGTGGATGACGTGTGATGATCAGACGATACTCTCCCTCTGGTCTTTCCAGTTGTCATCTCACACATAATCTGTTACTAGTCATGCCTGGTGTATTTGTAGACACTGTTGCGTGGTTGCTTGCACAGTTCCTGGCCTCCACATTGCAGACAGCTACGTCATTCAGGCTTCATGACATTTTGTGGAAAAAAAACCCAGAAGAAAATCGGCTGCTCTCCAGAGAAGATCCCACCACCTGACTGAGTCATTGTATACTGGAGGAAAACATGCACAAGATGACTGTTGCACAGATGACGCAGATTAGTTGCATTTATAAGATCAAAAGCACAGAGGATGGCGGTCTAAGGGTCACAGTGATGTCATAACTGCAGAATAACAAGGCTTAGTGTGACATGTTGAGCAAGACAGTTCTTTATAATTGGCCTTGGGAACATTTTTCAGTTTGTATATGTGAGATACAAACCCGTTTTGACTGTACAATAGATAAAACCAAGCAGCATCAAAGCCTATACTGACATTGTGCATATGATCCTTCGTCTAAATGCTAATTAGATTGTCACCTTAGCAAAGAAGTCACTTCTCTGGTGCAGTAACATCTATCTCAGGCACTAGAGAGCTCTGAGTTCTCAGTCAGTGATTAGCCAGCCCAAATCTGAATGCACCTATCCCACCTGTCTCTCTCCAGGACAATTATGTTGGACAAAAACATCATAATTCATATTTGGCAAGTAAAGGGATGCTGCGCTTGAGAGCCTAAATGTATACAATCTATACTGTACAGTCAGGGTAATGTCTGAACCGTCAGATAGCTGCTGAAAAGTGGAAAAAGCCAATTGCTCCCTGAAGACTGTGTTGCCACTGTTGGCTGGATGCAGCAGCATCAGAGGGAAAAGCCCACACCCAGAGTGTCTATTGATAGCACAGCGAATTTGTTGTTATTCTGCAAATCCCGCAAGCAGTGCAGCAACAGATTGGAGCTCAAAAGATATGGGGCCTCATATTACACAGCATATTATGAGCAGCTGAATGAGGCAGACAGTGGCTTCTCTTTCACTCCATCTTTCATTTTCTCTAAGGTTCTGTAGTGCTAGGTTTTACTGCTCTGAAAAGCTGTTGACAAGTGAAACTTATTGATTTTCCTTTTAGCATTGTTATTATTCAGTCCTTACAATATCTCTCCCACCCAATACAGTACCTGCACTCCCCCCATCCTGCACCATCACAAGTTTTAATATTTGAGGCTCCAGAGAGGCTTTTAGTTCTTCTTGTTGCTCTTCTCACAACCTGCTGGTCTTCTATGACTGCTGGTAGTTCCCTTCAGGACATACACTGCTGTATTCCCCCAGCCTGTAGCTGAAGCATCCCTCCTTGTATTGTCTGGCCGAAACTTGGAACAGCTTTAGTTCGGTCACACAAGGGTGCCCACACACACGCTCAGCAGACTTCCTCACAGGCACTCGTTTCACTGATTTCTGTTGACATCTTTGTGTTATCTTTACCGTGTCACTCTGGGATTAAATTACATTGCTGGTGCATCATATGGATAATGGCTTTGCGAGAATTGTTGACAGCTCACACTTTCCCACTGTCGTCATTAACAATGGGTGTTCTCATCCTGTTTTTCACTATTATTAAAAACACCTGCTAAAACCTATATCCTGTGATCATGTATATTAACTACTCTGATGACGCAAACATCCTTAAACTCCTCCTCAGCAATGACTCTTTTACTACCAACAATCCAGCTCTGATTTCGTCCTGTGGAGTGACTTCCTACTGATCTTATAAAGTGCTCATCAGCCTCCCCATAACACTCGACCGCACACCCAGTCCCAGCAGCATCCCTGGAGAAGACAACTGTAAATACTCAGACATCACTTTAGATAAAAACCTCAGCTTCAACCAATGAACAACCAGAAACGCTGGAGACAAAGACTGTTAGTCATCCTTGTCAGCACAAACTCCCCTCCTCCTCCTCCTGTGTTGTAGCATAATTGAACCACTCCTGCTGTATGGAACCATCTGTTTATTTGAAATGTGTAGACTTGCAAATTGGAAGCAATACTTCACAGTTTCACTTACAGCTGCTAAAATAACTGGCCTTGCACCCTCACTTGCCACAATCTTATCTCCTAAGCCCTTACGTGGGAAGTAATTTAAATGACACTTCAGCATCATTTCTGATTTCTGATTCTAATTTCTGACTCTGGCCAGGAGGGCTCTCTTTGCCATGAACTTTCTTCCCTTTGCCATACACTAAACTAAGTAACCCTATCCATGTTAGGCTGATATTCCAGCATAGTTTAGGTTTTTATTTTACAGATCCATTTTGTCTCTGGCATGTGTTTGCAATGTGTTCATGTATTTCTTGAATATGTCTGTGGAAAGAATTTGATGGACCAGGCTTGGCAAGAGAAGACGGTACTGATTAAGCTGTAAATTTGGCAGCAGGAAATGTGTTGATATTGTCATTCCTAGCTGATATTTTATTACTATTTCAGGCTTGATATCTAAATTCATAGAAATTAATGAGAAGGGGAAATTGATAATTACTAGAGATAATAGCTTTTCTGGAAATTGTTTTTTTTGGTTTTGTTTATGGTTGTTTGGCTCATGGTGGTCAAACAGTGTGAGGTGTTTTTTTAGCCCTACATCACAGTGTGGCAATTAAAGGAATCATCTCTGGTCACTTGCCAATTTAAGGTCAGCACTATCCACTGTGGCATGTCGGTGCTGCATAAACAGGAGATAAGAACAGGGGATAGCTAAAAGTGTGGACTGAAGACACATAAGTTGAACAGAGGTTGGAATTTGATGACTTCTGCTTTTACTTGACAAAATGATTTATTCCAACCTCAACTAACAATTCTAAATGTGCCATCATTAAAAGATCGTTTGACTATTTCCTGCTGAATTGTTCTCTGTCTTTCTGTCTCTCCACCTGCAGGCTGCAGTAGTGCAGCATGACTGACACAGTGATGAGCAGCAGCTCGGATCGCTGGGTGTCGAACAATAGGCAGAGGAGCATGCACGCTAGGTAAGCATGACTGTCAGAACATTTGTGGGGGGTTTTTAACCCTTTTCTAATGGTGACAGCAACACTTACTTGGGCTCTCATTTGTTTTACCTGAACATCTTTGATGTGTCATCTGTGACACAGTGATAAAGAGCAGTAAGTAGATAAACTCCTACTCTTCTTCTCTTATCTTATCTTCTTCTCTTGTTGGTGCTCTGAAGGCATGTTACATGTGTTCATTGTGTTCACTCTGTTTGTTTAAACACTGAAGGTGACATGTATGCAAATTCATGATCGGATGATTTAGTAAGTGTTGTAATCCCAACTACAAAGTATGTTTGGCTGATAGGGGCAACTGGACCATGCAACCAGGCCCTGGTCCTGGTCCAGAGCTGACAGATGAGGAAAAAGAAATTATAAACAGTGTGATCGCCCGCGCTGAGAAAATGGAGGCCATGGAGCAGGAGAGAATTGGGTAAGAGATTGCAAAAAATGCAGGGGATTGTCAGATATGTGCATATTAAAACAAAATCACCTGTTGAGACTGATGATGTGCATACATTTATACTGGGATAATTAATGGTGACATTTTAAGTAAGATTCCACCCTGTGCTGCTGCAGGCGCTTGATAAACCACCTGGACGACATGAAGAAGACTGTGTGTGGGGATGGATTATCCCGCTGTTTGCTGTGTGGGGAGCAGCTGGGCTCACCTGGGGTCAGCTCTGTGGTGTGTGAGGACTGCAAAAAGGTAGGCAATGAGTCAGCCAATTATTGCATGGCTAAAAAAGCCCACTCTTCTGCTGCAGTTCTCACAAAAGTTGAGAAAACCTGATAGGTCATGGCGTATTTGTAATGACATTGTAAATGGCAAACTGCTGGACATCTTTATATTCTCTTGTTGTGTAGAACATGTGTACCAAGTGTGGCACACAGTGTAGCAGTCAACCACGTGCTGTGTGGCTATGCAAGATCTGCAGAGAACAGCGAGAGGTGAGAGCTTTAAACCAGTAAGCAAATCAAATAATTAAATGGTTTGTTGGAAAACCTATAGCACGCATGTTAATCTGTTTTCTCAGGTGTGGAAGAGATCTGGTGCCTGGTTCTTCAAAGGCTTTCCGAAGCATTTCCTGCCATCACCCATGCCATTATCTAAATCAAGAGAGACAGGTGCCCAAGAGGCAGCAGAGCCCCAGGGGGCACCAGCCTCTGAGCCCAGGGAGGCAGTAACTCAACCACAGCCACCAGGTAGACCCAGCTTTCATGCTGTCTTTTCAGTCATTATACAGTTTTACATTTGCCAACTTGCAGGACCATATTACATTTTATAATTGACAGATTGTTGTCACAAACAATTTGTTTACATTATGTCTCTCTTAGGTGAAAATCAGAGACAGGCTCCTGCTTCTGAGCAGCAAGTTTCAGGCAAGTTTTTCAAATCTAGAAATATTCAGAAAAGGATCTGACAAACTACCTGAATTGCATGTGAGATTTCTCAATGCTGCCTGTTGTTTAAATCAAAATGAATGAATTTATTTTCAAATAAACAAAATACTACAGATATGGTGCATGTTTTTTAAATTTCAAAATAGAATATGTTCAAGAGGGTATAAAACTATTTTTGTATATGTTATGGAAACAGATTCAAACTAGTTTAAAGTGTCTGAGTTGTGTTTTCCATGGCAGGCTGACATCTGATGACCTGTGTTACCAGGAGAAGGCCATACTGAATATACACTACTACAAACATTAATACAAAGAGGATGTTGTTTCGCTCAATTAGATATTTAAACTTTCTGTCACCCAAAATTTTGGAAGTTCCCACATGCTGTTAAGTTTGTATTTGACTTGCAAACGTAGCAAAGTCCCACTCAGAAAATGAATCCTTACTAGTCCTTTTAATCCTTACTTAGCCTTACTTGCTAATATCAACCCATTTAAGTTCAACTCACGCTCCTACACATTCAGTGCATATTTTATAGTGTAGTTTTGCAAACCTGTGAATAACAGTCACATGACTGCCTGCTTTGAGTTTGCCAAGCAGCATTTATGACATAAATTTAAACTGATTGGGCAGAACTCCAAGCACTATGCCTGAGGAACACCAGGCAGTGGTTATCACCTGGGTAATACCATCCCTATGGTGGGAACAGCATGATGCTGTGAAGGAGCTCCTCGGCCACAGGGACAGGGAAACTGATTAGTGTTGAGAAAAATGTTTAACCAAACAAGAATGGCGTTTTGGAGTGCCACAGCAAAGCATAAACTTTTGTAAATGTTTTTAATAAAAGAACATTTTCACTTTCTCATTATGGGTTATTCATTGTGTATATATCTGGGAAAAAACATTTAAAATTAAATCTTCACTACAATAATGTGTACAAAAAGTGGTGTCTTAATTTATAAAGTAATTGTCTATTATATATTATATTATTCATTATATCAGCATCTGTACACAACATTTTATCTGCTTCCCAAATTTGGCAATACTTCCCACTGTTGCAGAGGTGGGGGATGAAGAGCTCAATTAAGCTGTCGGGAGTTGCCTGCTGTGACGTGGGATGGGCCTCCAGGTGGTGCTGGCATAATGGGTCACATTGTAACATTTCACACTTTCAGCATGATTACCTGCAATGCGATTTCCCCATAAAATAGAGGGGTCGCTGGAGCAGACAGGCAGACAATATAGCTGCTTCATTTACAGTCAGCTGCCACTGTTGTAGTGTATGTAGGTCAATGCCTTTGCAATGAAAACAGCTGCAACATCAGAAGTATCCAGAGAGACTAGGGAGTATTACAAATTCTACTGCAAGGAGCCTGAAGTGGTATGATTATGTATAACTCTGTTATGTTATTCATGCTTATTTTTCAGGACCAGAGCCACGGGGCCGTGCTGGTTATCCACCTGTGGCCCCTAAACCGTCAGTTGTGCGCATGGCCACTGGCAGGGCTGGCCCTGAAGAGGCGGGGCAAGGTAGCCCAGTGGTGATGAAGAAGATGGTGCCTGTCCAGAGCTCCAGACTGCAGTCTGCTGCATCGGCCGGTACGGCCCAGCAGGGTGAGAGACAGCTAGCTAACAAATCTTTGCTCACGTCCATACAATGTTTTCAAGCATTAACCAAGTATTCAATCCCCACTGATGGTAATTTGTGGTTGTACATCCAATGGCAGGAGATGAAGGAGTTTACACCTCTGGTGCAGTTCCTAATGATCAGAGACCGTCTCCTGCAGTAAGAGAGGACAGGAGGCAGCCCGCTGCCTACGGTGCTCTTCCTGTCCGACAGCAACCTCCCCCAGCTGATGAGGAGGAGGAGGCTAATGACTATGACTCTGATGAAGCCAGTGAGTACACCATCTGTTCATTCTTCTGATACAGTAAGGTGTCTGATGTGTCTAGTTTAATTTCACCTGCTGTACAGTTTGACATTAGTGATTTCATTCCACGTATTTCAGGTAAATACCACCAGATGGGATGTTTTCTTGAATAAATCAAAACATATTGTCATGTAGCATAGAGTATTGGGTGTTGATGTCCTTAATTTGGCAGCATCTCTGTTCCCCTAAGGGATTCTCAGTCATACCATATTGATGCTTGATTTCTGTCTTTTAGTCTGCTGGTAATAATTCATGTTTATAAATTGCCCGAAAAGAAACTACAGTGTCACTCTGGCAGCATCTATTGAGCTGGGTAGAAAATGACAAATGACAAGCATCATAGTTACTAAAGAATGAAATTCAATTAATGAGGAACTAACATAAGGGAAGATGTGAACCAGGATGGAAATTACTAGATCAGTACTGATATGTATGCTATGTAATCATGCAGTTTTTGAAAAACATATCCCATATGACATTTTATTAAGAATGGTGCCACGCCATTCATGTTCTGCGTCTGCGTGTCAAATTTTATTTTTATCTTTATTCGCTCTCTAGGGGATTGGGTGTTAATTTATTTTATTGAGGTCTCAGAATATGGAACTATGCAAATAATATGAGATACACCAGGGCTAAGAGGATATAGATTCATCTTGTGTTTGATCCAGTCCCCTGTGTTGAAAGTGAAAATGGCAGTAATAAGTGAAATAAATGAGTCTGTTCTCTGTAGAGTTGGTAAGAAAAGTTAATTCCTGTGGTGCTGACTGGTGTCAGTAGCTCAGCTTGTTATTGCTACTTTAATATTGTTGATCTAAATGTCAGCTTGATAAAAAAATAAAATAAAATTAGCTATATGTAGAGTTTGATTGAATCAAATAATAGTGATTGTGAAATGTAATTACATTTTTGAATTGACATAGTATGATAATCATTATTTTAAGTTTCAGTTTCACTTGTTCAATACTTTGAGTTACATACCAGCTAAAATAATGACATTCTTTGTGTCTCTAGTGCTAATTCAAATGCTAGCATACTAACACAATGTTAAATGGTCGACACGGTTGATGTTATGCCTGGTAATGTTTAGCTCAAAGCACCACTGTACCAAAGTATAGCTTTTGCAGAGGCTTTCGCACGCCTGCAGTCTATAAATTGTAAGACCAGCATTATGCCTTTAAAGCAGCAATACAGTGGTGAATCTCAGCCCTATAAAGTTAACAGTTATATGTGAAAAATTAACAAATTACATTTGATTATATTATTCCCCTACTGCAACTTCTATGCAATGAAACTCCTCCAAAGAAAATCTGTGTGGGCAGCATTTCAGTCTTTTTGTTTCTTTCCCAGATCCTTATTTTCTGAATGTCTTCCTCTGAGACTTGTGCTTATTTGATTTCTTTTATATGCCCCTGCTTTATAATGAGATTTTTCTTCTGTTTACTTACGGTAAATAGAAGGATGTGAATGTTTCATGAGTCAAGATGAAGACCTTTTTTTGGTCCACCCTTTCTGTCTGTTCTGGGCTGGTACATATTCTCACTTCTGTTTACAAGTTGAGTGTAGTTTAATTACAAGAGAACATTTCACTATATTTATACTCTTAATTATTCAAGAGCAGAATTGCCTGTCTCTCTTTAGTCTAATGTGATGACTGTTCTGGGTCTCTTTCAGCCACTCTGGGCTCTCTAGAGTTCAGTCTGCTCTACGAACAGGAAAGCAACAGCCTTCACTGTAGCATCCTCAAAGGAAAGGTACCAGTATTCTCCTCATTCTCTCACACAAAGGGACAATTACAATGAAGTGGTTATGTTAAAAAGCTCCTGAATGCACTTGAGCTTAACTGCTGCTCATGATGATATGATGGACACTGTGCTCTGTTTTTTTCCGAAGGGGCTGAAGCCCATGGACTCAAATGGACTGGCAGATCCTTATGTCAAGCTCCACCTGCTGCCAGGGGCTAGTAAGGTGATAGACACACCTTTCCTACATTAAGCTTTTACTTCTTTTAAAATATTCATTACCTTAATATCCTGTCAAGCAAAAAAAGCAGATGTAGTGATTTTAGATTCCCTTGCTTGGATGAGAGGCCTCTAAGCTAGCTCAAGGCTGACACCTTGTGGTTTGAATTGACAAAATAATAAATGGCTGAAAATGGAGATGACTGAGAAATAGCTATTGATACACATTAGATAAAGTACAAGTGGTAGTGGAGGTACATTGTTAGGGTAGCGTGATTATACAACTTGTAAAGAATGAGGCAGCCCTGAGTTGCTAAACCATTTTAGCACCATGTAGATACTCACTGTGATAAAAAATGGAGCAAACCACAGATGTGTGTGGTCTTGCGTATCATCGACCAGCTTGCCTCAAGATATTTTCATTTCCTGATTCTGGCCTATCCTTCGTCCAACAGTCTAACAAGCTGCGCACAAAGACCCTGAGAAACACCCGCAACCCTGTGTGGAATGAGACGCTCACCTATCACGGCCTGACGGATGAGGACATGCAGCGTAAGACCCTCAGGTGGATGCTGCACCTCAGACACTGACACAGCAGCAACAAACCTGTGTTTATGTTTCAGACGTATTATGCCTTTAGTTACCTCTTTTGAAGGTTTAACTCTTGATTTCCACAGGCTCTCCGTCTGTGATGAAGACAAGTTTGGGCACAATGAGTTTATTGGGGAAACCCGAGTGGCGCTGAAGAAAATGAAGATGAACCAGAAGAGAAACTTTAACGTCTGTCTCGAGAGAGTCGTCCCTGTGAGTGAAACTCAATTACAGTCAAACAATGCCTTGTTCTCCTTGTCTGACTATCTTATTGACCTACTGTAATCCTTTTTCCCCCTTCACAGACGAAAAGAACTGCAACTGTTGGGGCAGCCAGAGGCATCGCTCTCTATGAAGATGAGGCAATGCTTTTATTTCCAAACATGTCTAAACACGACAGATTCCACCAAAAGTACATGCAAATCTACGCCAGAGTATTTGGGCCAGGAGGAAGATTTTTTTTAAGTTTGCATTTAGTGAACATCTCGTAAGGCGTGCAGGCACTCTGGGCATCCTCTCTAGCGCACAATGGATGTGATGAAGTTGTCCGCTATTGCTATTGGGTTATTGTTTAATCTGTTGGCTTCTATCCACACAAGTACAACCATTGATGGCAATGCCATATGGCTTCAGCTTGTTATACGAGTCCATATGCTACAGCACAACTTGATCATTCGCTTATTGTGTCTTGTGATATAACATAGGCTCTCTGTATTACGCACCCATTTCAGCTCTTCCAAGACTGTGTGGTTTATCCTGTCAAAAATTTGACTTTAATCTTGAAATGTGAAGTTTATTCTCAATATTTCAACTTTATTTTATTATTATAATTATTTAACTTTACATTTCGACTTTATTCTTGACATTTATTTTAACTTTATTCTATTATATTATTGACATTTTGAGTTGAAACTGGAAATGCAAATAATCTTCCTCCTGGCCCTAATACTCCATCGTACAAATCTTATCATGAATCTCAAATTTTTTACCTCTCTGCTGTGTGATTTTAGCAAGGGAAAGATGGCGGAGAGGTAGAAGAGCGTGGTCGTATTCTGATCTCCCTCATGTACAGCTCCCAGCAGAACCGTCTCATAGTTGGAGTTGTGCGCTGCGTTCACTTGGCTGCCATGGATGCTAATGGCTACTCTGACCCATATGTCAAAATGTAGGTAGAGCAGATAAGTAGGTTACATTTAGATTGTAAATGTATGACTCTTGAAACTGTATGAATTGAACTCTATATGCATACAATATACAGATGTCTGAAACCTGACATGGGGAAGAAGGCAAAGTGCAAAACACAAATCAAGAAGAGGACTTTAAATCCAGAGTTTAATGAGGTTTGTAAATCAGTTCAAGGTGAAAGGCTGCAATTATATAAAAATAGACTTACTTACTTTGTTAAGTGAGTATTTCAGTAATAATAAACTTGCAATGAATCATTTTGTTTATATTCTGTGCAACTCATGTATAAAAGTATAAAATAATATAGGAAGTGGCTTTGAAAATGATGACTAGGTGCTTTGATCAAATTTCAGGAATTTGGCTATGACATCAAACACAGTGAACTGGCCAAGAAGACTTTGGATATCTCTGTGTGGGATTATGACATTGGGAAGTCCAATGATTACATTGGTAAATATTTGATCAATACTGCTTCTTTGATTCAGTAAAAAAAATGAAATTCTCTCTGGGTCACCACCTCCTTTATCACACCCTGCTCTCTTTCTGACAGGTGGGTGTCAGCTGGGTATAACCGCCAAAGGAGAGAGGCTGAAGCACTGGTATGAGTGTTTGAAGAACAAGGATAAGAAGATTGAGCGCTGGCACACCTTGCTGAATGAGAATCACGTCGCTAGTGATTAACTATTTGCCCCCCATACAGCATGATCTAAAACCTATCCTCCATACTTAGTTTGCGTTCATCTCCTAATGCACTTTGTTATTTTTTTATGTATTTGTTCACACAGACAAAGCTCACATTCATTTTTTTCCTTGATGTATACTCTTCTTACCTGTCTTCTTAGTAACACTTTCTCTGCCTGTGCTGATGCTTAATCTGCCTCTGGGACAAAGTATGGCATAAATAAATTAGAGATATATGCCAACAAACAGCCACGCCTGTCAGTGCTGCTATATTGTACGCTGAACCTGGACACGAGTTTGAATTGCACTGGCACAGAACAAGAAAAGCAATATGTTATGGCATCTGTGGTCAAAACCATTGTTCAAAAATGTCAGTTGAGCTCAAGCCTGTCAAGGTTTCTTTTTTTTTTCATTGCATCATGCTGTAGTGTAACTGTATGAGCATGCCAAGCCACAGACGTAAGAAGACAAGCAGCTGCACCTTCAAATATTCCACCTGTGCCCACTGTCTTGAAAATAATGTATATTTCCATGAAGAAATGTTTACATACTGATACATTGCTCAGGTTAGGATAGACATCTGATATACAGATGATTCATAAGTCAGTGGACCATGAGCTAGATGAATCTTTCATCAGTTGCTGTTGATTTGTGGTTTAAAATTATAGCACACCTAGTAAAATATTTTTATGTATGGTTGTGAATTTTGAGTTTGTGGGAAGTATTAACTGTGCAATTAGAGACACTGAAAAGTGAACAAAAGTGTTTATTTTTCAGTTAATTTGTTAGTTGTGGTGAGAATTGGCAGGAAAAAAAAAAATTCTCCTCCTGCTACCTCTAATCTTTGGAAGCTCACAGTTCACCTCAGACACCTCAGAGGTTTTCTACTGCTGTGTTTACACTGAATGCACACAGCCAGGTTTCTTACACGTTTCCCTAACACATGGCTGCTGCATGTATCAAGGAGGGAAGGAGGAACAATTTAGGTCATAAGTATGTGCAGCTTCACCTGCATGCACCATGGTCGTGCCTGTGGCAGCCGGGGCCACATTTACCCAGTGCACCCTTTGCACAAACAAGGGCCCTCTCCCCTCTGCCACACCCCAATCATTAAAGGCTTTAGTATGTGTCTTTTCACTTATCACAGCAAACCAAGGAAAGCACATCTTACAAAGTGTAACAATCTCACTTTATACAGCTATTTGCAAATGATTCCAATGTCAAAACACAGAAAAAAAAATCCTATGCATGAAATGTCTTGTGGTTCAAGATATGTATACTTTGTAAGAAATTAATGCTGTTGTAATTCCATTAATGTTTACATTTCTTCCCCATAACTTTCACATATAGAGGTCATATTCTGCATGGCTGTAATGACTGGTATAATTTGATTAAACTGGTGTGTTAGCATCCACAGGATAGACTGATAATCAAATGAGCACATCGACAAAAGGCTTAACACAGTAGCACACATAAAGACTAATCTCAGCCTCTGAATGAGACTTTTTGTACATACACATCCAAAGCTTTCCAGTGTCTTACGTTCTCTGTACAGCTACTCTGCCCCTCTCCCAACCCCTCCCACCCTGGCTGTGACTCACCCACCAGTAGCATCACACACTGGCCTATGCTGTGCTACTTGAGTTATAGTGATCATCAGATGATGATCAGCATAAATTATAGTTTTTTAAGCAGGCATATCTTTGAGCTAAATCCATAGCTGTCTTCTTGATTCTGCCAGTTCAGTGGAATGTTTCTCGGTTTATCTCTGTATTTGTAAATAGATACTGCATGCACTGGAAATATGTATGTTTGCAATTAACTTTGCATGTAAAGATTTTGCAGAGGGTTTACACAGATGAATAAAATCTAATGAAAAATGGCAAGACCTTTGTTTGTAAGGAGTTACTGAAATCAAGCTATTATCAGTGAATGTGATCACATGATAACAACACAGTGTGTTGTTATAATTCCACACTTGTGCAACATTGTTTTAAAATCACAAAGCCTATGTACAGTATAATTCGTTATTTTGTATTCGGCTATAAAGTGATAACATGCATAGGACAGGAAGGATATGCACCACTCTGAGAACCGTGGTCCCTCATTAAATTTTTGGGACTTTCAAAATCTTACAAAATGCAGTTTTTGAATAAATACTACGTAGGCTATAGAAATCAAGCATAAACTTTGTCAGAGCACACAAGCATGTAAGCATGCAAACCCTCAAAAATGCGGAGTATCATATTTCTGACAAGCCTCCATATCAGCAGACCAATAAGAAGAGTCGCTAAACCTAAACATTTTACCCTGAAGATACACATGCCTTCCTCGGAGACAGACGCCTTTAACCCGGCCGGGACCTACACTGATGCTGTGGAACAATTCGTCTATTCAGACACCATTTAACAGCCCAGGATTTCAACTGATATTAAACAGAATTGCGCTTTACACAGAGATGCAAAGCAGATTCCTACTACAAGTTGTTTTCACCTTATCGTCGCTTTTTTTATCAAAAGCACAAGATGTGTTAGTACCAGGTCACTCGTGTCTCAGATGGAGTCTTGAAAGTGACGGACAGACGCGCGTCACATTTCTGCGAGAGGACGACGCGCCTGGTGTGCGCTCCTTGTACCTCAGCCTGTGGTCCGACGACATGCGCCTGTTATCATGCGAAGTAAACACCAATCCAATAGTCACGGAAAGGTACCGCGCTCTCTGCGACAGAAGCAGCACTCAGTACCAAGAAATCGCACCAAAGTTTAACATCAGGACATTGTTGTCTCCCGACGCCTCCTGCGCGCGCGTCCCCTCCAGTGCGCCAAAGTTTACCAGGAGCACAAGAAGAGATGGACCAGAGGGGAAAACTCGGAGGAAACGCGCCTGGATACTGCCAGGGACTCTGTGGTGCGGCAAGGGAAGCGGAGCGGTCAGATACGATCAGTTAGGTGAGAATGGTGAACTGCTGATATTTTATCTTTTAAAATGCCATTTGCAGCTATTACATTTCAATATTTTTCTACATTTCGACAGAAACTGCTGTAAACTCTTACAGGTTAGGACAACTCTGAGAGATGATTAATTTCCTTAAGTTGTAGGGTGATCAAATTCACAATTCACAAGTCCTTTGTGCGTTGATATGTGGTTGAATTCAAATTTTGCTCTTGTGCGTAGGAATGTTTGAGAATACAGACAGATGCTGCCGTGAGCATGACCACTGCCAGCATATCATCCATCCTTTTAGGGTGAATTATGGGGTCTTCAACCCCAACTTCTACACCGTCTCACATTGTGACTGTGACCAAAGGTGAGAGTTCCACACTCTGGGCATCTGATACTCGAGATTCCACGTATCCATAGCCTCCAGGAAAATTCCTGGAGCTAGTAACCTAACTCACATCTTCTCCTGACCTGTCCCTATAATTCTTTGCATGTTCTAGTAAGGACAGACAAGCTTCAATGCTGAGTTTGCGTGTGTTGTATTCATTAATGCATTTTATAGCTTATCCTTCTTACTAATAAATGTGTGCTGTTCTATGGAATTGTTGAAGTGATTTAGGTAGAAGAACCTGGCATCTACCACATGTTCTTACTATTTATCCAGGAGTCGTAAATATATCACTGAGATCAGCCCTCAGGATACAATCTTTAAGTCAAGAGAGAACGCATTGCTCGCTATTTTTGTGCTCATTGGGCATTCTACTCCACCTTCACAAACTTTTAATTAAACTTGTCTTATTATTTTCACTTCACACTTTACATCAGCGGCGGCTCGACAATAGAATATTGTGTATAATCTGCTTTAAAGTGTAGTTTAAAAAGTCGTTTACTGCGACTGAACGGTCGTGTGACGTATTTCCTGTTACTTTGGGGCTCAAAAATCTTTACCATAGACCTACGCTATAACTGGTGCATGTGCACTGGAACCCCCTCCAATACAAAGTTTGATTGTATGTTGTCAGTTGAAGGAGAGACGGGTGAAATTTACTTATAAATAGTAAATGACTGAAAACACAGACCGTATATTTTTACGTTAATTTAATCTTTTAAAGTAGTGTGATGCATAAGAATGGTGCTTTGGTTTATACAAGTGGTGATATGTGGTTACAGCGCAACATAAAACTGACTTGCAAAAGTGTGCCCACCCTAAAAATAATTTCACCAGCCGCCACTGCTTCTCTATCTCTAACTGACAAACATAAAAAAAAAAAAAACACTTTCTAGGTAAAGGGTTATCTATGGTTCTAAACTGTTTGGATTACCCAAGGGTGTACACCAAATAAGACAGAATTCAAGGATTTACCCACCACGTGCTACGTTTGACTGCTGCTTAACCTTGGTTTTTTTTCGTGCTTCTCACCAGATTTCGACAGTGCCTTCTGGGTGTGAATGATACGATTTCCAGTATGGTGGGATACAGCTTCTTCAACATTCTGCGAGTTCCCTGCTTTGAACTCAAACCAAAGAGGCAATGCACTGAGATGTACTGGTGGGGAATGTAAGAGAAACATTGTTGCTGGCTAAAGACTGTAAAACAAGAATTATTTTGAGTGGACAGTGCAAGCACAGTTACATGGGAAGTTAGAGCAGCCGCTGCAGTTTAGAATAACGTCATGGTTTTAACATACATATTCCCTCTTTATAGGTGCAAAGTGGCCAAAGAGGCTCCATATGCTGTCTTCAAAAGCTCCCTTCCTTACAACACCTCTGATACTATAAGCAATGTTACATCAGAGGACAACGCTGACACCAACAAGTCAACAAGTGAGGGGCAGCATGTAACTGAAAGGCCTGTGATTAACACACACAGAAGGTCACCCAAAAGTGAACATAGATGTGGCTCCAGATATCCACCAAGAGGAGACACTTTCCACCACAGAAGAACAAAAGGGAAAGCATGTAAAAGACACTCTGCAGTGGCACCCACCCAAATGCCCACAACATCAAGGTCACAAACCACTACTCCCACAATTAAAATGGGTCTTTTAAATGTTTCTATAAGTAAAGCATTGACTACAAATAAAAAAAGAGTCGGAAAAACAAAGAGCACCAGAAAGAGCCTGTCAGTTTACCCCACAAGAAGCCAAGTTTCACCACAGGCCACAAACTCTTATCCACAAACATCTTCTACAACAAAAAGCCCCCCGTCTACAACACAGAAGCCGACACGTCAGCTACACCTACAGACATCCATCACAGCAGTGACCAAACCTACCAAAAATCACAAAAAAGTTCCAAAGCACAGTCATTGTTGCAGATCCAGGACGCCTTTGAGGGATGACAGTTTTCGGCCACATTGCGAAAGTTGCTCAGAACAAGAAACAGTATCTAATATGGTAACCGTTACACCTGCAACAACGATAAATGCATTACATGTCACACTTTGGACGTTGCGACACAAAAAGACAACAGAAACACCCAAACAAGACATGCTCAGGAGTGCAACTACTTTTTCAATGCCAACTGCAAGAAAACAAAAAAAAGCAGCCTCCCTTCATAAGAATGGCAAGCCACAAAAGCAGATGGATTCTTATCTTCTACAAGATAATGTAAGCCAGAGGCCCTTGAGTAGTATCTTAACCCAAAGCACCCATGAAGAGCGAAGCATGAAACATCATAATTCATTGCGTAACATGACAGGTGAGTGCATGCTGTTGCTGCTGACTGCTGGAGACTTATAAAGGATACATCAGGACTAATGCAATAATTATGATGATATCAGATAGCTTTGAGTCAACAAGCAATGGTGTGCATTAATGTGTAAGCCATCAAGGCATCTCTTCAGTATCATTTATCTCAGTTGAATGTTGACCCCATCGAAGCACTCAGTGCCAGTAAAATCAGTGTGTTATCTTTTCAAGGAGCT
Source organism: Sandelia bainsii (assembly GCA_032362345.1). Lineage (NCBI taxonomy): Eukaryota > Metazoa > Chordata > Actinopteri > Anabantiformes > Anabantidae > Sandelia > Sandelia bainsii. The sequence goes on from JAUMHL010000030.1 coordinate 7,967,894, forward strand.
TGACTGAGCTATCTAGTTATGCCCCCTTCAGGTGAGAGTGATGATAGCTTACTGAAAGGCTGTGTTTAAACTGTGTTTATTTTCATCCTGCAGATAATCGCCTAATGTGTGGAAGCCTCAAACATTTAGATGAATGTAAATACAAAATCCCTCCTTTGGAGAAGAAGTATGGTCTGAAGAACATGCAGTCAAAGACAGCCTACCACTGTGACTGCACCAGCCGGTAACAGCGATTTTACATTTTTGTCACATTTCCCCACATTTCATATTCACATACGCAACCTTCCTTAAAAAATATCAGCTTCATAAAGTAGAACCCCTTCTTTATGTTTTCTTCTGTGTTTCGGTCACAATATCAGCAGTTCAGCTAGCATTGTTCTTCCCGCTAGAAGCAACTTCACAAAATAGTTCACTGAGACCGAGGAAATATAGCCCATGCACAGCTTTTGAACCAGTTCAAACTAAATGTTATTACCCCAGTAATTCATTTTTGTTTTGCATTCCTGAGCTACAGTACCTCAGGTTCAGCCTGCAGGTTGGAGTGAGATGAAGTAATTAGGTCAACTTTAGGCAAAATGAGAAGACGTGTAGACAGTAAATGAAGCACAGTATTGTGTCCTTGCCGCAAGATGAATGTGCTCTTAACGTCGTGGCACTATTGGAAATAATTGCAAAAGTTTCTTTGTGTTTACTTTACTCACTTTATATTTGTTTTAGATTTAGTCTGACTTTGGGAAGACTTTAATTTAAAACAAAGTGGCATTTCTCTGTGTACTGATCTCTTCTGTCACTGAGCCTTTCGCTCCCCTTTCCCTGTCTATAGCTTATTGTCATGCACATGTACTCCTGGGCCACTTAATGGAACAGAGCCATCATTAATGCCACTGACTGACCAATTAACATTTTTGCCATGAAAAAAAGGATTTATTATGGTGGCATGGTGGTTAGCACTGTTGCCTCACAGCTAGAAAGACCTGCGTTTGAATCCACCAGCCGTTCAAGTGTCTTTCTGTGTAGAGTTTGCATGTGTGGTATTTCTCCAGGTACTCCAGCTTCCTCCCACAGTCCAAAGATATGCAGTTGTGTTAAGTTAGGGTTAGGGTTAATTGGTGACTCTAAATTGCCCATAGGTGTGGATGTTTGACAGCTGTAATTAGTTCCAGCACCTCTGCAATCTTTAATAGGAAAAGCAGTTAACGGATGGATGGAAAACGTCTATTATTTCATCATCAGCAGGTTGCAATGCTATGTACATTTTATTTATGTTTGCATTTGAGTATGTATTATGCCTCCCACTACTGCATCTAATACTTATGTAGCCTATGGCAAAACATAAAACTATTATTCTCATTCTTTGTTTTAGTCTCTCTCTGAGTCAGATAAAAATTGACTCAGAGTATTGTTTTAATTCCTTTATTTGCCTTGCCTCTCTCTTTATTTCTGTATGTGATGTAGTAAATTACCTCTGCTTGTCTTTTTGTCATTTTTACAGCTTGGCTGTTCAGTTTGAAACCTTAAACCAAGTGACTGTTCTCCCCACGCTACTGAAGAATTTTGTTTCTCAGTACTGCTTCAATCTGCCAAAAGAGAAAAAATGCCACCGCGGAAAAAGGTTTTAAGTGTTTATATGCTTATTCATAACATTGACAAGTTTTTGTCATAGTAATCTTTGCTAATAAGTGTTACTCCTTTTGCCTTTGTATACAAAAATTCCAGGTTGCGTTCTGTTTCTGATATTTTTATATGTTTCTTGTCTAGCTGTTCTGAAAGCTTCACTAAAGCATCTGGCCTACTTCGAACACTTAAGAATATAGAGGTAAAAGACACAGCTCAGGTGCAATATTCAGGCAATGGCAGAAAAAGAGGGATTCCTGTTCGCCTTTATAAGCGATGCCTAAGGCTGGAAAGAGAAGCAGCTCACATGATTGTAGACTAAGCTGCTATGTGCATCAACAGCTACAATGTAATTCTGTAAGCTTTATATTTTGTGTTTCTGTCCTATGGTGTGATGAACATAGTGTACGATTTTTGTAATGGATGTAAGTTTAATTTATAAAGAACTGTAATACAAAATGCAAACCATCATATTGTGCTTTCAATATGTAATAAACACATATATTTTATTTTTTATTTATATATTGTTTTTTTTTATTTAGAAACTTATTTAAAATTGTGTGTCAAAGGCAACATACTGTACATTATCTGCACTGCATATTGATCCAGAAAGATAAATAACTACATGTGCTGCACACTTCTTTGCAAAACAACCCACAGCATTCCAGTAATCATTAACTTAAATCAGGAAACTTCAGCTAGTTACACTGTCTACACAATTTCAGCCATCCACCCCAGCTAACATTTATTTCATAAACATTATTGTCTTACAAAGTGTTGCATCTGTGTTTTTAGACATGTAGAGATTTTCAAGATAAGAGATTAAATTGGGCTACATCTGTTGTTTTAAACAAATTCAGAGCCATTTCTTTTCAACTGCACATTCACCAGGGTTTAACAGCTCCCCAAACCCCACACGTTTTCATGATTTAGGGGTACCAGTTTTATGAAATACTTAAGGTGTCCCATAAAAATTCTATAATGATGTTTAAAAATCTTTACTTTCCTTGCTTTGCTTTTACACCTGGTACTTTTTTATATGATTATAATAATAATATATTATTATTATAGAGAGATAGAGATAAATCTTTATTGTCATTGTCACTTTTTTACAAAGGAGCAACGAAATTGAATGTGCAGTCAATTCAGTGTGAGGTATAATAGTTAAAAGACGAGAGAAGAAAATAAAAGTAAAAAAATAACAATAATAATAAAAAATAGAATAAAAGTACATTGCAATATATACTAAAGGAATTGCACTTGCTATATACAAAATTGCACTGGTTAAATGTACAAATTGCACAGGTTGATTTAAGGTCTATTTATTGCACATTGGGGGGAGTGATATGGAAGCAGTTTTTAATACACAGTTTTTATAGCCAAGTGTGTCAAATAACGTTTTTGCTCCTTACTGCACTTTAAACAAACTTTAGTGTATTTAAAAATATAAGAAGAGATATGTTAAATTAAACACAGCTAAATGTTAAGGGTGTCACAGGTGAGTAATATGACTTATTCCCACTAATGTACAATAAAAATATCAAAGATGCAAGTGACTATGACTCCTACTCCTAAACTGAAAGTTTGTTATAAGATTGCACTACATAAACATAACCCCTAAAATACATTAGATTTTCCTCTTTGTCTTATTATTACAGTTATATGGTTTAACTCATGAATAATTGACAGCTATTCTGGCCCGCGGTGCATGCTGGGAGCAGCTAGTTGGCCTTGGAAACATGGCGTCGCACTGACAGCTGGGAGACTCTCATTATCTTCTCCAGCCACCGACACAGCGATGGGCCGATAGCGGAGCCGTTTGCGGTCAGATTTTAACCCTGAAATGACCTTACGACACACGCCGTGTTCGTCCTGAGGACACTGTCATTTCAACGGTGCCGCAATAACGGATTTAGTACGGGCGTCACGCCCACTGCACGGTAACGTTATAACGATATCGTACGGTAAGTTAGCTCCGCTTCCAGCTAACCAAGCCACACAGCTAGTGTTAGCACGACACGAGCACCCATGTAATGTGAAGAGGACCTGCCACCGCTGCCTGTTCACTGTCTGGCTGTCGTCCGCTAGCTTGCACCCTATCACCACAGTCTGACCCGACAAACACCATCGTCAGATAAGACGGAGACGGAGACGGGCCGGCAGTTATGTTATTGTAGCCCGCTAGTAAGCTAGCTAGGGCGTTTCTGTCATTCTGTCAGTGAATTTTTAATGTTCGTCCCCTTTGGCATCACTGTCGGAGGGGAGAGCGATGGGCTCCGGGGCTGTGGATTCGTCCCAGTGGCTTTCGGTGAAGGAGGAAACGATTTTCCTCCACGACGGACTCATTCGGGTCACAGATCTCGCCGAGCTGCCCAGTGAAATTGGAGTGTCAGAGCAGGGGGACACCGAGCAAGAGGTGGGTGAAAGCCATCTCTCTCTCTCTCACACACACACAGGTTTATATTTACAAACACACCACGTTGCTGTGATCGGGATGGGTTTTTTTTAAAAAATTTTATTTTAATGTCAGCGTGTTTTCACAGTCTGCTGCAACACACCCTAACTAATAACGGTCCGGCTGTCGTTTGCAAGTTTCCTGCCGTCTGTTGTGGACCCACTGTCCAGTTAACAGCCGTTGTCAGCTCGTTTCCGGTCATCTCTTTCAAAATATGAAACGAAAACAGAACAGCTTTCAAATGTAAACAAATGCAGCGACGTTTGAAGACTAGGTTTTGTGGTCCCCGGGCTTCTCTCGACTATTAAAAGCAACATAATGTATGATTCACTCTCCAGCTTAATATTAGATTAAAATACCTCAGTCTGTATGTGAGGTGGCGCACACACTGTAAGACAGCTGCCTCATGTGTCAGTTTGCACAGCTTCAACTTTGTTGGTATTGTCAGTGCACCTTCTTTTCTCTGGACAGCTTGTCAAGACAGATACGGTGACGGCAGTTGTGTCATTGTGTCAAACAATAAACATTTGTCAAGGTCTGGTGGTGACCAACAATTCTCTGTAAAAAATATATAGGTTTATGTAACTAATGATCCACAGGCCTGTGATAACTGAAGAAGATTTAGTAGCGCTATTACGCCCGCAGATATACATAGGATACTTGCTACAGTGATTACAAAAATACCCGTCATGACTCATGACATGTATTCACTTCTCTAAACACAAAGAAGCATTGAAATGGTTCATGCTGGATGTTAGACAATATGAATACAGTATACGCTGCATGATGCGTGTTTTTGTTTTTGTTTAATGTTTCTGGCATAATGTGCAGTAAATGTTTTTTCAGCAGGAATGGAGACTTTTATTTTGAAGGGAAAGCGTAGCGGCCGGATGTGTGTATGATGACAGATTGCGGAGACTGAACAGAGATGCTGATGGAAACTTCGAGCTAACAATGTGTATTTACATCCTCGTCATTTGCAATATAATAAAGCTGTAGCTAGCCGTATCCATTAGTACGTAAAGTAAATTTGTTCCAGCACTCATGTCACATGTTATTAAGCTGGTGCTGGTCTGTTAAGTGTTAAGTGTTTAAATTATTTTAAACTAATTTTATTTGGTCACCATATATGAGCAAATCATGAAAAAAACTTAAATATGCTAATATTCCAATCAGTCACGCTGGCCATCAACGTGCAATTATTGGCACCATACTGAAAGTGTGTATCCTCTGTCAGCAGTTCGGACAGATGACAAACCACTGATTTATTAATGAGTGAACGAGCAGGCTTAAAGTGAACCAATAATACTTTATTTTGTCATTTTGTTAAGATAAACAACAGACATATAGACATTTCACTATATTTGCTTAGTGTGCCACTAATTAGTTTAACAGTATACATAAGTTAAGGGCTGTTCTGCACTTTTTGGTCTATGTTTTGTAGGCAAATTTCTTTTGGTATTGTAACAGTACAAATGTAAACAGATGCATACAGTTCTTCACATTAGGCTTATGAACATTAAATGTAATAAAATTCTTAATCTCCCGCATATAAATTTGGGTCATTCGGTACAAAAGAATGTTAAGTGCTATGTTGGAAAATCTGGACATTTTCATATTTATAAAGCAAAGCTGAAGTAGAAGTTGAGTAGCTCTGTTTATTTCCGGCAACCTTCTGTGTATGGTAGGGTGTAGATCATAACAAAACATAGCCTAAAAACATCCCTGCATCATTTGTTGTTAGACCTCAGTCTGTCTTCTTAGTCTAGGTTATATTTAGATTCTCTGTATTTCTAGTCTTCTGTGTCCAGCTTCAAGACTGACTGGGTCATTCAGTGCAGTTTTCGTAGGTGTTGTGATGCTGGTTATTTTTATCCACTTGCAGCAGTGTTTTGCAGTGCAAGGTGGAGAAGGCCCAGCATCCAGTTAAGGAATGTTACTGTAACATTAGTAGCATTTCTGAAATTGAATCAATACAAATTGTGCCTGCTAAATGGTGTAATGGATTTTTCTAGTCCATGATTTGTGGGCCACAGAATGTAATCAATATTTGAAATGCAGCCTAAGTACACGTGAAGCACATTGTTTCACTTGTGATGGGCTATTCCAAAAGTGCTTTGCTATCTCTGACCATTATTTCATAGTTCACAGAACTGTAGACACAAGAGTTTATTATGTGGAAATTATTTATAGGTAGACTGCCAAAAAACAGTCCACCTGATAAATCTTATATGTTAGAAATAATCTGCTTTTTAAACTAATCTGTCATCAGCGTATTAGCTTACAATATATTATGCCTTGTGGACGTACTGGTTGCTTTTGAATCTGCTGACAGGCTGACATGCTGTTTTGTTAAATATTCTCAGGTATAATTTTGGAAATGTTTTTCACAACAAATGTAATTTATATGTAGCCAGACAAAGCCAGCAAATACAGCATCTTCTGTTTGCCATCTGTAAAGTTTATTTTCTTAAAGCTGTAGACAAATTGTTTTACAATTTTGACTGCTGTTAGTGTAAACTTATATTTTTTACTTCTTTTTTTCCATGCCATCTACCTCTGTTCCCCCAGATTTTAACATTTGAGACGAAGAATCCAGTAGAGCTTGCTGAGCGTCTGCGTGCTGTCTGTGGGAATCAGAGCAATGCATATGCACGCCTGCTGGAGTACCGTCTCAATGCTCTGCGTGGCCTGTGGGGGGCGCAGCGGCAGCTGGCCCTGGAGGAGCAGCAGGAGCGAGAGGGGACTGGAGGGGCTGATGAGGAGACCTTAGCCTTGCTCAAAAGGCAAGGTCTGCTCCAGCAACCTGAGCAGGCGCCCTTCACCTCCCGTGTCGGTCTACTGCTGGTCTTCCCCCTTTTGCAGTCCCAGACTCGCAGTGACCCAGCACTCTGCGGTGTCACAGCAGAAGTACTGCTAGCCTGCCTCCGGGACTGCCAGCCGCTCAGCCTTAGCAAAGAGCCCGCTGACTGCCTCAATGGCCTGGAGGGGCTGCTCTGCTCATGGCTGGAAGATGGTGCCCAGGAGTTAGGCCAACTGCAGGGGCAGGCTCAGACGCAGATTCTCCACACACAGAGACAGAGGGAAAACGCTGCTGCTGCACTTGTGGCACTTGCCTGTGCCAGGTGAGGTCATACATTCTCTCATTGCTCTCCCACCTTCATAGTTCATAGGATCTCTTTTGGTCTGGTTGGACAGTATACTGAACCAACAATATTTAGTAAAGGGCTTTTAGGAAAGCCAAACTGTCCAAATTATGTGATTAAGAAAGTATTTGTATGAAGGCACTGCTACACTCATTGGCCATTTTATTAGGTTCATCTGTACAATCCAATAGAGCAACTCTGACATAAATTCTACTTTTACAAGGTTATAATTTCTCAGTTTATGTTGAAACTGTCAAAAAGCTGATAATTCTACTACTATATGTTTATTATTAAGGTTATAGTCGTGAGGTCATTTATGCAAATAGGGTGGCCAAAATATTAGAAACATCTGTTAATATAATGCACTCTAGTACGACTCCACCACCAACTATGACCTCAATAATAAACATATAGTAGAATTATCACCTTTCTGATGCCTTTCATCAAAAACTGAGAAATTATAATCTTGTAAAAGTAGAATTCATGGCAGAGCTGCTGTATTGGATTGCATTAGCTTTTACAGGTGTACCTAATATGGTGGCCTTTGAGTGTAAGTTACTTCATTATCAACTCTATTCACAAGCAAGCCAGTTATTCCTGGAAGCCAGGATAAAATAAGCATTGACCACATCACTACTTCCTCTTTCTGTTTGCTGGACATGCGGCATGCTTGATCATCACTGATTCAACACACACTGTGGCAGTCTTGTTTCAGCATTTGTACTGTTAGATATAGGAGTAGCCTGACATTAAACTTGTTGGAATATGCAGGTTTTCCTTCTCTCTGTCAGCTCAGGGTCAATGCAGTGATCTGATGTTCTGACCCAAAATTAGTTAATTGAAATCAGAGCTTGCTGTAGTTTTTTTGAAAGTAGGAAAAAAAAAGTTTAGTCTCTGCTGTAGCTTCAGCCATTCTTCTTCATCAGGCAGCAGCATCAGGCTCTTAGTAGAGATAGGGCTCTACAATGTGTTATATGTGTATAGGGGTGACACTGATGCTTTAACAGCATTAAGAAAAAGTTGAAGTCATGAGTCTAACTTAATTAGTTTGATGTTTGCATGTTTGTTACCTATCCCACAGAAGAGCAGGTTGCTTTTTTTGCATTTCACCCTAAATTCTGGCTCCTGTTTGTGACAGCTGATCTTGACTTGTCAAAACCAGAACTCTCCCCTCTTTGTTCATCCTCTGTTAAGGCTGAGAGCTCTTTGTTGTGGGGAACCATCTAGCCCTGGTGCCTTTTCAACAGCAATGGGAGCTAATTAAAGAGCTATCAGCTTTATTCCCCCTTACCTCTGAGAGGACTGGTCAGTAAATTCACTATGAGAAAGTTAAATAAGCAAATTGACTGCTTAGCCTTGTGCTTTTATGTCGGCTGTTGATAAAATGTTTACATAGGAAACATAGGTGTGGAGAAATAGAGAGTGCACTGGCACAAGGCTGACTCGTTTGTTTTGTCTGTTGGAACATGTAAACGGTGAATGAAACATACATTCCCGTACAGCTTGTATAGGATCACCCTGATTGCACCAGTTTCCCAGTAGAACTGTACAATCTTGGTGAAACACACATTTGATGGTAATCAGATGGTATCGTGTTGTTATCTGTCCTTTTTTTATTTGTTAGAGCTGTTTTCTGGTATTCAAGAGATAAATTCAGAGAATACCAGAATAGCACTTCAGTAACTCACTTTTGCATAGATGTTCTCCCGAATGTAGAATTACTTGAATGTGTTCATTCATCAGAGCCTCTCCGTAATTCAAGCCAAGTATTATTACACTTCCAGTTCCAGAAATGCTTGACAGTGAGCTTGTCATGCTGAGGCCTCCTGACTAATCTGCCAAAAATATTTCTAGGGGATCTCTGAAGACTTTCATCCACACAGTTCACCTGCTGCAGAAACAAACTGATCTGGGTCAACTCCCTGTGTCAGATGTTTTGTACAGGTGAGGTCATTACTTCCGTTCATCTGAAATGTAATTATTAGCCTTTAGAGATACTTTCTTAATGTGTTTAATCACTCTGTATCTCTCCTGCTTCAGACTTTTACTCCTGGAAGGAGGCCCGGGCTCTCCATCCTGTCTCCTGGGGGGCAAACATAGTGTGTCCTGGGGTTTTGAGGATATGCTGCCCACATCTGATAATTCTGCTGGAGGAGCAGAGAGTAAAGGTAGAAACCATTTTGAAAGCTTCTTAAACATGTTTAAAACAAACAAAAAGGACATAGTAATGGGTGGATGCATTATTCTCATGTGTTAGTTGCTTGTTGTGCAGCAGGCTGCGCTCATCACTCTTTCTATCATAATAGTGACCTCCATTCTGCTTTATTTATCCACCTTTAGATTGTTTATAATCCCCTTTGTTTAAAATGCATGAAGTGTCTGAAATCCCAGTGTGAATGCAGGGTGTAGAGTGCACCGTCTTGTGTAAGGCTCATTTGACCTCAGTTTATTGTGATGACTGACACTTCAGCAATCAATCAGCTGAGCTTGTAGAGTGACATAAGATGATCAGGGTGTATATTAATATATATGCTGATCAGCCATGAGGAAAAGTAGCATATTTATATTTTAAGATAATCTAACACTAAATTGGTTCAGATTCTCTTTACCTAGATCTCTAAATGCATCACAATTTTTAAATTAAAAATATAAATAAAGGAAGTAGATGCCTCCACCTCTTGCATGCTTTTGTCCACTGTAGCTATGTCCCCTTACTTTTCATCTCCATCATCTGTCGTGTGTCTCTTATTAACCTCCTATTGTATTCTTTTTGTGCCTTTGTCTTGCAGACACTGACCTGGGGCGCTGTCTAGCCACAGACGGACTTTATCTGTATACCACTAACTCCTCTGGGAGAGGACTCAGCAAGCTGGGTTCTGGTTTACATGGGACACTGAGGTAATATGACACTACTTCCCACCTGCCTTTCTTTATCTGCAGCATTCAGAGAATGGGAAGAGAGAAAGAGAGAAAGGGCAAGTCACACGCTAAAAATATCCCTTATCACTTACCCATCCCAAGGCGAAAATGGTGCTATGTTATTTCCAGGACATTTTTAAACCAATATCTGCAGTACACAGTCACATCCCCCCTAACTGTTCTTTAATTAAAAGGGATAAAGGGGCAATGTATGTTCTGCATCTTGGTTCCATGCTGTGGTAGAAATGTACCCAAATCTCAAAGAAACACTATCTTACTTCTACAGTGTTTTTGAGTATTTCAATTGAAATGGTTCCTTTTTTCACATGCAACAATAAGTTGCAGAAACAATACAAGTGTTACCTTTAGACTTTTAATTAGATAATTGTATATTAGAATGATCAGTTTTGTTGATTCCATCTGAGAAATAATAACATGGAAATCAAACATTTTTGTAGGGAAATGACATTGTAATACAGTAGGAACTAATGTTAAATAACCTATACCAGTTTGCACAGTTCATCACAATAGAGTGCAATAGACTCTTTACATTGACATTCTGTCAATAACTTGTCATAGTTAAGACTAAATATGCTAAACAATATGCTTAATAATATAATAATAATAATAATAATATAATTTTTTTGTTATTTGAGGTTTTGTTTTGTATGGAGATAATAATTTGGTTAAGACCCTCAATATTTTACATTAAATTCAGGTGCATCAGTGGGGTTTTGACAAAAATACAGTGGTGAAAAATAGAAGTGCTCACATAATTCAGAATACAGGGCAGTGAAATGAATGCTCTGTGTTTGTTCAGGGGTTTTGTGTACTGTCGAAATGAAGAGTTGGAGCCTGGCTGGGTGGTGTTTGGCAGTGGTCGCCTCCTCCACCGTCCCTCCTCCTTTGATGCCAAGCCTCATCAGCTGTGCCAGGTCATTGACCCCTTCACCTTGCAGGTACTGTTTCATTATTCCACTATTATTTTTCATGTTACATCATTAAGTGTATTTGTATTGTATTTGTAATCTTCTTGCATAAATGCCCATCTTCCCAGAGCCTCTATAAAATTAGTTTTATTTGCCATTTCAGTGCCATTTTATTATTTCATCCTGCAACAGAAAAATGTCTTGCTCGTACAAGCAAACTCACATTTTGGCAATGTATGTGCCTAGATAGGCTGCAATAAACCCTGCCAATGTGAGAGATGAAGAGGCAGAGTGAGGAATAGTAATAGACATACATACATGAAGTCTAGAGACAAGGGATATAGAAAAACTATGTTCAGTGTGGCTATTACAGTCAGTCCCCCTCTAAAAAAAATTCAGCTGATATGACAAGCGTAGCCAAAGCAAATTTTCACTGATCCATTTTCAGGTGTGCCAGATTGTGCCCATGCCAGCCCATCACTTCCCTGTGGGCAGCAGCATGACCACGCTGCACCTCTGCTCAGATGGAACCTATCTGTACTGGGTCTGGTCCCCAGCCAGTCTCAATGAAAAGACGCAGAAAGGCCACTCTGTCTTTATGGATGTCTTTCACCTGTCTGTGAGTACCGTATGCCCTGTCAGACACACCAGTTTCAGCTGTATTCCGTTTTGTTTAGATCTTTGATGTCTCTCTCTCTTTCTCTTCTGTTCATGGTGCAGACACAGACGGGGTTGTGTGTCGTAGACATCTTGCAGCAGAGGGTTATTCTTACTCGCAAGGAAGGCGAGTCTTCCAAGTGCTTGAATGAACTTCTCTTGAGTCGAATGTCACGCTTCCGGGCCTCCCATTCTGCCACATTGGCTGCTCTCACAGGCTCTGCAATCACCAACACTGTCAAAGAGGAACAGTCGGGTAATTCATCAGCAAAACACACAGTATTGTAAAATCATATATGCTTTAATGTGCAATTCAGGCAGTTGCTCTTCTGCTCTGTTCTATGTAACCTTTATAGCTGTCAACACCAGCTGTGGACTCCCTCTAAAGACTCTGAGAAAGACTCCAATGTATGTTTGTGGAACGTATCTAGTGATGCTGGTCTCACCTCCTGGTGTATCTGGGAGCTCTGCCACACGCTCTCTATTTGGAGGTACCAGCAGTCTGTCCTCTCTGAAAAGTAAGAGCAAACACATACACCGGTAAATCCTCATTGTGTTGACTCTTTTGTAAAAATGTCTGTTAGGCACTGTGTAAATGCTTTTCTTCTGAAGACTTCCAAAAACAAACAAAAAAAAATAAACAAAGCATTCTACATCATGCCTTGGGGACAACTGATTTAATTTAACCTCAGTTATGATTTTAGTCACTAAATGTTGGTCATTTATGTTCAGTTTTAGCCTCCAGCCTGGTCTTTAATCTGGCTGATGGTCAGTTTAGCAGCCGCGCAGACCTCATTGATGCTCCTGGCAGTTCTCTAGGCAGGGGAGCCCAGGTGGCAGGGCTAGGTGAGCTCAACTTTAGTTGCATTTTAACGATATGTTTTGGACTCACACAGTGAAAAGTGTATGTATGTGTGTTTCATATTTTTTTGTAGGAGCAACTTATGATGCACTGAACAACTTGATCTGGACCTGCTCTAGTGACTACATAGATCAGTGGTGCAACCCTGGGAACCAAGCCTTTCACCATGTGTGCCATAGGCTCGGTGTCAGCCATGTCATCAAAGAACCCAAAGGTAGACACAAACAGCAGTGAATCCATAAGATGCTCTTTTTAAGGTTAACTGAGAAATCTGATCATCTTGAACACATATGCTTTCACAGAGGAAACTGTGGCCACTGGTGAGGTGATCAACCAGCTACTTCATCATGTAGGTGCTATGTGTATCCACCAGCTCAACCTGCTGGCGGCCAGCAGCAACAGCTTGCCGCTGGGCGCCCTGCTGGGCAAACAACATCCCATCGAGGCCCGTCACTTCAGCAGCATCTGTGACATTATGGAGAAGGCCATGGTCACTGGAGATACCTGCATCATTCGCTGCATCTTGGTGGTGTTCCAGGTCAGTTTAAATGCATCTGGGGACAGTTTTGCATTTTCTGTGTAAGTTTTTAGTTTATTTATTTATTTGTCTTCCTTCTCCAGGTGGTGTTTAGGTTTTTCAATCCTCAGTCGGAGCAGAATAGGGAGAGTGTGCGTCGTTCACGGCTACTATTGTGGCAGCTGCTTATGGCTCCAGTAGATCAGATAGGAGCAGAGATTCAGAGAGAGGTGTGCATGGCCATCAGGTAAGCTATAAAGTACAGTACATATAAAGTGGTGCTTTGTATAATCTGTGATAATCATGATCTTTAAATGGGCTTTCCTCATTTACCTCCTCTCTGTCATTGTAGCTCAGGCCTGAATACTTTGTATCAGGGGGAAGCTGAACTTAACAAACTGCTGAAGCTGGTTCTAACTGAAGGTGAAAACACAAATTTAAATATAAATGACAGTTGTTTAGTGGTTGTTGTAGATATAGATATATATAGAGTTATATGGTGGGTTTTTGTGTGTGATGCTCAGGTGAAAGAAACAGTGGTCTGTCTCAACTTCGGGATGTCATCCTTACTAACTTGGCAGACCAGCTGCAGAAAAATAGATTTGGGAGTGAAGAAGACGACCACTACAGGTAAGTGGCAACACTGTGCCAGCAGTGTGCTGTTTTAGTTTAAAACCATTATAACTGTCTTTTAAGTGTCAGAAAAATCTCTCTTTTGCAGATTGAATGATGAGCTGCTACATTTTATCCTTAAGACTGTAGTTCGGGAATCCTGCCTCCTCATTACCAAATGTCAGACTGTCGCCCGAGACGACTTTCAGAAGCTGCTCTCCACTGTACCCGTATGAATATCTGTTTAAATGCCTTCTGGCTTGACTAATATCTTGTTTTATGAGATTGCAGTTGTTCTAATTTGAGATGCTTTTCCCTCTCTGTAGGTGGTCTCACCTAGTCTGCGCTACCTCATGGCTGTTCAGAATCACCTCCTCAGTAACACCATTCTAATCCGTCCAGATGACAATGACGACAGTGACAGCTCCCTACAAGGGGAAACAATGAAGGTACAGGTAAACATCCCCTTTAAATACCCCTACCTTTGTGCATTTGGATTCTGTTTGTGTGTCTAAAATTTGTGTGCATCAATAAGAGATCAACTGAGCAACAGGAAATTATTTTTTATGGCACCAATTAATGGTCCCGTTGCAATTTTAATGATATTGGTTAACAGTTCACAAGACTGTGTTTCCAAAAAGGAGGTAATGATGGATACTGATAAAAGGATGAATAAACAGTCTCACCTGGAAACCAACATGTCAGGTTATGCTAATATATAGAGTGTGTCGTCATTTGTAGACAATTATTGCTGTGTGTGCACTTTCCATATTGCATGAATGAGATGTCATTATAGGAAGCAGTATTATGTAAGTGTGGGCCTATTATGTGTGTTGTTCTCAGGAGCTGCAAAGCAGCATACTATCCCTGGCAACTAAGATTTTGGTGGGATGTGATGAAGTGCTGGAGACCCTGCAGCAGGTGACCACAGCTCTGATTAACAGTGACATCCCTGACAGAGAAACCAGGTAAGCTTTTAAAAGAAACCAAGGATGGGAAAACAACTTTATGGTCAGGCAACCACAGTGGCTGCTGGATACCCTTAAAATCTACAGTACCAGCCACCTGAACCTTATTTTATTCCATTCCACATGCAGATTTTTTAAGATTTTATTTAGGGAGCTGTCACTGTCATCATAAGATTTTTTAAGATTTTTAGTATCAAAATGTGTTTACAACCATGATCGGCCATGTGAGTTTCCAAACTTTATTTTGAATTAATTAAAATACTTTTCATGATGCATTAAATGATCATTTAATTTCAGCATATTTGTGTCTAATTTATAATAATTCAATTGTTGTATTTTATCTGATCCAATAGAAAAAAATAAAAATAAAAATCGGCTGTCGGACATTGAAAAACCATATCAGTCGACCACTATATGTGACTTGCAAAAATAAAACCAGACACGATGTTCTCCCACTTTACTGTAATGCACTGTTTCACTATTAAACAAGATTGAACTAAACTTGAGAATCCCTGCATGCTCCTTCAAAAGAATGAACAATGTATAAGAAATTGTTTATGGATGCAGGGTTTTAAAATAAAAAATCCTTACATTTCTCAATTTCTTGTCTTGTTTTTCTCCTTAGGATTCATCAGCGTAACATTTAATTTTAGCATTCTATCTTTTTGATGTTCAGGTTGAAAGGCCTGGAACAGGTAACCAAGGCCACCATGCTCGGGCACCTGCTGCCAGTGTTGCTCACCTCTCTGATGCACCCCAATCTACAGACCCTCACTCTTGCTGATGCCCTCATGCCTCAGTTGGTGCAGCTCGTCCTCTACACTAGCCAGGTTGGAGTCTTGCTGGTCCAAAATTGTCCAAAAATAACCTTTTCCTTAATTAGAAAATGTAATCATAATTAAAGTCTTTGTTTCGACTTTCTGTTTTCCAGACTGCCCTGTTACTTAAGACTCAGTGTCCACTTTTCACTGAAGAGCCTCTCCCTGTGGGTGGCTCACTAGGGCAAGGGGTGAAGGCGTGTGCTTGTGATGACAAGTATGTTTTATGGCCACCATAAAAATGTTAAAATGTATTCACAATCAATCAAATTAATGATATTTTACTGCATAAATAATGAGGAAACAGTTTTCACCATGATTATGGAAGAGCAGATGATAAGTTAAGTGTCACTCAGTTTTCTACCACCTGTTACTTGTATCCTTGATATAAGAATTCTTGATGAGCGTGAGGAGCCTGGTTTCCTGACTGGACTGAAGATTCCTGCCCCATGGGCTGCTGGGAAGACAGTAGAGACGGTACATCCTGTGAGGGACAATTACAAGTTCAAGGAGACAGTACACATCCCTGGAGCCCGTTGCTTGTACCTTCGCTTTGATTCTCGCTGCTCCTCACAGTATGACTATGATAAGGTAAGGACTCCTAACAGTACAACTGTAGTTACAGTGGCCTTCATTGTTTGTTGATCTTGTATGTATAGTTTGTAATTTTGCGAGCATAGCAAAGCTCACGTTAGCTATATACACTAAACGTTTTCTTTGTTATTTCAGTTGGTAATCTATGCTGGTCCCAACACCAACAGTCGTAAAGTAACAGAATATGGAGGGAACACTCTGGGATATGGCAGTCGCAGTGTCCTGGGAACTGGCTGGCCCAAAGACCTTGTCAAGGTAAAAGAAGCTGTTTTGGACAAACGTACACAATTAACACAGTATTCGCATACAACTCTGAAGAGCTACATTTTTCTGTCCTGTTTTAGGTTGAAGGAGATACTGTGACGTTTTCCTTTGAGATGAGGAGCGGACGTGAACACAACACCCCTGATAAAGCCATGTGGGGGTTCTCCTGCACTGTCAGAGCTCAGGTAAAACATGAGAGGACTGGCATGACCCAAAGATTTGTGCATGTTGCTGTTAAGTCATGTTGACAGTGTGGAACATAATAATCAGCAGCTAATTCTGAAGATGTTTGTTTTTGTTCTTAGGAGTCATCTGAGGATGTCTCTGGAGGCCTTCCTTTCCTGGCAGATCTTGCATTGGGTCTGTCAGTGCTGGCTTGCTCAATGCTCCGCATTCTGTATAATGGACCAGAGGTTACAAGAGAGGAGGAAGCCTGCCATGATTTGCTTTGCTCAAAGCTGTTGCAAAGGTGACAAAGATAAATAAAAATAGCATGATATGTCCACCATGCTATTTATTACCAATGTAAACAATATCGTATTGAGCCATGTAGAATTTGCACATATTCCTCACTTGTAAGTAATAAAACACCGCAAAATGTTAGCAGCCAATACAACACACTGGTGAGAGAATTTATTATTTCTTTAGGTGTCAGTGGCAGGTTGAAGCAAATGGTGCCATCTCTCCTGCCCTCACGCCCAGCCCTTCACCTCTGCCACTCACGATTGAGGAGGACCGGGAGTTCACCTACCCCTCTGATGTACTCATCCCACCATCAGGCCTTATGCCAGGGAGCTACTTTGACTTGCCCCGTATCCGGCTCCCGCCTGGCATCATGGGTAGGCTGCGAGAGGTGTCTGGAAGGGCTCGACCACAGTTTCGTCCTAGCATCAAGTAAGAGTCTCATGCTGTAGCAGTAATAATATGCTTGTCATTTACATGTTGTATGCATTACTGCCCCCAAGTGGCAAAAAGAAACATTCAGCAACTACAGGCATTCTGGTCATTAGTGCCATCTAAAAAGCGATGAACCAATTTGAGGCAATACTTTCTGAGTGGTTTTGTGACTTTAAGTAACTAAGCATGTATTTTTGTGAGTGAATTATGTAATACAATATAAACATTTATGATCAGATCATCCATGTGATTCTGACTAGGATTAAATATCCTGCTTTAAAATAGCAACAGACACCTAGATTCTTTATGTCTTAAGGCTTTATTTAAATTTCAGTTCTGTTCCTGTAGTTTTTCAACACATTCTCCTGTCTTTATTGTATAGCTTCCCCTCTTTATAGCTGATGATGTTTTGTGTTTTTATTAAATAAGTAAGGTGATATCGTTGCATACCCACTATTACTTAATGCCTCTATTGTTTTCTTGGTGAAAGTATTATGTAACTTTTATTCTCAACACATTTTTTCTTCAAGAGAGGTGATCCGACCAGATGTTATGGAAGAGGTTATCGTATCTTGCGTAATAAAGCATCTAGGCCTGGTGGATGCCCTGCAGTCACTCGTTAACTACCAGTACCGTGAGGATCATGCAGAGGAGTATGACCTGGTCTGTAAGATCATGGCTGAGACCTTTAAGAAAATCAATGCAATGGAGCGTCAGCTGCAGGTGAGCTTCTGATACAGAGCTTTAAATTGTTAAATGTTAAAGATAAACAATACATCATAGTTATTTTACCTGTTTTTAATTATGCTATTCTAGAACATTTTTTGTTGAATAGTTTAATAAAATACCTGTTAATAATGTTTAAAAGTGTTAATAATTTGAATATGTTAACAATGTGGAATGGTTTTTGCAATGGTGTTGCAATGATAGCAGCCACAGAGTTGCTATATTCTGCATATCTAAACTACATATTAGTGCTAATGCATTAACAGATTAGGGCAACCAGGGACCATGTTACAATAGATCCTTGAAAATAAGGAAATATGAGTAAAAGAGCAGAGTGTGTTATCAGTTATAAACAGAAAACCTGTTTCTAGTCTTAAAAAAGTAAATCAAGGCTACCAACCTGAACAGAACCAAACAGTGCAACACTGTGTCTAATTATCTCCTGTGCTTTTAGAGTGTAGCAGAATTGGAGCAGAAGTGGCAGAATGAGGTAGAAGAATCCCAGCAGGGAAAACTGGAGGACAACACTCCTTTCTTTCACGATTACCACTTCTTTGAGGTACGCTTCACAAAACACACAGTTTACATTATGATCACCTCGGCTATTTGATTTGATATTTATAATTTATTGGCCTTTTTTTTTTCTTTTTCTTTTTTTTTTTGGTGGTGGTGGGGGACTAGAACAAAATAAAGGAGCTGGAACTGCTCTGCTCCCTGAAGGAAGTCCCATTTGATTTTAGTGACTTGGAAAATGTTGTCCTTGCATTGAGGCAAGTAATTAAAAATGTTCTCATTCAGATTATCGTGGTTGTTATAGGTCAGTCCTTGCTGTAACAGTATCTGCCCCAACAGGGAAAAGTTCTTTCAGGAGGTAAACACCACACATAGAAGTAGCACCCCACTCGCCAAAACTAAGGCACTTGTGAAGAGTCTGATGAACCGCACTGAGCTGCTGCTCCATGTTACCATCGCTCCACATTGCAGAAGCCTAACCACCACACCTGCTGGCACACCAGGGCCAGGTACACTTCATCTTTTTTTTAAGTATTCATATATTACTAGTCAGTTGCTAAGTAATAAGTAATATATATGTAATTGACAGAACAGTCTGATTTCAGTAAATTTTTGGAAATGCACTACTCACCACTTTATTATGTCAGTCAGTGTTTTTGTTTGTCTGTTATTTACTCCTGCATTGTTACCCCCGGAAATTAGGGTACAGAAATGGCAACAAGGTTGATTTTGATCTGATTTCTCTAATTTTCTGCCTCAGCTTCTAAGTCTGTGTCAGATGCCAAGACAGTGATGCCCATGGTGAAGCAGCCAGTCTTCCTGCGCAGCATGTCTGCACCCTCTGACTTGGAGATGATTGCTAACCAAGACTTGGAGTTTACACATGCACCTCAAAGGTATTTGTCTATTTTTACTTGATAAATGTAATGTTAGTGAATTATAGGATAAATGATAAGGTTACATTTATTCCTTCAATAATTTTCTTAATTTACCTTTAGAAGGCGACACCACCCTACCAGTCATCGTAGCAGCTCATTCACCCTGCTCCAGTCTCTGGCCATAGAGGACAGTCGTGACAAACCAACATACAGTGTGCTGCTGGGACAACTCTTCGCCTTTATTGGAACTACACCTGATCAGGCTGTATGTTTGTTACTTACTCACTGGCTTTCTTTAAATTGAGTTGCTTTTTGCCATGCTGCATGAGAATCATTAGGTGAATTCTGATCTGGCATTGAAATAGCTTTACCCTGTCTTGGTAGGTGTCAAGCAGCAGTTTCCTGTCTGCTGCGCAGACACGTTGGAGACGTGGCAGCACACGGAAGCAAGCACTTGTTCATATGAGGGAGTTGCTCACTGCTGCTGTTAGAGTGGGTGGAGTAACCCACTTGGTGGGGCCTGTGACTATGGTACTGCAAGGTGGCCCAAGGTAAGAGGAGAGACTGAAACACAGCGAACAATCCAAACCTAGTCGACATGTGTACACACACATTGTGTACAACTACATTGTTATTGAATTGAAATACTCAATAATTACCTGTTGTACTCCTTTTGTTAAAGTATTATGTAAGTTTTATTGATGACAAAGTACAGCAGTGGCTGGTTCCTCAAAACATCTGTGTTTATGTGCCATCTGTGCAGGATTGAGGAGCTGACCTGTGGTGGAATGGTAGAGCAGGTGCAAGAGGCCTTTGGAGAGACCATGACGTCTGTGGTGTCACTATGTGCTCGCTATCCCATTGCTTGTGCCAACAGTATTGGCTTGCTTTGCACAATCCCCTACACTAGGCAAGATAAACCGTCTTGCATTGTTTCTCTTTTTATATATTCATGTACTTCTGATTGCTCATCCTTTGTTATCTGTGTTATTATAGGAGTGAGGAGCAATGCCTAGTTCGGAGTGGGCTGGTCCAGCTCATGGACAGCCTGTGTAGTTTAAGTGGCCAGAGGGACTGTAGCTCAAATGAGAAGCAGACGAAAAAGCAGAAAGTGGCCACCATGGCTTGGGCTGCTTTCCAAGTGCTAGCTAACCGATGCATCGAGTGGGAGAAGGTGGAAGGTATAAAAACATTTTTAGCTACTCACTGTGATAATGCCTGCAAGAAAGAAGTATATTGGTGTAATGTATAAAAGCTAATCTAGCTAGGAAACTTATCTTAAGCTTTAGCTTAAAGCTAAAATGTTTAAGTTTATTCTCACTGTTAGGTGAAATGGTTAGTTCTGATGATGGGGTAGTAGTCATTGTTTTTTCTTTTTTACAGGTGGGTCTGCAGATGCTGTGCACTCTGGTCTGGCACGGCAGGTGTCCAGCCTGCTGACCAATCACCTGGCTAGGGCGACAGATTGCTGTGGCAATCAGGCAGCTGGCAATGATGCCTTACAGGATGTGCTCAGTCTTCTCAATGACCTTTCCAGGTAAAGTTTTATATCCTGCATGCTTATCATGTATTTATTTATATTTGAATGTGTATATATTTGTGTAATTATATTATGTCTTTATATTCTCCTTTCATTTGCATTTCAGGAGCCACATTGGAAAAGCTATCCTGAGTCAGCCTGCCTGTGTGTCCAAGCTCTTGTCTCTGCTGCTCGATCAGAGACCCTCTCCAAAGCTGGTACTCATCATCCTCCAACTTTGCCGAGCTGCCCTGCCTCTCATGAGCGTTGAGGACTGTGGTAACGTGGCCCTGCCCTCGTGGAGCTACTCTATTAACACGCTAGATGCCGAGCAACAAGATGCAAGTGACCCTGCCTCACGTATTGCCGCCTTGCTGCTTGCCAAGCTGGCAGACTATGTAGTACCAGGTTGGTCTCTTAACTAGGAGTACTAGATAAATGTATATGGTAGGGTGTGGCCCCTCTAAGTACACCCTCTTAAAGTATATGATAAACTGTATAGTCATGAAATTAATTCCTAATATTTACTATATTCTTTTTTCACCAGGCTGTCAGACTCTTCTCTCCCCCAGCTCCTCTGAGCCAGACACTAGTCTGTCCCGAGCCAGTTCCAAAGGAGCTCTGAAGTCTGATGATGTTGGGGAGGAAGGAGAGGCTGTTGATGGAAAGCTGTCAATTTTTATTCACAAGAGAGAGGACCAGTCTTCTCACGAGGTTCTACAACCACTTCTCAGGTGGGAATTTTCTTTATTATTATGATTTTTATGTCCCAGTAGCAATTTCTTCCAGGGTTCCCTGACATGAGTGTTATTCCACCCTCTCCAAAATTCAGCAGCTCAGAGGGTCGTCCTTTTCGGCTTGGGACTGGAGCAAACATGGAAAAGGTAGTTAAGATGGACAGAGACATGACCAAGGTATGTAGCATATGTTCACCACATGAAAAGTAATGTTACTGTAGGCTTTCCTCACTTGCATCCAATTTAAATCTTCCTTAGACTGGAAGCTGTGAGGTGATCACAGAGGAGGCATCTGCTGCCCTGAGGAAGGCCAACAAGTGGGCTCAGTCTGGTCTGATAGTGAGTGTTGGACCACCTGTGGAGACTCTGGCCCAAGAGACTGCTGGAGGTATCACCACTGGCGACAAGAAGAAAACTGCTCAGACTGCTGTTTGTCGGGACAGGAATGCTGAGCTGGCCAGGTACTGTTTGATTCAGCGATTTAATATTATGCTTTATTTTGATTAACTCGTGGATATGACACACGTCAGTCTTTGTTTTGGTTGTAACATCTCTTCTTTAAACCTTTATTGAATAGGTCAGACCCTGTCAGGCCTTTCATCAGTGGCCATGTTGCCAACAGTATGGCTGCTGAGGTTATTGCTCTGCTGCATAGTCTGCTCACTGCTCCTGAGTCCAACACTGCTCAGATCTGGACAAGTACTGCAGAAAAAGTAAGTTATTATCATGTTTCTACCTTTATAGCAATGATCAGACTTATTACTGGTATGATTGGTATTTTATCATAACGGCAGTGTCTCTGATCATTAAAAACATATAAATTAATTTCTCTTTAGACTGACTTCTATTTGATCCTTAATGATTCTGTTTGTTGTAAGCCTAATTCTTTTCCCTTGGGTTTTGCGATAGGTGCTCTCTCGGGCGCTGATGTTTATCCCTCAGCTGGGGAAGTACGCTGAGAGTATTCTGGAGAATGGCAGCAGCAGTGTCAGGAAGCTGGCTAAACTGCAGGCTATTGGCAGACAGGCTGTCGCTGCACTCTGTGCGCTTGGAGGGTTCAAAGAAACTATTAAGATCGGCTCTGAGGTCCAGGTGTGTTAAAATAGTAAAAATACTATGCATATGTTTTACCTCGATTATAACTACCATAATTTGCATCTTATATTAAAACATTTTAGCCCATATTTCCTGTTATACTGCTCTTCTGCAGGTGGTAGGTAAAGGAGTGCTGGGCAGTGTGGGCATAGTCATGTCCATTAATGAGCAGGAGGGCATCGCTACAGTCAAGTTTCCATCTTGTGAGTACAGGAGAACTTGCAAAGCCTCTGACATACTAACAGTACCTATATCACGCCTCTGCACTCCCAGATCTGAGGTAAGAAGTCCAGCATTAAACACAACATCGTCCTTATTTTAATGAAACAGGAATCTCATTTTCATCTCTCTTAAAATTAAACCCCAACAGGCTCTTCCCCTGTATAAGCTCTCAATCACAGAGAAGGTGGTACAAGCAGTGCAGTCCATGCTTCTGCCACAGGAGGGCAGTCTCTCCATTCACACTTCTCTACCAGCTACAGGAGATGGCTCCAGCCCAGTAATGGCCGCAGTGCGTTTGCTGGCAGAAATAAGAACCAGGTTAGTAAACACTGATGTAAATGAATTATCTGCCATCTTGACAAAGTGGCAGACGACGATGGCCGCATATCGGATGTGTTCTGTTTTGAGAGTATTTTGTGCCCGTTTGAGGAATCAGCTTCACAATCAACTTGAAAGTCCCTAGTTAACTGATGGTCAAAAGTTGAGCAGTGTTGTATTCAACATGTCGGCATCCTATGAACCTGTAACTCTGATTATGTGATATAATTGTATTGTAAACTGTACAAAAATCTAAGGTTCTTAATGGTATTTCTTCAGGGCATGTCTGGTGATGGCACAGCTCTTGGAGGATAGCTCCTTCTGTGAAGAGTTCATTCAGCAGTGTCCTGCTGCTGTTGAGGTTCTAAACTTGGTTGCCCAGGAATGCAGCCCTGGTGAGCATATAACATCATTTCAGCACATAGGATTTTTTAAATATAGTATAGTTGAATTTCATTTGTACCATTGTGAACTGTTGGAAGCTGTGTGTCTCATTCTTCTTATCCCATGCAGGAGAGCGTCTTGGTATGGTTGAAGCCCAATGTGAAAGAGTGAGAATGCTGTACCGGGACTGTGCTCGGCCTCCTCCTCCACCACTGCAGACTGACAGACGTCAGGTAGGAGTTACTAACTTTATAGTACAGTTTTCGTTTATTAATTTTGGAAAAACTGACAGTTATAACTGAGCTCTACTTTATCACAGAGAGCCTAACTTCAGTCTTAAAAGCTGATGCAAAATACTGATGTTTGTGAAACCACAAAAAATCTGTTGAACATGTTTTAATTGGCTGGCAGCTGAAGACAAGATAATAATAGTGTACATTTTTTAAATTTTGCTTCAAGCCTTAACTCATTGCACTTAGAAACCTTCAAAGACATTTTGATGTATTAAACAGTCTGACTTGTTGGCCCCACTTATCTCCTTATTCCTTTGATGTTCTTGCCTCACCAGCCCAAGGAGATCACTTGGTGTCCATCCAGAGTGTTCCCTCCAGTCCGTGCCTGCATGTTCTCATCCCGTCTGACCTCTGTCACCTTCTTGGCTGATCCAAGTGCTGGAGGTGGGCTGCCCAGAGGCACCTTCATCTACGCCACCTCTCCTATACCAGTTCAGGTGGGCACAGCACAACAGCATGCACTCCTACATTAATATTTGCCATCTCAGTTTGTTTTAACATGTAGCAGTAAGAGGAACGCCCATTAAAATTCTCTTTGTTCGTGCAGGCTCCGTCCTTTTACTGGGAGATAGAAATTGTCTCCTATGGAGACTCTGAGGAGGACAGTGGCCCAATTGTGTCCTTTGGTTTTGCCACTGAGGCAGAAAAGAGAGATGGAGCATGGACCAACCCTGTTGGCACATGCCTGTTTCATAAGTAGGTCATCTGCATATCATCTCTAAGAGACTCCATCTTTTTCCCCACTACTCTGTCTCTGACTTGAGTGCTGACTGCTATCCTTCTCATTTGTTCGTCTGTCTCCTGTCTGTCTGTGCCAGTAATGGTAGGGCAGTGCATTATAATGGCTCCAGTCTGCTGCAGTGGAAGAGTGTCAGGCTGGATGTGGCTCTACTTCCTGGTGAGGCAGGGGACTAAATATGTTTTTCACCATATACTTTACCAATGCTTTTGTTTGATTTAATTGACTTAGAAATACATACAGCAATGTATAATATGGATTTGAACTAAACCCTTTAAAAGCGTTATATCTCTTTCAAAAAGCTGTCTGTCAAGTATATCTCGCTTCCTTAACTTAAGCTGTTATGAAATATGTCATCTCCTGTTAACATTTAGTGGTTACTGACATGAGGACCATATCCTTACATAAACACAGGTGATGTGGCTGGAATAGGCTGGGAGCGTTCTGAAGGCACTCCTCCACCCCCTGGTCAGGCCCCTAAAGGCAGGGTCTACTTTACCTACTGTGGCCAGCGGCTCAGCCCCATTCTTGAGGATGTAGCTGGTGGAATGTGGCCACTGGTACATATTCAAAAAAAGGTGGGTGTTTCCTGTCTAAAATGTTTTTTGAACTGTTGGTAAGCTATTGTATAATTTGTTTAATTACTTATATGTAATAGATATATTCAATTGCTGCCTCAGGGGCACAATTTTCCCTCAGCATTAATTTATTTAGTCTTGTTTTTCTCTGTAGAACTCAAAGATACGTGCCAACTTTGGAAGCCGACCCTTTGCATATGCAGAAGGCCAAGCACACAGAAATGCGGCAGATTTATGTGTGGACCTTGCAGAAGAAATAAGTGCAAACTTTGAAGCACTGCCCTTTGCTATGGCCTCAGATAGTGATAATGACGCAGGTGCAAGTGTTACTTCAGACTCTGGCTCCCATGGACCCCCTTGTCGGATCGCAGCTGTTGCAGTTGCCCAGCAACGTATATATTTATCTCTTTCATTTAATCTTTAACTTAAAATGTGCATGCTCCTTATTTATTTTTCCTACAATTTAGATCTCATATGTTAAAAGTCTGCATTTTCTATTTGTTTTTTCCCGCTGATATAGAGTACAACAGTGACCTGTCGTGCCATTACAAGGTTGAGCTGAGCTACGAGAACCTGGTCACCTCTGGGCCTGACCCACATCCTCCACCCATCGCAGATGATGAGACTGATGATGAGGATGATGACGATGTCCCAAGGGTGAATGAGGCGTCCACCACAACCCTGTATTTAAAAAATGTTGTATCCTTACATATTTCATTACTTAATGTTGTGTGACATTAGGAGGATCACTATGCCCTGCTGGTCAAGGCGTGGGAGACCAAAGTATTCCCTACCATTCGTAGGCGGTTCCGTAACGAGGCTGAGAGGAAATCTGGCCTGGACCAAATCAAAGGAGCTCTGCAACTGGGTAAAGTCCAGAATACCATAATAACAAAACATTTTAGCCCATTTTACCAACATCATTTGACTAAGAAAGGAATAAATAGCTCAGCAGTTCTATGACCACAAAAATGGTGTGAAAGCATTTTTATATTTGAATCTAATGATGAATACAACACAGAGTGGAAGTGGGTTGCTTGCACCTTCAAAAGCTGCCAGGACTTGGATAAAAGAATAGGACAGATTAGAAATATAAAATATAGAAAGATGAAAAACTTTCCAATTTCCGTACTCATTATTCCCCCCAGCTGCATGCTGAGGTCCCCTTTTTGAATCACACATTTACTCTGATAGTTCTTTCTACTTCACTGCTAATAATTGAGGTGCACTCGTGCAACATCCAAGTGGGGCATGGTTGTAAATGTAATTAAGAATGTATTACCCTTTAACAAATCGGAACAAGGTGGAACAATTATAGTGCTACAATTAATTTTGACATCAAATTAATTGACAAAAGTTAATAACCTGTTTATCTAAATTTTAGCTACATGTCAGTTTATTAAATGAATGGTTGACTAAACTGTACTCATTCTGAGTATAAGCATATATTTTTACAATTTTGCAATAATGTAGGTTGAACAAGGCAAGACGTGACAATGTTTACATGTACGTGTGTTTCCACGGCAACAGGCATGGTTGACATTGCAAGACAAACAGTGGAGTTCCTGTATGAGGAGAATGGTGGCATCCCTCGTGACCTCTACCTCCCGACGATTGAGGATATTAAGGATGAGGCCAACAAGTTCACTATTGACAAAGTTCGCAAAGGTGCCGTTCACCTACATGACTATAAGCTGAAGTTTAACCTCTAAAGAAGTCAAAGTTGGTGTCTAACTTCAGGGAACATTGTAAGCACACCATTTCTGCAGTTTTGCTTACCTTGGCGATAATGTGCTTTTTTAACACAGGCTTGACTGTGGTCGTTCGCTGTCCTGATAGCAACAATACCAATAGCACTACGGGAGGAACAGCACTGCCGAAGTTTGCTATTCGTGGAATGTTGAAGACTTTTGGTTTGCACGGGGTAGTGCTGGATGTTGACTCGGTGAGTACCATACTTCATTGCTTTGGTGCTTCAGTGTTTTGTATCGTCACAGAAAATTTACTGGTAAACTCAAATATTTCTGTGCATGTGTTTGTTCAGGTGAATGAGCTGGTACAGGTAGAAACCTACCTGCGCAGTGAGGGGGTGCTAGTGAGGTACTGGTACCCTATTGAGATGCTGGAGCGCCCACCTGCTGGATCTCGACGCACTGCAGCCAATGGCCTAGTCTCACTAGACAGTAGCAACATTCAGATTCATAGGTAAAGTAGGATCCTAGAAGGGATGAGCTTCATATACATTCTAACCTGTGCTAATCATGTTGGTTTCGCTGCTCCTTTCAGGGAACTGCTTCGCTGTGAGAGTGCGCTGGCTCGATTATACTGCCGCATGGCCTTGCTCAACATATTTGCCCCCAAGAATCCCCACACCTTTACTCGTCTCTTCCATATACCTGCTATTCGTGACATCACCTTGGAACACCTGCAGCTTCTGTCTAATCAGCTGTTGGCTCCACCCCTCCCTGGTTAGTGTAAATACACCTTGTGAATAACTTGATCTGTTGAAGTGATGTAAATGTTCAGTGCATTTTTCAATGCAGCAATTTTGTTACTCCTGCAGATGGTACTATTAGTTCTAGTTCTATCCTGGTCGCCCAGTCGGTGCTTCATAACCTCCAAGGCCAGAGCTGCTCCCCCACTGACCTGTTCTATCAGGGCAATGCTCAGCCCATCCGTGAGTGGTTGACGGTGGCCATCACCCGTGCTTTGCATCAAGGAGAGGAAAGCTTATTGGAGCTGACAAAGCAGATCTGCTGCTTCCTACAGGTGAGCTCTACCAATCAGTGCTTCAAATAATGAACATCTTTCTGGATACATACACATCTTGTAAAGTGGCTAAACTTCTCTTTTAACTCTGTTCACTTTGACAGAATGCACCAGAGCAGTTTACATCTGAGGAGTTTCCTGTGACAGAGTCAAAGGTTAGCATGGATGTCAGCTTTCCAGGTGCTGCATTTGTGATTGTGTCCTGCAAGGAGAGCCAGCTAGGCTGCCGCAAAGAGTGAGTTTGCCGTATAAAACTTAAACAATTGTTTATAAGCCTTATATCAGTAGTTAAACAATTAATGATAAACACAGATTAATTACCATTAACTTCCTGTTAAATTATTTTAATTAGCTCCTGTCTCTTCCACTCCATTAGTTCAAGCCTGTACAAAGCTCCATGGGCTCGAGTCATGGTGTATGGCCTGGGTCACAAAGTGCGTAGAAATGGCCAGCTAAATCTGATGGAGGCTGTGTGCTATCCTCTGGATGCCTCACCTACCAACACAGGCCTCACCCCCCCTCCCACCACCAACCAATACCCCTCTGTTATCATCCCCACTGATAAAGTGCACATTAAACTGGGTGAGTATTTTGTCTCCCAAGAAAAAAAATTATACAAGCTGTTTCCACTTTTTTGTGAAAAGTTTTTTTTAAGAAGTTAACATCCCATTGTCTTCATTCTAGGTGTATCACCCCCACCTGGTGCTGTACTAGTACTGCACTCACTGCCACTGGAGTTTCCTCTGGCCATGGCTTTTGCTGAACAGCTATTGACGTGGAAGCTGGTAGAGAGCAGTGAACGATCAGAGGACGAGTTGGACACAGTGCCCTCGTCTGTGCTGCTGCAGGTGGTAGAACTGCTAGGTAAGTTGAAGTTCCATTATGATAACATTTAATGATCCTTATTCATTAACCTGTTAGTATAGTTGGTATTTAAATTAATATACTACAACCATAATACAATACAATCACCATCCATCTCAAATGTAAGTTTACAAGAAAGTAGGTAATAAAATGTAGACCTTATAAAATCATCAGAGTTTGTGAGCTAGTTCAACCCAAATATTTATTATTTGTTATCACTAGCTCCATAAGTCAAAAATGTTGGAAGCTCAAAAAAAACCATACCAAGATTTCCCCAAATTCCAGGTTTCTTCTTTTTGTTTTAGGTGGTTTGCTTTGGACCACTGATCTGGCTCCCTCCATCAAAGAACTCATCTTTCACTTGCTAGCTGAACTCTTGCGGAAGATTCACCACTTAGAGCAGCGCAAAAGCCCTGCTGGTCTTTCCAGCTCCATTGCTCTGCTGCTTAACCCATGCCTCGCAGTACTCATGGCCCTGCAGACAGAACTACGAAAGCTCTATGACCGGGAGACCCAGGGATGGACTGCCAGTGGGGCTGGAGCAGGGGGGTCATCATCTGGAGGGCTTGCTTTGGCTCTGGGGGCAGAGCACAGCCGGTTCTCCACTTACTTCCATGCTCTGATGGAGGTGTGTCTGGCTGTGGCAGAAGTGACGCTCCCCCTCAATGTTGGCAGTTCCTCAGTGGCAGCCCTGTCCTCCACCAGTGCTCCTAACCTTAGTGACTCTTCTTCATCCTCTTCATCGTCCCCAGGCCAGACACCACAGAGCCCCAGTCTGCTATCCAAACGTAAGAAGGTGAAGATGAAGCGTGAGAGGGCAGCAGCTGCAGTAGCAGCAGCAGTCTCTGGGAAACGGGGGAGTGGAGGTGCACGGTTGTCAGAAAGTGACAGTGCTCTGTTGAACATGGCAGGTGGCAAACCTGAGGACATGCTGTGGTTCCACCGCTGCCTCACTCTTTTGATGATCCTACGACATCTTGTCAATAAGGACCCGCAGGGCTTAAGTGTGACCAGCGACGCAGTGGCAGATGCCTGCCAGGCCCTTGTGGGACCCACTGCCCACAGTCGCCTGTTAGTGCTCTCAGGTATCCCCACGCACCTGGAGGAGGCTGTGGTTCGAAATGCTATCAGAAGGGCTTGCAATGCACATGGAGGGCTCTTCAAAGATGAAGTCTTCATTCCTCTACAGGAAGAAGACCCTAAGAAGCCTAAAGCTGGAACTGGGGTTTCTAGCCCACAGGATGGCAAAACGGGCCCTGAACCTGAGCGCCAACTCCCAAACAGTGCAGGTCCAGGGAGCCCTGACAGCTCCAGCAGCGTGACTCCAGCCATGAGTGTGAGCGCTTCAGCTTCTACCAGCCAGACTTCTATCTGTAGCTCCTCTCAGGGAGTCTCTCGAACTGGCAGTGAACTTTCTGTCGATCAGGAGCTGTTAGCTGTTCCACCTCTCATCCCTGCTGCTGCAGCATCTGCTGTTACGTACCCCCAGCAAGGTCCCCAAGACCCCCAGACTGTTTCTAGTCAGGAGAGTCTAGATACCTCACTGTGTAGCACAGGAAGCTTGGGGAGTCTCGGCAGCTTGGGGGAGCCTCTCGACAGTGCAGAAACGCCATCAGTGTCAGATAGGGGCTCTATGCACACAGTCACCTCACAGGACAGCAACGCAGTCATGGCCAGGCCCATCAAGGGCTACGCTGTCATCGAGGTGGGTTGATTAAGAGCATTATCTAAGCTGTTTGATTTTGTTTTGTTTGGAGGGAATACAATTTTTTCTTGTTTAATTTTTTAGGTTCGTTCTCGGGCCAAAGTAGAAAAAATCCGTGCAAGTCTTTTTAACAGCAGTGACCTGATTGGCTTGTCGAGTCTGGAAGGTGAAGAGGAGCTGATGGAGTTGACCAATGAGGAGATCCTCACAGCTTCCAGTGTTAACCAAAGCCTGTTTGACACACAGGGCAGCTCTGCTCTTGAAGACTACTTCCTGGACAAGTCAATCAGGGGTAGGTGTTTAACTAGATGTTTTATGCTTTGCACAGTGACTTGAATTCTGGCAGTATAAAATGTTAAATGGTCTGTCTCCATGTGTCAAGGTGACAAGCTTGTTCCTGGAGCACGAGATGTCCTCACAGATATTTTTAAGAGCTGTGTGCACTCGGAGCAGATGCTCAGCCTCACACCGACCAAGCCAATTAAAGTGTCTGACATTTACCTCAGCAAAGAACAGATCAACTCTCAGACACCTGGCAACCTACTGCATACTTTCTTTACTAATGTTCGACCGCCCAAGAAAGTACTTGAAGACCAGCTTACTCAGGTATGTAACGAGGTGTATAGCAATCCTATGCACACTTAAATACAGATGGCCAATCAGCTTAAATACTCATATATTATTTATACTGTATGTGCATTCACATGTCAAAATAATGTGTTTGTGTTTTTTCAGATTCTACGAAAGTATGGCACTCCCAAGCCCAATAAGAACAAATACAACAAAACAGGGAAAGAGCAGCATCAAGGCAAAGTTGTGAGCACCAAGAGGCCCATCACCAAACCTCCCACCAAGGAAAGGTCTGTGCTTAACAGTGTCAGGTGAGCCATTTAGCACACAACACTTTAAAGTGCAAGCACATGTTTAGGTGCATTTATGCCTTGACCTGTTGATGGAACTCTGTTTGCTGCTCTCTTGCCTCTGCCAGGACTGCATTGAGTGAGAAGAAGACAGTCCTGAAGCCAAAATCTCCTGAGAAATCCAGACCAGATGAGAAGGATGTAGAAAAATCTCCTGCTAAGAAAACTGAAGGTTGGCAGTAATCACACATCACCGAATATGTTAGTTGACAGATGGTTTAAAGTTATAGACAGCATTTGCATTTGCTTAGCATTTGCAAAATATTTACAAAAAAGGTTAAATTCAGTTTTGCTTAAAAATCATACTATTAAATATTTTGGAAATTACTGTGCTCTGCTCCATATCTCTTGTTGTAAATGAGGGTTTGATAAAAAAAACAGAATGCTGAAATTTTTCTGCTTTTACCTTTGTTTTTTTTTGCTGGAAGTCAAATGTATATTGGTGTGTTTTCCTGTTCATCAGACAAATGATCACTTTGCACTCTGGTAACTTATAAGACAGAGATTATTTCAGTCCGGTCTTGAAATTGGGAGCTGTGAGCTGCCTCACATATTGCTTTGTTTTCTTTAGTCCCAGAGGAAAAGTACCTGACACTGGAAGGCTTCCATAAATTTGCTGTTGACCGTGCCAAGCAGGACATCCGCAGTGTCTGGAGGGCAATTTTGGCTTGTGGATATGACCTCCACTTTGAAAGGTGAGGCTGGGAAAGCCAGACCCCAATTTCCAGCTTTCAGACTGCTCTAACTCAAATACTGTTGTTCATACACAGACTTTCTGGAAACTCAGCGTGCTGTTTTGTTGTAACAAAATGTGTCATGTTGCTGTAATCGTCTCCTATAATATTTTGTATTGTGTCTTATAGTGTGTATATAATCAGTTTGCGTTGTAACATACTAGAAGGTATTAATGTGAGCGTAATATTGAGAGCTCTCTGTTTAACAGCAGCCCTCTTCTATATCAGGTGCACCTGTATAGACACTCGTCATGCCCAGAAGGCCAGCAGGAAGTGGAGCTTGGAAATGGATGTGGCATTGGTGCAATACATCAACAGACTGTGCCGTCACCTGGCTATCACACCAGCCAGGCTACACCCCCATGAGGTCTACCTGGATCCTAGTGATATTGCTGATCCTCGTGTGGCCTGCCTGCTCAGTAAGAAACTCTCAAATAGACAGATTCCTCTTGTTCCGATCTGTTGACTAACTGCTAAAAAATAAGGTCTCAAATGTTTATTTTGGCCTCGTAGTTCACACTTGCCCTGTTGTTCTGTCAATTCTAAATAAATGTTTGCATGTTTGTTCTTTCAGATGTGCCTGTGGAGAGCCTGCGCTTGCGCTTTGCTCTGCTGCAGTCCCTCAACAACACCCTGGAGAGTTTCTTTCTGCCACTAGTGGAGCTGAGACAGACACATACCTATCAGAACAGCATTGCAGCACTGTTAAGTGAGGCCAAAGGTGAGCAAAATACTAACATCTGAACTGGCCTTAACCAAAGTGGATATGATCAGATCATATTTGAATCTCTCCCACCACTTTGTTTCTTCTTATTTGTTACAGGTCTAATCTTCTATGACACTAAAGTGACAGTAATGAACAGAGTACTGAATACCACAGTACAGCGAACAGCTGACCATGCTGCCCCAGAGATCACACTGGATCCTCTAGAGATTGTAGGAGGTAGGCAATATTTTGCACTTCTTTACGAGTTTGATTTTACAACTCTCATAACAATTATACTGGTTCTTAGCAACAATTATGTCTGTGTCTCTGGCATTTGTCCTTCAGGTGAGATCAGATCATCAGAGAACACATATTTCTGCCAAGCAGCACGCCAGTTATCTTGTGTGCCATCGTCCCAGCTTTGTGTAAAACTCGCCAGTGGAGGAGACCCGACCTATGCCTTTAACATCCGCTTCACTGGAGAGGAGGTCCATGGCACAAGTGAGAATTTCTCCTTCACGTCTTTTTCTGTACCGCCTTGCAGTGTTTTACTTATCAAAATGTTGTTTTTTCATACTTAACTGTAGCTGTGATTGATGTGTCACTTCAGGTGGCTCCTTTAGACACTTCCTGTGGCAGGTGTGTAAGGAGTTACAGAGTTCCGCTCTTTCCCTGCTGCTGCCCTGCCCCAGTGCTGCAGCCAACCGTAACAAGGTAAGGTTTTTCAGTATCTGTCGTATACTGTATGTCCTGTTTTTGAACACTATGTTCAACAAGATACAGATATCCTCTGAAATCTCAGTGTTTCCTGAAGGTTTTGAAACCTAACTGAAATATTTTGAGTCTGAAAACATTCACAGTAAGCTGGGAGGACATTTTGCAACACATTATCAAAACACCTGTGTGTTCTGGTATTATCACAATTCTAAGAAACGTCTAGTACAACAAAGTTAATTACACACAATGTAATATGAATCATTATTGTTTTTTTTGCTTTGCTCAGGGAAAGTACATCCTGACTCCATGCCCTATCAACTATGCAGAGGAACAGTTGTTGCACTTCTTTGGTCAGCTACTTGGCATAGCCATCCGTGCAGATGTGCCTCTTCCTTTGGACCTACTAGGATCTTTTTGGAAGGGTCTGGTTGGAGAGCCCCTCGACCTGGAGCAGGACCTGCAGGAAGCTGATGTCCTCACCTACAACTATGTCAAGAAGTTTGAAAATGTAAGGGACTAGTAGTGATTATGTCACCTCCTAATAACATGGTCCTACTTATCTTAACATGACCACTGTTCTCTCACCCTGCAGGTAAGTGATGAGACGGAGCTGGAGACCATTTGTGCTGAGATCTCTTCTCAGCACCACTCAGGAGAAAGCCCAGATTCCCCCAGCCGACCCTGCTGCACATTTACCTATGTCACTATGACTGGTGAGGAGGTGGAGCTTTGTCAAGGAGGTCGCAGCCTCACTGTCAGGTACAGGAAACGTGCTTAACTGATTGTTCATGTTTTTGTTGCCCGTAAATGTCTGCAAATAACTTAATGTAGGATATGTACACTTATACACTGTATTTATCCCAACACATTACAGTCTTGTTTTTTTATTCTGGATGTATTTTATGTGTGTTAAGCTGGGAAAATAAGGATGTGTATGCGCGGGCTGTGCGGAGCCTTCGTCTGAGGGAGCTGCAGAACACAGAGTGTATGACAGCAGTATGTGCAGGACTGGGCTCTATTATTCCCCTGCAGCTGCTCACCACACTCAGCCCCCTAGAGTTGGAGCTGCGCACCTGCGGCTTGCCTTATATTAACCTGGAATTCCTCAAGGTGAAGCATGCATTTGTGTCATCTGTATTTATACTAAATTACAAGGCACATCGAAACATTCCTTACTCCCACATATGATTCAAATCAGCTTTAAGGCAGTCGCATAACAGATATGTCAGTAAATTGTAATTCGTGTACCTTAATCTGGCTCGTCAGGATAGTTTTAAAAATTTTACTTTTGATATATGTGTGTGAATTAGAGAAATATGTTCAACGCTGGTTTCACCATTAGTCATTCAGACTGATATATTTCAGTGATAAAAGTAAGCCTTACAGGTTAGTATTATTCAAATCTGATCTCCATGTGTCATCCTGTCTCCATTTATAGGCTCACACTATGTATCAGGTAGGGCTGATGGAGACTGACCAGCACATAGAGTTCTTCTGGGCTGCCCTGGAAATGTTCACTCAGGAGGAGCTCTGCAAGTTCATCAAGTTTGCTTGCAACCAGGAGC
This sequence comes from Sandelia bainsii, assembly GCA_032362345.1. NCBI lineage: Eukaryota > Metazoa > Chordata > Actinopteri > Anabantiformes > Anabantidae > Sandelia > Sandelia bainsii. The sequence continues at coordinate 8,003,128 of JAUMHL010000030.1, forward strand.
GTATCCCGTTTACCTGCCCCTGCAAGGACGGGGGCCCCGACACCGCCCATGTTCCCCCATACCCCATGAAGATCGCCCCTCCTGATGGAGCTGCAGGTAATTGCTAACAAAGTTTCGACGAGGCTGGGATGAGATATGTTGAAGAAATCATCCAAAGTCTTGCTGTAATATGGTGAGCTTGCAGATGCAGAGTGTGGGTCTGAGAAAGTGTGGACCAAAGTGTAATGATCAGACATTGTGCAAATGGTAGGCAGTTTTACATTTAGACACTAGGATTTGGCATGGAGTTTAAAGTAAGAAAAGAGTGATATTATCAAGGGGTTAGAAGGGAAGGGCATAGGAAGCAATTCCAACCAAATCACAGGTACCAATAGTTACACAAATAACATTTGAATTATGACTTTAATAATGACTTTTTCCCGCTATGTCAAACAACATGTTTGTCACAAAGCATTTGCAAATGTTTTGCTTTATGTACAGATGCTTGGCATTATAGGAGGATGCACTTAGATTTGTGATGTTCAGACATCACATCTTTTACAGAAGTGTGATCTACCAGAGTTGTGTGAGACAGTATGTAAAACTGAAGGCTAAAACAAACTGTTTTAAGCTTACTAAAGATGAGATAGCTTAACAAACGTACTCACATTTATCAGCAAGAGAAGCTTATCATCGCTAAAACTAAAGCTAAACAGCAACTCATTGACCTTCTGTAGTACCAATACAAACTCCAGTGGTAACATTTATCACATTAGTCACTATGGAAGAGTAATGCTGGGTGAGTTTGTTGTAATACATAGTGTTTTTCTTCCCTCCAGGTCAGCCAGACTCACGCTACATTCGTGTGGAAACCTGTATGTTCATGGTGAAACTGCCCCAGTACACCTCTTTGGACGTGATGCTTGAGAAACTGCGATACGCCATCCACTACCGCGAGGACCCGCTCAGCGGCTAAGAAGACTTGACAACCCAACGTTCCCAAGCATACATGCCCGCCCCTCACCAGCACCCGTACCTATCTTATTTTTGACCACTTCCTCCCCTGCAAACCCATATTACTGGACCTTCTTCTCAGACAGACCACAGTTCTTTATGCTCTGCTGCTATAACACAGCTAATAACTTTATTTCGGGTGGCTGTTAATGCTGCATGTTTATCCCTGCTTTTTTAAATCACAGTTTACACAAATACTACATTTCATGATTATGTTTGATGCATATTTTCTGAGGAGTTGGGGAAGGTAAGCTAAACCAGCACTGACACGGATAACAAGTGTCTGTTCTGGTTGCACTGAATTTGAGGATGACACTGAAGTGAAACAACTGTGACATTGTACTTTTTGTTTGCCTTGTCCCCTTCCCTAATTTTAACAGAGGGTTTAACAAGGTTCCGCTAAAGTTCTGTGAATTTAACAACGTAACGAGATGACTTCAGATCAGCACTTTACAGCTGCAGGTTTGATTCATTATTGCTGAATGCTCTTTTAGCATTAGTTGTTGCTGAAGTTACTGAACTTTGCTTTACTGTGAAGGCAACAAACAAACTCTCCTAATGCGTAACCTAACTGCCTCCCTCTGTCTCCCCTCTGTGGGGGGAATGTTCTGAAACATGCCTTTGCTGTAGGAGCCTCTCTGTAGAGGGTGATGCTGGTTGTGTGAGAAAAGAAAACCCAAACGATTTTAATATAGTTATCTGAGATTTGAAGGAGGTACGACTACTATAAGAAAAAGAACACTTGTGATGCAACCTATTTTTGACCACGTCAGCTATGAGCAGGTGGATGTGAACAAGTGCTGTACAGGATATTATGTAGTTTACTGCCTGTTTTGAAAAAATAGGAACTGCTAATGGACAAACTAACTTATGCCTATATCAGCCGAATACATTTTATTCAAGTCTCTGAAGAGAGGGTATTTAAGTCATGTAAAAAGTCATATTAATCTTATATTAGTTTATGAATTTCCTTTTATTCTTTGATATTCGAGTAGCTGTGGCAGCATGGTAGGTCAGATAGATTGGACAGTAAGAGAGGCCTGCTGGTTCTGATATATTTTTATTTCAGGTTAGTTGAACCTGCATTGCTTTGTGAAAATGGGGAGGAGGTGGTGTTGTCATAAGCTGCTCTCTCACACTGATTGTGTGCTACTGGTACTGAATGTGCAACAAATCTCCTTCCCCAACATACACAATCTACACAGATACACGGGGAGAGCTAGAGTGGTGGATTGTCTTGAGTTCTGCCTTTTCATAGTTTTCTTTAATGAAAGAATTTTTGTTTATTCTTTTGACCCTTAACCAAATGTTTAGCTTTGTAAAAATTAAATAAGAAAAAAAATGTAAATAGACTGAAGTTATGTTTAATGGCAGTTTTTATTAATTGCTAATTCACTTCACCTTATAATTTTTGTTTTTGGTTTGCACTACTCTTCCAAGAAAAGAATCTAAAAATGAGCAAACTAGGTGATGTCTGTTGGATATCCAGTTTGTTGTGTTGTTATTTTTTATGAATTTTGGAAATACCAGTAATCTTATCACCTTTGTCTTGTACTCAGATGGATTGAATTTATTCTACTCATGGTGAAACTTGTTTTCTTGTGTGAGTAAAATTGCCATTTTACTTGGATAAAACTGAAAAACACAACAGAATTGATTGACGCATATTGGATTGTTGACTTGCTTGCCGATTTTGGTTTAGTTCTTTTAAAGGGTGATATACCGCTGCTAACAGGGACGTTCTCTCTCTTCTTCTATCTCCTCCTCTGAGGGGATTAAGTTATAAAAAGGACATATCCATACAAAGAGGTGTCGCGATAAAATGTGTGCTGTACATTTACTTGATATTTATTACAATTATTTATGGTTGCATTAACTTAACTTTTACTGTCTTACCTCTGCACATCAGAAAACTTAACATATCTAAAATGGATTATACAGATGTAAAGAATCAGATGGCATTTGAGATTTCTGTGTCACAATAAAGAAATGTCTTCATGTACATTGTGTTATTGTCCTTCTTTGACTTACTTGTTGACCAAGACACTACATTTCTGTGTTTATTTTCGAGTAGAGCCCTAATCCCCCAGAGTTCAGGATGGATGTTTTGTATTTCTAAATTTTCCAAAAATGGGTAATTAGCATTTAACTGAACTGTATTAATGTGATGTAGTGGACATGCCTCACAGAGAAGTGGCTTTGATCATGACGAATGGTGCTTGCGAAACATGTTTTCTCACCTTTAGGACATTCTTTGTATATTAGATCCTTTAGCCGACTATGGTTACACTGCCACTGCCTGTAAACCAGACAGTACCAGGCCAATCCAAACAAGATCTCTATCTGTTTGTTTCTCACTGACTCACACTGTCCCTTCAGCTCCATTAGGTGCACTATTCAAAAGGAACCATCTACAGTCATTGAAGAAACGTGTAAATACTGTGTCATCATACTTCTGTCATCCACTTCACACTCAGCTGATAGTGGTTAAGAAAAGTAAAGTATAGTCCAGTCAAATAGCATGTTGTTAAAAGTGCTATTTCTCAGGTACAATCGCACATTGATTGATGGAAAGTGTAGTTGAGAGTTAAATTCCAAACTTCAAATTGAATTTGCTGAAGCAAATAGCCTGGAGAACAAAAACGTACTTCCTGTATATACAACTCCCCCAGTTAAGTAGTATTGACGAATAACATAAATAAAAGACACTGCTGTGTAATAAAATCATTATTCTGAGTAATGTGCAAGACATGGAAACATGCTCTGTGTGGTTGTTGGCTGAATTTACTTAAAAGTTAGAGGTGAAATTTATAACTTTGATGATTTATTTCATAATTCATAATATATTTTATGAACAACTGCTTAAGGCATTCTGAATGTAGCGTGCTTGCCAAAGCGCTCCCTCAGGTAAGCTATTGACACCACAGCTATTAATGAATTGTTTTACAATGACTAGTTTAATGGCATTGGGGAAATTATAATTAAGCTGCAGCCCAAATAATAACTTTACATTTTCACTGATCCAATTATCATTGTCGTATGTACACATACAATATACACACAACACGTACTGATTTTTCTATTCTTGGATGCTCGTGAGCCTTTGTGTAAAAACTGTGCTTATAGAAATTTCTTAGGAAAATATTAAGCAAATATTCACATACTGTATGATAGTCGAATAATGGTTTGATCTGTACTTGACTAGAAAAGGTGTAATGATTTTTTTGTCAGAATATTTACTAAATGTAATTTATTCATTTTTCAAAATAGACTACAAATGTACAAAAAGCAAAATGATAAACAAGACCTTTTAGAAAATTAGCATGTTAAATAACAATGCAAATGCAATTCAAGTGTGTCAGTGTCTCTCTCATCACCATCTACCTCTACCAGAGTAACATCATAATATTTTTAAAAGAGTCCAGCAGATCACCCTCAAATTTGTCAATTTGTCTCAGTGTTCCGGAGAATTTCACAGTCTGGAATGATCTCTCTCTCTAAATAGAGACCAACTATTAGAGGAATAGAGGACAGGTGATGAAGACCCAACGTAGTCACCCATGCTAAATAATACCAAGCTGTTTTTTAAGCCTCCAGAGTAGCTCCATGCTGATGTTGTTGCCTCCACAAACCACGATGACGACCGGGCCCAGGCACTGTGCCAGTTTGCCCTCATCCTGCAGCCTTTTGATAACGTTACTATACACAGCTGCCAGGGCAGCACCGCAGGCAGGCTCCACCAGGACCTTCTCATCATCTGCAGAAAGGGCAAATACCAGGAGAAATGATTATTTTGATCTCCATAACTTTAGCTCTAGTGTACATCTGTTGAGGCGTAGGTTGTACTCACCTACAAAGCGTTCAACAGCTTTTACAGCCTCCTGGTCTGTCACTACCTCTGAGAAAACTGTATGCTCCCACGCCAGTTTCATTGTCTGTGCCGAGACCTGTGTCAAACCCAGTGTGGTTGCCACACTAGAGAGCAAAAATAAAGGTCAGTTTTCACCACAAGAAACGAAACCGTAAACACAAATGTCAGAGAATGTCAATATTTTTATGTAATAGCGTTGGTGATTGGGCAGTAAATAATACCTGGTAATTCCAGGTAAAGTGACCAGCTCTCCTGCTTTCATGGCTGCACTTAGGCTGTGTGCTCCAATGGTTTCCATGGCTACAATGGGTACGTCAGCCCAGTCGGCATGGCGCAGTCCCTCCACCACTCCATTCAGCAGGCCTCCCCCTCCCACGGACAGCACTATGGCACCCGGCTTCTCCTTCAGGTCTTGCTCCAGCTCCTTCACCAGAGATGTGTGGCCTTCCCTGAAAAATCCAAACACAATCATACCCTGTCAGTTTCCTATAATTCTTATTTAAACATATCATCTGTGCATGCTGCAGCCTTATTTGATTTATTTTCTCTTTCAAAGCATTTATGTTTCCTTAAATTGTTAAGTAGCTTTTGATGTCTGCAATTTATGTAACTCTTCAAATGCTATCGATCACTTATGACAATTCAAATTCTTTCAGTGTATAGAAGAATCTGTCTTATTATTTACTCCACCCTCTATATCCCTGTCATCAAATTGTTAACATTACTGTTCAAAGAAAATGTAAATGCTGTCACAGTTCTTCAAGTGCAGACAGGGTGAAATTGCCTCACCAGATGAGGGGATCATCAAATGGAGAGATAAATATCCAGCCAGGGTTATTGGCCACAAGGTGTTGTCCGTATTCAATGCTCTCATTTACAGCCTGAAAAAGACAGCACAAATTAATCTGATGAACTGAAATTGTTTTAAAGCACAGAGGCCTATGATTTCCACTTTCATTTGATTTCCGCCTTGATCCATAAATCTATCTAAGTATTACATTCCATTTTCATTCTTGTGTGTACACAAAAAAAAAAAACACAATCCAGCAAGTATTGCACTCAGAAGGAAAAAATGTAATATGATTGATTGTACATGATGTAGTCAACAACACTTGATCAACACATGTGATATACTAACTTTGCCATGAACGACCACAGTGGCACCCTCGTCCTTCAGCCTCTCCACTGTGGGGATTGGTGTGACACTTGGAACCACTATGGTGGCAGGTATACCGAGCTGACGGGCAGAATAAGCTGCTGCCATACCAGCATTTCCCCCTGTTGGGACCAAAAATGTCAGAGATTACTGTCTCTTAAACACACTGACGGGGCCAAAGACTGACCAGATGTTTGTTTGCTTTAATGCTGACCTGAGCAGCAGACGAACCGCTCACATCCTCTCTCTGCCCACTACAAGAAAAAAGAAACATTACAGTCAAAAATCCTAAAGCCACATAATAATCCAGTGTTTGCTTGGAGATGGCACACATAGTTTGGTATATACATGTTGTTTTTGATCAGTGCTAATCATCTCAATCACATCTTCATCAACACAAACCTCCCTCAAAATCAGGACAAACCGCATCATCACAGAAGATAATCACTCACAGTTTTGCAGAGGTGCCCAATGCCCCTGATCTTAAAGGATCCAGTGGGCTGAGATGAATCCAGCTTGAGGTAAACTGAGGTCCCGGCCACTTTGGTTAGGGCAAGGCTCTGCCTCACTGGTGTGGCCACATGAAGAGGTTGCTGGGTCTTCATCCCACTGTGAAACATTTAAGTGAAACATTTAAGCAAAGAAATACTGTATATTGCAAGAGACGAGCAGCAAAAAATATTGCAAAACATCAAGCTGATGGAGCATTATCAAATACAAAATTCAAAATAAGTTATTTTCTCCTTGCTCAGGGATTGGCTATCATTAAAAAAATGGGAAGAATAATCATTTTTTATGTCTGCTTCAACTTACCACACTCAAACGAAGCACAGGCAAAAACAGGTTGTGTTGTAAACAAAAAGGATCCAAAACGTCCTTATTCCTGTGCCTCTTACAGCTGGAGCGCATATATACTTGCGTATGTCGTGGGTTTGGCAAAGGAGGCCCACCTGCAGACCAATCAGACATTCTCTCACCAGACCCCTCCCAGTGACCGTGAGGATGAGGCAATAGATGTATGAATGAATGAATTCCGCCCGCTGAACTTCATCCCATTTCGTCAGACAACAGTTTTCTAGGATGCGTCAGGTTGTGGGTGTGAACTGAGACAGGTTATTCAACCAGTCTGCGCTGGTTTGACTGGAAGGACTGTGCAGTAAATGAGAAAAAAACAACAAGATGACGAATAATTTAATTAGGTACAATACGAGTTGAGAGTAACTCTCATTACATAATTTCTCTTTATTCTCGTCTCCTCTAAGACTCACTGTGATGTATTTTACGCGCCGTCCTTTGCACATTCTCTCCCCTCTAAAGGAGTCGTACATTCTGCTGCCATTACCAAAAGAGTCGCTACTATTTTGGCCCCGATCCCTCTGTACCAAAAGCGATCTGTGAGAACAGCCGGTTTGGACGGTTCAAACCTGAATGATCCGGTGTTACAACAGTGTGAGCTCCTTTCTCAGGATGACTGGAATGTAAAAAGTCTCAGTCTGCTGGGTTGTAAAAAGTTTAAATATATTGTAGACACTGGTGGAGTATAAGCTGTACTCAAGGACCCATGAAGTACTGTTCTTTAACGAGTATGTGGTGCTTTTACTTGTAACAGAGTATTTTCATATTGCATTGCTCCTTTCAATCAGGGTAAAGGCCTGAATACCTCTGTGTAAAAACAGCATGTTCTGTGTGTAATTTTTTTCCTATTGTTTTATGTTGGCTTAACAATGCTGACAAACTTTAATGATAAAATGTAAACAATCAGTTATGAGGTTTAAATTTAAGGTTTGTGTTTCTAGATCTGTAGCTTTCTTTGCAGTGTTACAGGTTGAAAAATCAAATGTGTACAACACTTATATTGTGTTATTTTCATGTTAATCATATATTTTGTACAGAGCTCACTCAACTATCTCCTGATGATGATGTTGCTAAACTTATTATTACACCTCTTGCTCTTCTTGATATGAGAAGACAAAAACGCCTATTACAACAGTTGCTTTTCTCAGTTTGTAGGTAATTAACTAACCACTGACATGAAGGGCAAAGGCTCCTCCATAAAGGTTTGTTACGCCATCTGCTGGTGAAGAACTGCAAATACATATGTTTTTATCTGAGCAGGAGTTGCATCAGTCTGCCTCATTTTCTCATGTTACTAGTTAGACCTTATGTCTGCAAATTGTTATTGGGACAGAAATATCATGGTCGTTTCTGATACACGGGCTAAACTTACCATTAAAGCAATTACTTTGGGAAAATGTCAAAGAAATAGTTAACAAAAAAAGAGCTACATTCACCTAAATACCGCACACACAACTCTTTAAAATGAGACATAGTAGAGCAGAATTAATCCATTGTCATAGACAGGAGACAGTGGAGCAGAGTAAAGACAACTAAATTTTACTGACTTAAAATATAAAAATCCTCTTGTGTGCTTATAGGCAGTGGTCAAACCTTCATAATCAAATTATCCGCTACCAGCACATTCTGGGTGAAAACGTTCTCATTAGAGTAAAAGTCCTGCAATGTATCTGAATTCCTATTCAAAAGGTGAAATTCATAAGATACGTCACTTCAGTAATGTCTATGGTGACCATGGTATGTTGACAAGGAAAGCAGAGGTTTAATTAATCACTAAACATTGTGTTGTTCCATTAAAGTGATCCTGTAAGCCATGCTAAGTAGCTACGATACACAACACCCTGGAACCACTAAATCTAAACAATCATGTTATTAATCATGATTTGTGTTAGATCTCCAGGCTTGGAAGTTTTTTGGGGGGAAGTGAAGAAATCTGATTCCTGTATTTGGCTTCTCTACCTTAATCTGAACCTAACTTTCATTTATCCCATCATGGTTTATGGGAGCTAACCTGATCCCGACCTTACCCAAACCCTTACCAGTTGCTTACACCCAGGGTTTGGAATCTGCTGTGCTTCACTTCTGGCATAATGTCTGCTGGGCAGGTCTGTATGGGCTGCACCATATATGCTGAAGCCAGTCAGCTAGTGTGAGTTTGTGGCTTACTCGCGCTTTGTGTTACTACAGTAGTATTTAGTTTGTTTACAGGTTAATTCTTCTCTAGATATTTAAATAAACTTATTTTTAGCCACAACTTATGTGATCTTCCTGTCTTTGTCCAGCCTCGAGTCAGGTTGACAGATACTACTATTACTTCATATTGTTACTTCATAACAGACAAACTAGATCAGTAACAGTAGCTTTGTGTGTGTGTGTGTGTATAGTGTTTTCTGATTAAATGTATGTACCTTTGCCATGTAGTTTTACTTGCTATAGATGCTTAGGGACTGTTTACAGACACATTATGCCTCTTGAGGGCAGTCAAATGAGCTAAAAACACAATGCAGTAAAGTCTTATAAAGTTGCAGTAAGCATGTATTTATACATCCAGCGGACATTAATTTTTACCATAAACATTAGAGTTTAAAATTGTGATTGATGGTCAGCTGAATGAGCGTAAGCCCAGCATCCACTATTTGAGCTCTGTTTGTTCCAGTGTTATTGCTTTGTGCATCTGGCGCTGTAGCTGTTATAGCTGGTTGATAATTTTGTCTTTCTGTTTGGTGTTCAGCAAATTGTGTGAAGTTGGTTTAGAGCTCTGTGCCCTGAACAGCTGCCTCCTTTGTCTAAAAATAACTCTGAGGGTTTGTGAGCTGGAAACCAAAACAGTAGCGTTTGAATTAAAAGGCTAAAGTGCTCAGGGGACCACAGATTCAGGTGGTAATCCTGTAGGGGGCCAACTTTTACATTACATAATCATTTGATCCGTTTTTTTTTTTTTTTACAAAAATACATTTGGCTTTAAGGTGTTTCTTTGTGATCAAATTCTATTCTACTGAGAGTCCGCTGGGCGTGTAGCCCAAAAATTTGTGATTGCGCAAACTGATCAGCATCACATGTGTCAGACAAGTCAATCAGATGCTCATTTCATACACTGAAGATGTTTATTCCAACATTCCTGACACTGCTCTTTTGAAGCGGTTACACATACTGTTTCTCACATTTTCATATTTTTCAACAAAACAAACAAAAAAAGAAGCCCTGTTGCTACTGTCCACACCTGCCCTCATGTTTTGTAGCGCACATGCATTTAAATAGGCTACATTATGTAGGCCTACTTATTATTATGTTGGCCTATATTTGAAGTGTGTAGCTCTTTTCAGACATTTTCCTTAGCAACTGGTACTCTCTGTCAGAGATTCCTCTTATGTCTAACTAGGAATTACATCCCATCAGGCTGATATTATAGCTTTTATTTCTTTCTTTTTTTTTTACATAACTTTAAAAAAAAAAAGTTTTAGCAATATAAAATGATTGATTTCTTTATTCAGCCTCTGTGCACCAATTGTATGGCTGCAAGGGAGGTGCCTCCATTTAACCCTCACGCCTGCCCTTACAAAGTCTATGCACGCCTATGGTCTAAAAGTGAACTAATGTTTGCTTTGAATTGTCCTTTTTAAATGATTTGTAGGACGTGTAAAAATCAAACAAAGCCCAACAGGGTGATACATTCACATTAATTGTACTTTTCTTTCCCTGAGTCATGCGCCCACAGACCTTCATGCCTCCAACTGCACAGCGCTCACAAACCCGCTATGGCAACAAGGGAAAAAAGACAAGCAAAAAAAGGAAAAGATTTGACAACATGGCGCACTTTGGTTGAGAAAAGTTTCTCTTGAACGCCACAGAGTTTCGTTTTTGTGGATCTTAGCCGCAGCGTATCGACGCTTACACTGCAACGTGGACTTTTTTTGTTTTTTTTTGGCTCATTCTTAAAAAAACCTCTTGATGAATAAACAGTCGATAAAAAAGTCAAGAAGGACTGTGATGGGATGAGAGCGATAACCCGTCGCACTAACCGAAGCAGTCAGACAGGATGGAGAAGCAAGCGATCCTGAAAGAAAAGGTAAATAGATTAAAACAACCACTTCATACACTGTCTTGCGAGCTGCTATTTTTTTTTTATTGTTGGCATCTTATTGCCCCCTGATTACACCTTTTTTTTCCTTCGCGTCCTGGACAGGAAATACCAAATGACCATTCCTGCAAAAACCTCGTAAAAAAAGACCTCTATCGATTTTCCAGTCATGCAAACTGTACTGTACTGCACAGTGATTGTGTGGGCTCTGCTGGCGCGCATCATAGCAAACTTTAATGTGATCAGAGTTTCAGTGGAAATCACAGAGGTTACAAAAGAGGCTCTAACCATACTTATTTTGTTACTGCATGAACAGAGAAGCCTGCACTGCTAAGTGTGTGTGTTTTGCTATGGGTAGATCCAAACAATTGCCCAAACAAACTGTTCAGACTATATTTGCCTTTGGAGAGGTTGATTTAATCTCGCTTCCTTCCCCTCATGATTAAGCTGGTAAGTGTCCTCTGCATTGGTCTAGCCTCTCATTATCTCTCACTCTCCACCTTTCCTGCCCAGTGCTGCCCACATACAGATGGCACCCCCAGTTTGTTGCAGCAAATAAGACAACATATAGTGGACCTTCCTGTTAAATCACTATGAGCAGCGCCTCTCCTGTCTCATCCAATACACTGAGGTGTGATGGGATCAGCTAGTAGAGTGCTTATTTGATGGTATAACCTTCATGCTCTTGGGTCCTGGAAACACCAGCCTGTTGTATAATATGTGACTTCTGCTGATGCATCTTTAAGAGCAAGAGTTTGAGTGTCAGCATGTGTCACAGTGCTGCCAGTTGTCGTGTGGAAGTCACTCCCCCAGTCTGTTTGTATATTTCTGAGGGGTGGGTTGCCTCTCTTACAGCAACAAATCCTGCAGTACACACTTGTTTTAAAGCCTCTGTGCACACATCCCACAGATTTTCCTTACCTATTGAAGCACAGTTAATATTTTATCAATCTACAGGTGCTGAATTGTCGATTAGGTACATTAGAGGTCAAGCCAAAGCAAAGCAGGAAGTCCTTTCCATATTGTCATTTGATAGATAACATAACTTATGTCAGTTATCATACCGAGAAGAACAAGAAAAGGTGAGAAAGACAAAGGTCAGAGTTTGCTTGCAAAGTAACTGATTGGTACAACATTGTAACCTGATGATGAATCTGCTAGATGCCCAAAGCCCTTATGTCTGCTGCCTCTACTCCCTGCGCCTCTGGAAGTAATTACCAAGCCTGCCCTATCCCAGAATTCAGTCCAAGGAGGTGTGGTGAGAAAGAGGTATAGTGGAAGCTGGCCCAAAAACATGCAACCTGAGATGGACTCCATGATTAAGTAATACTTAGAAAACTGTCCCTGATAAATGGATAAGGCCCCCACATACTTCAGTCAGTTAGACTTGGTTGGATGAAGCTAAAGTAGGACCTGAGTCAATATGAGAACTGGTCTTGCACTCAAATGCCTGCCATTTGGTTCAGGAGTTTGAATGGAAATGGGAATAACAACTGATTCAATCCCACATTAATGCAGATGATCTTGCCCCAAGGCAGCTATTATTATGTTGTGATAGGGGATTTATCATTGAAGTATTTTAATGAAGACTTTTCACTATTGTTACTCGCCTTTTATGAGATGCAAAAGATAAAACTATTTACACTTCTGTAGTTCTGTTGAATTTTAAACCTTGATGAATGTGTCCTTCATTTTAAAATCTGTACTCCCAACAGAATATATCCCAAAAGCTAAATAGATTTTTCATTTAAAATCTTGATTTGAGCTAAATTAAACATTCGCACCAGTTACACTAGACCAAATTATGTGAATAATGTGTGGCTTGTTTTTCATAGATATTTTTTCAGCAGACGTTGGAATTGACGTAATAACAGGAAGATCACAAGTGGAACAAACAACACTAATGATGACTCAGTTAGTTTAGTGTCCCAGAAAGCTGTACTACTGTGCATGCACAATACCACAGAACTTTGTTAATGTTATTAATTACACCTGTTTGCCTGCTATGATACGTCAAAATGTCTGCTCAATCATCACATAAAACCATAACCAAGTTGGTTAGACATCTAGGACCCACTGTGTCATACATAGTTTCAGAAACACATCTTAGCCACATATTGAAACCAATGTATATTCAGTTTGTCATTCAGTATCTACCTGTGGTTTAAGTGTTATGATATTGTTCAGTCTTATAGCCCTCGCATTCCTCTCTGTCTGTTTCTCCAGTTTTCTGTCTTTGGTTCTCGGACAGCGGGCAGGCCTATCCGAGGCGTTTCTGGAGATGACGCAGCCAGGTTTGGTCTCAGCAAAGCAGAGTTCATGGACAAAGTGCAGCAGAGCAATGAAGCATGTCAGCGCGGTGACTTTCAGGCGGCCGTTCATTTGTACAGTGACGCCTTGCACGCTGACCCACAGAACTGCATCCTGTATAGTAACCGTTCAGCAGCTCTTCTCAAACTGGGACAACACCAGTCAGCTCTGGATGATGCTCAAAAGGCTTGTGAGCTTAATCCCAAGTGGCCAAAGGTAAGTGTGCACTCAAACTATGGATTTGCTCGAATTGTAGATCTTATGTTGCAGCAATGCAGCAGAAGGGAATAGTCCAGAAGAGAGTGGAGAGTTTTTCCTGCTGTGTACAATAACAAAAATTATTGACTTTTCTCAAGTGTACCAGTAGTGTTTTTGCCAAGGACTGTAAATGCACTTAAATCTAATTTTGGAGCTCTGATGCCCGTATCATTGCCAATTTTAACTTCAATCATAAGGACTTAGCTGAAGCTTAGTGTGAAATTTCTAGTATTTTTGTGAATGTTTTGCTGTCTACAGTGACATTTTGTCAATATCAGTGTCAACGTAGTAAGATAGTTCTGTAATTATATTAATGTTGTACTAGGAATGATTTTGCATCATTATTTTGCCTCACAAATCTTGTTTAGTAGTGTAAAGTACCTTTCTTCTTTTCACTCCTCAGTTGTATTCTTGTGTCCTGATCAATACAAAGTTTTCTTGCGTCTTGTATTAGATCTTGTCCAGGCCGTGTGGACTAACCTGTGATAGATTTCACATTACTCAGCCACAGAGATCACTAGGAGACCAATTGCTCTCAGTGATAGAAATGCATTGATTTCCTGATTTAGCATGGAGAGATACTTTTGTCTTTCGAGAGCGAGATTGATGATAATGTGGTAGAGTGGTATTGATGATAATTTGTCACTACCAGTGATGTATCAGTGGCCACCTCTTCTTTGATCTGAGGTGGTGGTTTAGTAGTGTCCTCTCATGCTCAGGTAGGCTCCACGTCTGTGAAATTCTGTCATTGCAGTGAGAACTGGCATTGTCATTTTTTATTAGATATGTAGATAATGTTGTGCGTGTACTGCACTGTATATGTACTTTCCAATAGTAAAATCATAGTAAATTATTATGAATTTAACCAACCTTTCACAAATATAGTCATTTTCTATTGTTCTTCACATTCATATTGTTATGATTATACAGTTGCTGTCCAGCTGTTACTTTTTCAGTATAATGCTGTTTCTTTATATTACAATATTTTCAATTTTATTATGCCCTTCTCTGTTGTCACTTCCTTCTCTGTAGCATCTGAGCATTAGCATAGAGTACATCGAGCTCATTCGGGAGAGATTTCATAACCCTCTGAGGCCAGTGAGACCAAACTATAATTGAAAATCACTGCCAAAATCATTCTGCTTTCTTCTCTTTATATGCTATCCAAGTACAATGAAGTCTTTGTGGTCTGACTGGGGGATGGTTGGCTTAATCTAGGCAGTGTAGCTCTGCTTATTCTTGGATTTACTGCCTGACAGCTTTGACTCGCATGCTGAAGTATGTGTTAGCACACTTGGTGTTGATGTATAGCCTGACCCTTGTATTTTATTTAGTAACATAAGACAAAGGGATTTATATGTCGGTGCTATAGACAACTACACAGAGGGTTACACGCTCTGGTTTTAAATTCACCTTCTTGAATCACCACTAGGGGTCAGTCTTGTCAAACAGGAAGGCCATTTCAAATGTCATATCGGCCCAGCACAAAAAAAAAGTATTAATGAAATTGAATTTCCAGGATGTTTTTTTTTTTTTACATTATGTGTGTAAAGAGAAAAGCTCAGTGGTCATCATGACTTTCATCTTCATGGTAGAAATGTGCTTAAACATGTGTCAGCTCAGCCACACTTTTGTGTCAGGTGGGTTTTCTCCTTGATAAATGTGCACTTGGAGGTCAAGGTCACAACAAATCCATCCTCAAGTTATTTAGGATATGTCAGCCTAAACAAACATTAATCTTCTAATAAGAGTTTGATAAATTAGTATTTTCTCTTTCCACTTTTCCACTGTATAGTGGACGTGAATGAATAGTGATGTGTGTTTCAACTCCTGCTTTGAGTAAGTGCTGCCTCAAAGAATTGATTAGTAATCATGGTGTTGACACTGCAACTGTCCTATGGGAAAGAAAAGCTTGATGTTGTACTGTCCATCTGCTACACCTGGATGTTTGATGAAACAACAGTGATCAAACCACAGGAGTGTGCTGGCATTCAGATCTTGTGTGAGTACATAATATCATCAATCATCCACCTCCCTGTGACTGCACCTCTGGATTGGCCCTTCAAACACTGACAGCCATGGTTTTGCTGCCCCAAGCACCAGCGAGCAGCCCACTCTCATGAAGCCCACAGCCAGCCTGTGGAGGAACCCCCTGTCTAATCTGTCAGCTTTCCTTGCTGTAAGTGCCAGAAAACACATTGTGAAAGACGAAAGAAAATGTGGGGTTTAACGACCCAAGACAGTTTTAGGCTCTTTGCCCCTCACCTTCTTACTGAATGTAAAAAGCTTAAATGAGAACAAAATAGGGTGTCACTTCATAGACAAAGGGTTCACATGTGTGTGTGTGTGTCTTTTCACATATTGTCGCTGTGAGCCATTTTGGGAAGGATACTGGGAAAAATGAGTGGTGTATAGACTCGTTTTCTGTGCATGATTTATTTTCAAGTACAAAAGGATGTAAAAGGATGCTCTTTAATAGATATAGATATGTGCCATTTATATACGCTAAAAAACATTTCAGAATGTCTTTACAGAGAATATTTTAAGATTCTGTGTTGCGTTGCAAATGCTTCTAGGAGGATATAGGTGTGACTAAGAGGACAGTACCCTTATTAAATGGATTCCCTGTCTATTTTGCTCCTCCATCTGGTCCCACCCTCTGAAGATGGCTGTTCCAGTGACATGTTAAACAAACAGCCCATTCTGCTATCCCTCCAATTCTCCACCCTGAGCTCTGACAGGATAGTTTCCAGGGAACCGAAAGACAACTGGCACTGCAGTGTCAGGGGAAACATCTCTACCATTCACATATCTTCTGATGATAGGTTATGATGGTGCCTATCAAGGGTATTCTTTTATCTCAGATGTTAATTTCCAAAGTTGCCACTGACACCCACTCATAATGATAAATTAAAACCCATCAGGCCTTGTTTCTCAGTTGGCGCTGTAATGCATTTTTTCAGTGCACACCATTACTTGAATGTGTTTTTCAGTTTCGCCAACATAACCATGTCAATTTACATCCCAGTGGAGGGTCTTTAGGTTTAACTGAAACAATGAGTGTTTGCATAGGAGAAGGTCATGGTGTGTAGAGTGCTGAAAGGGGACTTTAATTACAGCAACAGTATATCCAGCAATTGTGTAAGGACTGGAGGCAGACACCCCAGTCAGGCGTAAAGGTTCCTTTTCCTGCAGTGCTGGGTGATGACACTGTTACTGTACATGGACTAGACAGAAAAGAATTGCGTGCGTGTGATTTGAAGACCTCATCCTTTGCCACTCTCAGCGGCACTCTGCTTTTCATGTGGATGAAAACCACTGGGGTGTAATGCTCCCCTGTTGGTATGACAGTCCGTTAAACCAGCTTTCATCTGATCTCTATGTGTGTAAAGAATAAAGCACCGGGCTTTTGATCTCATGTGGAGAGTGGTTATAGCTCTTGTACCTTTCTTCTTGCTTTCATTCTCACCATCTGAAATATTTATCTCAAAAGATCTTGGTGACCTGTCATGTTATTTTGATATATGCTGAGTAATTAACTAAAAATGTTATAGTGCAGCTGCAGTATAGAAAGGGGAATAAAATATGTGTATTTCTGTTTGTAGGGCAGAAAACATGTACGAACACAATATGATAGCACTGAGTTTTACAGTCATTATTGTATAGAGTTCGTATTCTTTTACACAGTTTTCTCTGAAATGGTCTTGCAATGCTAAAGCCCAAGCCATCCTATAAAATGGATTTCTAGCCATGCTTGCTATGTCTGTCTGTCATTCTGCCAATTTAGTCCACACTGAAATATCTTGACAACTATGTGACAGCTTGTCTTGAACTGTAATACAGACATTCATTGTTTCTAGATGCATTGGTATTTTTTTTTATTTTGACTTTGGGATACTTGCTTAACATCATAATGCTAGTGTTGTTACTGTGAGCTTTTTAACATGCTGGTGTAAGTATTTAGGCCAAAAGACCACTGTGTCTAAGTACAGCCCCACAGAGTTGCTAGTATATCTGTAACAAATGTTCAAACAACAAAAATATCTTTTTATTTTCTGCCTCCCTAATCTGTACTATGCTGATTTCATTGACAGTGAAATTAAACCTGCTGACTGTTTAGATCAAATCAGTTTCCTTACTAAGGAGCTGAACACATTTATTTGGAAATATGATAAATAAGAATAAATAAATATATATTTATTTTATAGACATTATTATGAGCCACACTATGTATCAGTAAATATTTATAATACGTCTTGATGCATACTTATGATTGTTATGAACTATGTTGATTTGAAAGAACCGAATGCAACCTGCACACCTGCAAGATTTCAAATATAAAATATGAATGTTAGTCATGAGGATACCAATAGATGGCAGAGACTTATTATATTATCGTGCAGAGAAAGTTGTTCACCAGGTAGCTTTCTCAAATGCACCAGTTCTCACCTTTACATCCTTGCAAATTATTGGGTTGAAGTAAAAAATGGGGCAACTGAGCTCATCCACAGCTGCACATCATTCACGAGTTCCCATCATTTCATGTCTGTTATATTGTTAGACGTAATCACTGAAGACTTTCTGAAGTTTTCAGAAGAGCTTAGACATTTAAAATTCGAGGATTGAGCCTAACATAGGAGGAGCGTTCCATACATTCATACAAGAAATATGTTTGAGTGGTAAAATGGAAATGACTTGCCTAAAGGTTATGAAAATTTGAAAAATTAGCTATATAGAGGTAGTGTTCAGAACGTCACAAGAAGTACGATGATGAAGTACTTATGATAGTATGATTTCCCTACTGTCTCCCTGATTAAAGATGTGTGCTTTGGGTTAATATAAGTTCCCAACAGTTTCCTCTGTCCCACTGCTATGCTGCTGTTTTCCACCATAGCTCCAGCGCTCACCATGGAGAGAGTAGAGTCATGAACCACTAATGAGAGGGTTCCGTTTTGCTTCTACCCATCCGAGGCTTGAACTAATGAACAAATCAAATGAATGGCATGTAATTATAGGCCAGAAAGAGCAGGATGGACAGAGGGTTGGCGCTAGTGGGCACAAACCTGAAATTATTTGTCTGGAAAATCTGTGAAATAAGCGAAAGCAGTTAAATTGTGTCTTTTTTCTTTAGAAGGCCGTTGTGGCTATGCAGCACTGCACATTTGCATGGGCCATGATGGAGGGAAAGTGACCACACACATACACGAGTCTGCTGTTTTGATTGTAACAGCACTTTCTTGGCAGCTATGTCATCTTTTTTGATGAGATGAGATGAAATGAAAGTAATCCTGTGCTGCAGTTGTGTTTGGTAAACACATAACCCTTTGGACTGTCTTTTACTGAGTAGCCACAGCAGAGTTTTGCTTCACTGTGGACATGAGATTTCACAGAAAGAGACTTCTTTCTTCAATTACCCTTTTGAATTAGTGTTTTGTATCCCATGTGACAGTGCTCCGTAGTATGAAACATACATTTTTTTGTGCTACTGCGTTGTTATGAACCTGATGTATGCAATTTGCATTCAAAATCAATCTCCTTCTTCTAGTCTAATAACTCACTCACAGTAGAACATCCAACACATGCTGTTAGAATCAGCTCACATCACCACTTTCTGCAATGTGTTCTGTGAATTGCCAGTGAGTAACACAGCTCAGACACAACACATAAATTATGCCAGTAATATGACTGATAGAATTTATATCTAGAAGTGTGCAGCTATGTTCAGTCAGCTAACTCAGTACTGTTGATGTGTTCAGTGTTTTTCTTTTTTTTTTCTTCTTACAATTTGGAACAGCTGACTCCAAATCCTGCTTACCCGGGTTGCTGTGATGGTGGCCAAGTGGTTTTCCTCTCTGCCACCCAGGCGCCCTACCAAATTGTAGTGTTTAGTAAAATGTAATCTGCTTTCAAGAAACACCAGGCGCACACACAGAAAAAAATGAAAATTGACCTATATTTTCTTTTTTACACTAACCATAAGCTTTGTGTAATATATTATATATATATATATATATATATATATCTTTGGTGCTTTTCTGGATCCCACAAAGCTAATAAAGAATAAGTTTGAAAGTCCAGATGATGTAATGTGGTTTGATGTGTGTGTGATGACCTCTGTCTCACCTCCCAGCGTCCTGTCTCCAGACTTTCCTGGGGGCATGGATGAGTCAGAGCTGGGAGGTGATGTCACCCTGATGATAATCTGTCAGGCCTATCAACACCCTATCAACACCTACTGCCCAGATCACACAGATACATGTAATTTTAGACTTCTCCCCCTAAAATACTGGATCCAAATTCAGTGTGTGCACTCTGTAATTTTTTTCTGGCTAATTTGGTCAGTCATTAACTTTCAGTGTTTTGTTTTTGTATAAATCTTTTTTTTTGTTATGCTATTTTGCAGATAAGCAATTCGGAAAATTAAATGCAGCAGTCTCTTTGTCCCAAAAGAAATAAAGCGTGTCACAGCCTAGGTAAGCAGCACAAAAAAAAAACTTTCAATCATGCTAAAGAATGTCTGCATCCTCGAAATGCTTTTCCCTCTGGATACATCAATTGATTACTTACTACTATAGCTTAATAGCTTTTTGCTTGCTATTACATGGCAAGAAATGTCAAAAGGCCCACAGAAAGCAAGCTCATTGCCATGCTCATGGCGT
This sequence comes from Sandelia bainsii, assembly GCA_032362345.1. NCBI lineage: Eukaryota > Metazoa > Chordata > Actinopteri > Anabantiformes > Anabantidae > Sandelia > Sandelia bainsii. The sequence goes on from JAUMHL010000030.1 coordinate 8,023,308, forward strand.
AACAGCTTGCTGCTGATAGTGGATCAGCTTTAAAAACTTGAGGGAATGAGGAAAACAATTGCACTCCACTCCTAGCACATAACTGTTTGGGTTATACAGATGGCTTTTTTTTCCTTTAAGGAGTTCATCTCACTGTCAACCGTGTATTGTGCTGGCCCCTCCCACCTGGGATCTTGGCAAGGCTCAGGGCCCGAGACCTGGATGTCTCCAGAATTAGCACAACCTAGCTCTGTTGCAGGGAGGAAATGCTCCCATTGGGGAAATGGGGTAGAGCAGAGAGCAACCTGCAAGAAGCCCATTAGTATACAGTGCATAAGCACGGCAAGATGAATAGCAGAGCTGAGTTTTTTTTTCTGCTGTGATCTGCTTCCTGACTTCATTGTCGTCACCTCTAAACTTTAGGTGACTCGTACAATGTCATTTTTCTTGTGTGTCACCAGGTGTGTCAGATACCAATATTGCAATGTTGATCAGGATAAAAAAAATTAATTCTGCTGATGCTTAATTTAACAGCTGTATTGTTATATGTTTCACCTCTTTGAGGAGGTGCAAGATTTGGTCTGTGCTTACGCCTTAGTGGAAATTCTCTTAGCTTGTGGTCTTTTTCATACAGCTCTTATTAATGATGTAACCAGTCCCCTGAATGAGTCATATGACCTGATTCCTCCCAGAGAAATAAATTGGTGGAGATAAAGGTGCCACTAATTTTATTTCCAGGTGTCTGACTAGCACTTTTGGAAAGACAAATAGCAGTAGTTTGGGAATATCAAATACAGTATAAGATTTTCTGAGTTACGGTACTTCTCTGTTTATCTTCTGTTCTCTCTATTTAGTTTCATTTCAAACAAAAGATATTTATATTGTGTCTGATAAACCTGTAATTACAGTGTTGTGTAGGAGATTGCATAATTGCTTTTATACAGTTAAAGTGGCCTGGAATAAGGCAATAAAATACTCTACTGGAGTATAATACTCTTACTGTAGTAAAATACTCTACTGGAGTATCACTCACTCGTCTCTGTAGGCTTGAAATATGGTGAGGCTTTTCATTGATGGAGAGCAGCAGCTGTGGCCAAATTTTAAAAAATTTTTGAGAGAAAAAAAGGTAAAAACTGAAAAAACTCAAAAATGTAAATTTCTCAGCACAATCTGCTTCTCTGCCAGTAATGACCTTAAAATGTTTTTGCATGAAGTTACACAACAGCTACTATAACAGTTATTGATATGCGTCATATCAATAACCTCATGCGCATTACGTGCTTGTCTCTTCTTATGTTCGCGCTGGTAGAACACAGTATAGAGACGCATACAGTGAATCCGTCATCACAGAATCTCGCTACAGCAACATTTGTTGTCAAAAACTCCACAGTGTATCTCAGTGAAACAAAAGAGATGAGAATGTTTTTCCTCATTACTGCAAATAGAAATATTACTTTGCTAATCACAGTACACCAGTGTAAAATGTCAGCGCACATTAATAAAATACGTTTATTCAATAATATGTCACTTGAAATCAGTCAATTCGTTCAGAAACAGTCCTATTTGTCAGTGTTGCTCATGTGGAAACAGAACATGAAATGTAATCAGATTTAAGTATGACCTAAATTTGTCCATTATGTGGCTGCTGCATGGTCACAATTTGTCTGTAATTACTGACTTAACTGGCATGCCGTATATGATTAATGATAGATGATTCCTGATAAATGATGCATGTTTTGAAGTCAGTCTGGAACAAAGAATGCAATATGCACAATATTATGTTAACTTGCTTCAGTGGTAATCTCAGATTTTGTCTTGAGACAGTAAACAGGACCATTTAATATTCAAATCCATCTCACTGAAAGATGGATCTTCCTTTTCTGTCTTGGTGTGTAATGGCCTCCAGCCTAATTCATTCTTCTAAAGTGCTCCTTCTAGATCTCAGGGCTCGTTTTTAGGCAGCTAAATTACTCACTTGTGTCAGGTTATTACAATTAGGTGTTTGAGTGCCTGCACTGTCGTGTCTTACCTAGATACTTCCTTCTAATCCCTCCTCTCCATAATGAGTTTTACAGGGAAATGTAACAGCAACAACAACAGTGGCAGCAAAGTGGAAATGCCTGTGGGGATGTATTATCAAAAAAACATGAAATACAGACCAGGCAATCTTACTGATGTTTCTCAGCACACAGTAAAAGCCTTCTGCCGTGTTCCTAGAGAAAAGTCTGGCTGGTCATCTGCTGTAAATGTCCCATACAAGAGTACAATGCAGTATGTGTTGAGAATTGGTTGCTCTACCCCACCTTTATATTGTGACGTTTATTCTCCAATTCTTGCAGCACAAACCACCTGACATCTTCCACAGCGATGTATCAGGAGCCTCCTCCAACATAACAAATGTTTTAAAGTGTGTATTCTGTTCCTTTTGTTGTACGCCTTAAAGGTTTCTCCTTTTGAGAATCGTAGCAACTCCACGGTCTTGGCAGTGCTCAAACTTGGCCATTATGGAACCGACAATCATACTTTCGTGAAAGTCTGTTAGATTGTGATTTAAACTCATTTTTTAACCCATTCATATGCAAAGCAAGTGTGGACTTGCTGTATGCACCTGATTATGTAGTGATGCATATGCAAATGGAAGTACCACTTCCACGGCATGGGCAGGGTTTGTATTTTTCTAATCACTTGAGTGTAAATCTTTACATCTGCACAAGACGTCTGTCTCAGAAGGAAACCAAAAATAGTAGACTCTGGATTAAATTGGTAGATGAATCCACTGGCTAATTAATAGAAAATGAATAAACAGCTTTTGTGATAATTAGTTAATTGTTTCAGTCAAAAGACTTTCGGTATCTAACAAAAAAAATTAAGCAATTCCAGATGCTTGGTTGGCAGGGTGTTGTAGTTGTAGCTACCATATATTGGACTAACAATAATAACAATGTCCAATTCTCATCACTAATGGGTGCCTAGTTGCCCTGGGCAACCAAATTTGGTTTTCTGACAGCCATGTCATTTGCTCTGGTTGCCCCTGTTGGCAACCGCTTTTGAGTGGTAAAAATTCTCTGTCTCTGTTGTTAGTGTTGTTAATCATGAATAATTGAATGAAAAAAAATAAAATAAAATAAATAAATAAATATATATATATATATATATATATAAAGAAGAATGAAGAAATTAGACTGAATGCAAAACAGTCAAACTTTACAAAAACAATACAAAAAATGTTTTTTTATTCATCCCATTTCTGTAAATCCACATTGATAACAGCTAGACATTTTTGTTTGTTGTTTTTTTTTTTGTTGTTGTTATAAATAACCTTAAAATATAATTACCTTGCAAATGATTAATCATTAATTAGTGTGCAGATGTTTGTCCGTCACGTCATATATTTGTTTTGCTTAATTAGAAGGACTTAGTTGCTTATTTGAAGTAAACAACATTTTATTTGTACCTTTGTGAGCGAGAGAGCAAGGAAATCAAAAATGTTTTTACTGTAGTTGTCAGTGCTTCTCCTGTCTAACGGACACATACAGACCAAGCATTAGTAATGGATGAAAAAAAAAGAAGGATTAAGTGGCACTACTGAGGGAATCAACACTGAATTGTCTGGACACATCTAATTGTTAAAATGTTTCCACACTGGACCATTAGAGCAAGTGGTGAGTCAACAGTGCACTGATAATCAGCAAATGTCATGTTACACTGGTGGTATTTAACTTACAAACCATATTATGTCATTACTATGAAAACTGAAACAATTATACATAGGAGGTGGGAGGAAGATAATGATGCTTATGTGAACATCAATCATGTCCACCCACTTTCAGAAAGGTGGCATCCTGCAGCTTCAGCAGAGCAATAAGTCTGTCTGTTGAGTATCAAACATTCAAAACATCTAAATAAACTTTTGCACTGTCCCATCTGTATACTCAATATGTTCCAAGATCATTTTTTATCAGTCATGTAGTACTGCTTCCATTTTAGTCCTTGCCCAGCCTCGCCTACTAAGTTGCCTGTTAAAGCGAAAATATATTTTTGTGATTTATATAGATTCCTGTCATTTAAAGGTTGTTAAAACTTAATTCGGCAGGCTGCCGGAATAAATTACTGAAAGATTTGAGAATTGTTGCATCTGTAATTGGGGTATAGAGAGCTCCACGTGTTTCTGTTTATTATTGATTAATGCTGCCTAATTAGCACTTGGCACCAAACTATGTTGGATAAATGATGTAAGTTTGTGAAAGACAATCTGAATGCTGTAAAATAATATTAAAAAAACATTGTTTGCTAAAGACTTTGTAGCTGCACTAGAGCTACACACAGATGTCAGTAGCAGTACCCTGTTGCCAAAGTGTGCAGTAGTTGCCTAAATGGTAGGATCAGTCAGATGCTTTAAACAACTGTGATTAGGTTGTATTCGACTAAATACAGCTTTCATAAAACAGGAACAGCCACTGGAATCTTTTCCTAGCAAAATAACCCACCTATCGGGTTAATGGGAGGAATGCAGTTGCAATGCAGTTATTTTTACTCTTTGAGAACAGGGTTGAAAGAGACTAATCAATCACTTTAATTGTGACTGTGCAGCAGTGTGAATTTTACCCACTGCCCTTCCAATCAGAAAACATTGTTCTGCAACACTGTTCTCCATTTGTCATGTGACAAAAATACCTGAAGTTAATGTGATGTGAAAATACGGAACAATTTTACACCTTTGATTTTTCATTTGTTTTTGTATATTCTGCCACGTGTGCAGAATTGGCACTTTTCGCATTTTGTCGAACCTTTTGCAGTTTGAGGTTGAATGAGCCATATGAGATATTCTCCTCTCATGTGTCACATTGCACAAGTGAAAAGGGTTGTATGAAAATGAGGTCAGAAACCCCACAGTGCACACAGTCCTTGGGAAATTCATATCTTACAATGAGCTGAAAACAGGAAACTGGTTTTGAAGTTTGTCAACAAAGCTCGGAAATGACCTCTTTCGTTTGTCAGGGTCACAGTTGTAGCTAGAAAAATCAAAACACCTTCAGGAAATTTTTACTTTTTACTTGTTAACACTAATGTAAACATAGACTATAGTGGTTCAACTATCAGCATCCAGCAATTTCCCCAGGAACTTTTTTTATTGTTGTGCACATATGTACTGTAAGTGTTTGACTCTGGATTTGTATCTGTGTGCAATGGCAAAGGAATACTTTAAAATTATCTTAAAATCTTTACTTTAGGGTTACTGCTATAATATTATTGTAAGGTTATTCATACATTTAAACATAAACATCTAGAAGAAACACCCCCTCATTACTTTAAAACATGACTGGTTTGCATCCATACTTAGCTTTGCAGATCTCAGCTCCTCCATGGTCAACATCAGCGCATCTTTCGATCAGGAATTCTTTTTAAGATATTAATACAGATATTTTTAATAATTAGTTCAGGCAAAACAAAACTTTGCACTCACCCTGGTTTGGAAAAATGAAACAACACATACATTTTTTAAGCATAGCAGCACCTCATTAATGACCACAAACACAGTTTACTCATTTGTGCACTTTTATGCACAATAGATGCACAAAAAATGAGTGCACATATTATGTACTGTAGCCTTTTGGACAGATCCTGCTATATTGATGTAACTTCTTTATGACAGCTTTGCCTGTTTACTCTAAACTAACAAATCTGGCAAAATGCTACTCCAGTGTTCTTTTTACACTGCTGCTGGGATCCTGGTATTAGAGATGTGATGTTTAATCAGAGGAGTTTAAAGTACACAAACTCAATACTCAAGTGAAAGTGCAAATATTTGCCTAGAAAAATACTCCACTACAAGTAGAAGTACCCTTTAAGTTTTCTACTCAAGTAAAAGTACCAAAGTACCATCTCCAAATGCTAATTACAAGTACAAAAGTACTTAAATAAGAAAACAGTGTATTTAAAACAGTTTAGAATTTGGTGCTGGTGATAACATAAATGTATAAATCTAATCCAGATTTGTTTGCTAAATTCTCAAAAGGTGAACTATGACTCAAATGTGTTGTTACCTACAGAATAGGGATAAAAAAACAGCAGTTGGTAAAAGTTGGGCTGATTTTAAACACCTTATGTAGTGACAGGGGGTTAATCCATAAAGGATACATCAGCATTATATTAGTTTTTTATAAGAATCTAAACCTGCAAAAAGTAACTAGTAACTAATGCTGCAAAAATAAATGTAGTGGAGTAAAAGTACAATATTTTCCTCTGACTTGTAGTGGAGTAAAAGTATAGGTAATATGAAATGGAAATACTCCAGTAAAGTACAAGTACCCCAGAACTGTACTTAGGAACAATACTTGAGTAAATTTACTTTACTTACCACCTCTGCATTTGATAAGACGTGCAGCACACATCGGAAAGACATTGCATATCGCTTTCAAATGAATAATGGTGGATGAGTCAAGTATTGATGTGCTTTTGCTAGTTTTGCACATTTATGACTAAGGGTGTGAGATCACGAGATCTCAAGATGTTAAAACATGACAATATTTCTCATTATGGTGAAAAGCTGTCTCGCTATATTTCGCTATAGAACCAGAGCATGTGAGGTCCCTGCAACTTTTAATTTGTTTGTGTGGCAGCATTGTGGGCACCCAGTGAAAACAATAAATGGCAAACCCATGTGAGCAATGTGTAAGCACTGTAGGGAAATATGTGGCTAATACGAGCACAACTCCTCTTATCCATTTCAACACACTTACTGTAAATGTCTAATCAAATGTGTACTTTGAAGGTCACACACACGTTCAGTTAAAAGTTAGAGACTCATGCATAGGTGATACGCAGTTAGTAGGGCTGAAGAAAACTTTAAATACAGGAGAGTTTGTGGTAAAACATTTTTTGTGCATATTGTTGTCTTTTACTGCATGTGATAATTCGTTAGGGGTGACCGTGGTACAGTAGGTAGGACAGTTGGCAGTATTCTATGGTTTGCTTCGCCGTTCCTCCCCGATTCTGGGCCACATGTCGAAGTGTCCCTGGACAAAACACTGAACCCCAAACACTTGGCGCCTCAAAAGGGCAGAGGTAACTGGTTAGGATTTATGTAAGGCTGGGGTCAGGTTAAGCATTTAACACACAAGTGGTTGGGGTTGGCCACCAAAAAGTAGCTAGTTGGACAGCTACATATCAACGTCACTATATGCATATGATTAGTTTCATACTAGCCTCAGTTAGCTGCATAAAGTGTATGTGTATGCATTTCAGTATTCACTGATGAAACATGTAAAAATGTCAGCACTTATAATGCTGTAATTCTATTGGGAAAACACTGAGCATCTAACATCACACTCATCAAAAATAATGAGTGTGTAATAGTCAAAGTTGTTAGTCATGTCTGTCAAGTCACATGTCTGCGGCTTGTACGCTTACTGTGTCCTCATTGAACATATAACATTTTATTATGGGACTAATCTTGCTGTAAAGAATTGTACACAGATCCGTTTGAAAGGTCGACATGGTTAAATAACTAAGTTCATATTCAGTGAGTACAGAGGAATATAAAACTCATCTTTCCAACATGTGTTTACAGATACACAGGCAGTGAGTATCATAATGAAATATAAATGTGTCGAGGATCAGAATATTTTTAATTACTTCCACAGCTTTCATTGACTCATAAATAGAATAAATTACACATTTACCCTAAGCATTGCTTATTTATGATGCAGTCTCCTTTCGATTTCATCTACATACTTCATGTAATTGCATATTTGCATCCACAGTACCACCACAGCGCTCATTTCCCCTGAGCAACACTTATGGCACAACACATTCATTCACCCCACATGGGATTTTACCATTACAAAGTCTGCGGTTAAACACTGTTACATTATTGGGGTCTGTTTGTGGAAACATTCAGTTTTCATTTAAGGCAAAATAGGGCAACAGTTTTACGCTATAGGTGTAGCATACTATATCTTGCTATAAAATGTGATATAATCAAGATTCAAAAAACTATTAATCCCAGAGGGAAATAGCTTAATATCACTGTGCTATAAAAATGTGGTTAATATTATATGTAAAATGTAAGCTGTGCATTTTTTTTTTCTACATCATGTGTGTGTTTGTGCTCACTTGGCTGTTTGATTAATATATAAACATGTTTGGCCAACTGCGCAGGAGGTGAGGAGAGTCTGATAGGTCTACAGAGTGTCAAGACAACCTCACAGCTGGGCTGTATGCAGTGCACACTGGGCTTTACTATGGTTGCCTTTTCAGTGTTTTCCCACTTCATTTATTCAGTGTTAAATATAAAAACTACCATGGCTGAAATCTTCTGATGTCAGTGTAAGAGCTTTAATATACTATATGTCTTACAGTCTTATAAAGCCTTACAAAAGCAGCCTTAGAGCAATGCAAGGCTTAGGCGCTGCTAATAATTCACTGGGTGTTATGTTCAGAGAGTCTCCTCTTTCATTTCACTGCCATTCATTTCACAAAGAGCTCTGGAGCTGACTCACAGTGTTAATATAGTGAACAAACTGCCTTTACTCTTCTGATACGTTAATGAAACTGTCTTCTTCACCTGTTGCTGACACCCTACACAGTAGCTGACATATAATTACAAGTAGATGTGTTCTGAATGTATTTTTTTATGCGTTCACAAGTTTCAGCGTCATAAGACTCACATTCTTTTCAGCACCTTAATTAAATAGTATTTTAAGGCCTGTTTATCATTTTTCTAATCATTTCTCTGATACACTGATAGAAAACTGATTTGGATATAATTGAATATAAAGGCTTTGCAGCATCTAAAGATGGTGTCGGTACTGGCAATAACAGGGATAAAGGTTTTGCTCTCATTCTGATCTTCTTCTTCTTACTGATTCTTCATTGTTGATCTATTCCTGTAACTCATTGTTTGATTGCTCTGCCGTTTCTCATCTTGATCTCTGCTGCTCTGTTATGGTCAATACTGGACCATTTGGTGCTATTTCACAGAGATGGTTCCATTATGACAGATGAATGTAATCCATTTGTGTGTGTGTGTGTGTGTGTCTGAGTGTGGGGCTATCTGTCATTGTTTGTCTGAGAATGTAGAGCAAAACCCATGCAAGCTTTGAAGAAACAGACTAAGCTTCAAATGGAATACAATATGTACAATGTATTTTTGTTTTTTGCGTAGAAACATTGAAGTTTGGTTTGCTGTCAGTCAGTCCAGCACTTTCAGACCTCCACAGCTATGGAATAGGCTGCCATGAAATTTTGTACAAATGGTGATGATGATCCCCAGAGGATAAGTCTCATCGGGTTTGGTAATCCCCTGGCTTTTTTGTAGTGCCACCATGAGATGGGTATTTGTGGTTTTATATATTCATGCTCACCACAGGATGAGCTGTGTTTGGCAGGAGGGTTTGTATGTCTTTTGACCCCTTAACCTTTTCTCTTGCACCATCATGAGGTAAAAATTTCCATTTGTCCAGTACCTAATGGCCAAATACGTCTCAAGCAACCTGACATTCCCCTCAGGCTTAGCTGTACATTTAGTTAGTGCTAATTAGTAAATGTTAGCGTGCTAACATGCCAAACTAATAGTGATCATTGTATATCTGGTAAACATTAGCAAGTTTGCACTGACATTGTGAGCATGTTGCAATGCTAGTTTTTGAATTTAGTTCAAAGCATTGCTGTTAGCAAATCTTCTCTTGTTAAACAGTGATCAGGTGAAATATTTTCCATCCATAACTCGGGAGTAAATGTATTGCTATATTCTGTATCTGCGAAACACCATCCTAATTCTGCTTTTGCCACAATTCCTGACCAGAATCCTATATCAGGCATATTTAAGTATGGTAGTGTAAGTGTAAGCCACCAGTGTTGGATTCAGGATTCAGTATGTTGCTTGTGGACCTTTCAGCATATTATTTGTGAAGACCAGCATTTTCATCTCTTTATATACACTTTCTCTTTAATTAGATAATAATAGTATTTCTCATATACTCTATTTGAGCAATAAAGGACTATGACTGTATGGACAAATTGTGTCTTTATTACACCCTGGGTGATTAGAGAAAGTGTAGTTACTGGCCAGATTGTTGGAGATTTACATAACTCTATCAGTGTCTTGATGGGCTATGATATGGGTAAAAAACGTCTGATACAGCTGTCTCAACCACAGCTCTGATCCCTCAACAGGAAGAAGGAAGGGTCGGTTTCATCCTTTTATATTAGGTAGGTTTTATTGGATGTGGCAGACTAATATGACTCTCACTTTTGAGTTGAGGTGATAGGTCAGAGCTGGTGATAAGGGTATAGATGTGGAGGGATGGGATTTTTGTGTGTGTGTGAGTGTGTGAGTGTGGATGTGTGTTTTTTGGAACCCTGCTCATATTCCACAAATCCTCAGGGGAACAGAGGGGAGAACTGCACTGGGATTATAGCGCCTCAATGCAGGGATCCTGTCACTCACAGAGAAACACTTCCTGTGCTGAAAGAGTCTGAGAAGGATGTGAGATGTAAAGGAGGGCCAGAGGTGATGAAATAGATATTGTACAGTTATCATTGAAAAATATATTTTTTCAAATGACACATTATAAGAAAATGTGGGAGCAGGCTGTCAAATTGTATAGACAGACATCACTCTTACATGACACCAATGAAATGACTGTTAGTTGTTCTGTTGTTTTAGGTCTGTAATGTGCAGGGCATCATTTATAAATAATTCACTTTAGTGAAAACATGACAGTATTTAAAAAAAAAACATGTTTACCAGCCACCTTGCAGCAAGACATCACATCCAGGTAGCATAGCACTTACTATTTTGCTGTCTACTGCTGGACTTTTGTGTTGGTGTTTACTGTGTCCTGGTGACATGTACACATATGAGTTAAAGCTGCCTCTGGGCTAATTTTCATTATTATAAAAAAGTAGTAGAGTCTTGTTGTAATGTGCGGTAATCCATGTTTTTTTTGTGCAGTTCTGAACATTATGTGCCTTTGTGCACGTCTACTTACTATATGCAACACCATACTGTAGATTACCACAGAATGTACACCCCACTCCTTAGTGGAAGTGGTGATACATATTGTATCTGTTTCCTGTAGTGTGTGTGCTCTTGTTGCTGTGGGGACTACAGGCATATAGGGGTTGCACTAATTAGGACCTCTATGCAGACACTGTGGTATTTTCATTCTGGAAGTTCCCTTGGTGGCACTTTTATTTGGAAAAAAAAAAGCAAACCCTTTTACATTGTCATGCATTATTCACAACACAGGTGTCAATCTGACCCTTGGTGACATTAACTCACAAGATGTCTGTAGCGCCCACTCACGGCAGGCCAGTGGCTTGTAACAGTATACATGAAGGTAGCTGTGCAAACAGATGCTTGGGGATTTGAAGGTTTCTCATATTTTATTAACATTTTATGTTATTTGGACACCTTTTACCTCAATTTCTGTATTGTCTGGATTTAATTATTTTCTGCTTCTGCAGGTATTTTGCCGTAAATATCTATTTTAGCAGAAACTTGGCAATTTTAATCAGAAGATCTAGAGGTAGAAGCAGGACAGGGATGAGGCTGTATTTCACAGCTGTTGTTGCCTTTTTAGAGAAGTCCCACTGAGAACTGTGGTCATCAGTGTCACAGTTGACCATCAGTTACCTTTCATTTTCTCTCTAATTGCTGTTTTGTAACGGAGAGAAAACAGAATAAAAGTGAAGGTGCTATAATTTGAGTTTCTATTTACGCCTTTTATGTTATGTATTCTATACCTTTTCCCTGTCTGTCTCTACATCTGATTATGTGGACTGACCCGGTCCCATTATTCCACTAGTGAGGTCTCACGGGGCATGTTTTCACCTAATAAACACCTCTCTGTATATGTCTAATTTCTCCTTATTAATGTGGTTGCATCTGGTGCAGAACCACTAGGTCCGGGTTATTAGGAGGCCCTAATTTACTCTGCAGAGATTTTGCTGTATGAACACAGGGGAAGAGACAAGGATGTCATCATGAATGTTTCATAATTTAATCACACTTCCCACTCTAGTTTGCCTGTAAGGGGATATGGGTTATGTGTGTTCATGTCCACTTAATGTTTACATGTGTGTAGAGAAGGTGTGACGGTAAAAGTCAGTGATAGAGGACAAAAGACAAACTGAAGTTGTGCAATTTAAGATTTTGATTATTTATCATATTTTTCACCACATTCTGTCCGGAGTGACACTGAATCAATATTGGTGGGCTATCCATCACCTTGCTGTTGCTTTCTGGTCAATGGAGGCCACTTCTGAGCAGTTACCTGTTAACAGAGCTAATGGAAGTTCATATTTGCATAAGCCTGAGTAAAGATGGGGCTGCTAGCAGACAAGCTTGGGCGGAGCCTTTCTCATCTCACAAATGAGACCATTCATCACAGCTATGTTTGCCTGTATGCACCTTCTCATGAACAATTAATGTGCTGGAGACATGTTAGTGCTTTTCTGCTTTTCCTTTATCTTACCTCCTCCTTCTCTTTGTCTCACTTTTGGGCATTGTCACCACAAAATGAACCCCTCCTCCTCATTACAACTTTAAGTCCATTTATTAATTTTATATTTCCAGCCTGAGGCTGGTATTGTTTTTCCTTGACAGAAAAGGAGCTTCAGCACATGCAGCCTTCGGATTTTCCCTCGGTGTCCTACCTGTTTTAATGTTAACTGGCTTCTGTGACTTGCCAGTGATGTGCTCCAGGCATTTTGTGGTACTTCAGACAAAAAAACTGTGTGTTATGCTTCAAAGATTCAAGTACAGGATTTAGTTTTCCACTCTGCTTAGCAAGGTTCATCATAGAGATCATTTACTGCAGATATCATAATTTTCATGCTCCAAACAGCTTTTTTCAGACCATTGAACATTGTTATGGTTGTTTTTTTCGGTAGAGTCTTGTGTTACTTTATTGGTTCGCATTTTTTATGTGTGATCAATATGTATTGTTGGATATTTACCTAAGCAATATGGTTTAAGTGCCTGGTTGCCTGGGAGGTTATAGAGACTGAGGGTCTTCTGGGAATAGATGCCAATATACCCCGGACAAGAGGTGTCAGCATAAATCAGCTGATACTTACCATTAACAAAACACATCCATTAGAACACTTCATTTTTTTGTTTCAGAAAACTGCTCAGTGTTTTCACACTGGGGATCTATTTGTCTCAGCTTCTTCAAATATTAAAGAAACAGACATGAGTTATTTCTGTGTACATGCCGACCATGTTTTGTGCACCGCCTTGGCTAACAGCATCATAAAGAGAGAAGTATGAATAATGAATGATAACACTGATAGATGATAGCTTTGCTTTAGACTCTTCATTGCTTACTGATTACATTTATAACATTGTGTAATCTGACTGTTGGCTGTGATGTTAAATGTTTATTAAGACTTTCAATACCTATGATCCAGCATCCTTATTGCCACGAGTAAATCAGTAAATAGTATATACTGCTGTATCTTACACTGTATCTAAACTGTAATTATATAAACTGCAATCTTGTATATAGGGTGAATTAATGTTTTATGTTTGTGAATTTCTTATTAGTTTCTTGTGTTTAGACAACATAAAAAAATGGTTGACTACTGGAAACATACATCCATTTGCTTTCTTCAAAGCAAGTAATTTTGGGGAGGAAAAAAAATCGTGCGCAATGGATTACTAAATTGAGTGTACAAATCTGTATTCTGTGCTCACAGATTTCTTACTTCGTAATCCACTTTCTAGCTAATTCTCTGTCTCTCTTGCAGCTCAAACAAAGCCACAAAACATGCGTAAAATGTCCATTCTTATAATTAGGAGATATTTGTTTTGTTCCGCTGCAGTGTCATGGCTAAAGGGATTTAATATTAATAATACATTATTTACTCTGTGACATGTGAACAGGGAACTGGAAAAGTCAAAAACTCTACATATATAAAGGTTTTTTTGTAATTTGGATGAGGTCTCTTTATGTCCTCAGCTCCACCAACTGAAATCACAAGTTTAATGCTCTCAGTAATATTTAAGAAAAAATCTCAAGATGTAAATGTGCAAAAGCCTGATGTTTAGATGTTGTACGCACAGTCGCAGTCTTACACGCCTCTCTGCAGCTTCCTCACAGCCGTCACCCCCCCAAAGCTATCCCATAGAGACTGTGTCTGCTCCCCGTCCATCTAAATTACATAAATCAAACATTAACACTAGAGGAGTGATTCATAAGAATTTAATAAAAATAAAAACTACTCCTCTTACAGAACAAAATAAAAACAGAACAATCAAATGTGGATTATTAAATATTAGAT
>JAUMHL010000030.1:8037678-8106848 GCA_032362345.1 Sandelia bainsii
GTAAAGTGCCTTGAGATGATCTTTGTTATGATTTGGCGCTATACAAATAAAGATGAATTGAATTGAATTGAATTGTTCAGTGTGCTCAAGGCTGTTCACCCATAAAGCTGCTACATACTGGTTTTGTGGATTTGTTTTGAGATGCAATACAGGGTGAAGCTGAGCATGAAAGCAGCTGTCCGACACTAAAAACAAAATGCAATAAATCGAGAGCACAATTTAAGTAACCCGCCATACGCCATACATAGTCCTGGGAACAATTCAATCTTTGTTTCATCAGTCCGCAAATCTTTTTCTCAGTTCCATTGTGGAGTGTCAAGGTGCTCCTGGCAAATCTCAGGTACACTGCAATGTTTTTTTGAGAGAGAACATGCAACACTATGTATAACGTAAAAACAGAACCATGCACCAAAATGAAAACATCATCCAAAGGTGATGTATGATGGAGGGAGAATTATTATATGGGGCTGCTTCACTGCCCCTAGAACTGGACATCTTGTCATCGTGAAAGGGAGAATAAATTTCCAAGTTTATCAATCTATTCTAATGGATAATTTCAGGGTGGCTCTCTGCAAGCTTATGTTTGGTAGATGTTGGGTGATGCAGCAGGACAATGACCTGAAACATCAAAGTAAATCTACCACAGTCAGAGCCCAGACCTCAGCCCAATAGATACTGTGGAATGACTTTGAGAGAGTTGTTCACACCAGATGCCTCAAGAATATGGCATATGAAGCAGATCTGAAAAGAAGAACGGTCCAAAATTCGTCCTGGATGTTGTGCAGGTCTAATTCACAGCTACAGGAAACGCTTGCTTGAGGTGATTGCTGCCAAAGGTGGTTCAACCAGCCATTAAAACACTGTTTCACACCCTATATTCAATAAAGACGGAAGGAAGTTCATGACTGTTTTTTGTCTTACAAATATAATGTATGGTGATATTTGTGACTTTGGTGAATATCAGATCAGTTTTCATGACCAATTTATGCAGATAACCAGGAAATAGCAAACAGCGGCATTACTTTTACTTGTGAAAAAGTTGTCTTTTCTTGTTTATTTCATGCTTCACTACTCTGTGTGAACATTTCTCTATGTGAATGATCAGACTGCATTATGTTGTTTGATCTGGTGATATTAACGGACATGTCAGTAATTCATGGTGAAACTACGCCAGTCAAATATCCACAATTAATTCCCTTCTGGATTGATTCAGGTACAATTGAACACTGAGTTCTGGTGAAAATGAGGTGCAAAAAATGCTTTGTGAATCCATTACACTTGTAGCTGCAGCACACATTAATTACAGTTGAATGTATGGCATAAATCATGCAGTTATGTTTTTGTTGTAGATTTTCTTCACACTGCATGAAGAAGCAGCAGCTACTGTCATTTCGTACTCAGGGTACTCACAACCTCTCTGAGGCAGAGTGATAAAACATGCATTCAGAGACCTTGGGAGTTCACACACATCTGTGCCTTTTCTTTTGCACACACTGTTAAACACACTGTTTGCAGATAGAGATCTTGGGATGAAGCATTAACAAACAACAGACACTCAGAGCTCGATCTCACTGTTTGAATATCAACACAAAGAGCATTACTGCATTGAGCTACATGAATATTAAGACTCAGTTTCTTCCAGCTGGGCTGAAATAGCAAACCGATATTGAGAGATTCATTTAGTTGCTGCTGTTTCTCTCTACAGTGACAGAACCTGTTTGGCGTTGTGGTAAAAATAGTAATAAAGATGACTTAAAAATCATATAGTTGTTGTAAGAAAGCAATTGCTTTAAATGTCAGGGTTCATCTCACCCCTCCCCCTGTTCGGCTTTATTGGACATTGTCACTGGGATTGTGTGCAGTGAGTGTTCCTATTAGACTCAGTCAAGCTTGGAGATCCTTGCAGAAGGCTGGTGTGTAAGAGACTGGGGGAGAGAGGGAGGGAGACATGTTGGTAACATCAATAATTCACAACGGTATTGCTAGGGAAACAGGATGTGAAGGTATGGAGGAGCCAGACCAATACGAATAACACATCTCTCCAAGCACTGTGCAAATGAACCAGACCTGAGCCCTACTATTTGTTTTCATAGCATTTCACAAATGTATAAATGTATTGAGCCCATAAAAAATGCTTGATGATTGCATTGATCTCAAATAAGCTGTTTTTTTCAGCTTGTGTCCCACAAGCAGAGAGTTTAATTTACTGGTACGTTGAGGCTTCTGGGTTTATAAACCTTGTAGTTGAGAGAGCTAGAGAAAGGTGTAGGGAGCCCAAAAGAGCATGGGGCTATTTCCCAGGCCTGCTTATTAAATTTCCAATCATAGCCTGTGGTGCAGTGGCATTACCACCATAAAACACCTCTTTGCTGTGTAGCCGTCTGGACAGAAATTGCTATTGCCTGGTGGAAACTTGAGTGTTTCCCTAACATTGATTTCTGTTGAGGTGGGAGGGAGGGAAATAGAGTTTAGGCTATCATTAAAGCAGAAACACAGAGGAATTCCTATGAACTGCTCGCATTAGCAGCAGCTTTTGTAGCTTCTACCACAGGTGCTGAGTAGGCGTTATGAAGCATTCCCTCTTGTGTTTTTGGCTGCTCATATTCACTGCTAGAACCTGGCCCCTGTTATAGATATAGGCTTAATTTATTATCGCAGTGATTGCCTGCTTGATTTCTGTCACACCCTTCCCCAGGCTTAGGTCAATTGCCAAGCAGGCAGTAAATGCATCAGTTACTCATGGGGAGATCATGATCATATGGAGGAGAACAAGTCAGATGATTACCTTTTTTTATAATCAGTGAATCAGACTATGATTTGGATGTTGTGATGATGAAAGTGAGAGTTAACTCTTATTTCATGGTCTAACATTACACTGCCTTTATTGTATAGCTCACTGTAGAAGTGTCTAGCTGCTTTATTTATCTTATCCCCACTCCCCAGTGAATCTCTCCCTCTCTTTTGCCCCTCTACAATTTTCTCATTAGTGATTAGAGCAGAGTTTCCATTTCAAGGCTATTGACTGCTGTTGGAAGCTGAAAACCCATTACATACATTGCTCTCACTAATTGTTTCCAGTCATAATGAAGTTCCTCACAGTGGAGGAATGGTAGTTAAGGCACATTAGGTCATAGGCACGTACAGGGCATTACTGTGAATACAACCTGTCTACTATTTCTTCTCAGTCATTCACTTTGTGACTGTGTATTAATGCACTGTTGTTTAGTCATTTTGTTAGCCATTAACGGGTGTAATCATTGAACATATCTTGAGTTGGCAAAGTCACATGTGATTAGTTTTCTCTGTTCTTATGTATTTATTCAAATGCCAGAAATACTAAAGTCTTCATTAAACATTAAGATATTGTGGTGCGTAACAGAGGTTCTATTCTCTGCCTATTCTATTAAAGGGAATTTAAGTATCCCCTGTCAATCCTGACTCTTCTCCAACCCAATTAAGAAAATATACATTTTACCAGTGGCACAAAAATCTATCCTTTTCAAATAACTTATAGTGGAAGTGGCTGATGTGGTGAAGGGACAGCACAGCAGCCCAGATATTCTTTTCTGCCAGCAGCTTCCTCCAGTTCCTATTGAGGGACACCCAAAAATCAGTGCGTCCTGGATCTATCCTGGGGTCTCTTTCCAGTCACTTGGACTGAAACTGTCTACAAAGAGCAGTGTCCAAGTAAGGCGGAGTTCTCTTAATGGAGAGCGGCAACAGCCAATTTATTGGTCTTTCAAAACATTTGAGCTTCAAATTCAATTAAAAACTGACTGATTAAGATAAAGCCAAGCTTGATGCACAGCTCTCATTAGATCATAAATGGCTAATCAACACTGGACACAGTAGCCTTAGCTGAAAATCTTGTCTTTGATAATAAATTTATTAGTATGGTATTTGGGAGTTCTGGTAAGGTTTATGACAGATAGTAAGCGAAAACTACACATTGCAAAACGCAATACATAAATACTGTGCCATTTCCCCCAAAGGTGCATACAGTATATAATAAAGATCATAAAAGGAACATGCAAGAACATGTACTCGTTGAAACTCTCTGATTTTCTGTATATTGGGTCATATATGAGGACATCATGTTCAACCAGTCAGACCACAAGCATGGATGTTGTTCAAACATTGACTCACAGCATGCCAGAATGACAGACAGTGTGAAATGGAGAGTGATGACACTAGTACAGAGAAAGGGTCTGGTTGAGATGAACCCTAAACATGGTGCAACACACTCGGCTCCAGTCAAGTGTTTGAAAAAAGGCTTTTCTACTCCATCTCAGTCTGCTGGGGAATGACTCCCCCCACACATATACTGCTCGCTCTCCTAGCTGACTCTTCAATATACTGTCAGGGCCTCTGTCCATGCCACATCTCTCTTCTGCTACTACACTGTGTAGCAAGACATGTAATACGTCTCCTGAGCAGCAGCGTCATGCACCATAATATGGCATATAGACCTCATAATTTCATAGTACATATATCATAAAATAGCATGCCATTACAAAGTGTGGCTTTGCCCCAGGGTGGGAGCAGGCAAGCAGCTGGAGTCAGCTTAGAAGAATAAGTGCTTTAGTGATTCTCTGGAGTGATTAAACACAGTATTTTGTCTTGTGGAAATTGTCAACATCTGATTCATCTTGCAATGTGCCTTTTTCTTTCTTTCCCTTTAATTTCTCCTTTTCCTTTAAAAGCACGGTGAACATTTTCTGTAGAGCAATGAACTGGTGTTAGCACCCCAGCAAAAGTAAATAACCAAGTCCATGAATTATTGATGTAATGCAGGACCTTTTTTTTTTCAGGAAACCCATCTTGATTCCCTTATAGTACTTAAAGCTCGCAGGGCTGCTTCACTACTCTGTTTATGTGTATGTATGTTTATGCATGTGTTTGTGTATGAGTTTGCAGTACGTGCATCTGTTTCTTGCTGTTCTGACTCATGTAGAGTCTCCATAGTGGGTTGCATCTCATTATAAACTACTCTTGTGTCTAGTGCACTCAGGCCGCTGTGGTTACACCCACACAAGATTTTAACTTAAAACTATTGTGCTGGGGTTTTCACCAGTAGCACTACAAAGCAAATGTCGCCATTTTGTTTGCATTGTTGCAAGTGGTTTCCCACAATTCCACCGATTTGCAGGTAGCAGTAGTGTAGCAACATGCATCCAAAGAAAAGAGGAAGAAGACTTCTAGCTTGTAATCACATCCTAACTTGCAAGACTCAAAGTTGAACTACAATTTCCAAAATTTCTAAATCACTTGAAAATGATTAACAATTTACTCTTGGTATTTTTGACAAGATGTTCTTGGAAGATTTTTTTTTTACGATAGCTTCTTGTTATGTCTACTACAGTCTTCATGTCATTTATGATGGAAGTAGAATCTTGTACAAGGAGATGGCAACATGCTGAGAATGATGATCAAAAAGCTGATGCAAACGTGGAGTGTAATTTAAAGTCGCTGAAAGAACTACAGTACTAGAGTAATTCTCTGTGGCAGATACCACCGTGGACAATTTGGCTCACTTGATGATGCAACAAAAGAATTGTTTCAGCAATAATTTTACAATCTCCAGCATACAGTATGTGGAGAGAAGATCACATGTACCTTTTTTGTTCGCGTCAACACAGTGGAGTCACTTTGTACCTGGCTTAATATCTTTTTGTGGTGTTTGTGTTTTTATCAATTCCAGTATTTAAACAAGAAGGGAATTTCACACAGAATACTACTACCAGTAGCACTGCTAGTATAGCATTGTGCACATTCACATATTTTTATACACATATTCAGATATTCAACGCCATGTCTTTAAAATATTTATTTAACAAGTTCAGTATCTATTCTGTAGATACTGAAATATTTCATTGTTGGTTAGGTAGTACAGTGGGTGCCACAAATACTCTGTACTACCCTGTACTAATTCTGATATGAAGAATCAATGGCATTTCTCCCTCTCTACATTTGTGCCATTCATATTTTTAATTGAATTTCATTACTTTGCCAATAATGCATTTCATAGCAGTGCATTTGTGACCTAATCTGAAATTCATTATCCGCGCAGTAAATTTTTTTTTGCATACATATTAAACTCTTTTGCACCAAACAGCATGATGCCTACCTCAGGTCCTTTCAGTGTCTTGCTTCATTTGCATGCGCCTCATATTTGTTTTAGCCTGAGAGACTGTTGACTTGGGGTAATGCAATGCACATGGAGACAGACACTCACACGCCTGCTAGGCTCTCCATATCTATCCATCTGTCATGTTAACAGCTTTAAATGCTGGCACTTTGCATCTCTTTCGTGGAGACTGAAGTGTCATGTGCTGTTGGCCCCTTGTTCTGCCAGCCTGCAGTGATGTAGAACCAGTAGAACCAAGTCTACTTAATAATTCACAATTGATGAATTAAATAATAACTGTGCTTTGGATCTTTACTATCCAGCGTTTGATTTTGATCTGGCAGTGATGTTATGTACTGGCCTCTTTGCTCTGCACACTGTCCAATGCTGCAGCATTTTGATTAGTCACATTACACTTTATTACACTGATAAAATATTCAAACTATTACTTCTCTTCTAGTCTCAGTATATTGTACTCCACATACACTCTGAACCCCTCTATCTAAATACAAGAGTAGTTTAAATCACAAGCTTGCTCATTGTTTTTGGCTTCCTGTAGCGGGATGGAGTGAGCATAGTGTGTTGGCTCCCAGCTTCATGCTGTTTCACTCTCTTTCACTCGCACACATACTCACCTTCCTCCCCTTTTCCACTTATTGTTCCCCCCTTGAATGACTTGGCTACCTTTTCCCGCCTCCTTTTATTTTACCAGCTGGTTTAAAAATAAACAGGGTTGTGGTTTCTGGGCTGGCAGTGCCACTCTGATCTGGTGGCTCGTAGGCGGCGAATCGCTGCCTGCTGCTCCAGATGCTCAAAATTACCCTGTCCACACTGCAGCCCCCTCGCTCCCCCAGACTGCTCGCAGCTGCCACTGAAAGGCTGGGATTTCATAGACGCTCAGTCGGCGTTTCTTCACGGGCAGTGTGCAAAAAATTATGCTATGTTACTGCAGTTTCAGCATACCAGAAACCTGCTCAGTGGTCTCTCTTTAAAGACTATTCTTGACACATTTGAATAAGATAATGAATGAAGTAAATGTTGGTGCACAGATGGGGTTTTCAGTGTTTCATGCCTTGCGAACATGGTCTAATTACTAAACCACACATAAAATGTAAATGTCCAGTCACTTTTCTTTTCACGTTGGCATTTGCTCAAACATAAACTCCTAGCTTTTGGTCCAGTGAGAGCTCCACTGAGAGGGTCATCTGAGCTTAGCACACCAATTAATCCTGCCATTCATCAGGAGCTTGCTTGAGAATGGCAAAGGTTTGTAGTGGAATTATGCTCGGCACTAATTAGTGGTTAGCATTGACAGTGTCAAGGAGAAATTGTGAGCTGGAGCATTATCATATGACAGCGTGGACAGAAGAGACTGGCTGCTCATGCTGCCTTTTACTCAGCTATCACTCAGGGGGAGTAGGCTCTGTCAATATCCTTTCTGCCAATTCTATTCATTTCCTCATTCATATAACATATTTCTTTACAAATCTGCTCTTTCCTATTTGCCTTTCTTCATCCTGTTTTCCTCCACCCTTTCTTTTCTTGTCACCCAGCCAGCCCTCTGGCTGTGCGCCTCACAGTTGCCATGGTAATGATATAGTTTCTCATCTCTGTAATGTGATGTCTTATTAGGTTTCATTGGGGCGTGTGTCACTATTTTATTTCACGCACCATTTGGTGAGCTTCGGTCTCCTGTTGAAAAACCTTGTGGCTGAGAGGTGAACAGTGAGTGCACCGACAGCGAAGTGTAAAAGCTCCAGAGTACACATGTGAGGGTTCTGATGGAGAGAAAGGACACAAAACGGAGTGAGACGGAGTGAGAGATATGTGGGGCAGTGCCTGCCGTTGCTACATTATACTTCCTTCTTGGTTCACAGCATTAACTTTCAGAAAAGATATATGAATCATAATGTGAAATGCATGCTTGTCCCTGGGTAACTCTGCTTCTCGCTCTGTTCTGTGAGGCTGGCACCCCAGGGAGGGGGTTTCAGCTGCTACCCAGCAGGAGGCACTATGTGTGTGTGCTTTCAACTTTCACTGAGAAAGCACTTTATTTGCTATACAGTGTGCCTACTGTATCTCCATCTGTCTTAAGGGTGGGTGTTTTCAATGGATTAGTTGATGTGGACCATTGATGATCCAGTGGTAAAGCTACTGCAGTGGCTGTCGCTGCTATAGACACTGTACACTCCTTTCATTTTCCTAGATAAGTACAATATGCCTGTTCTAGCCTTATAATCAATGTCTGTATTTGCAATGGGGGTGTGTGTATTTGTTGAGAGCACATCAGTTTGTCTTGTCACAGTGTTATATTTTTCTCAGTGTGTGTGCAATTATAATCAGTGCTTTGAAGAACTGTGTGAAGGGGGCTGCCGTCAATAACTGATCAATACTAGCCCAGATGCCACTGTCTAACACATCAATAGAATTTCTCCAACAGTGGCTTTTATCCCCTACTGTGTTTTAAATGCATCATGTCAGCCTACCAGACTTTTAAAAATTACCCTCCTTGCTTCGTCTGTCCTGTCTTTGTAAATGTGGAATTCCTCGGGCGGCTTCTGTTGAGAACTGACAGCCAGGACTATGTGGCTGTGGCTATTGAACTGGCTATTCGGGTAGTAATTGTACATTGCCCCTTCTCTTAATTTGAACAGAATTGCAGCAGCTGAATGAAGCTTTTCTGTTTCTCCCAATTTTCAATTTGAAAGTACTCCACAATTCAGTTGGGGGTTAGTGTTTAAATGATTTTTAGCAGCCAAGATGATGTTTCTGTTTTATATGTGAAAACTGCTTATTTTCTGGTGGATGTGCTCAAGCTGGCATCCCATTATATGATTTTTGTTGCAAAACCAGAACACTTTGAATGAGAAAATTAGACCATGTAAAGATCCATTTATTTAAGTGTGTGGAACAATTATCAAGGCAGCCTCTAAGTGGAACGATTTCCAATCTCATGCATCTGTTTGATTGTCTTTTCATTTAGACGGATTTTGTACTAAACTTGTAAATGATGCTATGAAAAGTATAAAAGTATGTTTTTACCTTTTGAACTATGCAGTGGCCTAACAACAACATAAGGTTTAATTTATACAGTCTCCACCCTCCAAACTGTGCTGAAATACAGCTTTGAAGTTCCCTTGTAGTTCCACTTAATAATGCTCTCAGAAACCTTCTTTTGGCTCTGTGGACGATGAAGCAGGTGACAAAATATACCAAATACCATCCTTCTGTACGTGTTTGGGATGAATCTCAAGCATCAAAATGCCTTGTGTACAGTCTGTGTTTGGGCCTGTGTGTGTAGAGCTTTGGTTAAACCATTGCTAACTGGGTGAAGCATGGTTCTGGTTTGTTCTCTTGGGTTGCACTTGTGTTTTTTTGATGTATCGCAGCCAGGCTCATAGAGGAGGGATGGCATCTGTTGTCTTTCTCTGTCCTCTGGGCTCCATGCCAGGCATGTGTTTGTCAGATGACAGTGCTGTTAAGATGGAGACTTCTAATATATCTCGACATGTACGCTTTGCATTGTCCTTGACTGGGTCCTTTGTAGTACATTATAATTTGTATCTACATTCGTTACAAATAAAATTGACATGCTACTCTCTAAGAACACGTTTGGTATTTCACCAGGAGGCAGCTCAGTTTAAAGAAATGAATTAGCATTTTATGTATTGGGCTAATACAATGTCCTTGAAAAGTTTAACATTGATTTAACCTTGAAAATGGCATTGGTGTCTTTATAAAATTAAAGATAAGTTTAATACCTTTGTGTGATCGAAATTTCTCATCTCAGAGGGCAGCAAATGCCTTTGATGTGACACAATAAGTGGGCTGGAAGTTTGAATATGATGAAGAGCAGCTTATGACATCTGCAGCAGGACCAGAGTTCTAAGGATGAAATAACAGAACCACATAACAACAACGTGTTTTACATACAACTATATGAAATGAAATACCAAACAAATTTTGGTAGGTGGAGTGTGACACCTCTGTAGATACATAGTTTAACCTTGTTATCCTAACTGGATTGTTTCCTGGATTCAAAATGGGTCAGGTATTTTGTTAATGCAAGGCTGTTCCTTTTTGAGTTCTTTTTTCATGTGAATGAGTAATATTTCCCTCTTGCTCAGCAACTGCGACAGAGGTGCCCTTTAGTAAAGCAAATAAGAGTCGAAGTGCTGCAGTAGAGCTGAACGCTGACCTACAATAAGAACGTGTTTTCAGACTGCAAGGAGGAAGGTGAAGAACTGTAGGAACATAAAAGATACACAGTAGTTGTTATGCCATTGTACTATAGTTGTGTAGCTGTCAGACTTTGTCAGTTTAACAATAAAATGTATTGTGTAAATTTTCATCTAACATCTCACAGTGCAACATTCATGCAAGACCAGGACCGTTTGTGATTGTTTGGATTCAGTTTGGATTCAGGCTCAGTCAGACAGAATTAATTATACTGTTAAAAATGTGAAATTTGAAGGTGTCCACTCTTCAGCTCTCTTCTCTGCTTGGGAGAAGCAGATTTAGGTCAGGGCGATTTGGGGGTGGCAGAGCAGCTGGAGAGCTTGTTCTGGACTGTCAAAGCTGCCCTGTATACCATCTGGATGGGCTGATAGGGCTGCAAAGCCAGTTATCCTCTTTGGAGAACTGTGTGGATCTGCATAGCAAGAAGCCTCCAGTGCAACTCCACATGTACCCCTGGTGCATCCAGACCAAACTTTAGGTGGATACATTACTACTCCATCCGTTAAACATTATGGTACACATACATACACCCATCTTCAAATGTCTGCACCCAGAACCATGTGATGTAACCTGTCTGAACAGTTTGTGGGAGTGTCATTATCTGCTCCGCTCATTCTCAACCTTTTCTTCCTTAAAAACTGAAGAACAATCTTACACATTTTTCCTCACCTTCAGCCCTATGGACACGCCCATGATGTTCAGCCTGTTCCCACTTCATGCTCATAAGCAGAACTTTATGCCTCAGTAACAGCCAATTGGTACAGACTAATGAAAACTCGAGCTTTTACAGCCAGGTTTCATGTGTCAAATTTGAAAAGTGTAATGCAAATTTTCTTTCTCAGATTCTCAGGTTTCACTGTGTGGGAGACAGTTTGAGTGTTGATGAGAAAGCACCTCCCACCCCCATTCTGTCTCTGTATAAATCACATTTCTCTGTCATTCAGAGGGCCAACTGAACAGAAATGCCTGGATTGTGAATATAGTTGTGAAAATCCTCCTTTTTATCCCTAAATCCACTTCTTGTTTAGATGCCATTTACTGTAGTAATCACTCCTCAAGCACCACTTCTACGTCTAGTCTGTTGAGGAGCACTCCGTCTAAGTGGAAGGTGAAAATGAACATCGCACCTCTCAATTAAAGCTGTGGCGCCATTTATCATACTTCTGATATCATCCCTGAGTGTTGATAATATTTGTGTCAATGTTAATGTGCACATAATCCACTCTTTATGCAGTCTCTCCCTGCATGTGTTTTTTTTAAGTCAGTTTGGGTTATGAAGCAGAGATGACTTACACACTGTTGAACACTACAGGCAGTTTTGGAATTGATCATATACGCTAAACTATATTTTCTGTGCTTTATTTATTATTTTTTTATTCTGCCATCAGGAAAAGCACACATAAAACCCTTGCAGATTTGCAAACCGTCTCGATCATTTTCTGTGTTTTTCAGCGTGTTCTTGCTGTATAGCACATGTAGTTTACAAAATAAGGGATTATAATTGCTTGCTCTTGTGGATTGCGTCATTTTGCTTATCTCCACACGGACCACACACTGTGTGAATTGAGCGTGATGAAAGACAATAGATGATTGATGTGCACAGACCATCTACACATCTGTTGTGCTCCTCAGGGGGAGTTTTGAGGGATGCCCAGCCCCTTTGAGAGATGCTGGGGTGTGGGAAGATGCAGTTGGGACACAGGGTGGAAACTCCACAACTCTCAAACTGAGCTTTCACCAGCATTACATCATCCCTTGGACTTGTTCTCGAGCCACATCAAAAAGCCCTGAGGCGAGGCCTGTTTACAGGGAAGGGCAGTAGTTGGGCTCCACTGGGCTTTTGGTTGCCCTAAAATGTGATTTCCTAGTATCTGTGTTTTCTGGCACCTGTAAACTCAAAATTGTACCCAAGATGGATGTGATGATTAAAATGTAAAAGCTGATCAGCTTTGACAAGGTTTTTTTATGCAGAGTCAGAAGGTGTTTACATTGACAATAGTGCAGACACTATGTTGGCAGCATGTTGTAGCAGGAAAACACATTTGAAGCTGGTTCGATTATTGCTGTAGCACAATGCAGTGATATCCGGCACTTGTGAGTGCACAGTTCATATTGCTATATATCTTGAATGGTGTAATTTACTTTGAGATGATTTTCTACAGTATCATTAAGTACTGTATAGTATGCATTTGATAAGTTTTAAGTCTCATTGATGTGTTACCTAAGCCGAGTTCCTGAATTTGTATTTTATTATCTCACTGGAACCTGTATCAAAATGCCCACAGCATAGCCTTACAATACTCCTGATGAAATGTTTGTTGGATCATGTAAAAGCATCTGACCCTGGTCAACGTGTTCAATGTCAGAAATAGGGGGTGCTGACAGCAGGCTTTTTGCCCTGCATTCGAGTGCGGCCATTCAGAACAGGGGTAAACAGTTTTGCCTTTTAGCATGGCACTTTACGTGACCTAGCACTTTCCAAGCATACTGAACCCTTGAAGCAGTGCTTTTTTCATTCTGAACACATGCTCAGATGTTTGTGGTCGCAGCACTCGATCATGATTCACCTTCATGTCCTATGAATTGATTAATTCAGATTGTAATAAATCCAGCAGATAAGCCATTGGCCCATTAAGTACCACTGCATGCATCTTAATATAGCATAGCCTTTAGTTATGAGTCATTGCAAATTTTTATTAAGTATTCTGACAAAGGGGCATGACTTAGTTATGAAATAAAATGTGCCTGATTTGAGGCACTGTTTTCCTGAAGTGTTTCAGTCGGATGGTTATAGAGATGTTTTGATGTGATGAATGCCAAATGGATTCTGATAAAGTGATGAGTCAGGCAGGATACTAGAGGGGAGCCGGTGGTGGTGGGTATGAAGTGCGGGTGGTGATGGATGAGGACCGAGCCAGAGAAGGACGTGGCATGAAATAGAATGAGGATGAAGGACAGAGAAGTCCTGGCTGGCTAAGGGACGGGGAAGTAGACTGTGAGACAGAGATGGAGGGACTGAGGGTGGAGAAAGAATGAGGGTCAGAGAGAGACTAACCTACTGTCAAAATTGTTGATGTTTGCTCCTCTGTGCTGCACCGTGGCTTCACACTTAAATTTGCATTTCCACAGATGATATCAGGTGATCAGGTACATATTCTTCCTCAGCTGTCAGGCCTGTGAAGGTCAACGTGTCAGCAAAGAAGACAAAAAACAGTGCTAACTTTATTAATAACTTTTTAGTGCAGGGTTTAGAGCCTAAACACGGTCCATGAAGATGTTAAAGCATGTTGTTATTTTCTTCACAATGACTAAAAAACATGGAATTTTAATAACAAAAACCCCAGATCCAAACTAACAACAAAGCATTTTGTTGATGTTTTGCTGTCCTGCTGAATAACAGGGGTTCAAGTTTAGCCTCCCCAGTTAGATTAGTAGGAGTGGAAGAGATTTATTAAAAACAAAACAGAAGATGATGGTTAAGAAGCACTTTGAAAACATGAAAGCAGACCTTCAGTGACTTTATACATATACATTTTTGACATTTTTCTCAATTGAGAAAAGTGTAGATTGTGGTTTCTTTATAATTTTTTAAAAAGCTTGCTTCAAAGTTGCATTTGATTTACTACCTCAGAGACCTCAGCTAAGTGTTTGAGAGAGTATTAAACGTTTTAGCCCTGATCAGATTGTAGTAATTAAGCATTTTGTGCAATAATATGAAAGAACAGAGCAACAGACATGTTTCACATTATGTTTTGTCACATTATGTTTGTAGAACAGTCTTTTTATGGAGTTTATCGAGACTATCTAATACAGTTTAAAAAACCCAGAAAGTACTGTTTAGAATTTAACATATGAAACCATGTCTCAGCTTCTCAACCATCCCTAAATTAATGCCTTTCTGCACCTCATGCTCTCCAACATTTTACAAATAACCAGAACCACTGGGAATCAAAACAGATTGTATCATGCTGAGAGGGAACATACTTAGCAGGTGGTCTCCACTTTATTTCATGTATGAAGTCATTTTGGACCATATTATTTACTGTCGTAGTAATGCAAATGTAATTTACATTGTGTAACTTCACATTGACTGAAAAAACCTTTTTCTAATGACCTTCTGAATGCTCATATATATACTGGAAGTCCTGCTGTGGATCTGTGAATTACTGCTGAATTGTGAGTAAATGAAGCTTTCGTTCCGGCTGTGAGCTGTCATGATCTGTTTGAGAAAAGCAGGATTGTGGTCATGCGTGCACACATGCTCACATACAGTCACATACACATTATCTTATACACGCACACACACACACACACTGTGGAGGCAAAGACAGAAGGAATCATCAGTCATGGAGTCACGCTGAGTGGCATGTTAAAGGAAGCAGTGTCCTTTTTGTCTCTTTCAGTCCATTTCTTCCTTTTCTCTCAGTCATTAGTTTATCTGTCACCCATTGTCAGTAACACATCCACTGTTCCCGGCCTTCCTTACGCCATCTTCCTGTATTCAGCAGGCCGGCGGGGGAGAGGGGCCGGCTGTTGCTAGGCCGGCCAGATGGCAGGGTCCAGCCAGGAACTGGACCTGCGGACTGGGACAAACCCACTGACCAAACTGGTGACTGTGGCAGCAGACAGGAACTCTGTGGGAAGCAGCTTCACCATCACTTTACCTGCCCCCATCAAAATGCTAATTATACATATTTTGACAGGTGCACTCACTGTCCTGTATTTGTGCTATAGGTGTAGCGTAGATGGAGTCAGTTTGACACAGGTGTAGTTTTTGTCCCAGTACTCTCGCACAGTTTCATTGCTAACAGCAGGCTGAGCTGAAGCAGGATGAAGATGATTTGAGTGGAAAAGTCAAACTGATGACAAGGAGATGTGACAGCAGGGGAGGAAGCTGGTGGGGGTGAGAGGCAGCATGTGTTAAAGAGTTTGATAGGAAAGGACTGGAGCACTCCTGTCCTTGGAGTGGAGTGAAACCCCCTACAACTTCTTTCTTCTGCCACATCACCTCCTGAGTTTCGACATGATCTGTATCAATAGCACAGGCCTGGTTTATTTTTTTATTATGTATTTTCTGCACCTTGCCCGAGGATATCCTGTAAGCTACCTTTTAATAAAGTATCACACATCATAACATGTGCTTTACATAAGCTTTGTTTCAAAGGAACCTGAGATCACAGCTGTTTGACTCAGCCACTCTCAAAACACAGACAGCATGCAAACGAAGTCATGTTGCTGATAGAGAACTGATCTGAACTGTTATCTGAGTGGTCACTGTGAGAGAGGACAACTAATTCTGGTGTGGCAACAACAGCGCGACTTTCTTGTAACTGAGCTCTCTGTATTCCATCCCATAAGTCAAGTGTTGAGATGAAAGAGAGCCCTGCTTGCGCTACATGGCTAATTTAATGGATTAACACCTGTTCTATGAGGACAGATTAATCCTAATCCTGCTTTAACCCCTTTGATCTGAAGTCACAGTGCTTTAAGGAGGTGATTGGCCTAATCTCTTCACAACAGTGACCAGAAACTACACGTACTCGATCGAGCAGCTGACATACTACAGTATTTACTGTACGCAGTACTGCACTTTTGTGTTCACTTACTTTTTCTTTGTTGCTACGCAGGGGGATGGAGTCATTACTTAATCCTTTTGTGAATCACTCCCACTTCAAAAGGGTTAATTCACATTTGATTTTCTCTCACTGGGTTAGATTAGGTAGGGCAGGAAGGGCTGTCATTGGCATAATAAGCCTTGAGTATTAAGGTATTATTGCCTGATCTTTGAAGAGAACAATGTTTTGTTGAAGCAAAAGCTACACTAGCTGGTCTGGCTTTGGCTCAGCCATACTTAGCTTTTATAAATCTGCATTTGTGAACCACAGTAACCAAACAAGATGCTACAGAGCGTCTTAGAAGTAGTTAAATATTTGCACAGTTATTTGCTATTAATTGTAGTCTGTTGAAGAGATCGTCTGTCATAAATTGCGGCGTTTATGCTTTACTGTGCTTATGATTACCAGATTGTGGTGTGTGACTGAGTGTGTGTATGTGGGTGTGTGTTTGTGATGATAACACATGGATACATTTGATATGAGAGAGAAAGAAAAAAAAAAGAGAGACTGTGGGAGAATTTAGATAGATTTGGTGTGGTGACGATGGTGGGAAGAAAGGTAATTGAAAAAGAGAGGCATGAGTTTGGGTTTGGGGTTTTCTAAATGAGGGACTAGAGATGGGTGGGTCTGACCACAGCATGGTTTTGTGTGTGTATGTGTGCGTGTGTGCCGTTGTATTCGTGGAAACAGATAGACACAAACACATTTGAATACATTGTCCTGCTCCATCTCTATGTTTAGTATAGACTGAAAGGGACCACACATGATCTCTGTCTCATGTGTCAGAGTATGTGGCAACGCTGTTATTATTGATCCTGCCACAGACGTCAAACCCCAGCGCCTATTTAACTGTCGGACTGATTTTAACAGTATGCTGGAGTCTTTTTCATCCATGTCCAAGACCACTGAATTATTAAACACAACTCTAAAGCAAAGGTTCCTCTCTTTGCATAATGTCTTCACACAAATCCAGTGTTGAGTGACTCCAGGGGATAAACAGGCCCTTCTTCATTAGTGTAATTGGGAGAACAAATAGAAAGAAGATAAAATTAGGGGATGGAATAAAAAGATTATAATCATATGTCTTTATTATACTGTATGAACAACCGTTGATTAAACACTATAATGTCTCAAAAGAGAGAGTGCTTTCAATAGCATTTTCATTAGCACACCTTACAGAATGCAGATAAGGGGGTTTATGCTTTCTCTGTGAGACTGAAGATGGGCTTTTGGGTGCAGGATGCTATGAAAACATTTAAGTTCCAGGGGCTTTTAAATGCATGGATTTTTTAATTTAGCTACAATTTGTTAGCTTCAAACCAATCATAAATAAATTCCAATTTACACATGAAACATGGCAATGTTGTCTTGTTGTTAGCATTGAAGGCTTGACTACTCTATAAGGTCTATAGAAGCCAAATCATTAATTTTTTCATCAGTTATAACACCATTCCTTTGCTACTATTATATAACATAAATCCTTTTTTTTTTTTACTTATTTGTCATTCACAGGCTTATGCAAATATACCACAGTATAAAATAATTTTGGCAAAGACCAAATGAAATGTGTTGACATAGTTTAGATAGAAGATATTTAACACACTAGCAACTTTGTGCAGGTGGGAACAGCTGGCCAGTAGGGGTAAGTGCTAACCTGAATGAAAATGTAACTAATTGTAATCTCACATGGTAACGTGGGGGTATTTTCCAATCAAAGAACTTGGCTTATGGTCTAATTTAGCATAATATATTGATAAACTCTAAAGTTTTCTTGTTAAGTTAAGTTAAGTTAAGTTAAATGGTATTTTCTCCTTGGTGGTAGGCAGGGACAGGATAGGCAGAGATGACGAGGGACTAATATATAGAGATCATGGAGTGTTTTTTTTTTTTTGTTGAAAATTGACTAATTTATATGATATGATATTTATGATGTTATTTCTACTTTACATTTATGCTTAATGTTCAAGTTATACAACTATACTGCTACAATAATTTTGCTACCATTTAGATTTTTCTCAATATGCTGTTATGATTATTATTAGTATTATCTTTCTCTACCCAGTTTGGCATCATCAATTTTCCAGTACTGCAGTTCTTGTCACTGTTATCTGCATGTTTAAAACAATGTTTTCACTTTACACCACTATGGTTAAGACATTTGACTAGGGTTTGGGAAAGCATAAACGTAAACATATGGGTAACTCCCTCTCCCAACTTTGTCACTATATAACAACATCACACTACTTTTCTCCCAACAGACAAACACATAATTACTATGGCTGATAGAGGGCTTTGTCATGTAAACAAATTTTGGGCACTTGAAATAACTAATGCTCCTGTACGTTTGGAGAGGACAGTCTCCATGTGCCTCATCTGATAAATAATCTGCCACTTATTTGATTGGGAAACTGCTATCAGGAAGAAATCAACAATGCAACATCTTCCTAGTCAGAAAAAAAAACTTCAGTTGTGTTTGCTAGAATGGCACAGTTACCACCACCAGGATTGGACCCAGCTCTCTGCATTTGTGAGCAAATGTTTTGCCATTTTTCCGCCCGTGTGCCCCACTGTAGCCTCACGACTGATGTGACACTGAAGTGAGACAATCTGCCTGCAGTGCACAATGCACGTCGTGCAGCCTGCTGACCAGCAAAAGCTAAACTGAAGAATTATTTTACATATTTTGAAAAAAAAAAAGCTTTCTTTAGACTCTAAAAAACATTTTTTTTGCCTTTCAAGACCAAATCACCACAATGTTTAAACTGTTTATTAAACTGAACAGTGGGTAGTGATGCCGAAAGCCAAACACTGACCTGACTGATTCATTGTGGTGTGAGTGAATGTTTCGCCCTCACTGCCAGTCTGGTCTCACTGTGGACAGAACCCAACAAACAAATAAGATTTGGATTGGTTTTCAGAGCCCGTAACATCAGCCTTTGCTTGGGGCACATTGGGTGGTCATCACATGTGACCTTCTCATAGTGGGGCTCCCTAACCCACATCCATCCCTATTAGAAGACACTTATCAGGGACTGTGGCCAGAGTGACACGCTCCCAACTGGGTTTCCCTTGAGAAAATGCTGTGCAGTGCAGGGAAAGATCCCCACAGTGTACTGAGGTGTGTGTGTGTGTATTGTGTTGAGAATATGTGTGTGTGTGTGCGCGTGTGTGGATTTGTTCTCTGCAGATAGGACCCTGTGACTCTGAGATATGCACAGGCTCATTAATTAGAGGCTCTCATTATCCCCCCTTAGGCTCCAGACACTTAATCAACACCAAGCTATCACTAAGACACACACATACACACACACCCACCCTGACGCACACCCATCTCACACAGCAGGCTAAATTCTGACACAACATCATCTGAGAACAGAGCACTGTAAAAGAGGTGAATGAATGAATGCTGATGAGGGTTATTTGTTTTCAGTGATGTACGGCAACAGAGTGGGTGGATGTCATTGCTATTTAACACTTTTATTGTTATATTGTTGTAAAGCATTTCAAAACACATTTGTCCATTTGTCATGTCTTACTGTGGAAGCAATCTGTCAAATGCTGTAAATCATATTCTTATGTTCTAAATTTCCAGGCTGGATATACAGCAAATGAGTTGTCAAAGCTCATTCCTTTATGAATCTTGTATTTCTGCTATGTTTCTATATATGTATGCTGTCGTCTGTGCAAGCATGAAATGGGACCTTGCAAAAGAGTGGTCACTGATACCTGTTGTATTTGTGTATTCTTGTGGGTGCTTGCATATCTATGTACATATGTATGTGCCAGTGACATTGGGGTACATATCTCTGTGCTCTTGCTGTGGAATTTATTGCCTTGAAACTCCAGTCCTTGTAATTAAAAGGCCGCTGTTTATTCAAAAGGAGACAGATAGCACACAGCGACTCTTCAGTGTTGTGACTTAAGAGCGTGAGTCTGTGTGAAAATAAACTACCCTCAGACAATCTGGAGAGCTTTTGGAGTGTCGCTCCTGTGTGGGGTTTTTCGAAAACCTTACTATCCTGCGGGTGTTGAACTTTCTACATCATGTGGAATAAACAGACAAGCAAACAGATGCATGCAAGCAAATGAGATTCTCTGCATAAAACTGTATTAGCCCACATCAGATAGGATGGTGTCGTGATGACAGAAATTTATCTTTCACTTAGATGTCAAACTTCACTGGTTGCACAAGGCTGTCTAATTCTCAACTACTATAAAGCTACAATATATAACTGTATTTAATTTAATTTATTTTTTTCCATAAGTTATCTCATTGTGGAGAGGTGCTGTTGATGCCTGTTGTCAGACTCACTGAACAGCACTACCAGCAGTGAGATCAGAGATAAATGCTTTTGGGCAAGGTTCGCCATGCTAACCAATCACAGAATTTCAACAATTTCTACATGATCATTAACATTTGAAGCTTTCTTATTTATTATAATTTTATATTGACCAATAACTAAAGGGTTGTGCAAAAGTAGAAAAGCAGGGAGTGGGAGAACTGGGCAGAGCAGAGTGGATTGATTGATTTTGAACGTCATGCCATGTCATGAATGTTGTGTGTAGACAAATTTAGACTCTTTGACTGAAAATATTTTTGTGCCTTGAAAATATTGATGTGCCTTGTGGCACAAAAAAAAGGACATTTACTGCACTAGAAATATTTGGTGATTAAGTGAACTAATGGCAATAGCATTCCTAAAGTGTTATTGCTGCCACTAAACACTTATTTGCTTCTCCACCTCGTCCACAGCATTGTTAGCAAACCACAAAAAAGTCGTGTTTCTCTCTTGTTATCAGCTGTAAGAAACTTTAGATGACACTGGTGTTTGAAACACAGTTCTTAGTCCTGAGATAGTCTGCAGGCTTAACGTGAGTCACTCTTTGTTTTTGTGCAGCTTTCTAACTTCACTTTCTCTAAGAGCAAAACTAACACTTCAGTGGAGTCTAACTCATCTTGAAGAAACCAGCCCCAGATCAGAACACTCTGTACAGTGGAGACATTTTTGAGGCCATGATTGGCAAGAACAAGAAAAGGAAGCACAAACTTTTAAACAGCTCCAAGTTGTGGAAAATGAAAGAGGGGGTTTTTGTTTCCCTCTGAAGACTGGAGTCTGATTTCCTGTGCGGCTCTGATTGGGAAAGCAGAGGCACGCACAGGGAACCCGCTTCTGTATGGAGATGCCAGATGACTACGAACAGACTGTTGCTGAACAACACACTGAGGCGGCCTTTTACTAATTGTCAAACATATTTTTTACTATTACTATTACAACTATTTGTTGCATAAACCTGTTTTAGATGGTGAAACCGTCTGAGAGCAAATGCGTGGTTGAAAGAGAACATACAGTAAATGTAAATACTAGTGCTGTGTTTCTAGACTGGATTTACAGTAGCACATAGCCAGCAGCAGTGAGTCACTAGCTGTCCATAGAAAAAAAGTGATGTAATTTAATCTATTATCAAGTGAAACAAACTGTAACACATAAGCACACAATAACCCCCTTCCTCTTGTGACAAATGTGTCCTTTGATCACAGTGCTTGACCACAGAGTGTCATTCTGCTTGGGTGCCAGCTGTAGCTGTGGAGGTAGCATCAAGCATTTTGTTCTTGTTCATCCATGTGGATAACTAAGTGTCTCATGGACTCCATGTGCAAAGAAGGATTTTGCCCATAAGGCCATATGTCATCTTATCCCCTCCTCCTACTTGTCTTTTGTTATCAGAGTGACCCTCAGGTCCACTGCGGACCCTGCTGACCCTTAAAAGGCACCAGTTTATTGACCAACTCACAGTTCCATACAGGCCGCTACCTAAACCAATTTAAATCACAACCCTGTTGTTTAAACTGATGTCACCTCACTACAATATCGACTATTTCCGTAATTCACTTTTCTCCTATTTTGAGATAGTTCCTCATGAATATAAAAATAATCTAGTTACTGCATTAATGCTGTCACGTATCCAGTGATGAATACTTGGGGGTTTTGCTGCAGCAGCTGGGTTCAGCACTAGTAGATCTGTTTTAACTGTTGATAGCTGTTCTGCTTTGAAACAGTTTTCATTCTGTGACTGTGGCAGTGATTGTGGTGAGTGGGTTTTTACCAGAATAACCATGCCTTCTGTTTTGAATTTTATTCAGCACACTTCCATAATTAATGATAAAATGTCTGTTTTAAGCGTGGAAAAGCTGCAGATATTTTCTCTTTCCAGTCTAATAATGCCAAACACAAATCTAGGTTCTGCATCTGATGGCTGTGAAACAGTAAAATATTGCACAGTATACTATATGTGACAGCTGCTCTCAGCAGGAGGAAACAGGGAAAGTGTATAAACAGGGATTTAGTTGTCTCCAGCATTCAAGGCTCTCTGTCCTTTGTGAATCACATCTTTTATGCAAGAATTCAATCTACTATTTCACAAAAAATAATGAAGGACAGTTGCCTCTGCAGATAGAGATCAAGGCAACAAGGCAGTGCAGCAGTGGAGTGTGGTGTTACTTCCAATCTCCCTAGCTCATTAACACCCATTTAAACTGTGATGAGACTGCACAGTGTACGGTGTGTGTAGCACTGCTGGGTTTATTTAGAGCTCCTCACTCACTGTGTAAGACAGGTAGTGGATATTGAAAATATATAGTGATCCAGTAAGAGCTGGTAGGAGAAAAATATGCCATTTTAGCAAAATGTCCTCACATCGATTTCAAATGATTTTTGTAATGATGAGATGAACATATAAATAATTTTAATTTAATGAACACAGCACGTTTCTCCTATAACCTGTATATTATGTTGTAATATGACAATCTAAATTCTACTGAAACTGTAGAAACTGTATGTAGAGTAGATACTACCCAGTGCGTAAATGTGTGCCATATCAGTGGTCGGCGGCGCTATGACCCTGCTACCTCCTGCCTGCTCAGCTCCACTGCTCCAAGTCTGTAAACTGCATGGCTGGAGGAGCAGCGCTGGGAAGGAAGTCATCAGAGAGCTGTAGTCCAGTCTGTTGCTGTTACAGGAATCAGGAAATCCTTCCAGCTCCTCACAGAAATTCCAGGGATTTTTTTTTCAGTGGTTGTACCCCCTCCTTCTCCTGAAAGTAATCTCCCTGCTTGTCGCTCTGTCTCCGTCGGGCTCTGTTTTGGCTCTTTCTTCACGAATACTTCCAAAAGTGGGTTTCCGTCGCTGAAAAACGGGATTTGACCACTGTGATGAATGTTTCGGCATTTTGGTTTACATTTCGGTACACGTCTCGTCTTCCTGTCGTTTCTTTTGGATCAAAGAGAACAGACTGGACATATTATTGCCGTATTGCGCTGGGCTGACATTGAAGCCTATTTACAGCGACGACAAAGTTTTGAAAGTTTAAGAAATATTTTTTCCTTCTACAGAGCCCGTATTGGTCTTGGAGGCGCCGGTCCTGCGTGCCGAGTAGGGTGGCAGTGGCTTCGTAACGGACTCATACTTTGGATTTTACGCACAGGAACCTTTACCCTGAACACTGCGAGTCAGCCGCTCACGTCTCTGATTTATTCTCCGAGCTCAACAGTGGATTTAACCGGTGTATGATTTGCGTTGACTGTGCTGTCTCCCCCTCAAAATTGCCGCAAAACTGAGACTCGCACATCATCATGCATCGCATCTTGGAGAAAATGTGCTGCAAAATTGAGCCAAGTCGAGAGGCAGCATGACTTGCGCTTTGGATTTCTTTGAATCTACATTCCATTCTCATATAATATCTTAATGCTGTTCAATTTTGGTTTACAAATATGATGAAATGGCAGCCCCGGAAGAAGGTGAGTGTGTCTAATATTTTTCTTCAATTATGGTGGAAAAATAGCGTTTCTTTGGTAGATCACAAGTTGGAAAGAGGAGGTCTGTCTGCTGCTCTGTTTATTCGTTTTCTACAAATGATAGAGACTATAGATACAGTTGTATTAACCCGAGCAGCACTCTACTGCATTGCACTATACTGAACTGTAACCAAAGCAGAGTTTGTAACGATTCTCTTTCCACTTTTATCTTTTTCGCTATTTATGCATTTTCTCCATGGAAATGACTGTAAAAATCAGCTGTTGTTCACTACACTATATATACACGTTTAATACTGAATGTTAATCGTGCACACTACTATGAAGTACTAAGATGCTGAGTTAATATGTTTTGTATGTTCTGCACCTATTTACAGCATCAGACAGACCTTTAATCTGGACTAATCAAGACATCAGTGATTAAAGTGTCCTGTAGTAAATCTTTGGAGCAGTGGGCATATTCAATGTTGAATCCTGTGTCTGAACTGAAAATAACATTTTGATGAATGAAATGTATATAATTAAACATGACCTCAGCAAATTTGCATCTAAAAGTTTCAGGATGAACTGGCACACCTTTTACATCTTTTAGAGGATTCTTTGAGGACACTAAATCATGTGTCTTGGTTTCTTGTTTCTATGACAGACAGTTTTTCTTTGACACATTTGTGTTGTTTTTGGTGTTTAGTGCTGTATTTCTCTGTTACTCCATTTTAGTAGACTTGCAGTATTACAACATGGAAAATATCTGAAAATTATCTAGGGTCTTGTAAAAAATTGGTAGCACTGAACTGCCTGCGGATAGGATTTTTACCAGCAGGGGGCACTTGTCTGACAAGAAGCAGTCTTCCTTTGCAGAAGTGGGCTTCACTATGGTCTAGAGAAAATGAAAGATGTTCAACTCTTTTTGGCCCTCTTTCACCTGTTTTGCATCATTCTAAACTTTCTTTTTTCCTGAAGGAGTTTGTTCAGCATCAGCATATCACATCGCATTTGCAAGATTTTTTCATCCTGACCCAGATATTTTTGCCTCTCAGCTGAGACATCATGATGTTTTGTTTTTTATAACTATCCAGGATATAAAGACCAAGTAACCAGTACCAGAAGTAGCATAACAACTGCTGGCATTACTAACAGTCGAAAGCCACTGCATCATCACGGTAACCTATGGCATCTCTTTGCCTAAATTAATTTCTGTATGTTGTTTGCTCCCCATCAAATGTCATTAATGCAGATAATCTCATCCTGAAAAATGAGATGAAAGTAAATGATCAGAACAAAGCTCCTTAATGTTGAATTATCAGCAGAGGAAAATAAAAGCCATGAGCATGCCCAAATGATTTCTACAGCTATGTGATGTATCTGCCAGAATCATCCATGAGACCCCCCTTTAAGGACTAAAAGCCTTTCCTCACTGCAGGAATTGATTCCCAGCCACATTGCAGTTTTGTGCTCAACAGTAAGTAATAATGCCCTTCACGTGTAGATACCCTTTTCATCACAGATTTTACTGAGGCGATCACACAAGATCACTCATTTGGTGACTCAAATCAAGTAGGGAAATAGTTATTCTGCTTTGTGTATTTGTTGATTAATTACCTGTTGGTGATATTATATTATATTACTTTATTATATATAGTATTAAAAATTAACTTGCCACACACACACACACACACACACACACACACACACACACACACAGAGTGTGTACAGGTACATGTATATGAGAACAAGTAGAATGTGTAGGACCTGAGGGTCCAGTCCACTTATTCATAATGATTTACACTGATAAATCTAAATTTAAAATCAGTGACAATGAAGAGAAGAGAACCATTCCCCTAAACGTTACTGGTAGATAGTGTATCTGTTCTGGAAAGATAAAGAAAGTAGTTTTTCTTCAGGGGATTTGGGTGATTAACTTTTTTTTTGTGGAGATACTCCAAACACCTGAGCCGAAAAAGTGTCTATTACACAATGTTGATACATGGAAGAGGAGACACATGACTCAAGGCTGTCGTAGACCGAGGTTTCTGATAATGGTTTGATAAGGCTGTCTTCCCTGTGATAATTAAGTTTTCTTCTCATGAGATCCTTTTTTTTGATGTGCTTAAAAGTCAGTCAGTGCAAATCATGCACTGAAATGAACATAAGCCACTAGGTTGACTTCAGAGAATGATTAGTTTTAAGGCAGTTGTTAACAAATACAGTTTTTTTTGTTTTCATATGTTTCATATGTGTGTACATGGGCTCAGAACTCCAAAGTGGTTTGGACCTGAGTTACAGTATGGACTCCAGTGGCTTGGGTGACTTGGGTGTCTGGGTGACTTATACCTGTCCATCTCAGACACTGTGTTTGACTGTGGTTTTAGCTTGTCCATGACTTTGTTTTGCAACAGCTGAAAAACATTTAGCTTTGAAAAGCCCTTTGTTTTTGCTGCCAGATGTGTTTTTAAATTATCATCAGCCCATGTAATCTTGAGTAGAACTTCTCACAACTTATTAGTATGTTGGGTGGTCTCAGCTCTGCCTTTGTAGTTCACATTCTGTTTTGTGGCAGTGTGGCCAAGTCAGAAGGAAGCAACTGTTTGTTTTTGTGGTCATGCTAGATGTTTCTGCGGGTTCCACACACTTGACATAAAGCCTTCTCACCTGAGAGGGACATATTGCCCTGCACATGTTTCTGTGGCCAGACTCACAGCAAGCTCAGAGTTTTACCATCAGCGGGCACACTATTACATATCTGACCATGTTCATTGGCTTTTCACCTCGGGGAGTTTCTCATGCTGCTTTTCCTTTTTGGTTTGGTATTATTTATGAGCTCTCTGCTTGGGGGGAAAGGGCTATCTCTCCCCCCAGCACTCCATCAGTCGCCGTGATGTCTCCTGGCTGGCAGCAGCACAGCAGTTTTGGAATACATTTACTGAGAAGCGCTGAAAGACACACATCTGAGCAAAGAAGAAAGCAGGTGCGGCTGTGAGTGGGGGGAAGGAATCACTTGGGAGAAGTGAGTGCTGGACAAAGATTGAGATACATCAGGGAACAAATGAATGGGGACTAGATGCTAGGATTGTAAGAAAATAAGGAGATATATTTGTGGATATTGAAGAGAAGAGATGGAATTGCTGGAGAGCAGTGGAATTGGATAGAATTTGAGATGGTTCGAATTTGAGAAAGTGAGAGAAAATGGGGACGGGTTGGAGGCTAGAGAAGAAGATGGTGCACGAGATAGAGATTTTGAATTTAGGAGTGAGAAGCCCTAGAGTGATGCAGCAGGTATCATAAGGAGTGATAGCACCTGCTGTTCCTGATGCTGTGCAGTATTTACGGACCAACATTCTGAGTGGATTGGGATGTGGCTGCATGGGCCCCCGGCCCATCCTCCTGGGGCGTGAAAAGATAGGAATATGGTTGAGGGGTAGGGTCAGGTAAAGAGAAGGGCGTGTGTGCGGAACAGCGACTCAGCAGTACAGCTGAAATTTATGTGCTGTACTGTTCTGTTAATCCCAGTTCACTGCCTCCCATTGGGAGAGCTGGACAGAGATGGAGGACAGAAAGAAGAGCTTGCTGGAATCCAAGGCCTCCCTTGCTCTTATTGTGATGCAGTGATCTGCAGTATGCACAAGCTGCAGGCAAATGCCCGGTAAAGCACTCTCGGGAATGCACTGTCAAAATACAGCAGGAGAAACAATGGCAACAGTGGTGACTAGGCCATCCTGCTCTCATTAATCCTCATTCGTCGGACCTGCACATTCCACTGCGAGTGTGGAGATGGATTTTTGGATATCAGGTGGTAAATGCATAGATTGATTTATGTGTACAACCGTCCATTTGTAATGTTTTCCTCTAAGCCTCAGAACACTCATTTCTGATTTTCTTTACCCCCCAGTGCTTCTGTTTGAGCAAATGGAGCCATGTTTGAGTTTATTGTGGTCAGGGGTGTGGTCAGCTGCTCTTAGGGCTCAGGGGGTGCCAGCCTCTGGGTGCCTCAGCAGGGAATAAAGTGGACCTGACTTGATGGACCACATCAATAGGAACACATTTCCTTGTTCTATGAGGTGGAACTGTTCTTTGCAGGACTTACATGCTATTCTATTTCATTCTTTTCACTCTTTTCACTCTTTTACTGCTTAAGCTTCTGTATTATGTACTCAGTCTTCCATTTACTGAGAGCCAGTGTTTCAGACATAAGCTGGCTAAAACATGTTTTGAATAAGGGCTGTCAATAGCACTAGGGACACAGCCCTTCAGCATATGGCCTGAAAAACATGCATACTTTTCTCTGTTTCACAACATTTATCAGAATACAGCTGCCAAAACCAAAGTTCCTACATTCCTTTGTAACTCCACACTGGACTGGTTCCAGTGGGGCAGGCATAGTATCAGCTCAGACCTCAGGCCCTGCAGCTGTCTCCATCCAACACAGTCCTGTATGTTGTGACAGACATTCACGTCTTGTGTGTTCTAAAGAGTGCCTGTGATCCAGCCTGGATGGAGATGTGTAAAGAGCATCACTATTACCACCCTGCCTCTTACTGACACCCCTAAATCCCACTAATTCCATCTCTTCTTTTGTCAGAGATGGGATTCATAAGCCCATCTTTGAAGGCTCAATTTTCCAGGAGTGTGTCCAGCTTAGCTGTTGCCTTCACAGACCAGGATCAGACATTCTGTTCCTTGCATTAGCAGTGTGATCTGGCACCTGACACTATCTTGTTCTTGAATAGATTATCGACAATTATAGAGTAAAAAAAAACCCGGAGTCAATTAACCCCTGAACCATCATGACCGCTGCCCACTTGGATAAATCAAGTGCAAGAGAAGAAAGAAAACCAGATTATTCTGAGTCTCTGTCTTGCATTCAGTCTTTGAAAAGTAAAAGTTGCTGTGCAGACACACACACACACACACACACACACACAAATGGCTTCTCCAGGGGTCACAGAAACAACCAAGCCAAGAGCAGATTGTTTTAGTTCCTCTCACCGTCATTCTGGCCTATCTGGCCCTGCTTCTCCTTATTTTTCTGCCATGCTGAATGTGGCGAGGGTAGCTAAGAAAGGTTTTTACTGCTGGCTGTAAAATCCTGCAGGAAGGAAGGAGAAATGGTGCCGAGAACGACCCACTGAGCCTTTTCCATCACTCTCTCTCAGGGTTCGGTTTAGCTGCTGCTCCCTCTTGTAAGTTTGGATTTATTTATATGAGGCTTACTGCGATACTTATGCCAGGCATATGTTCATAGCTGCTGAGATATGTGGGCCAGGAGCACTTCTATATCCTCAGTGGGCTTGTCTCCTAAGGGAGATTCATGATTCTAGCTCCATTAACAAGGCAGACAGACAGGTGGTGACTGACAGGCACGCTGAGAAAGATTCAGTAATGAGGACCACGGAACAAAACCACTGTGGTCCACCCCCCATGCTTCACCATCTCAAATGATCTCATGCGTCATAGATTTTATATATTTAACCAGGGGTTCTGTTGTAGTATAATAGAGCCATAGCTACTTGTAGTATATTGCTGTCTTTGACTCTTCCTCGCTAGCGCTGTGTTCATCCCCACAGTGTTACCTCCTGGGGTGCGTGTTCTTGTGTGGTGAAATTAAAAGTGTTTTAGTGTGTTTCTGCCAATGTCTGTAGCCCACATTTGTGAATGTGACTTGAACCTTAATGTACCCCTCAAGCCCCCAGTCCTCCATCCCAATACCCCACCCGCCTCCTGGCTCTAGTAAATTGCACTGCCACTTTCTTTTAAATCGGCTGTGTAAAAAAATGTGAAAGACTTAAATGTGTGTCAACTTGTTTATCTCACACAGTGTATTTGTGTACATGTTGCTTTTAAATATTTGTGTCGCTGACTTGAAGTCTCTTGCAAAATGTTTGCCTTGACACGTGAACAATATCCTTGATATCAAACAGGACATGATGATGGATACTGAAATATTAACATCTATCTGAGACACTGAAGTACTTTCTTCATCTCTCTTCCAGCATGTTGTTCCCTCCTACTCTTGATCTATCTACCTGAGACTGGGGTCAGGGGCCCCATTAGAGCTCATAATGTTCAGCGGTCTGGAGAGTGCTCCAGTTACCACTGTGAAATCTCAAGAATCAGCAGCTGCTTAGCTGTTCAAATGTAGTGTACGTGACTGAACATTGCTACAGGACCTGGCCAGACACTGCACAATGTCTATGATGTGACGTTACATTATTTTAAATAACGTCTGCCTTTATAGCCTTGTAAAATGTGTTTGTTGCCACCACCACCTGTCTAGGTGCTCTGCATAATGAACTCACACTGAACAGAACATGTTTAGTGCTGTGAATGCTACTTTGTCCTCTGTAATAAAAGCTGGTATATGTAGTTGTTGCAGCTGCTGTTAAAAATAAACATAATTACTTATTGGAAGAAAAGACTATGACTTGGCACACAACAGTTGGTGTAACACTTCAGGTATGAAATTAACACCCAAATTAAAATTTGG
Organism: Sandelia bainsii; assembly: GCA_032362345.1. NCBI lineage: Eukaryota > Metazoa > Chordata > Actinopteri > Anabantiformes > Anabantidae > Sandelia > Sandelia bainsii. The sequence continues at coordinate 8,067,951 of JAUMHL010000030.1, forward strand.
GAGTATGTGTTAGCCCCTCCTCATCTTCTTACTATAAAAAATGTCTATTTAATATTGTTACAGCAGTTGCAGCTTTCTCTGCAGCTGCTATAAAAAATATTTTCCAGGCATAACAGTGAACTGACGAACCAGCACACTGTAGTTCAGCAGCACCAATTAGGTGTGGATGGAGCTAAGGTACAGCTCAGGTACTGAAGTGATGAGTCAAAATGCCGAGCCTTGTGCTACAACGAATGGATATATGATATTTAACAGACACTGAATGCTTCTTGTTGCTACTGGGAAGTGCAAGGTTGGGAAGTACACAGTTTTACAACACCGCCCTGAGGACATTAGTGTAACATAGCTATGCTGCTGGGATTTGGACATGTGAAATTATCCATGCCTGAGTCTGTCAGTGAATGTGACTGCATATGCCCATTAGGCTCTGACCAGTAGCAGCAGCTCTCAAACAGGTTAAGTTGCATGCCTTTAGCAGTTCCCTGTAAGGATACACAGCTGAACCTCTTACCTGCAAACCTTGGGTTTTATTTTCGTCCAGACAACTGGGACATTGTATTATTTATAGCAGTGCACACAAGCTCAACAGCTATCAGCTTGAAATTCATATGAACTTATATTAGGCCCTCAAATGTGCTAAAGTTGGTTTGAGCTAAGCTGTTGACATTTACACCAACAGATCTCTTTCCCCCAGCATTTCTATCACTCTATCCCCTCATTGCTCCATCTCTGCATTGTGCTTCTGCTACTAGCAAGCAGAGCAGGGCCTCAGGCACAGCAGGTGCAGGCTGCTGTGATGGTGGCTCTTCTGACACGCACACACGTGCATGGGTACACTCAGGAGAGAAGGCTTGGCTGTCATACCATTCTCACTGAAATGGCAGACCAGGATTATTTATTGGAGAGGAGAAAAAGCTTTGTGCTTGTTGTGTTTTGTGGTCTAAGTAGAGAATGAGCAGGTGTTTAGAAATTAAAGCAGTGCGCCATGTGCCAACGTGCTTGTGGCCCCAAAGGAACAATTTTGATCTGGTAAAATCCTGTTTGCTGCAAATCTGTTGACAATGCTGGGTGTTTCTTTGTCAGTTGGTATTTTGAAGTGTGTCTTTTTGGCACAGTGTTAAAAATCTGATTTAATAAGTTGGTTTGTTGCTGTTGCTGTGATTCTTGCAATTAAATGGTTCAAGGCCTTAATCGATAGAAATTGACAGAGTCTCTTGTGTAGATGCATTGTTTTTGGTAAAATATACAATAACTTTGTGCATTACCAATGCATATTATGTATACAGACATATCAGAGAAGATCCTGTTATATGCATTGGTTTATAGAAATAGTCTTGCTCTTGTTTCAGTTGTGTCTGTCCTCCTTTTTTGTTCAGGCTGAGCTTTGTTCTGGAAAATAAAAAATGACTTGGCATTTGAAATGGATTTCTAATCAAACTGAGAGACAAATGTAATAGCTGCATGATTGAGCTGTCAGTCTGACGACTGTTTGTGAGACAGCTTTGATCAAATACTTTGTAATTCTTTATTTCTACTACAGGAGTAGTAATTAGAAACTGATGAAAAATGTTGAACAGCAGTAAAATTTCCAGTCAGTGTGCCACATTTAGGGTGCTGCTTTTCCTCATTGCATACAACATGTGACACATGTTTCCTTTGTAAGTAGAATTTATCAGTCTTCTGAGCACTGTGTGGCAAACAGACAGATGGACTGGCAGGTTGACAGATAATGGAGATGCGAATGTGGCGGGCGTCACTTCTTCTGAGACACCTCTTTGACTGTTATCACAGCCACTTGTCCCTATTCCCACAAAAAGAGACTTATTTAATTCCCTGTCCTCGTTTCCTACGACGACGGAAACTGTCACCCTGGCGCAGGAAGAGCTCATTGGAAACATACACAAAACAACACAAAACAGAAAGATGTTTTCTACCTTTCATCCAGTACATTTACTGTAACTTCCGGGTTTTTTTTCCATTAGCTATTGATGCACGTGCTCAGTTGTCTCAATCAGAGCACGTCTTTAAGTGCCTTCCTGTTTGGGAAATTAGCGTCAAATGATCTTGTTTGAGTGCCCGTCTCCTCTTGGCTTGTGCGATGGTGAGTCCCCAGGGGATTTATGAGAGGATTCATATCAGAGGTTGTTCGGAGGATGGGGGGAGTTATGAAACCTGATTAGAATATGGTTTGAGTTAATTAACTAAGAATCTTTTTCTCATTCCATCTATCTGTGTGTAATCTAATTACAGATGGTGGTTTTCCAGTTCCTATCAAATGAAAATGTAACTGGTCCCACGAGGAAAGTAGGGGAAGGGGAAGGGGGGTGAGGGGGAGTGTAGAGGCGAGAAATGATACCGCCCACCGACCTTCTCCTCCTCCTCCACCTCCTCGTCTCATCCTCTTAAAGCTGCTGAGGAGTTAACAGATGTGATGTCAGGGCAATCAGAGAGCTTTGTCTCTGGCAATCTGCAGTGCTTAGTTTATTCCCCCAGGCGCCCTGGAGACATTGGAGGTGTGTCATCGTTTAATGAATTTAGAATACATGCAGTTATGTGTTACAGAAGCGATGACCTGCCTTCTTTAGACAGCCAACACCTCTGTGTGTCATGTCTGTTGGTACAGTTCACACATATTAGTAATAGTAGATCATTGTGATTAGATGTTGTAATGTTGTGTACTAAAGGAAATGGTGGGTTATAGAGTATTTTAGCTGCAGCATAGGGATAATTATGAAGATGTAGTGGAGGACCTTTTATATTTGCTTCTGTTATCCTTCCTTCCACTTACTTTGTTCCTGCCTCTCCCCAACTTCTTTGTATCTTTCTCTCAAACGTCTGTAGTGAACTCTTCATGCTGACATCCTCTTTTGTTTCTGCTTGTTGAATATCTGAGCAGCTCCTGTCATGGTAGCTGATTGGGAAGATCAAGAGCTGCTCCTCAACTTCAGTCTTTTTATAAAAGAGAAGTTAAAGGGCAAAAATGCAATTTAAGCACTTCTGTCTACCCTCAGAGATGGCACTCATATTAGTGCCAACGTCTTGCTTTCCTGTCTCACATCTTTTCTTCCTTTTTCCTCTCTGTTTAAATTCAAACTCCTCATCTCTCCCCATCTACTTCTGCATATCCTCTGTACTCGATCTTTATGTTGGTGTCTCTTAGGAAGAAACAGCCCTTAGCTGTAAATTGGCCCATTTCTCACATTTCATTTCCGAAAGTCGAGGCAGGTAGAGTGGGGGGAGAACCTGCTAGCCTAGCACATTGGTAGAGCTTTGAATTCATTAGTCATCCTGGGTCCTTGAAACAAGACAATGAAGATGTTTCTTAAATCGACCAGAAATTATTTCCTTTCTGTACTGCGTTTCGGTGTATAGCCTTTAACCTACAGTGTACACACAAGCAACTCATGCAGTTGTCTTGAAAAAAAACTGAAGTAAGCATTTAACACAGAAGATTTTGCAACACACCGGGTTCAATGCTTTCCTAAGTGAAGAAAAATATCAGGACATTTCCATTATTCTGCAAATGTGCAAGTCCGTACAAGCATAAAATTAGATATCTGTGGTGCATAAAATTAATTCTGAGACCTCTACAAAAGGTCAAAGGATATTTTCAAACTAAACCCACGATTAGCTTCTTGTTTGACATACAATGTTAATGCTTGGTAAGAAGTTACACAGTGTGGAATTGGTATGTCCAGTCACACATTAATCCAGCTTTGAAGTCTTTTAAGTCTTTTGTGACCTACTAAGGCTTACAGATGAATTTCCCATATTGTTCTGATGCATGCACATAACATTCGAGGCATTATTGAAATGTGTGGTTGCAGAGCATTTTGCTATTGCGGCAGTCTGTTCGTGCTTGCTGTCCCATTTTCTCCAGCTGCCACTTTCTGTGGTGTAAGATTAGGGGAAGGAGAGTGTAGCAGCCAATTACAGTTATAGCTTTGTCCTGCCATAGACTCCCCACTGTCTGCACCCCTCTCCTCAGTCAAAAGAGCAGCTCCTTTTTCTAGCAGCCCAGTTTGTCAAGATCACTCATTTAGATTGGTGTCATTTTGAGTGGGGGCTGGTGTCTGCCTTTTGAGAGGAGTGATTGCGGTGAAGGCAGATAGAAAGGCAAAATGCAGATGATCCTTAATCTCTTTTTAGGAGCAGTACCTCCTCTTGCTTTTCTTCACCCTTTATCTTGTGATCTCATTTCCTTTTTTTTTCAAGGTCCCGGTGCCCCGTTGACCTCTCATTTCTTTTTCTTGATTTCTTTCTCTCTTGATCTCCTTTCTACTCTTCATTATCTTTTCTCTTTCTGGTTCCATTTTCCAATGTACCATCTTCCCCTTCTTCGGTTTCTGGTTTTTCTCTGCTCTTGGGAGCCGACTCCTTTAATGTGTGGACAGCACAGCACCGATCCCATTTAAATATGTAGGCGAATCTGCGCTTTCACTAGTTTGTGTACATGAATATTGCATGGCTGGTTCTCCTGTGATAGCCCCAGTTATCAGTCTTATCCATTGGTTAATTGAAAACTATTATAACTGACTACAGTCAGGAGTGCTCCAAAAACGTTCCTTTCTCAGGCTGTCCTGAGGCTGCTCTGATATCCCCTACCCTCCGTACCCCTCCCATCAAACCTAAAGCCCACTTTTTAAATGGATACCAATCAAAAGGCTCTTCTGGGAGAGGAAGTGCAGAGTGTTGGGAAATGAGGTTAAGTGTGCAGACTGACTGACCTTCAATATTGCAATGCCCTCCATATCAGAATCTGACAGCCCGCGAGAGTGTTGAAAGAAAGGGCTTGGCAGCACGAATTGTAATTGGACTGGGATACCAGAGGGTAGATGAAGCATTCAAGGCTCCGACCTGGGTATTTTCAGTGCATAAAACGAATGTGATAACAGATTTATCCCTGTGTTTTTTTTGACAATAAACAGCATAGCATATAAAATACAGGATTTAATCCCTAATTCGGTGTGGGTGGTGGAAGCCTACAAGTCAGACTGAGCAAGTAGAAAATATCATTGTTGAGTTCATAATTTTATGCTCCCCTTTTTTTGCTGGTAGTTAAAATCTTCAGAAGAGTGTCTGTGGGGTGCTATTTTAAACAGGCCTCTCACTACTTTATCTGATCTTGTGTTGTTACTCGGGGATATGGGGGGGAGGTTGAGCGGAGTGTGTCGAGACTCTTTGGAAACAAGGTCCTCTATGTTGCCCCTGGACACGTTCCCCCTATTAAGCAGCTAATTTTATGCAACCCTCATCATGCCTTGGAACAGAGAAAGACACAGAGAGATGTTATCTTCAGGACAGTGCCAAAATAAGAGGAGGAAATTGAGTGGAAACTCTTGCTATGCATTAAAGCAAGTGGTATATCATCATGGGAGCATGTTTTCTTGCCTCCATCCTCTTTCCTCATTTATTATTTTTCACTGCTGTCGGTCTGCCTCTGTTTCACATTTTATGTGCTGGGAGGTTGTGAGATGAGAGCTGAAAAAATATATATACATTACCTTGTACTATTTTATGTATTGTAGATTAACACTGAAGATAAAAAAGATAAAACTATTAAATAAAATAGTGGATGTTATGTGTTGAGCAAAATATACCATCTTTTGCCTTGACAGAAACTTTGCACACTTTTGGCACTATCTCAACCAGCTTCATGAGGTTGTCACCTGCAAAGCTTTTGCAACAGTCTTAAAGGACTTCCCACACATCCTAGACACTTGTTGGCTGCCTTTCCTTCACTCTGCAGTACAACACATCCCAAACTGTCTCAGTTGGGTTTTCATTAGGTTTTTGTGGAGGTCAACCCATCTGATGTAGCCCTCCATCACTCTAATTATTCTTCAGATAACCCTTACATGGCATGGAGATGTGATTTGGGTCATTGTCATGTTGAAAAACAAATCATAGTCCCACTAGGAAATAAACCAGATGGGATGGGGTGTTACTGCAGAATGTTTTGGTGGCCAGGCTGGTTAAGTGCCTGTTGAATTTGAAATATATCACCAACAGTGTCACAAGCAAAGCATGATCACACCTCCTCCTTCGTGCTTCAAAGTGAGAAGCACCCATACAGATACGATCCAGTCATTTTCTCTGTCTCACAGAGAAGACACACCAGTTGAAGCCAAAGTTCACATATTGGGCCTCATTAGACAAAAATGCTTTTTACTGGCCTACTGTTCATTTCTAGAGACAGAAGTAACAAATTACATTTACTCTCGTCACTGTAGCAAATTAGCTTTTTGGGAACTTTTTTGAGTATTTTTCAAAACTGTAATGTGATGCTGTCGTGAATGTGCTAGGAAATGATGAGATCTCCTGCCGAAACAAATATGAAATGCTGCATATAGGCTGAGTGCACTAGAGTAAAGAAACGGAAACACAAGAACAAAATGGTGACGCAAATGAATCAGAATCCAAAAAATGCCAGCTGAGCATGAAGTTGAACATAAAGGGACAAAGTCAACTTCAAGTCCAAAAGGTTGAAAGGTTGAAAATGATCGCTTCATTATTCAGTGTAACACTGAGTTACACTACAACAGGAAACAGTACTTCAGAATAAGACTGTGGTGACAGAAATTAATTAAACTTAAAGATAAGGTCATTTGTTGGGAACCACTGTTGTGGTTCAATGTCGCTCTGCAGCAGTGGTAACTCTTGGCTTTCCCTTCCTGAGGCAATGCTGATTAAAGCAAGTTTGATCATTGCATATGATGGTTTTTGTGACTGCATTTGAAATTCATGCTTTAAAGCAATGATCAGTCTCTTAATCTGAGCCATTCTTGTCTACATATGGATTTTTACAATAGTCGAATTGGGTGATTTGCTGTGTACCAATGTCTCCATTGCACAACTGAACAGATGTTCACTTGATTAAGACATTAAGAAGGCAAGAAATTCCTCTTTTTGACAAGGTATACATCTTAATTCAAGACTATTGCAGGTCAAATACTTATAAAGCTGCTAAAGATACTGTCAGTAGTGAAAACTGCCACCAAGACAGACAAAAGCTTCTTTGAGGAAATTAAAATGTGAAGCATGAAGCTTTTTTACTTATTACATTATTCTAGAAAGATCTGATATCATATTAATCAGTGTAAAAATTAATAGAAAGAAAACTAAACCATTGAATGATAATACATGCCCAAACCTTTGACTGGTATGATACATTCGTATTTATACAGTATATTATAAATATGTGTATGTGTTCATGTATTTTGCACACCTTTATTTCTCTGTTTTTTGCTTTTTTCTAGCACCTTCTTTGCCTTTTCACTGTTTAAAAACAGCAACAGAAGTCTATTTTCTACCTTGACCTTCATGATGTTCTGCTGACATTTTTGTGTGTATGAATTGCATTATTTTTTCAAGCTGAATACTCAAGCACTATCTCCTACACATATAAAAACATATCACTTCCTTCCTGTTTTCTTTTTCTCTTCCACCAATTTCCCCTTTCTGTTTCCACCATATGAGACTGCAGTTCTGGCAGGTTTGTGGCAGGGCTTCAGGAATGGAAATGAGATGCATGGTGGCACTGTGTCAAGGAGCAGCAGATTGAACATTAGCCTGAATGGTCCAGCAAATGTTTGCAGATTTTTTTATTCAAATTAGCCCAAAATATTGTCTGAGGAGCCAAGGGTGCAGAGGGAGCTCTGCGGTGGACACCTGCTCTATTAACCCCGCATGATCATTATGTTCACATGTTTGTGTATGATTGGATGAATTATCACAAGTACAAGATAAAATTCACTGTGCTCGTGTTCAGAATACAGTGTGCTATTTGTGCCCTGGTGTCTGTGCATATGACCGAGGAGAGCATGAAAACAGAACAGAATGTTATGATTAAGTGACATTACAGTTATTACATTTGGTAATGTCAACTTTGTGTTTGTTTACTAGAAAACAATATTTCCTCTTTTAGTCTTACATTTAGTCAAACAAAGAATCTAAACCTGAGCAAAGGGAGGGTTGCTACAGACTGACTTCAGATAGCGTTATTTATGGTGTATACGTCTGTCATTGGTGTTTGACTGATTGCAGGTTCACAGGATGTGGGTGGATTTAGGTGGTACTTTATCACTCTTACCTCACCTTTCATAATCAAGTCACGTACCACTGTCACTGCACTGGGTCACCTCCAGTATCTGCATCTGTATCTGCGTGTGTGTGTGTGTTGTTTGTGCCTGTATGTAGGGTATACAGCATGCTGTATACGTGCACATGCTTGATACCACTTAATACTACTGACTTGGACCACACACACCAGCTTCCTCCAGACGCTGCTGCTACCCGACATCAACCAAAGTCATGTTCTCATGTGCAGCATTCATTTAAACAATGCACCATATTAAATATATACTAATACAATACTAAATAAATACTATATTAATACTAACACAATGCTAGATAAATACACATGACTTCTATAACACAGCAAAACTAGTGATATTGTCATTTTGGTTCCATTGCCAACAATGCACATCAACTGTCAGCAGTTTGGTCAATCTGATATGGATGTGTTATGCTAATAATGTAGCCTTTAACACTAAGCTTTTCTAGTAGTCTCACTTATTTTTAGTTTCAGATTTTTTTTTTCATTTTCATCTTGCAGTCCAGTCCATTTTGCACTGCTCCCTCTGGAGCCATAAAAAGCTTTACTAACTAAACTTTTTGGTGTTTTTACATATAATGAGACTTTAATGTATAAAATTGATGGAGAGTTTATTTAACTGTGAAGGCTAACTTTACGCATGATCCGTGATATCAACAGCAGCAATGTAGCAATGTCATAACAAACTGTGGTTATATTTTTTACTTTATGCAGCATATTGCCTCCAGCCCTTCCTCTCTGTCCTTGGTTGGGTTGTATGCACTAGAGCTGTGACTGATGGGATTCAGAAGTCTCCTCCCTACTTTACCTTTCACAAATTATATATGTTTGTATAGAAATTAACATATACTGGTTTGTGTGTGTTTGTATTTTTTGAGTGTATCTGTGTGTGAGGGTGTGTCTGAGTGTTGTAGTCTGTGTCTTTTGGGATTGTTTGAGTAATTTAAAGTAGGAAGATTTGTTCAGCTCTCTATTGTATGTATCTCTTGACTAAGTCTCGGTTGACTAGATATCATTTTAGCTAGGTATTAAATGTTTAATGCTGGTGGATGTAGAAGATTGCCTTCTACTTGTCCCGATTAAATATTTAGTGGTGTCTGAATGGTGCATTTGACATTGCTAGTGCTTAGGGACCCTGCTCGCAGTGTGAAGTGTAGGAACATAACTGACTGCCAGCTGTCTATTTGGTTGTGACTAGGCTGCAACTGGGACCTCAGCAGAGTAAAACTGGTGGCAGACACAAATGGGAGGAGAGAGGGGAGGTTATATTTAGCCATGTCCTTCCAAAGACAATCCTGTCTCCTCTCCATACAGCACACCCTTGCCTCTCTATGAAAATCGTGTTTTGTCCTTTTGAATATAGGGGACACTAGACGAGGATACTCGGCACCTTGGGTTGGCATAGTGGCTAATTTAGATAAATTGTGAGCTTTGTAATGCTTGCCAGGTTAAGAACAAATGAAAAGGAGTATACATTAAGTGCAAACCTTGGTTTCTGACAACAGTAAGAATTCCCCAAAGGAAAGAGATTGAGGTTATTTTAGTTAACACCTGGAAAATAAAAACAGCATAGCACAAGTAAAAGAGCGGTCCTGGATTCATATCTTAAAATCTATGCACAAAGTGGCATGGTCCATTTACCTGATATATTTGTCTATAGTGGAAAAGAAGAAGAAGCATTTTTGGGTGCCATGCTAAATAGAGGATGCTTACAGAAATAGCTGAGTATATAAATCAATTAATGCAGAATTTATGAGATCCATTTTGAGTTCTGTGGGTGCTTTGATATATCAAGTGCCTTTGTTTCTTCGGTCGACATTACAGTGATGCTGCAATATTTGGCTTTGGCAACAGATTCCAGATTCTAAGCTTTATTGTTTATTATAGGATGGCAGAGCAATCTTTGACTTGCAAAAATTTACTTTGCAGGTATATTTATATTCAAATCTAATGAATAAATCCTAGACAATTCAAGGATAAGATAAGATAAGAAAAGATGAAGTATTACAAAAATACAGAATAGATCGTAATAGCAACATAATAGTAATAATAATGACATACAATTAGGGATGAGAGGCAACAACAGCACCGACTTGACAGGTGCCTTTAAGCTGAGAAATCAGACAGATTTATCTGAGGTTATCCAGGTCACTTGAGTTTGCTGGAAGCGATGGAGTCTGATGATAGCAGGGTCTTTTCATCCTTGCCAGCTGAAAACTGTCCAGTTATGGTGAATCAGGACTGACTTCCTTCAACCATGTCCCATTCTGCTCCTCCACTCTACTGAAGAGACACCATCCCAGCGAGTTTTTTCAGCGCTTCTCCCCCTGCTCTGCACCCCCGCCTACTCAACTCCTGGTGGATTTCAGGTCTTCTGCATGATTTCTGGTGGATTTCTCTGCGATCAGGCCTGTGTTTTGCAGGACTAATAGCTAGTAGCTAATAGCAGGCAAGCTGTTGTGCAAAAACAATACTGTATTCATGATACCTCCTGACAAAGTCACCAAAAGTCTTCTCACAAATGCAGGAGATCAGAGAGATCCCTGCGATATAAAACAATGTCTTTTATACCCTATTGTACATGGCTGCATAGAACATGTGCTTGTGTCGATATTTTGATGGTGTGTGAAAAATTTAACAGACGACTGTCTTTGCATTTAACATTCTTACAGAAACTGTAGTGAGATGTGATCTTCATGAGCTTCTCAAGTTGCCCAATGTCTCCCCTGCTTGCCATATTTTCCTTCTCAAGAAGCAGTGAGAGGTGTTAGGATATCAGAAGCATATCTTGACATGGGACCCCTGGGATCCACTCAGGAGACACCTGGTCGCACCACACACTACTTTACAGTACTGGCTCACACTGGCTGCATTGTTCTGAGAAGCTCACAATGGAGACATGCACACAGAGACATATTCTGCAGAGGGACACGATGCATTCCTTTGAGGTTACGATGTACTGAAAACCCTGGCACTTTCCCCAGCACACACATCCATATTCAGATCCACATGGCAAAGACAATTCTAGTAGTGTGTCACACAAAACAACTGCAGTCTGCGATCAGACAGATAAAGAGAAGAGATGAAAACTTTATGGAGAGCGTTCACTCTGGTCAACATAGGAAGACGAAAGTAAGCAAAAAGCATAACTGACTGAGCGTGTCTGCTTGACGGGCCTGTTGGACGACCCACAAAGGGACACAGGGAGTTGATCAGAAAAGGAGAAGACCTCCACAGGAACAGCCTGGAGGCAGGAGGAACCTTCTGCTTCACAGTCAAATCTACTTCTGAAGAGACAAATGCTCAGAGGATGAAAGCAGACTCTATTCATGTAATCGCTGCCTGAGCTTAGTAATGCCACATGATGTACGTAGATACTTGGATCACACTTTGGCATACACTCTAGCAATTTCTGAATTTCAGTCATTGGCTAGTGCTTGTGTTTGCTGACTGCACCTTACATGATTGCTCAACAGATATCACTTCATGGAAAGTCTCCCAATACTGTATGTCAACAGGCAAACTAGCCAAACTCTGTAACAAGCATAGAGCAGATGTGGCTTTTATGTGTTGATAGAAAAAAAGCTTTAGAACTCTGTGAGAGCTAAACTAATGATTTAAAGTGTGACATGTTGTGGTCTTGCACAAAATAAGCAAATTTCATGACTGTCTGCACCCACTGTCTATTCTTTACAATATTCCAGAGGTTTGTGGTTGGACTATAATGCTATTTTCATTGTGTGGTTCTTTGTTTGCACTGATTTCTGTTTGTTTGTTGTACCATTTTGCCTAGGAATGTTGTTGGGTCTCTGCTTTTCATTAGCTGGACTAGGTCAGGAGAATCTGACCCATGATTTAGGGAAGGGTGAGAGGGGTCAAATCATGTATGCTAGTGTTATTCCTTCATGTATCTCTCTTGAGACAATGACCGGCATCACAGTTCATCAATGTTGCTTTGATGCTGTGACTCTGGTTCCAGCATTTAGACAGAGGTCAGCAGCATGTAGGACCTTTTTTTATTTTTATATCTGATACACCAATAAATTAGCTTTAGTTTTCTATTCACACTTAGAATTTCCTTACACACACACACCCCTCAAGGCAGGAATGTTGTGCCCAGTGTTTAGGGAACCTTGCTGGGTGGATCAAGGCAGGATAAGTGGTTAAGGTATGAAGGGGGCCTTAGAGGCCCTGTTATGGCTGGGTCGTTTATCTATAATCCGATTGAGCAGGCTGTGGAGCCTTGATGGGGGAGGCATCAGGTCCTCACAGTCAGACAACCAGTGTGCTCACACCTGCCACTCCATTTCATCTCAGTGTTCTAGCTGATTACTGACAGTAATTAAAATTTCTAATTATATCTAATTCACTATCAAGTAGGATTTGTAGAAATACAGATTATTAGCTGGTTTTGTTTTGGCTCAATTACCCATTTACCTCTCAAGGGAGCTATAGCTCGTATGCTAGATTAGAGCTGCCAGCTTGTTATTTCCAGCAGTTCAACTCAGCCCCCCCCCATTAAACACCTGCAAGCATTTACAACAGGTCTGCTTATTGGTCAGTGGGTTTGAACAAGATGCTTTCCTGTGATGAGAGGTCCACACATTGGTGGTTCTTCTTAACGAGAGGTAATGAATATTTAAAAGCTACATCAAGTTTAAGCGAACAGATTAACACAGTAAAGTATTCATAGCAGCACATCATAGGGGTTGTTGGAGTTTAACCAGTCAATCCCACAGAAAACATGACCGTTATTTCCAAATGGTGAAAAGTGGAAAAAGACTTCTTCAGATTAAAGGCAAGAAAGCAGTAGTGGAAAACATGAGTGGCAGAAGCAATCCTGTAAAGCAATCTATAGCAGCCCATCCAACCTTGAAGGAGCATCCAATAGCCAGAGTCGTTCCTCAGCATTAGCAGTCTTGTGTGGGATGCTGTATAATCTACCTGCCAGATTAAGATGACATGGTCATTGTCTAGAAGAGAGAATTGAATTATGGTGTGTGAAGGGGGTTTAAATGAGATTATAGGGAAAGAACTCATCCAGCATGCGTGAGATGTGCAAAGTCAGGGGCTCGGCACACACCGACTACAGCGTGTGTGCTCATGCAGTGTGAGCTATTCTGCATACACTTAAGCACCAACACAAAAAGATGTGAATATTCTGTGCACATTTACACATGCAAATGTTCGCACATACATACATAAAGAACTCGGCCTGCATTTGTAGGCCACACTGCATTGGGGCTCATTCCTTCCTGTTTTGCTGCATCTTCTAAAGCAGAGATGATGATTTTCTTTCTCTTTTCTTGTAGTGACTCTGCATCCTCTGCGAGTCTGTTTTCTGCCCACTAATGTGTTTACAACTTTGGCTTGCTAGGGTTCCCCTAACATAAGTATATGGGTTAATCCTCAGGATGCGTGCGATTAGCTTAACAACTCTGCAGCATATTTAGTGCGTGTATCTGCTCTGTTTAACTGCAGCTAATCTCCTAGCATCCCCAAACTGCTGAGTTCTCGTGATCCTCCCTCTCCATGTTTGTACTTAAACTCTATCTCTCTTCATGGTTTTCCTCAGGCTCTGTGTGCATGCATGCGTCGATGTTTTCGAGCATTCACACAGAAGTGTACAAGTTACTGTGGTGACTGAGCACATGTTATACACATTTGTCTGCCTGCGCATGTGTGTGTGTGTGCGCACAGCCCCCTCTATGATGCACTTTAATTCTTGTGGATGCTGTTATCTCTGAGGATGTTGCTGTGTTTGTGTCTACCCTGCAGGACAAGACTATGCTTAGAGATTCTGCAACAGCAGCTTGCCATTTCCTTATCATCACTTATCATCAGGTGATACTCAAAGACAATAGTGATGGTATCAATTAATTATATTTGTATGCCACCAGATAGGGTGTGATCTTGTCCGTCAGTGTTTATACCCCACATACAAAAATGCGTGTGAGTCTGTGCCTGTACATCAATTGAGGATAGATAGATTAGCATTAGCAGATGGACTGTATTTGTATTAGCCACCAGGGTGCTAACACAGACAGAGTCAATCTGTTGTGCATGGCTGAGACCAGGTTGCTACTCACTTGGATAGAGCCAGGCCAGGACATTCTGTCTGGGACTCTGGATGCAGCAGCAGGAGGTCTGTGTGGGGCAAAAGTCCAGTCTGTCTAATGCTAAGGAGATCAGGAACAAAGGTGGGTTAAGTGGAAACTTTGGGTTCAGTTAGTTGCTTGATACCAAGTGTCTGATAAAGGTTGAAGGCAGCACAAACTGGACATTAAACTGTGATGTAACTGTGAAGACCTTAAGAAAGGTGAAATGATTAGAACATTACAGGAGACAAATGTAGGTGGTTATAAGTTGAGGATAGAAAGCGCAATGCGAGGAGTGAGGTCATGTGAGGAGAGTTCACAAACCCCAAACCCCCTTTAAGTGTTTTAGAGTCAATTAACTTTCTTCCTGATACAGTCATGCTTTTTTATTTCCCTTTGTTCTCCATTCTCTTGCTTGGTTTTCACAGTCCCGTGCTCTCTGCAGGAGCCTGGTTGCAGTGTTTTGCTAGGCGAGGATTGTGTTTGTGTCAACCAACCATCACATTCCCTGCAGAAATGGCCAATTCTTTCTTTTCCCTCTTGGTGTTTCTCAGACATCTATTCCTCTCCGAATTCATCCTTTGAAAATTGATACAGCATGCTTTAAAGGCAACATTTTCTGCCATTACAGAGGTACAATTCAGTCAAAGGTTGTGACAACGCAATTTTTCCATTTTAGTTTGTTCTTGAAAAAGCTATGCTATTAAGGTTTGTCCTATTTGCAAACCACCATTGCTGTTGAAGGCAGTATGTGTCTGCTGGCTCTATAACATGCCCTTTACAAAACATAACTTTCTGTTATGTTGTCTAAATGCTAACAAATGCATCTTTGAGAGGTCAGACAAGTCAGACTGCTGTGATTATTGCTCATCAAGAACCATATAAATCAATGTGAACTAGCGTTCCTTGTGGAAAAGAGAAAATGGGAGGCATGAGGTCGAGCTGGAGCCACCAGCTGTCACATGACTTTGTGGGGTAAAAAAAAGGTGACTGTCGTTTTCTGCCAAAAGCAGACAGTCAAGAATACGTTGTTGTTGTTTTTTTGTATGTTTCAACAACTTAAGAATTAAGAAGTGATAGCAACTTGCCTGGAAGGATCTAAAAGTGTTTTGCAGCGAGAGACACAGAGATGCCGACAGATACTAAGTGGGGTTGTTTTAGTAGCAGTTTACAAGCATGGCAGTTTTGGAACAAAAGGAAAGATGAAGGCTACTAGTCCCCAGAGTTTTAAGCTTATAACATAGGCTTTTATTTGGGGAGGAATGAGCTAGAGAAAGAGTAGGAGAAGCAGTCTTTTTATTGCACCCATTACATGTCATCACTCCAAACTAATCATGTCCTGGAAATTGAGCCTAAGAAAGACTGCTGAGCTTGGATTTTACTCGACTCCCCCTCCCCTTTTCTTCACTCTTCCCTTCTCTCTCCCCTTCTTTCTCACACCCTCACACTGATTTGTGTCTTTATCTGAGCCCGGTCTGTAATTCCCTCTTCCTTCATCCATATCTGTGCCCTCTTTTATTACTTTCCTTCTCTTTGTCGTCTTTTTATTCATCTTGCTCTGTTTCTATTTTCTCGCCTATTTTAGCTTTTCTATCCCTCTCTTCCCATTCCCTCTCTGGTATTTCACTGTTAACTACTGAGTCAGGGAATAGTGCCCCAGCTCTCTCTATCCCTCTATACTGGATTGTTTGCTCTCAGACAAAGAAGTGGATTTTCAATTAAATTGGCTGTCATTAGAAAGATGGCGACATGCTGCCGTTCCAGGCCTGTCTGCAGCACGGGCTGCCTTCACACATGCTTTGATGATGTCTCATTTTCCTCTGTGTTGTTCTCCTTTCTCCCCGATCCTGTTTGAGACACTCAAGTTCCGCAGTTGTACGTAAGCAGAGCTCTTATACCAATGGTTTGGTCCCCAGCAGATCTGCTCATAATATCAACCTCCAGAGACCCCCTATATGGTAATTGCATTGGCTTAATATTACCAAGAATGCTATCGCCATGTGACAGGTGGTCACGAGATGTTGGGGGATAAATCACTGCATAAATTACCCAGACTGGTGGCATTGCAGTTTTGCTGAAAAAGGGAAGTGCAGGCGTTTCAAGGGGAGAGGCGATAAGCAACTGGATGGAAAATGTGATGGGAAGTGGTAGAGGGATTTAACCATGACACAGGGGAAGTGGGGCTTTGAATGGTTGACTCTTGAATTCATTGTGGTTAGCTGTTATTTTCCAATAAAAAAACACAAATAATTCAGGTCAGGGTGAATGAGATTGAAGAGCAGTGACACAGGGGCCTTGGGGACAGACAGCATACAGATTACATGCATGGTTTATCCTCCAGGGTGAGATGAATACTCTTTTTTTTCTATAACACGGTATTTTTTACACATATTTGATCCTCTCCTGTCTGTGATTACCACTCCCCACACTGTCAGTCTCCATCTCTCTCCACCTACAGTCTGTCCTATGTATGTGTGTGTTGGGGTTGTTTGTGTGTGTATATATGCACACATTGTGGGGAGGAAGGGGGCCAGTTATATTAGATTTGGCAGAGGCAGCACAATTCGTCTGACATGTTGAGGGAGAAGATTAGAGTGGGAAACACAAAATGTATTCAGTATTACACTCTCATCTCACAGCTGTAGCAATTGATTTTCTTAAAAGTACACATCGGAGCGCCTGGACCGCCGATAGCTGAGAGGGAGGTGTGGAGAACTGCCATTATCAGGCCAAAGACTCCAATTCACACATGTAAAAATTCAGAATAAAAAGAGGATAAACAGCAATAATCTGTTTCTGCGGACGAAAGCGTGTCTAAAGTCATTTGGGGGAAGCCGCTGTGTATGAGTTTCTCCACTGCTCTGGCTCATTGTCCTTTACGACATGGCTTGGCCTAAGCTTGCCCTGTGGGTCAGATTACTCACAAAATGCCTCATAGCCTTCCCAGGATTCCCCTACTCTGAGCTTATCATTCGCACACATTCAGCAGCTCCATGGGAAAGCAAGGGCACTGTCTTAGCACGAGTGCACATTATGTCTGCCAGTTCACCAAACATTGAATAGTATGGACAACAAAGCGAGGGGAAAAATGCATTCATCAGCAGTGGACTGATAATGTTGGTCAAGCAGCTGAAAAGCTTCCATAGCTGTAACAAGTAATTCTAGCAGACTAACCTATCGTGAGTGAAATATTTCTATATTTCCCTGCTAAATAAACAAGTACATGTTAACATTCTGATTGCTCTGTGGCCATTGATGAAATGACCGGTCAGTGTCGGCCACTTAATGCCATCGTTTGGCAATAAATGGTTTCTTAATGGTTTGTCAATTTTCCCACTTTTGCGTGTAGTCTCATATGAAATGATTAGTGACGCATGGCTGTGTTAGAAGAGGGAATATCAATCAAACTTGAGAGAAAAGATGGCTAATGACACATATGTCTGAGAGGGAGGCTCGAGGGGGCGGTGGGTGGGGATGGTGGTGGGGTAGCTGCCTTTCATTCTCAAAGATATATTTTTACTTTCCTTATCTCACAACTTGTAATTGTTAGTTGCAGACCTTACTTGACTATCTATGCTTCCTCTCCTTGTTTCCTCTGCTGTTTTAAAAAAGATTTTTGAAAGTGAACATTCATGCTGTTGGACTCATGTACTCTAAAATGTTCACCACACATGCACAACAGAACATAACAATACAGTCCCCCGTGGTTTTTGCGTTATTTCAGGCAGTCAGGTGAACACATGCGCCTTGATGTGTGTGTGTCTGTTCTGTAGCTGCTGATGTAATACTAGTGTTGTTTTTATGGGTTCCCTCTGTTCCATGTGTCGAGCTTCTCTGACATCAGCATGTGGCACGCCATGAACCATGAAGCCCCACATATCATGTGAGTGCAGGAACAGAAGAGACTCCACTTTCAAACTCTCTCTTTGATCAGCCTGAAAAACTCAAACCAGCTTCCGTCATACTGTGCCAGTGTGTGGGAACACTTTCACACAGTATTTACCTTGATGGGGAATTGAAACTGACTTGGTGGAGGAACGTGACCCTCCTGGGGTTTAGAACAAAGTGCTTGTGTTAGTAAACAGACACATAAATTGCATTCTTCTGAGCTGTAAGTAACAGCTCGCAGACATGCACAGCCTGTGAGCGGGGGTGTATAATTTCAGCATCCCTCGAGCCTCTCAAGGCTTTGGTTAAACATTCCGGAAATACCATCCTGGCGATCCGTCTTTGGCCACAAAGCCAAGAAGTGTCTTCCTGCTCCTCTTGAGGTCTAGTGATGTGTGTACAGTTTCCTTATGCCTTGTGGAGCTCTCAGATCAGCTGGCACTTTGTCCTCTATCAATCTGCTCACACGTTTTCTACATGTGTCTTATTTATAGTTGTCTCAATATATTCAATCCATGTTTCTCTTTCTATGGAGGGAGCACTTTGTGTTGTTTTATTGTGCTGTATCTGATTCAACATTTTTGTGGGACTTCAACAGGTTGTGCCTCTGCTTATTAGAGGTTGCATCATTGCAAACATAAAGATTTTTTTATACCCTAAAATGGAGAGTTATGTAATTTCTATCACTTACGGTCTAATGTGTGAGTTTTACTCTTTGGAAATTTAGATATTAAATTTGTAAGAAATGCACCAGCCACATACCCAAAGAACTAAAAAATACCAAATCAATGATGGTAGATTAGAGGAGCATACTACACAGTCGGGGCTTTGCTAATTAAATGACAGCTGAAATTACAACTGGCTTTAGATAACAAGAAATCAGATCTTAGGCTAACTGCCCAGTCCTAGCTGTCCTTAAGCTACTGTACATGTCACACTTTATATACCTTGGTGGAAATTATAGCTTGCAATTGCCCTAATGCTAACTTAATTACACCCCTTTCCTCTTCTGAGCCCAAAGCTCCACCTTATCTTAGATGGTCATGAACCATAACTGATATAATGATTGCAATCCCTGCGTGGATGTGTTACTAGCACATTATCGGACGTAGTAAATCAGTTTATGGATTAATCAAATTTAGCCCCCTAATCTTTAAATAGAAGCTCCTCCTGCCTCCTTTCCTCCTCCACAGTGGAATCAGCTGAGCGCTCTGCCCATTTCCAGAGCACTCAGGTGTGGCTCCACCTCCGCACTCTGTTAATAAGGACGTAATGGCTCCATATTTACTCCCAGGCCAAATGAATTAAATGAGTTCCACAGTGTGATTAAGAATGTGGAGCTGGTGGACCGATTGTCCTGCACAACGCTGAGCTCTAGCTCAGCCTCTGGCTGAACTGTCTGAGTTTGGAGCAGTTCAGGGGAGAAATCTTGGCCCACACTCACTGGATGCCTGAAGTACCTGCCACAACTCACAATAACGCACATTATCAGAGCTGCTCAGTGGGATGTCTGATTGCTGCAAGGCTATACATTTGGTACTTATACTTATATAGTCTTCTGAGGGAATCTATGATATTAAATATAAATCCATTGCATATTTAACATGTACATTAATAAAAGTGAGAATCAGTGACCTCTTTATAAATTCACGCTTTGCTATAAAAGCAGCCATCACCTCTCATCTTTTTTGTGTTTTATTGATAAAGAATATACAGTATATACATAAAAAGAACAAAGGAGGCAGACAGAGCCATAGCACACAACCAGACACATAATTAAGTATTTCTGTAGCCAACAGCCATAGATAATGAAAGAAGCGGGGGTTGGTGGGAATTGGTTTGACAGCCTTTTCTCTGGGTTTCTCCCTCTCGCAGCACCGTTCTCTCGGACCTCTGTAAATACCGCTGAGATAAATTAGCGTCACTGATGAAAACAGGCCTGCTTCACAAAAGACACCATAAGTGACGGTAATTGTCTTTCTCGGATTTCATTTCCAACCTTTGCACTGAGTTCCCTCCTCCTCTTAGTAAGCTTCAGTTCTCCTAAGCGCAGTGGTATTGTTGTGTTATTCAGATACATGGTTATGTTGTGGAATTTTAAGATGCACTTTCTCTTATATTTCTTTATATGACTGGTTGTCATACACTTCCATGCCACTGATGGAAAGAGTCCTCACTTGCTGTCAGACCAACCCTATACAGTGGACAAATGTGACAAACACCATTGGTGCTTTTGTTTTGTTTGATTTGCACATCTCTGCCACTCTCTTCAGTTTTAATAGTAATTCATATTATGCATCTGTCTTGGTTGGCACTGATGCAGCCAGAATATAGTATACTGTTGCATTCTCTGTAAACTGTGTAATAGCGTGTTCCTTTTGAGGAAAACAAAGCTGTAGGAATGCTTTTTTAAAGATAAGTGATGGATACAATAAGGCAGAGAGATGTAGGGGTGGGTGAAAAGATAAAGCAAGTGTGAGGGAGGGTGGGATTGAGAGAGAGAGGCGAGAGGGAGAGATGAATAACAGTTTGACAGGTGGAATGAAAAAGCCGCAGAGGGTGTTTGGAGCAGTGTGGTAGGAGTGTGTGCGGTGTGGTGTGGCACAGCAAAGCGTTTGGGTCATACATCACACTAATACAGCAGGAGGACATAGGCTAGCACAGCGCTATGCAGAACAGGGTGGAGAATAATGTGCTGCGCTTGCACCCGCTCAATCTGATTGAAACCCACAGCACAGAGGCTACATTTACTCGCCCCCCCACATGCTCACTTTATAAATCTAGTCTCGGCTTGTATATTCTCCAAGATAATCCCTGAAAACAGAAGCAGAAAACAGACATACGGGTTCTCCATCATGGTGGAAGAAGGGTCCACCGCATGTGTGTAAAATACCTACATGTTTCTGTGTAAAGCTGCATTGCCAGTGTGAAATTACAGTGATTGGGTGAGTGAATTGCTAGGCGTGCAATTAAAAAAGCATTAGGTTGTCATTACAAATAGGTTCGACTTGCTAAAAGACATTGATCAGCATTGTTTATTCATTTTTAACAAAAGAAAATGGGGGAATAATAACAGCACAGACATTGCTCTTCTGTAGTGCTCAGTACATGACATGCTAATATATCTGTAAAATTCTGTCTCTCTGTGGCTTTATTATTTCCTATTCAAGGCTAGACACATGGGCATTAGCACCCTGTATTAAGGGTGGAGACTTGGAAGCTGCTGAAAATGCACAAAAAAATCCTTATTGTAGATGATGGTTGTATAAATGTTTTAGCGCTCTCAATGTATGAAATTCTAACCTTCTCTTTACTGGCCCTGGCTCTGTGCCCCTTTCTGCTTCCCTTTGATCACTGAAGCCAGATTCAGAGCAATACTGATGAGCGCTTAGAGCATCTCTCACAGTCTACCGACATTTACATTATCCAGCCTGGTCTTTCTTCAGCCCTGATAATTAGGTCCATCGCTGCAGTGCTGAAAAAAAAGTATGATGATATCATCGCTGGAAGAGCGCTATAACAGCTACGACTTGCCAGGCATCCTGTCACACAAACTTCTGAGCTAGGCAGGTGATGGCACGAGTGCCAGTCACACCTAACACCTAACGACATGCAGCAGACAGATAATGGTCATGTGATATTCATGTTATGAGTATTAAATTGCAGACTCCTCTGTGTGTGTACATGGGTGAGGGTTCAGTTCTCGGATTCTAGCACCTGCTAACACTGTCATTAGCATAGAGGCTATGTTGCTTTACATTCGTCACCTCTCACCTCCTTCAGGGAGCTGTGGCATTAGGTGGACTGAGTGTGGATCCTGTGCTGTTGTGCCATTCTGACCCCAGAAGGTGATTAATTAAGGCTGAAGGCCAGCCAGATGATCACACCTTCAAAAAACACACACAGAGGTGATGATGAGGAGCGTTTCGATACCCCCATCAAGCCTGCTGTGCTCTTACCTCTTGGCCATGGAGCTGATGGAATAGAGTCATCACTGATGGCAACCTCCTCCTCAGATGTGGGTGGGCTTCTGGGGACCTCAAGGCCTGCCTTGGAAAGAGAATTGCATTCCCTGCACTAATAAGGATTTGTTCACTGGGGAATTAAAAAATAGATAGAGGCTGTCTTTGAAAGGTGTGTCTGGGGGGGATTTGGGGGACTTTGGGCTTGTGTTAGGGGTTGAAAGGTAGAGGTATAGAGGTGCCTTGTGCTGTTTATTGGGATGCTATTTTCATTATTGTTCTGGTCGTATCTTGGTACCTGTGTTCATTAAAGTTCAAGGGGTGGTGTGCACCAACTTTCACAGATGTTAAATTTGGGCTTTCAAGGGATGTGAGAGAGCCCCCCAGGCAGTGAACTGGTCCTTTGGAGCGTTGTGATATTTGACAGGGCAGCTGTAATTGCTCCTCAGAGACCAAGAAGAGTCAGCATCATCAAAACGAGCACCTCTGAAAGAGATGAACTCCCAAGAGAAAGGAAATGATGCATGGGAGGAGGGAGACTTTAAGAGAGTGAGGCAGGAAAACACATTTATTCATTTTGTGTTAATAATTTTTATATCTATGGCTAAATTACATCAGATATATTCCTTAGGTTCCTTTGGGGCGTTGAAATCTCTTGCCCCCTTTGCTGTCATGTCCTTCTCTTCTTGGCAATTTTTTTTCTTCCCTGAAATTTATTTTCTGTTTATTTGTGTCAGTGGTTGTGTATTGAAAAACATGAGAGAGTGAGGCCATGCCTCTGGGGTCCCCCAGGGCCAGCACTCTCTCTTTCAGCATGCGGCATGATTTTCAAAGGCTTCTCCGCTTTTCAGGCTAGTTGAAAGCCAAGTGTTTAGAGTGATTCACAGTAATGGTCGTATCCTTTGCTGCGCTGGGTCATGAGAGTGGCTCGGGTCATGGGTGGACAAGGGGTTTTGGACTGTGCTGTTTGAGGATAACTCGCCTGTAATAGCCATATTCCCTTCTGCTGCTGGTGATTGTGGTGTAGCACTTGGATTGAGCATTTTTGTGTGAGGTTTGTCTGGAGGCTGTGATAAATATACCTCTGTAATTGACCAGGGTGTCAGAAACCATTCACTTTTGTTTGGTCTGGATTCAGTGAGTGTTGGTTTATGATTCAACGGCAGAGACAGCTGCAGAAACTGTGTGGCAGCATCTGCAGCTGTGTGTGTGTGTGTGTGCGTGCGTGTGTGGGGTAGGGGGTCTGTATTATCCAGGTCAGATGGGTCACCGCTGGAGTGATGGGTGTGTTTTTGATGGGTGATCTAACTTCTTCACCCTTCACCTGCCGCCTCGCTCTTCCATCTTTCACTGCATTTCTCTGCTGAACATGATGTATCACTGTAAACCCTGAGAGAAGAAATATGATGGTTTAATCGTATCAGCTGGTAATTAGTCCACCACTTCCATCATGTGTAATGCAGATATATTTGCATTAATAAGGCCAGACCTTCATGGCTCACTGCCTACAGAAAAGATCCCTTTCCATAAACAATAGCTGGCGTCCCCTTGGGTGGGACCCAGCTGTTGACCCATGATGAACTCCTGACCAGAGCTGCCATGTCCTCCTGACTTGGTGCAGTGACACTTTGGATTGTGACCGATAGACAGCGAAAGCGAGCAACAGACTGACAGTTTGACCCAGACACACTGGAATGCAAAGAGGGGGACCAGCAGAGATTATACTGCCTGCTTTTTTAAATAGCCTTGGTCCCCCGCTAGAAAGGCCTGGTCAAAGAGATAGGTGCCTTTTTTCTTTTCATGTCGCAAAATGGAGTTTCACTGGAACTGATTTGTCGTCACAAGGAAATTATTTTCTTTCTTTTTCTTTTTTTTTTAAGTTACTACTTTGGGGCTCATACAAAGTGCAGCGGTGAAAGAGATACCATTGGCCCTAATCTTATCCTTTCTTGTGTGTGTGTGCAGTCCCAAACCAGCTGCCTCTTAACTACCTTTGCCCCTTATTCTTTCATTCTCTGTCACCATCTTCCTCTCTTTCCTCCCCTCTCCCTCACCTCCCCTACTGCCACATTGAGATGGTTTAATGGAAATTATTCTGAAATGGAAAGGCAGAGAAGGCATAGTAGCAACTGGGGCACACATTTCTTAACTTTGCTGAAAGGCCATTTGTTATTTAGGTAGTGTAAGCACTGTATTTCTTTTCATGATTGTGGCGCTTTCTTCCCATTTCACAATCAGGGACAATGCCTTGAGTTTATATGCTTTATTCTGGTTTATTTAAAACACATCTCTGACTTGGGAAGTTAATTATCAGGTAATAAGATTACAGAGCATGACTGTTTTGAAAAGGAAAAGTCCAAAAATCCATTAACCATTACTGGCTACAAGACAATTGACAATTTTGATATTTTCCTTTTCTGTTAATGTCAACATTGCCTTTAAATTCTTCATTTTAGTTGAATATAGAGGTCAAAGTATTCAGAGTGCATTAACTTTATAGGTAGTAATCCGGTGTATTTATTAAATGTGTTTATATTTGGAGAAACATGGGCAGTCCTTAGTTAGATATTAGAGATGGTGTATCTGCTTTGCATATTCTCAGTGGTACGGGACAAGTGTTCTTTCTAAAACCTTTCCTCCTGTTCCATGATGTCCCTGTTCAATCACAGGTAGCTGTGCAACATGGGGCTTCTCTGTAAGTCTGTTGTCACTCTCCCAGAGCCTCAAGACAGCAAAGAGAGGAGGGGGATTTGTCTTCCTTTCCCCTTCACTTATCTCTTTTGTTTGTCCTGGTTTCCATAGATGAGCAGGAGCCCTCCATTCTCTTCTCAAGCGAAACTAAGTGCTGCTGCTACTCTCAACCTGCTAGCTCCAAATTGGCAGCCTGACCTTCTTTTTCTTCCTCGGGGCGCCTGCACAAAGCCATACCTCTACCATGGGGGAAAAATGCAATTAAGAGGTGACATAAACACTGAGCACCCATTGTAGCTGTGCCCAGAAAGAAGTAGGGGGTTCAGCAATTGCCATTGTGACACGCATGCATAGATATTCTAGTCTGTTAATTGGACTTTACGCATTGCAATGTGACACTGGGGTGAACGGCTTCGATGGAGAATAGTGGATGTGCCTTGGTTTTACCGAATGAGCCTTGACTGTAGAGTTTTTGTCAGACTTTGCTCTGGCTGGTGTATCAAGTGCAGCTGCTCTCTGACCTTGTGTTTTGTTTTGTTGTAGGCAATTATCACCTAATGTTTCTGTCTAATCTATCTATGTAGCCAGCTGTCTATCTAGATATACAGGTATATACAGCACATAGATAGATACAGATAATTATGCTCTATTATATGCTCTAAATTACTCTCTATTAAATCACAACACCATTATTTTGTAATTTGATATGAGAATACCTCACAGCTCTTATTTTAGCTGATGAACCCTATTAAAACAAGAACTGAGTGAGAGAGTGGTGTTTAATTGCCAACTAAGGTGTGTGACATTTGGAGCGGCACATCGAAACTGACCCAAAGTCCAAAAGATGTTGTGAGGGACTGAGTAATTACTCTGGTCTCTCCAGGCATCAGCTTTAATAAGACGACTCATTGATAGAAGGGGAGCACACACCCGCACACCACACACATATGTTTAAAGATATTGAAGTTTTTTAGATCTTAATATATTTGTTCACGTCTGTGTGCTCTTTGTGTTTTTGTATTTGACAGAGAGGATTTCAGCAGATGTGAAGTTTTAGTTAGGATGTTTTTAGCACTGCTTGATTTTGAAGGGAGTGGTCAAAGATATGGTTTTGTGCTATTGTATTGGTTTTCATTTCCACAAAGTAACAGTATAAAACCTCTGCTATATACTGTTCGACTTATTATTGTGTATGAACATATTTTCATATGATCTCTTCAGAGAAACTTGCTGAGAGTGATCAGGAGTGATCTGTGTGCTTGGTTAGGCTTGTAAACAACCTGCCGCTCCACCATGTCTGTGCTTACCATGTTTGTTCAGTAGATGAGTGGATCTCTGGCCCTCTCCTCAGGGTTGTTTAGCTTTCAGACCCCTGACAGAGTAAAGGAAAATCCCTTGGGGGAAGCACTACAGGTTGAATAAAATTCTCTCTGAACACTCTAAAGCTCTCTTCATCTCCACAGGCTCCGGGGAAAAAAGCTGCAGAAAAATGTTTAAAACAGGATGCTTAATCCAGCAGCATTGAAAAAGCAGAGTTTTTTTTTTTTTTACCCAAGAGAGAAAACACTTTAAAAGAGGCTCAGTCTGATAGGGCAGCATAATGAGCCATCACTGGCTGATATTAGGAAGTTTATTCATAGAGTAGCACTAGAAGATGGCTTAGTGCAGGATGTTATCTTAATGCCACAACATGATAAATGATGCAGGGAGGATAGTGTTAGGAAATAGTTATGTAGTAACATATTTTCCAGCATAGAGACTAGTAACATTTTGCACAAGATAACATATAAAGACTCATGTATCCACACATACTGCAGGTAAACTGGGCTTTAAATGAAGCATATGTTATAGCTGCTCATCTTTTATAATTAGCTCAGTAATCACAATATAATATGCTTCAATATGTGTATTGAAGTTAAGTAATAAAACATCACTCACATACTGTGCCATATAATGATAAGTTATGGGAGTGAGTCCTCCTTAAATGGTCCATAGGGTGTGTGTGTGTGTGTATGTGTATGTGTGTGTGTAAGTTATGATAGGGTCTCAAACAGGGGCTAGTGGCTCAGTAAATGATGGTGGCGGGGTTGGCTACATCGACTGGGGTCATCACTCCCTGGGTAGCCTGAAAGGTAATTCATACACTGTTGCTGTAAAAGGGGGGTCAGTACCCTTTGCAATTTATCACACCACATATGTTCCTAGAACCCCCAACAATTCTGGCTTGTGCTCAGAAAAACTGTTGCATTAATACAATACAGGGCCTTCCGTATTTAGCATTAGCCAGGCAATCATTCCCCTTATTAGCTAAACTGTCTCCTTAAGGTACTGCACCACTGTGGACCAAGCGTTCCGGACAATGTTCTAATTTGAATTTGCAGGTTTGCTGATGTTCATTTGCAAAGTGGTGTTGCAGACCTGCACCTTGCTTGGGGTAATCATTAGCACGCGAGGAGGATTTAGTATTCTGCTCAGCTGAGGCTCTCACATAAAGGGGTCCCTAGCTTCTGTTTCTATTAGTGTCCAGGCCTGCGGCTGCACAGCCAACACTTCAGTGAGTGCTTTCTAAACACATGGCTTTTCTTTGCCGCAGCTGCTGCACTTCTAACTCTCTAGCTCAGGGATAGAAATATGACACTAGAGAACACCCATAGTATTCTCATGCCCCACCCCTCTGTCTCTTCTTCAGCACTCCACTCACAATTTCACATCCAATTTTCCCATTGTCTGCTGACGCCCATTCCCCTAAGACCCTCCATACTGTAGGATCACTGGACTCCTCAATTAGTGTTTGTGTGTGTGTGTGTGTGTACTCTTATTGATCAGGGTTGTTTCTCTGTGTGTCTGGTCTCATGCTGCTGTTATCACTGCAGTGTAGAGGGTGGGGAGGAGGGAGTGTGGTTCACAGTACTGAGAGCTTCAGGGCAATGTGTGTGTGAGTGAGTAAGAAAGAGATATCTACTGGGATTCACAGTGTGTGCTGCATGTTTGCAGTTTGAGGTTTTCCTGTTAGCTTTTATATTTACAACAAGAACAACAATTTACACAATTAAACCATAATTATGGTCTATTTGTTATGAGAGGTAGATTACTGTCCAGCATAAGAAAGGTAAATGGGAGAATATATGAGACATTAGCAGTGAGCAAACATAGATCTCTAGAATCATTGTAAGCACAATTAGGAACAGCATGTCTAATGTGATAAACACAAGGCTACCTTCAGCTTTGTCTTGCAATTAAAAGAAGCAATGAAAATATGTTGGATGCAAAATTGATTTTAATGACATTGCTAAAACTTGTACAGTTATTGTTTTCAGAGAGAAAAAAGTGGCGTAGTGGGATGAAGAATATAGTGAAACAAAGCAAGTGGTGATTTTTTTTCCAGTTATCTGCAGATGCAGATTTATAGTAACTCTGTCATTTCACTTTAAGCATAGTGAAGGTGAAAGAAGGAGAACTCTTTCTTATTTTCCCCAGTTCCTTTCTCCTTTACACACAGTTCCCCTTTACTGTAGTTCTCTGCTCAGTGGGTGTGGATAGGGCTCTTATGATGGATTGTACTACTGGTCCTCTTGAGTGCATGCATGTGAACAAATGTGTGCAGTGTGCGCATGTTCCAACTTTCTTCCCCTCCTTCCTCCATGTGCCTGTTTTTATTCCCTTTTTCTTAAAGTTCATCTTTTACTCACGCTTCAGCTGTTTTGGACATGCGTGTAGGGACACCTGCATGTTCTTATATTCACATATAGCTACACACACAGATATGCAGACACACTCAGCAGAACTGCGTAGCACTCAAGGCACCAGTCCTCCGTGGCCACAGTGATTAATTACTTTTAACAAAGCAAACAGAGCCTTGCTTGTCCGGATCAATCTTTTCCCTGTCTTGGTGCAAGCCGCTGTCACCAGTAATTTCCAAACTCTGTGTAGTATGAAATGAGGGCCACTTTCACCTCTCCCTGGTCCTAAGCTAAACACAGCCTCAATTTTATATGCTTCTTATGCTCTCTTGGATCCACTGTCCTCTTCCTCTTATTCATTTTTTCTCCCTGTGTATCTCTACCTTTTTTTCTTGTAATGCAGCCCTCTTTCTAATGCAGTTGGAATTTTATATTTTTTGTGGCTGTCAAATGCTTTTAGAGCACCACATACAAAAATCAAACCTCATGCCTCTTGCCATCCATGCATACTAATTGGCATCGCTCTGCCAAATTGATCAAACACCATTAATCTATTTCTTGCGTATATTTGTTTCTAGATGAGAAAATTAATACATTCTGCTACTATAGCCAGCTGGGTGCGGTGAGCCCCATTGATTGTTGGCACCCACAGTATGACTCATAGCTGTGAGCAAGTGTCTTTATTTGGCTTGCTGTGTGTGTCTTTATGTGTGTGTTTGTGTGACTGTGTATGTGTGTTTTCAGGCGGTGGATTACTTCTATGCTGACACTAGTTGCCAGAAGAGTTTCAATTAACATTTTTTTTGTTGAACATGTAAACTGTCCACAGGTGGTAAGGAAACCTGTCCACTTCATCGTATTACAGGACATTACATTGAGTCACGCAGCATGCACAGAGATAGATATCAAAGCCAAGGAAATACAGCTAACGTGATTAGCAGGCGGACACAATTAATGATGCATGGTGATGGTCAAACAACACTGTGGAAACGTGCTGTTTAATGAGCTAACACATAGACTGTGCAGATGTGTCACAGGAGCCCTCAGTGTTATTAGAGTCAGACATCGTCTTTAAGTATAACTCTGCCAATTAGCCCTATTATAGGAGTTGACTGTCAGGACTTTAGTATAAAATAATGGATACTTGTTGGTAAAATATGCATTAGCAGCATTGTCCCTGTTAAATATGAGCAGTGCTGTGAATCATTTTTTACCTCTGTGGGTGTGCCACATCACCCTTGAAAATTGTGCCATTGTTGAGCTCAGCTCCACCTGGGATTGACCAGTAATTCTCAATAGGAAAACAGCCCCTAAAAACTACTATCCTCATTAATACTGAAAAATCCATTCTGATCCAGCAATATGCTGGATCATGTCATATATATGATAAGTAGAGGAGTCTGCAAGGGACTCATCACACACTTAAATTGGTGCACTGTGGAGTTCACATCGCAGTGTGGCTGAGGGGGAATTAGCCAGTCTATATATAAACCCCGCCGCATGTGTTGTGAATTAAAGTGCATTTATCTGGTAATCGCTGGGGAGATCTCCGTGTGCACAAGCATGGCAAAGCATTGACGCTGCAGCCACAACATCCCAGTATACCGATGCAGCTGCTGCACTGGGAGATGGGAAGGAGAAACAGGTCATACACAATAAAGAACTCTGATAGCCTGGATTGTAGTAGACTTGTACAGTACACGAGGAAAGAATAACAAGAGGCATCTCTGTGTCTCCTTCATGTGCTAACCTTTATCTCGTTTGTGCCCTCTTCCTCTGTCTTTCCACCTCCTCTATGTTTAAGTATACATCTTCCCCTTTGGGCTATATTATCATTGTCGTTCTTTGCACTGCCCTCTTCTCTCTCCACTTCTCTCAGCCTCTCAGCATCTTATCTGTGATTCAGCTGGCCTTTACTCAATCATGTATGACTCCTTACCAGCAGAATCAAAAGCAGTGAGGCTCATGCCATGCTTTTCATTAGAGCTCCTTATAAAGGCTGACTGTGAGTCTTCTGAAGTATTGCAGGGCAGCTCTGGAGAAGCCACACTGTCAGGCAGCCTATGCTGCTGACTCTTATTTGATGAAGCAACTTCCCACTAAGGCCTGAGCAAACTAATGAACCCAACACAAGTGCTGACACTGACAAGCAGCTGTGCCTACTGTGTGGCTACTTGGTGGACTCGGTCTCTCTTTGGATCATCAAACTCAGCAAGCAATGATAAAATGCTTCTTTGACATGACAGTTGAACATATTTTCTTTCTTGCACATGCTTAACAATTTATGAATGGGACTTTGCATTTATTTTACCACAACAGCCTTTGTCTCCCACTAGAAACTGCATTAGTTAAGATTGCAACAACATGTGAGATGTGAAGCTAGGAGTGTCATGCTTTGAAGATGTGTTGCTAGAGGGTCAGTTGGACATGATTACCCATCTAAATGGGTAATGGAAATGCCTGGTTTCCCATGTTGAGAACATGTGTCTCTCAAGCTGTATTCACTAAGAACAGGCTATTTTTCAGCCATGCTTGAGTTCACTGTCAAAGCCAATTAAGGGAGTATAAATGAAGATGGAGGATGTGGTGCCTCAGGCCAGGAGAGTACAGCACCAGGGCCAAGTAGCCTCTTCTGTAGTCACTGCAGGGTTAAACACATCAGGGACACATGGTAAATTCAGTAGGCTTTGTCTATAAATAAGTACCTACAATTGTTATTAAAAGAATTATTTTTAGTTCCAGTGACGGCATGTTTGTTGCAGCAAGTTTTTGTTTTAATAACTGGAAAGAAGTTAAGTTACAAGAGTCCCTTGCTCCTTGCTCAATAACCCTTTTTGCTTGCAAAGAGTATACTTTCTACTTAAGCCTTTTATGGCCACCTCCAGTCTAGTCATAGTGGAAAGCTATGGAGTTTGCCTTGAGTTTTTTCAGGTTTACCACGTGGCCTTGATTGATTAAAACACCTTTACGTAATTAATATCTACTTTAATTGAGAGTCAGCCTCTGTGGCTCTGGGGTTTATGTCCAATGCTCAGGCAGAAAGATCTAAGGATTTGCTTGAGAAGGGCACGGAAATCTGTTTAGCACCCTGACCCTCTCAGCCTCGCACCTCAAGACTCTTAAGATGCTAATAAGGATGCAAGTATGCTAGATGTGACAAATCGGGCTATAAATCATAGCAGTGTGACATGATGTTTCCAACACTGGAATTAACGTGCTTGAAATGAGCTACAGGCATATTGCCATTTTATCTGCTGGGTTATCACTTTCTATTAGTCTATTTCCTTCATAAAAACCGTCAGTTATGATGGACATGCATGTAGTGGAAAGAAAATTGAATTCCCTTTGCCAAACAGTGTATTGTGACGGCATATCACTGCACGACCCCACTGCTTGCCACTATTGTGCAGTTTTATCAGTTTGTGATAAATGAGCAATATCAATTCTTCCCATACGCTTCACTTTGATTGTCACGATGGATGTGCACCATATGACACTTCCCCGATCACAAGCTTTGACCTTCCTTATTGAAGGTTCTCTTTGTCTTTTGATAATTGTTTTTAGAAAACATTAAACCATCCCCAAGCCAGATAATGTGAGACACAGTGAATACAGAGTGCTCAGCATTGATTCCACATACCTGACTATGACCTTTTCCATTGTGAAGTCTTGTGCTAGCTGCCAGTTTGATGTGAGCTGGCTAATTAATTCCTCGTAGCCTGTGAGAGAGTACTATAATGTCTCTCACACTGAAGCCTCTACCAGGAAACCTGTTTTTTAACCTGAGTCTTATTGTCACCACTCACTAAATAATGAAACATTTACCTTTTAATTGCCAACTCCAAAAAGAATGATCAGTTTAATTTGCTCTAAAGCTAGCTAATCTAATGGGCTAATTAAGGGCTTTGGATGAAACAGCAATCACCAGAGTCTACAATGCCCTAAAGGAGGAATACATCAATGGATCATAAATATTTTACTGCATCTGCCTACATGCTGATTGTAAGGTCTTTCAATTTGACTTGCATAAGTACTTAAAATGCTCCTTTGATGTGGCTTATACAATATTGTTAACATACTGTAAAGTAACTGTATACTTTATCAGGGTTGTTCTACAAAAGTCAGCATAACAAAACAAAATCAGTTTTCTGACAAAGCAACACTTCTCATTGATTTTCTGGATTAATATAGAAATTTTCTCACTGACACAACACATACATACTTGATCGATGTAGGTCAAGGTTGTTTGTTGGTCTAGGGTTTGGTCTTATTAGATTGTGACGATGGTAAGAGACAGGCCGCTGTGTCATGATTTTATCCCTGTGACCCAAGGGCCAGAGGTTTATGTTTGGCCCAAGGCAATGGCTGTAATTCCCTGACTGCCACCCCTGTGAGGACTGACCTCAGTCCTCTCCTCTTCAGTCCTGGGGGAAATAGATCTGTACCTGCAGGAAGATGGATAGAAACTCACAGATTTGGCTTTAGAAATAGATTTAATTAAGTACAGGCACAAGTGTGCTGTTCTGTGGCTTTCAGCTTGTCAAGTTGAAGGGCAGAAGGCCCAAAGCAGCAATCATTCTATTTCAATTTTTTTTTGTGGTTCTCCTAGCTAATTTGTCATGGCTGACAGTTATCCCTGGATATTAAATTAAGTAGCTGACATTTTGTGTACCCTGCACATCGACTGTGTCACCTTGAAAGTATAGGGACAGAGATGTGCAAGGGATGATGGGATCACATGTCTTAAGCCCTGGTCAACACGTAACATTTCTGGGTCACATTGTAAACCAGGCACCAACACCTTTAGTTAGAGAAACAGAGGGTTGAAGGGCGACAATCCCTTTGTTCCTGACACACCATTAGTGTTAATCTCATCATAAGGTTCTGGTCTGTATTTGTGTATTCGCAGCCTGCTGTCTCTATTTGATGGTCTGATTTGGGTTCTATTATGTTGCTAGCAGGGGTTCAGTATTGGCACCAACTGCTCTGTGTGTGATCAGAAACCATCTGCAGCAGATGTATCCTGAACACACTACAGCAGTAAAGGGTGTGGCACAGTGTAAGCAGAGCTTACGCAGCTTGTATTGATTTCCACATTTGAGAGCATGTCTATTATTGCTGATCACCGATCAGGCCGCACCAAGCAGCACAAGGCATTTGGCTACCGGAGCAGTCGGTTCAATGACAGGGTGCCTGCACTGTGAACCATATGTAATGCTGTTTGTTTAGAGAGACATCATTGTGGTTGAGATTTTACAACTCTGAATGTGTGGCAGCAAACAACTTTCAACTGTCTGTAAATAACCTGACTATACAAGTAGGTTTCCAGCTCCACTGCCCTTGATACAAAGCATTTATAAATTGACTCTGTGATTTGATTTGAAGCTGAAAATGGCAGATGTAAGACCGGGTAAACAATAGATATTGCAGTTTGTAGTAAGGTATTGTAGTCTGTTGTCTTGGAAGCACTAGGATACATGTAGGCTCGTGGAAAAATGCAGCAACCTATTGGCCAAACAAGGTTTTTCAAATCTATGGGAGTCAGTATGTTTTTCAAAGCATTCATACAGTTTCGAGATACTTAATAAGTAACTTTGTACAATAGTTTCAGACAGAATTGTGTAAATATAGTACCTCCTCATTGCTATAGGCCAAATCGTATTAACTTTGCTTATTGTTCATATCTATTTGGTGTGAAATCACAGCCAGGTGAGTTTTTCAGTGAATTCCTTATTTAAGCTTGTTAGGGCCAGATCTTGAACAAGGATAGACAAGCACAAACACAGACGTGCTCCCAGGGGCTAAGGACACCCTTGGGGTTAGTGTACTGAGGAGGAGTCTAAGAAGGGGGCAAGGACATATGTTGAGGCATTAATCTGCTAAGGACCCTTCAACAGCTGGTCTTGTGCCAAACTCCCTATCTTAATCGTGTCAACTTTCCGTTCATCTGCTCTGTCTGTGGGTCTTATTGTGAACAACAGGGCTGTCTTTAAAAGAAAATTGTCCATGTTTCATTGTAAGTGTCTCGTTAGTGTGAAAGAGAGTGTATATGTGACTGTGGTGTGCACAAGCTTGTTTGTGTATACACGGCGAATGCCGGTTCCCCACAGTGTAGCAGAGAGAGTAACATTTTTTTTGCATCATTTCCCTCTTCCTGCTAAGCATAAAAACATGAATATTTAAAACTACATCAAACAAGCATTCATGAAATATTAAAATGTTCGAGAAACAAGAAAAGCTTTTATCCTCTTTCATATTCTTATGTCTTTTGTAGCGTCTCTCTTTCTCTCCTTTTCTCTTTTGCACACGCACATAAAACACACATATACTGATACACATGCGCATTAGCACGACTAGAATTTACCCACGGGTTAAGAACGACAGACCTTCCTACTCAAGCCACTGTTCTGTGGTATCAGCACATTGCTGCATTAAATAGAGGAGGCAAAAATGCAGGAAGTTCCCATAGTTTACTCCAAGATACAATTTTGGGCAAAACACATTATTTGAAGCCTTGGTTTGATGTCATGTTGTATAAGACTGCGACAGATCTTTCACGTTACAGGACATCTCTCTTTTCGTGTTCTGTTTTATGTGCAGCACTGGTTGAATTGGTTTGTTGGATTATTCAGAGGCTGAGGTTATATTGTGTGTATATGTCTTTGTGCCACCACATGATGTACTTTAGGAGCAGTGAGAGATTAATGGAAGAAAAATCCTATAAGTCTGTACGGCACATTGATTCTGTCATTTTTGCCGTGTCTTTTTCATTTATGCCTTTATTCTCATGCTTATGTTTGCAGTATTTTAATAGACTCTCTGCACAGTCTAGTCTTTTAACCTTATGTAGGACATGATAAGGTAAAATAAAAGGATTATAGAAGATGCCAATTTTTGTTTGAAGTGAGCCTTATTTTATATATCTTTCTCTTGTACACGTTCCTAGGTTGTCTCATTCAGTGCACACCGCTTAAGAGAATTACAGAAAGATCACTGGGAGAGCAGTCATATTGTAGGCAAAATCTAATCAAAGGGAGAGGTGCTTTTAAATGTCTTTTGTTCCCCTGGGCATAATGTTTGTGGGCCTCTCTGCTCTCACTAGTGCATCCTGCCCAAACGCCACTGCCACTAGATACAATTAATATTGAGCGGATACCCTGGCCTACACTCCAGTCATATAATAACAGTGTTAGAACAAAGGTTAATGCTTTGAATCTAATCTCTCTCCTCGTCATTTTCAATGGAGTTGCGATGGCAAGCGAAGGAAGGTAGAAATGTTGAGGGGTACAGCAGGTCTGGAGAGAGAATGGTAGTCAGTGGGGGGCTTGGACGGAATCAAAATTAATTACTGTTCTCTATAAATTTGATGTCATTTCTCATTTTCCCTAATCCTCCCTGCCTTTCTCACTTCCTAGTGGCGTTAACAGAGAAGCTTGGGAGGACTAATGAAAAGGCCTCTTAGATGCTTATGGCAAATTAGCCCTCGTGTCACTTTTGGAAACTGTGTGTGGAGTGACTGCCTACTTAGTGAGGAAGTGACCAGGTGGCAGCACAAACACACAAAAACACCGTAGTAGGAAAGGTTAGGACTGTTACATGACAGTTTACATTTTAGCCGGTCTGTTGTTTCTTTGCTTCACACA
Organism: Sandelia bainsii; assembly: GCA_032362345.1. Classification (NCBI taxonomy): domain Eukaryota; kingdom Metazoa; phylum Chordata; class Actinopteri; order Anabantiformes; family Anabantidae; genus Sandelia; species Sandelia bainsii. Next base: position 8,104,029 of record JAUMHL010000030.1, read on the forward strand.
TTGCTCATCGCTCATTTTCCCACATGCTTTGTTGCTGTAATAGTGTGTTTCTGACACATGAGTCTAGATATGACTATTCTGAGAGACCGCTTGCTTTCTCTTGGGAAGGTTTAGTGGTTTGGATTGTGAATAGTGAGCTGGATGTAGTTCCATCTCTTTTTGTTGATGTTGTAAGACTGGACCAGAGTCAGGTTTAACAACTCACCAGGATTATTGTCTGATCAGGCCTTAGATACAAACATAGTGAGTCACAAACGTGCCTGAATAAAACAGCTTTTTTCTCTGGTGAGCCCAAATAGACATGCTGAAGAAAAAAAACACACTTATTGTTGGCACGTTGGATCCCAGAGACAGCGTCTGTTTTAGTTTTCAATCTGAAAGAATGTTCCAAAACATTTTAGTCTCTCACAGAAAGATACAATATGTCAGCAGTCACATGCAGTTTATGGCTCAGTGGTGCTGAATTATTATGCTAGCAACAATGTGACTTTCTCTGCTCTGTAAATAAATGCCTGGATGATAAATGTATTTAATTTTTTGTCTACTTGGAGAAACATTCATGTATCAAAAACATGACACAAGTACACATCTGATATAAAAATATGGCAAAAACAGACTCCGTCCAGTTGTGTTATTATTTTACAACTGTGCCTTGACAAAGGGAATGCACAATCTCTAGTATTTATGGGTGTTCTTTTATTACAGATTGACTTGAGTAAGTAGCTCTCTCTCATTCCCCTTTTTCATTCTCTTTAGTTTTTCGAACACAGCCAAAGAGAAATCCCAGAGCAGTTCACTCCCACAGCAAACAGAAGGAAAACAGTATGGAATAAAAAAAACAATAGTTGCTTCTAAAAAGGCAGCAAGCCAGAGTGTAACATGTGCATTTATGTAAAACTTATAATCCAATTAACAAGTACAAAAAACCCAGTGATCACTCTATTATGGGAATACAAAGGAGAGAGGTGCCATGTTCTGAAAACTGCTCATGAGGAAAAAATGCAAATGGCGTGAAATGAGTGTGTCTGGTAATGTGTTTGTGTAAAGGCCCATACTGTCGTATTAGACTGGAGCCCTGACGACTCTGCCCGTTACCTCTCTTCCACTACAGGCATACTTCCGACAGGGTGTTGCCCTTCAGTACCTTGGTCGCCATGCCGACGCACTGGCCGCCTTCGCCTCTGGGCTGGCTCAAGACCCCAAAAGCCTACAGCTACTGGTGGGTATGGTAGAAGCTGCCATGAAGTCACCACTACGAGGTAAGCAATTTAGTAGCTGCATACGTTTGTATGAGTGTGCCGACAGCATGTTCATGTCTATAGGTGTCACTGTCTTTCTGCCTCATCGCCTCCACGTTTTGTCCTACAATTGCCTAAAAGCCTGTCTCGGTGATAATCCTTGCACTCTGTCAGTCAATAAGCTTGTTGGGGTGACTTTACCTGTCAGTTTTCTGGCCATACAGCAGGCAGTCTATCTCTCTATCTGTCTGTCTTTTTGCCTTTGTGACTGACTGTTGGTGTCAAATACTTACCTCCGGACTCTGAACCCTGATGCCTGCAGCTTCAGCATATCTTATTGTCAGTTGGGCTGATCACACGCACAGATAGCCTGTTATCTTAATGAGCATCCAACACTAATACCATTGTATGTGTCTGCCCCATGTAAGCCTTTTTCCTGAAGCTGAGTGGATTTATAAGTAGCCTATTCAAGCCAAGATTGTTACTAAAATGTGTTCCTTCTGTTATGCATTATTATCTATCTGTATCAGCCAACTGCAGTGACCTGATTGTCCATGAGTAATCAGTGTGGGCCAGCCTAATGAGCCTCAAAACAAACCTGGCAGCAATTGTACCTCAGATGACCACTGCAGAGGTTTTAATATGCTTCAGATCTGGATGGCACTGACTGCCAACACAGACTGAGTCATCCTGCTGCCTTGCTTTGTCATCACCTCTTTTCCAAACTGTGCTAAAAACTGTTCCTGTGAATAAATGTGGCTTTGTTTTATACTCAAAATTTTACTGAACAGCACAATGAGATCAGCAGTTCTGAGGGGCTTTGTTCAGTGAGGAATCAGTTTTTCTTTGATTGAAGACAGTATTCCTCTGAGGATTTGTGTACAAGCGCAGAAGAAAAAAATATTGCAAGAAAAAACAGAATGAGGAATGCAGAGTCCACATTGTGAGCGACATTGAGAATATAAGCCTGTCACTGGAACCAAAACAAGAAAAGGCTTTGGGTGCGAGCCCAGACCTGAGCATCATGGACTAGAATGGGTTCTCTCAGTAGGGGAAGACCAACATTTAGCCCAAGCCATTTAATCTCTTAATTGTTTACCCTATTTCCCACAGTGCCAGGAAACCAGCAGAGGACCTAATTCAAGGTGTGTTGAGGAAAGGTAGCTAGGTCAAAGGATTAAGAACAATGATCCTCTCAGAGGGGCTCCTGGCACAGGGGGACGATAATCAATGTTACGCCAGCAAACAGGGAGGATAATGAGTGTTACACAGCCAAAGTCGCCCTGATAAGTGAAAGGTGGGCAAGTGTGTTTTTTCTCTCCTTTAAGGCAGAAGAGCACCATGTTCCTGCCAGCTGTGTTTACTGGCTACATATTGCAGCATACCCTCATCCCAGGACTGAGCTTGGTGATTACCTCTCCCACCAATTTAATTGAAGTTAAGCAGCATCAGAAAATCTACTGAACAAGTGATTATTAATTTACTTTACTTTACTTTACTTTACGTGGCAGACGCTTTTATCCAAAGCGACTTACAAGGGGAAGACACACGCAATTACCATTTGGGTTCTGTAAATTATGAG
>JAUMHL010000030.1:8106948-8131276 GCA_032362345.1 Sandelia bainsii
GTGAGTTTTCAAATGTTTTTTAAAGGTGGTGATAGTCTCGGCTAGTCGAATGGAGCAGGGCAAGTTATTCCACCAGCAAGGGACAACAATTTACATTTTCATTAAAAGCCTTCAAATACAGTATTTGAATGTAATCATTGCATTAAGCAGCCTCACCACCTGCTTGTTTTAGGTTGTAACAATATTTAAAAACTTGTAATGCTTTTGTAATTACTCTTTTCCTATATCAGTACGGTAAACGGTGCAATATTCCCTTATGTCTATAAACTCAATGTTGTTGCCGTTTTGCAAAGAAAGACCTGATTGTATCTAGCTGTGATTGCAGTGTTCGCTCAACTCAGTCCTTTATTGTACCACAGACTTCTCAACACACTGATGGTTTTAGTCCTCCTAAAGCACCGTAGTGTTTAATTTTTTGCCACTGAGTGTAGAGAACTAGCGCCTGATATTCATACTAAAAAAGGCAAATAAATAAATCAGGATAGACGAAGGAATAGAATGAACCTTAGAGAACAGTATCAAAGCGAGTCTTCAAGGAGTCAGTGTGTGGTGAATTCATCAAAGGTTGCTTTGTTTCTGCAGTAAATTTAATATTATATGTATAATTCCCAAATTCTTACTGTGTCATATACAATTCAACCCCCTCTCTCTGACACATACACTCCCACTCAACCAGGCATACATCAACCTTTTCTTATTATTCCAGAGTTAAGCAGCTGTTGTGCTGTCATGTGACTCATACTGTATTTCCCGCAACAAAGGGCCACACATAAGTGAGAACTGGTAAAATCTCACCTCACTCTCCTTATTGTATCTACGTCTTCCTGTCTCCCACTCATAATCTTTTTTGCAGCAGTTTTTCCTCCAAAATCAGAAATGTCCACCTGTGTCATTGAATGAGCCGAGGAATGAGGAAATCAGATTCTTACAGTTTTATGTATTCACATGGGTAATAATCTTACAGTTCATCCTGCTCCAGTCTTGTCTCTCATTCAGCTGCTGGGTCCAAAGAGAGTGCAAAGGGTCCATTTGCTGTAAATTATTGGATTGTTTTCCATATATGCTAACTAAAAAGAGGGTTCAGTTTAAGATACCTCCAGATAAACCCTAAGGACCCAACCTGAATCATTTGCCATTAAAGAGATTGTCCTTTAACTGGAGGATCCGGACCCTGTGTTCATTAGCATTAGTCCTGCTGAGGTGTCTTTGAGCAAAGTGCCTTTGACTCTTTAACAATATGCGCACCAGAGGGGTTGCTGTGTAACCCTGACAGGAGTGGGATTTTTCTAGAGAGATTAATTTATAACCAAATTATTTATTACATGAAGATTATTTTCTATATGTTCTTTATCGTCCAAAAACCATGAAAAGACCAAAACCAATCAGATTTTAGTAACAAGTATAGTCTAAACATTTTTACTGTATTCCACAGCTTGATCAGTCCCACTGAAGTGGCAGGCAGAATAACTCTGTGATACATTACAGATATGTATTTATTTCCCAAGTATACAGTCATTGGAGTAACATTCAAAAGCAACATTAAAAAGACTTCACTTAAAAGACAAGAGGCAAAAGAGCTAGAGGTAGAACGAGTCCATGCTGGCTGTGTCCAGGTTAGTGAGGTAGAGATTACAATTCTTGTGTCATATCTTGATACAAGATATAGACATAGTATATGCTAGTTTAAGCATGTGTTTGCATCTGTATGTGAAACAACACACTTGACTGTTGTTATAACTACCCATTCATGAATGCAGCAGCCATGACACCTTTTTAAAAAAACATTCTCTCAGCGTTAGATTTATGAGTCAGTCTCGGTGTCACTCTGAAGGCAATTACAAGCTATGAATGGATATTATATGCACGCACCGTCTCTGTAAGCACGACATTCTGCCAAGTGCTGAACAGAAGCGATGCTCTTGAAAGAGCATCATCATTTATGCTTTTGAATGCTTGTGTGGGGAAGCATCTCATATTGTGAATGTGTGTGTGTGTGTGTGTGTGAGCGAATTAGCATCTGTGTATGTTTCGGAGAACTATTGAGTTTGTTCAGATATTGTGACTGTGTGCTTGTTGTGCCTAAATGTTTGTCTAAACAAATGAAAGTAACAGTTTATGAAAGCTTGGTCTTTATGATGAAATGTAGATTTCACACGCAGCTACACATAGCCACTTTGTACAGGCACAGTAACACCGTGCAATCTTCTGTAACGTGCTTTGACCTAATTAGTAGCAACTCTGCTTGAAATATTTGCAAACACAGGGCCTTGAGAACTAAGTATTCCCCAGACACACTCCTAGACATGAATGCAAATATACACTGACAAGCAGAAATGCATCAATAGACGCACATACACACATACACTGGGTGTGCCTCCTTTGCCCCTCCTTCCTGTTCTTCGATGCTGGCGTGTGCCAGAGGGCTTTGTAATCTGGAGGGGCTGTGGATCCTGAATCCCGTGCGGCCCAACATTGATTTGTGTCATTGTGTGCATTTTCAGCCCCTTCAAAGGTCACCTTGTGTGTCTACTTTGCTCTGCATTCCTCTGCTGCTGCCACTGTTGTGCATTAGCTGCATTAGTTTCCCAATCAAAAACCACTCAGCCTTCTTTGTTCTCTCAAACAACAATATAAGTGACACAAAAGAAAGAAATATAATTTTACTTTGTGGTATATAATGACAGTTGCCCACGATGGCTTGAACTTGTGCCATTTTTATGCAGCACTACGATTGTCCCAGTCAAGGTGGAGGGAACTCAAAAACAGCTTATATGTTGAGTTACTGTCAAATTGTCAGTGAAAGCCGTCACTCAGCTTGGCTACAGGTTACATTTATCCAGGCAGACAAAACACAACCATTACTGCAGAAAAGTAGAATATGAATTCAGACAGCAGTCACGTTTATCAGGGTTGGTAAAAATGTAACAGTCACCACAATCAATGTCAGAAATTTTCAGTCACCATGTCAGCACAAGGTTATGTTTGGCATATTTTGGAGTCTATTTTTAATCTCTGCCTTACTCATGTCCTTCCTGCACAGAGTCTCTCGAGCCCACCTATCAGCAACTGCAAAAAATGAAGCTGGACAAAAGTCCCTTTGTGGTGGTATCTGTGATTGGCCAGGAGCTGCTGACAGCAGGCCACCACACAGCCTCTGTTGTGGTGCTGGAAGCCGCTTTGAAGATCGGCACATGCAGCCTCAAGCTACGCGGCTCCGTCTTCTCCGCCCTCAGCAGTGCCCACTGGTCCCTAGGCAACACCGAGAAGAGCACTGGCTACATGCAACAAGACTTGGAGGTGGCCAAAACCTTAGGTAAAACACTACAGAAAATGGAATAATAATGTATGAAATAATAATTACATAATCAAGCATTCATTTGTAGTCGCTTTTTCAGTTAATCACTTAGTCACATAATATCTAAAGCCTAAGATGACATCTTGAAGTTCAAACTGAAAGATGTGAACTTTTCAGTGAAATAAAGCTGAGAAAATTAACATATCCTCACAAGCCAAAGCTTTTTTTCTTGATAAATGGCTGAAACCACACAAAAAAATCAGCAAACTTAGTAGCTTGAATCCATTCAAGCCTGAGCTATATGTCTCAAACGTCTTGGGCTAATTAGTATTCTAACTTGGTAAATGTTACAAAAGCTCAACACGAGGATGTTAGAATTATCTTTATTAGCATTTTATCATGCTAACATTATGCTTCACCTGCACTGGTATGCATCTTGACAGAGCTATTACCCGATCCTTGTTGTTGTGCATTTCAATTAAAGCAGATACCAGTTTACTTTTCATATCTTAGTATAACTAAACAGTGTATGCAAAGTTTAACTGGGAATAATTCACTTTGTATTCTGCCTTATTTGAGCATCTTACACCAAAGTACAAGTTAATTTAGATCTCCCAATGTGTGGGAGGTAATATAGGAAGTAGAAAGAAGGTTTGAGGGAAAGACAGCAAAGGAAGGAAAAAACTTAAAAAGATAGAAAAAAAACAGAATAGCACAGACTGGCTCCACTCTTCTCACCCCCACACAGTTTGACACATGACTGGGCAGAGTAGCTGGAGATAAGGAGCTGTTGTTCTCAGGTAGAGCATAGAGACTTGTGCTTTACTTTAGCCCTGTCTGTGGGGCCTCTCTGTCAGGCAGAAATAATAAGGCTTTCCCCTCTCACTCTCTGGAGCATTGAGATCAACACTACCAGCTGTCAGGGAAGCTGCTCTACTGTGGAGAACTTATAATGTCCGCTTTTCCTTTTAAGGGTGCTGTGGCATGTTGGTGGCATAGATGTGGTTCATCACATCGCTGTTCAACAGTGGCAGTGGGATGATGTGATATAAACACTAGTTGCTTTGTAATCATGTGGGCTGTACTGTAAATATTCTTTGTTGGGTCTTTTCATCTCTTTTTGGTTTTTCCTATCCAGGTGACCAAGCAGGGGAATGTCGCGCTCATGGGAATCTGGGCTCGGCATTCTTCTCCAAGGGAAACTACCGTGAAGCGCTGACCAACCACCGCAACCAGCTGGTTCTGGCCATGAAGCTAAAGGACAGAGAGGTAAGAAGCATGCACACTGTGGGTTTGAAAGTAGTTGCATCAGTCTTAAAATGGCTAGAGCATGCTAACTGTCATTGCAGAGGACAGTGAATTGAGGTCATGGTTCTTTTTATTCTAGAGGTGTGTTGTAGTTGTGGGATTGTGCCCCAGCAAACCTCTGTTCTGGCTGTTTAGAGGATATCTAAAGGAGGAGTCTGAAGGGCATAAAGATGCTGCTGTTCTTTGTCTATTTAAAAAATGGTTGTTACGTTGGTGCAGGGAACAGATGAAGGTGATGGGGGAGGAGAGAGTGAGGCAGTTGAAGGAAAGGCCAACAGGATAGCCTTAGCAGCTGGTTCACCTTATTATCAATGCAAGCCATTTATAGTATGCAGATGTTGATCTGGTTCATGTAACAGTAAGTATGGGACTTTGTAACATAGACCTGTTTTAGATTGCAATTTACACAGATTAAGTTGTTTGAATATGGGGCAGAGAGAGAGGAAAAAAGGGAGGGAGGAGAAGAACACAAAGGAGAGTGAGGGATATAAGAGAGAAAGATTCATCCAACTCTTCTCTCGTTCACTCTTCTTTTTCTCTCTTTCTCTGTCCAGCCTCTGTGGTCATTGTTGGGGGGTGACAGGTGCTTGTTCCAACACAATTCCCGTCACATGAGGAGAAGAATGGTCTGTTTCCCCTTCATTCCTTATCCTCCCCACCAGGCCGACAGGCCTGCATGTTTGTGGTCCCTGATATCAAGAGACATTTAAACAGACCAGTCAAATTCAACACAATGCACTCGGATGAAACTAGTGGTTGAAGAATGAGGCCAGAGGTCTTCTTGACATCTTTCCCTCCCACAGTTTTAGGTAGTATGATTATGAGTCTACAGACAGCAGTGCCAGAAACCTCTGTCAAATAATGAGGTTAGAGAGAGAGATGGGTGAGAGAAATAGAGGACACAGGCAAGGTCCTTAGTGTCTGCTCTTAGGTTTTGACTGTTTCACAAATGACTGACTGTATTATAGTCCTTTATTTAACTAGCGAGCATGTATAGGTGTGTATACTGTTTACCCACTACCATATACGATATTCATATTTGTCAAGTTTTTCTGCATGCAATGGCATTTGAAGACCTTGCAGTGTACTATTAGTGTATCAGTATCAAGCTGCTTTAATCTATAGTACATCATGTTTTCAGCCACTCTTGTCCTGCTGCTTACATGTTGCTTCTTAGAGCAAAACAGTACCCAAACTGCACCCCCACTGCTTACACATAAATGGTAAATAGACCACTGTATCAGTACCAGAGTATCCAAGGGCTTGGGGGAGGTCACTGAACACCACTAATAGTTGCATCATACACAAACGTTTCTGATTGGTTCTCCACACCCCACCCTACTGCCCCCCCTTCTTCTTTTGTGCATCTGAAGGCCCCCTAATCAGAGTCATATGTGTGTCACACCACCTGGTCTCCCTCAGAACACACTGAGCCTGGCGGATAGCTCATTACAGCTGGCCCAGTGTTTTTGTTTCTGATGTGGACTTTTTATCTGGCCTTTCTGAAGCTGAGGTCACTTCCAAGAGGCCAGGGACAGGATGTAGCTTCTGACTGCTCAGCCTATAGTCTCAAAGTTTGGAGAAGACAGTGAAGAGACTTACAGTAAATAGAAGAAGTGGAATTGATTCCAGTAACTAGCACTCTCACCCTATGTCTCATATGTGAATTTAAACAGCCTTAATTACAGAATTTAATGAAATTATGTACATAGTGAAATGTTTGATGGGATAAAAATACCTAGCAGATCATGTGGCTTCGATATGACATGCAGTGTGGTTTGTGATTCTGTTGAGCTTCAGGTTTTGATCATGTGGACTAAAAGCTTGGAAGATGATAAGACACATGTAAATGAACTCTATGAACTTCATATAGTGTGTGTGTATGTGCATGCATGTATGTGTGTGTGTGAGACCAACGCTACTTAGCACTAGCCCTTTTTTCTTACACTAGATAATGTAACCACCTTTAAAAGGAACTTCAGTTTATTAATAGTCTTTTTGTAGTTTTTTGTCCATTAGCCTTACTAATCTAATAAAACTGCACATGTGAATGTAATTGCTGACATCTGTGCATATTGTCACTAAAGAGAATTTGTCTGTTCAGTGAGGATTTGTTAATGATATTTTATGATCATTTGACCACTAGTCCTTCTTGCCACGTTGAACTTCACTGAAACATTGTCACCACGTCCCCTACATTCAGTAGTGCAGTATTAACATAATCATAAGAAATGATGGCTTAAACACAAAAAAGACGCTGTTGTAACATATGTATGCCTAGTGACTATTGTACCTAATGCCTTCTACACTATTACAAATGCTGAAAGCAGAACAAATACAAACTCTGGTTTACAACAGTAGTAGTAGTAGTAGTAGTTCAGGTACTACAGGGTGAACAGTGGCATGTTTGTAATGAAGGAACAGAGAGAGACAAAAAACAGAGATCCCAAATGAGTGTTCTCTATAAATCAAGTAGCAGTACACTACCAGTGTCCAGCATGGGGCTTCTTTTCATCTTCTAATAAGCAGGATAGAAAATCTCTACTGTGGCTCTTTGCAGAACAATGCAACAGCAAAACGAAAAGCCAGGCATGGTGTTGCCCCATTGGCTGTAGCTGAGCAGTAGACTTACTACTAATATATTGGCATGAATCTGACCAAGACACTCAATTGTAAAGATGAAAACTTGAAAAAAAAGAGAGAAAACAAAACAGAAAAACAACTGGGGAAAAGCTCAAAGAGTGAGTGCTCTGTCATCTGCGACTGGGAGCTGCAGTCCAAACTAGTGAGGTCATTGGCCAGCGTGAAGTTAGTGTTTCTTTTTAACTTGCTGCCTTTTGGAAATATCCCGAGCAGGTTTTCAGCTGTCATATATACTGCAAATAGAACACAAACAATCTCTAGTCTTTCTAACTGTGTGAGTATTTTACAACTTTTGTTTTTGTCCCAGTTGCCACACCTGGCTCTGTTCAAGGCCTGCCAGCAGTAACCTTCTTTAGCAAAGGCCTTCTCTGTCATTGTGAGAAAAAGCTGTTAAACTAGGTCTTTCCTCTCCATACTCCCTTTCCCGTCTCTTGTGTTTGTCTGTGACGTTTTCATCTTAAATAGTAGTTTTAACTAGAAGGAGGTAACCCCTAATTTGGGGTGTGAGTGTTTAGGAGAAACTGAGGCGGGCTGGCAGCGGTGCACTCTGTAATTATGTCTTACTGTATGTGATCTTAAAAAGAGTCTCCGCTGCTGACTCCCCCTACCCCAAGTTGAAATGGAAATCATGATCAGGGAAAAGTAAAAACGGATACAAACAGTGTTTTTTTTCCATCGGCACTTACTGCTATTCTCCTTCTTAGCTCAGATATTGTTTATCTATGCTGTCCTTCTTTCTAACTCCATTTGCTGAAAGGAATTTAGTCACACTTGCCCCTCACTCTGAAGGGCTTGTGTGTTCCTCTTGTCAGGGTTAGAGTTTGTCAGTGTTTGTCAGCACTCTACTAGAGGAGGGGCTCATTAAGAAGTAATTGGGGAGTGGATGTGTGCCTCCACCACCTTTCCAACATTAATAAATGGCAGAGGGGGGAACTCAGTACCCTTGTCTGTTTTTGCCTCAGCTGCTTTGCTTTAAGGAGGATTTGGGGGGGTGACTATAGGGGCTTCTATAGCTGAAATGTGAATGCAATCAGCTGTTGATATTACTTTTCTAGTAAAACCATCATGAGCATGTACAGAAGTACTTGCTGCCTTGCCTCCTGTTGTGCTAGACTGAGGCACAGAGTGGGCCTTGGTGCAAGGACTCTAACAGCATGTCCAGCCCGCTGTGCGTTAATGACACACAGGCCCTCCTTGGTCCAGTGGTTTAGAACTGCTCTACAGCAGCTCGCTTAGCCATGAATCATGAAAGATGGAGAGCAGGCATCAGCCAATGGGCCATGACCACAAGTGGGAAACAAGGATTTGTGTGTGTCTACTGTATGTGTGTATGTGTGTGCCACACATCTGTGTTCCTTTACTTCAATGTCGTGTGAATGTGTCGTGTCCTGTTCATGTGCATGTTGGTCTCGGAACCTTTCAGTCTGTTTGCAAGAAATATTAAGTGTGTAAAATGTTGGTCTGTAAAATTTGAGATTGTTTTCAACGTTATAGGTTTATTTGAACTGCCCTTGAGGTTTGTTGCTCTTGATAGTGTTGGTGCAATACATACACATAATTTTAACAAACCAGTAAATGTGCTTATATGTTTGCATGTGAGTGAGAGCAAGCGTAAACGTGTGAATGTGTAACTGATGCCTGTGGCTGTGATTTGTGCTTGTACAGGTTGCAGTGTAATGGTGTATGTACTGACCTACTGTGTCCTGCAACATACCATTGACCCAGAGCATGGAGTCATAAACACGTATTTCCTCTGTATGTGTATGCACATGTATGCAGACGTGTGTATGAGTTTGTGTGTGTATGCTGTGCATTTGAGGTTACGCAGCGTTGTGTCTCCCCCAGAGGAGCATTTGGAAGGCTGTCAGAGAGATGAATGATTGCTGTGTTATCGACTACTGCTCTCTGCTTCTCTGCCTCTTTCTCTCTCTCTCTGCTTCCTCAGTGCCCCGTGCTCCATTTCTCCTTTCCTTGGCCTTTACCTCCGCTTGCTTCCTTTTCATTTCTTCCCTCTCACACCTTTCTCATCATCAATTTTTTCCTCATCTTTATCACTGTTTGTCTTATTTTTTTTCTATTTTACACAACTCCCCATATTTTATGTGAGTGTGGCCTGTTGAAAGAGCAGACACAATCAAGTGTTATTCGCCATCAAGGACTTGGATTTTTAAATTAGCTCTACAAGCATGAATGCTGTATGCACTTCTACATTTACTGTTTAAAGCATCGATACGCAAGCATCACAAGCACTGCTACTAATGCTACTCTAAAAAGAACTTAATCTAATCACTGCAGTACCTTGTGTAGATTGAACCATGCACAGTTGGGAAGTTGAGTAATTTGTCTTGCATATTACACCTTGTCTATCTTTTTCTCCCTTGCTGCTTCAATCAATGGCAATACAGCGGGACAGATTAGATAACAAATAAACAGTGACACGGTCACAGGAGACTCCTTTGCTTTCAGATACCCTGTTGTGGTGCACTACATGATTATAGATGACAACCAACAGTCCCATAGACAGTGCTCATCAGAGGGAGGAGGGGATCCAACAGGCTTGTTGCGGTTTCACAGGACACTGAGTACACCAGAGAGATTCTAATGATTAAGAAAATCAAATGTCCAATCATTTATCTTGGCAGAGGGATTTGATGTCACGTAGCGAGAGGGACGAAGACAGAATGCGCCAACTCATCTTCAATAGATAATGGCTGATGATAAGGGATGGAGCCCGATAAAAGGCGTCAGCCAGCAGAACGTTAGCTCACATGGCTTTGATTCAAATGAATTGCATTTAAGTGTAGCCAACCGAAACGCACCATTTCGTCCATTATAGTTCTTACTTTCAGGAGAGCTTGCAAGTGGTCCACAGAAGCTGGCTAATGTGTTAGCTTTCAACCTCTGAGATTAATTCATTATCTGATCTCATCAAAGCAATCCATAGTACAGAGTTGGTGAGTCATGTTTATGTAAATTCTAATCGCTACCATCAGGGCAATCTAAGTGTCATTCACTGGTGACCAAAAATGCATGAGTCCAGAGTTGGGGCAGACCTCCCCGTTAAACCTCCCACTTCCTCCTCCTCTTTGCCTCCGGCCCCAGTCCAGTACAGCTCTCATCCAGGCTGGCCAGAGAGCCATTTAAAGCTCTGGAACTGCATCCCTTTCTTCAGCCCGATCAATAGTGAAGCTGTCAGCAAGACGAATGGAGGCTTTAGGAAGTCCATTTTAATGAAGGAGAAGGAGAAAGAGAAAGGGAAAGATACATACTTGAGCGGGGGTGTGCAGAAAGAGAGAGTGAGTGCCACACAAGGTAGCTATGAAGGAAATAAAGGAAAAAAAGAGAGAAAAAAATAGAGAGGCAGAGAAGAAATGTATGTGTGTTTATTGAATGTGTGTGTAGAATTATGTGTGTACTGTGCAATGCTGTCTCCAGTGACAAGGGTTGGGGAGGGGTACACTTGGTTGACTTAGCTACAGTAAGACCTATTTCTAGCCCAGTAGTGTGAAATGGCTCCTTAGCTACAGTAACTTGTAAAGAACACCCCAACACAGAAACCTATATTAGTGGACTGAGGGGATTTCATCTGGCCTGCACACCAACACCACATCAAGTCCTCTGGCTCATGAATCATGTCAGCAGCTCTGTGGTAAAAAAGATATTGTTGTAGCAAGGGAGAGCTACAAATCCAAGACAAGTCCCTCCACAACTGCCCTCAACCAACACACTGGCTCGCATCAAAATATTTGAATATTTGCATTTAGAAGATGTTCCCTGGAGCAGACATTTAACTTGGGGTTTTGTTGATGTTGTAGTTTGCTTGTTTTCAGCCTGTTTAATAGGCATTCTGAGCTGATACCCTTTGCCTTACATCAATATGCAGTAAAAGACTGCATGCTAATTGGTGATTAGGAGCTGAGGTCAGAAGTAAGGCACAGCCAGTGGTGTAGACCAACAGTCTCCTCTGGGCAATGGCACAGCTGAACCCTGTTTTCACTGACTGGAGCAATTACTAGCCCTGATTAGTAAGTGTGACTGTGGAAATGATTGTTGATTTGTGCATATGGCCAAATATCTACTCTAGCAAGACTGAACTCTACTCACTAGGAATGTTCAGTACCCTGATGAAACTACTGACACACAATCAGAGAAAAGACGACCAGAGAAATATGGTCCAGAGAGCTAAAACAAAACGCAGAATAAAAATGAGCATGAAGCAACATTTAATGCCTTCTCTTCTTCAGTTTTGTCTTCTTACTCACACTTAGGCCTATTTTAAAGGCCCTTCTGTTCGCAGGAGTGAGTCACTGTGTTACAGAGGAAGGAGCTACTGTAAGTTCATACTTACGGTGCTCTCATTATTCTGCTACACTTTCCTCCTGTCACTGACTCAGGATCCATCCTCCTTCTGTACTTAGCTTTTCTTCGCTCTTTTAAGAGATAGATGATAAAAACCAGATTAGTCCTTACCTCTGGCCATCTGTAAAACAGAGTCTTGTCCTTAGAGATAAGGTGAAATTCAGATGGTGTGGTGGAGTTTTGATCAGTTGTGTGTGTATGTGTGTGTGTTTTTTGTATTAGGGAACAAGGGGTCTCCCAGAGAGAGAAAGATCAGCACAGCTACAAGTGTTTGATGTTTGCTTTATATATAGCTGCTGCACACACTGGGATGTAGGAGACAGCATTTTTGGAGAATGAGGAAATGATCTTCTGCAAGACTCCCCGACACCACGCCAAAGAGGGGGATTATAGATCCTCAGTTTGGCTCGGCTCAAGCCTCCTAACAGCTCCTACACACACTGAGACTTGTTCTTTTACTCTTTCTCTCTCTCTCTCTGTCTCTCTCCACTCTCATCTTTAGCTATTGTCCCAGGTTACAGCAGTATCAGCATTCTTGTCCCTGTGGCACAGTATCCAGATCTTCCCCTCTCTCTCTTGGATGGGAGCCCTGTGTCTGTATGAGGAGGTGGAATGTGTCTTTGTGGAAAGTGCTCAGAGAAAGCAATAAAATGGAGAGAAAATACGAGGCCTCAAGTGAGTGAAATGAAAGTACTCCATCTTAGGAAGGGACGGAGACCTACAGGTTCTGCTTATACTTGACCTTGCAGCACATATTGTATGGTCTCTAAATAACAGTTGAGATGGAGCTCGGCTGGCCACACATCAGCCTCAGAAAAAGTTCTTGAATGTGCTGTCTTAAATGCAGAAAGGGACCAAGTGGAATCAAGGTTGTAAAATATTCAGTAGAGGGCCTAGAGGTACAGACTGCTCTGGTGTTTTATTGTAGCCTGACTCAATTTTGAAACGTTAGTAGCTATTGCTGGTGCTGTCAGCAGATTTAATTGTAGCCATTGGCTTTCACTTGTGGCAAGGTAGCCATCTGAGGTTGGGGGTATGTGGTTCTCTTGTGGTGCCAAACACACACCCATGGAAAATTGCAAACATACACTGAAACTGAAGGGTGATTAGTGGTGTTAAGTGACTGTGGACAAGGACATAGATTTTGGTTTCGTAATAAATAGAAACCTTTTTTTGAATGACTGCATCCCAACCTGTAATCTCAACCTGAAATATCATTAGAAATAATGTTACACTTCTTGCTTCACTACAAAGACCACTGTGCTTTGCTGTCTTCTCTTTGATCAAGAACACAGGGGAGGAAACCCAAGTTAAAGAGATACGCACATTACTCACTGATGCTTATAAAGCTTATTGCTATGAGCGCATGTTAATAACTGAAGAGGAATCCGATGAGTATATTGTTAAGTAAATGAAATCCTAAAAGTGGGTTAGTAAATATATATAATTTTGAAAAGTGATGTGAACATGACCTTCCCACACACGGAACTTGCACCTCTTACAGATAGAAGTTACTCTTAGCTTTGTGGTTTATACACCGTTTAGTATCAGGCTTTCTTCCACACACTGCACACTGCTGCTTGTCTGTATTACGCTTTGTGATTGTAGTGATGAATTGAGTGTTTGCTGTTATGTGTGTGCTTGTGTGTAATAAGTTAGGCATCTTTGAATATGTGCACGGGCACGGTTTTGACTTCATCACCATTCAGAGCGGCTTAGCGTGATCTCTCATCATTAACTCTGAAGAGTTAATGATGAGGGAAGCTGCAGCTCCGCAGAGGCCAATCACACACCAGCCTCTGACAGCATGCAGAGGCTTATCTTTTTCTATGTATTGTGTGTGTCTCTGTCTCTGTATGTGAGTGGCTGTGTGCACACAGTGCGTTTTAATGCGTGGGAACATATATGATGAGATTTAAGCAATCATTTCTCATACAATATTGTTATCATGTACTCTGAACCCCATCAGAATATGCATTATTACTTTGTCTGGATGTTTGATATTTGTGGGTTTATGGACATACAAATCAGAATCCATAATCATATAGCTTTATTATGCTAGTGTCAGACATACAGTACAGTACACTACAGTACAGTAGGCGCTCTTGATACCTCCAGGTCTAGTTTAGGGCTGCACCGTACACTGAAGAAGGCCGAAGGCGGTTCCCCCTTCAGACACTCCAGGGGACTGACTGACAGGCTTAATGACACTGTTGGGGTTACAGCACGTCTCCAACTAATTTTCCAGTGTGATTGAAGTTCGCAGTGGGTAGCTTTTCATCAGTGTTGAGCAGACAAAAGGGACCTTTTCAGTGTTGTCTTTGTATCTGGGTGTAATTTGTGTGTTTGTACATGTACGCCTGCAGCTCTGAAGAGGTGCACAAGAGAAAAATCTCTTTATGGTTGTTATGGACTCTGTTGGCATCTCACCTTCCAGGAGTTGATGAGTTTTGTATGGGTTTGTCTCCAGTGTGTACTCTGGTTGTTTATTGCATACCTTATATACACATTGATACACTTTTGGGCAGACACTGAACTGAGAATGACTGCAGAAATAGGTCTTTACAGTGCTGTGAAAAAGTATTTGCCCCATTCCTGATTTTTTGTTTTTAGATTTTTTTGCATATTTGTCCCACTTAAATGATTCAGATCATCAAACAAATTTTAATATTACACAAAAATAACCAGAGTAAATGCAAAACACAGTTTTTAAATGGTGATTTCATTTATTAAAGGAAAAAAGCTGTCCAAACCTTCCTGACCCCATATAAAAAAGTAATTGCCACCTAAACCTAAAAAAAGGTTGTTTCACCCTTGGCGGCAACAACTGCAATCAACCATTTGCGATAACTGGCAATGAGTCTTTCACATCGCTGTGGAGGAATTTTGGCACAATCTTCTTTGAGAATTGTTTCATTTCGGCCACATTAAAGGGCTTTCGAGCATGAGTAGCCTGTTTAAGGTCATGCCACAGCATCTCAATTGGATTTAAGTCCAGGTTTTGCTTAGGCCACTCTAAAACCTTTATTTATTTATTTATTTATTTATTTTGCCATTTAGAGGTGGACTTGCTGGTGTATTTTGCATCATCGTCCTGCTGCAGAACTCAAGTGCACTTGAGGTCACAAACTGATGGCTGGACATCTTCTTCAGAATTTTCTGTTAGTATTCAGAATTCATGGTTTCATCAATTATGGCAAGTCGCCCAGCCCCAGACCATCACACTATGTATGTGCCTTATTATGAAATGCTGTGTTAGTTTATGCCATATGTAACATTATGCACAAAGTTAAACTTCTGTCTCATCAGTCCACAGAATATTTGTCGTTGGGGTTATCTAGATGTTTTTTGGCCAATGTGAGGCAAGCCTTTCTTTTCTTTTTGGTCAGCAGTGACTTTCGCCTTTGAACTCTCCCATGAATGCCATCTTTGCCCAGTCTCTTTCTTATTGTTGAATCATGGACACTGACCTCAACTGAGGCAAGTGAGGCCTGCCGTTCTTTAGATGTTGTTCTGGGTCCTTTATGACCTCCTGGATGAGTTGTCGTTGTGCTCTTGGAATAATAAAGGGGAAGGTTCACTACTGTTCCAAGTTTTCTCCATTTCTGAATAATGGCACTCACCGTGGTTCACTGGGGTCCTTAGAAATAGATTTGTGACCCTTTCCAGACTGATACATGTCAATTACTTTGTTTCTCATCTGTTCTTTAATTTCTTTAGAACGCGGCATGATGTGTTGCTTTTTGAGGTCTTCTGGTGTGCTTCACTTTCTCAGACAGCTTCTATTTATGTGATTTCTTGATTCAACAGATCTGACAGTAATCCGACCTGGGTATGGCAAGTGAAATTGCGCTCAGCTTTCCAAAGAAAATGTGGTTAATCACAGTTCATTCATGATTTTCATGGGCCAGGCAGGTTTGGATAGCTTTTTTCCCTTAATAAATCAGCTCCTTATTTAAAAACTGCATTTTGTATTTACTTGGTTCTCTTTGTGTAAACATACATTTTGTTTAATTATCTGAATTATTTAAGTGTGACAAGTATGCAAAAATGTAAAAAAAAAAAACACAAAACGGGAAGGGTGCAAATATTTTTTCACAGCACTGTATATCTGGGTTAGTAGCAACTAGGTTGTCTTTGTGTAGTATTCAAAATGTACAAAAGTAGCAAAAATTCAAACTAAATTCAAGGAGAACATTGTCTGGTACTCATTTGTCAGATACTATTGTCAGATTCTTATTTAATAAAAGAAAAATCTAGGCAGGAAGCAGTGTAGCTGCATACTCACTGTACTCTATGCTTTAGCCTGATGTGCACCACCTTAGAAATAACTACATGTTGCAGCGATGCAGACATGAACAACTGTGATTGGTCCACTTTGTAGCAGTGGTCATACAGGCCATGTCCTCCGAAGTCTTCTCTCTTTTCTGCATTGCAGTAATTTCAGTAAGTTACTGCTGTTCAACATCTACTAGCTTTAACTCTGACACGATCCACTCAGTTTTAGTGGACATTGTTTGTAGTACATCAAAAAGACTCAACACAGTGTTCATAAAGTTTAAAACTGTGTCATAGAAACCCCAGTATTGTAAGTAAGTATTGTAATTTCAGAGCGGTGCAGATACACTTTTGCAAAAGTATAAATGCTCACAACAGGGTAGGCCATTTACGTAGCCTATCTTGAACAGCTCAGATGCATAAATCAATGCAATATATGAGAACTATAATGTAAAAAGTCATATTTGTCTCCAGCGTACATTCTGTAGTAGTGTTTAGCAGTGTGTCCACTCTGTTGCTCAAACTTCTGCTAGGCTCTGGTTGCAGTCCACCTTGGCCCAAGACGTTCGTTGCTGCAGATGTGGGATGACTCATGTAATAGTTGTTGGTGTTGGCTCAGCTGTACTTCTAATCCCCTCCTCCCTCCCACCCCTCCTTTTTCATTTCCAGCCCTTTCCCTGCTCCCTTTTCCTTAGGTCCTCTAAAGTTGTCTGCTCACCTTTGTTAAGCGGCAGTTAAGCGTATGTTATGGCTGTGAAGCCTGCATCCTGTCACTCAATGGCAGTGAAAAAGTGGTCTGGGATTGCTCCATCACTCCAGTGTGAAGAGGCCAATCTAACACAGACAGAAATCCACTTTGTTTGAAGCCACAAGGGTGTTTTTCCTATCATCCTTGCTCTTGACTGGTGGGAGTAGAACTCAATTGGTGCTTATTGGTCCGCTTTGAGTCAGCTGACACTGTTCAGCTATTGCTTAGCATACAAAGTTTCCCACACCTGGAGCACCTTCTTTTAGCTTCAGCTTGTCCTGGGGAGAGTGTAGCGCAGCCAAATATTCCTCCCACGCTGGCAAATCCCCTTCCTTACATTGCGTGACCTGAAGACAACCGGCATTCCAGAAAAATCATGCCTTCAAATTCCAACACAGACCCTGCAGAGTGTTGGGTAAACATATAGGGGGATATGTTTAAAGGAGGCAAAACTAGAAAGAGAGAGAGCCCCCTCTCTCTTTCTAGTTTTGCCTCCTTTTTTACCTCAATGTATTTTTCTCCATTAAGATATATTGTTCATTTTTCCTCTGAAGGCTTGTGTTAAAGTAGCACAGACATATGTGTGTTTGTATGTTTTTTGCGGGCACAGGATGGGTTGTAAAGCAGTAAATGTCGTCATTGGATGGCTCAGCTGAGACGCCAGCTTAATTTGTGGCTGAAGGGCTGTAACAAAAGCCAATCACCCTTCCATTCTGGCTTCTATTCTGCCAGAAGCAAGAGATACAATCAGGGCCCCTGCTAGCAACTGTTTACCCTCCCTGTCAATCAGAGCCCTGTGGCGTGTGCTCACAGCTGGAGGCATCACTGGCAGGTGGCCCAGCATCTCCCGGAAAACATCCCTTAAAAGCAGCGATTATTTCCTGATCATCTCTTCCTGTCTCATCCGTGCCACACCCTACTCTCTACAATCTAGAAACACATTTAAACACACTGATCTGTCCTCAGCGTTATCTCTCTGTTTGCCTGGTTTGGTAGTCCATATTACC
The DNA here is from genome assembly GCA_032362345.1 of Sandelia bainsii. Taxonomy (NCBI): domain Eukaryota; kingdom Metazoa; phylum Chordata; class Actinopteri; order Anabantiformes; family Anabantidae; genus Sandelia; species Sandelia bainsii. The sequence goes on from JAUMHL010000030.1 coordinate 8,124,587, forward strand.
TGAAAATCAATGTCATCATTGCAGCTCTGCTATACTGTCGAGGTGAATTTTAGATTTAGGAAAGTAATTAGGCAATTCTGGTTTTGATCCTCCTGTCTTTACACACAAAGGCACACATACGTTCAAAACAGGGACACAGTGGCCCCAAGAGACATGTGTGTCTTGCATGCGATGCGGAAAGGAATGTTCCTGGGATTTGGTTTTCATCATGCTGCACTACTGGAGCTTACCATCCTCATTGTCTCAAATCTCTGTCTCAGTAGGAGGTAGTGTGTCCATACATGTGCTTTGGAGCATGTGTGTATGTGTGCTTATATACATAATGTGTATATGAATGTGATAATACAGGCCAGTAGGAAGATCCTCTTTTTAGCCTTTATCAGGCATACCAGGTCTGTCTACCTGGGGCTAAAGCGAGAGCAAGAGCCAGCGGTGCTGAAAGCATGGGGTTAGTCTGGTGTCACTTGGAAGAGACAGTCTATGGAGCATTGAGTTGCGTAGGTGCTTTGGAGAGACAGCTTTGTCTTTTGATCCCACAGAGTTTTGGTGTTGATGCTGTGTTCTGCAGGCTGCCCAGGCCACAGTAGCCACTCTCACCAGGCTTGTAATTACATTTGGGGAATAAAGGCACAGAGGGAAGAAGGGATTTAAATGGTTTGTGTGTTGGGCTGGAGGTAGCACAAGGTCCTTTTACACTCTCAGCTGCACGTCATCGTGGATTGGATTGATTCACTCAAGACTTCAGAGCATGATGACAAGAGTCAGGAGAGGCATATTTGAGCTGGCTATTTAACTTACAGCTGAGCGATGGGAGGTTGTTTTGAAGGATTATGATTTTTTATATATATGTTGACATTTTTATGTTGACCTTTTTGTACAGAGGCCAGAGCAGCAGAATATAGTCAGCTGATTTGGTGGGGTACAGATGATATTAACGTCCATCCATTCATTATCCTAACCAAATTTTTTGTTAAGGGTCACAGGAGCCAATCTCAGCTGTCATTGGGCGAGATGCAGGGTACACCCTGGACAGGTTGCCAGTCTATGACTGGGCTGACATATAGAGACAGAAAGCTCTTCATACCTACGGGCAATTTAGAGTCACCAATCGACCTAACTGCATTTCTTTGGACGCTGAGAGGAAGCTGGAGTGCCCAGAAAAAACCCATGCAGGCACAGGGAGAACTTGCAAACTTCACAAAGAAAAACACCTGGCCTTTAAATAAGACACATTACACATGTAGTACTGTATGTTGATTATCAACAGGACTGTAGTATATTTATCAAATTACATTGTTTCCTAAGCTTTTTTTCTCCCCTCTTCACCTAATTGATGGAAATTGGATGTTTTGTATCTTTTGTTTCCTTCTCTCATGTAGAGTACAAAGGTTGTCCTGGGTGTCTCTGAACAGTGAAACTGTTCATTTATCCAGTTTACTGACAGGAGAGCAATTGTTTTCAACTTATAATTAAAGCGAAAACATAGAGACTTCAGCCTTTTGGCCTGTGGCAGTCACCGGTGTATTAGAGGAAATGACAGGTTGGAATAGTTCTGAAGTTGTGCGGTGCTTTTCACTACTCCAGACTACACACGCACAATGAGTGCCCATATGTCTGAACATTTTTGACACATATTTATATATCAAAATAAAAAATATATTGTGACACAGGTAGATGATACATCATCTTACTAGTTACCACTTTTAACTTGTTTTTATACCCTTTTCTGTCTTTACGACTTTAAACACTGATTTGAAACTCATTTTAAAACTGAAAGCAGCCTTGCATCCTTATATTTCACAGAAATCTGATGTGGTCTAAAGCCATTAGGCATGAGTGACTTGCTGTTCCAGATGTTTCAGACGAGAGCGGCACAAAAACTCTGTCTCCCCTCAGAACTGTGAGGTGCTGAGAGTCTGGACATTTGGTTGTCACTCTTCATTTCTTTAATTGTGTCAGGCTTCTCCAGGCAGCAGCTCTGGCTAGCTCATATTGATCTGGGTCCTCAGACCTAACCTGCGTTCCCTTATCTCACCTCTCCTCTCCTTTTCTCTCTTCTCCTCATCACTGCCACCTATATTACAGGCCTGATTTGTCCCTCTGTGTGAGTTGACACGGACAGTTCCTCCCATCCCAGGGCCTCAAAAATGCCCTTGAATAACCTTCAACTCCTGCGTCCTTGGACTGACTGCCCGGCTTCCAGCTGAATGCTTGCAGATGCAAGTGGGGGCCTGCAAGCTATGCTATATTTGGCACTGTGTCCTCAGACCCAGCAGTAAGCCATAACGAAAGCTAATTAGCTTTTAATGGATACAGTTAGAAAGTGACGTATCATCAGATGTGAATCTTTGTTTTTAATCTAGACTCTAGGTTCTTAGATTCTTATGGTGTTTCTTATCCCACTTACATCAATTTTGGTTTCCTGTTTTTTTTTAAATCTTTTTTTGCTATGGCACGAACAATTTCTACTGCCAAGTACAGTCATTTCTGATCACCGTCAGCATTGTCACTTCAACTGCTCCTAACCCCTGTTAGTGTTTAAAGGAGTTATCCACTCCTTGTTTTGTCCCTAGCTTGAGGCCTTGCAAAGTAGCAAAGTGGCAAAAACCTTGATGTTTACCTCAAACCCTTCTTGGAATGACTTTCAAACACTACTGTGATTTCCCCTTCTGTCACCACAAGGTCTCTCAAGAATTGATTCCCTGTACCAGCAGGCATCACACAGCTATGTCCGTGGAGATTTGACTTTAGTACAGGAATAAACAGCAGCCCCATGCAGCCCTTCAAGGCTTTGCTCTGATTTAGAGTACATTAAGATTCATTCACAATGCCCTGTTTCCCCTGTGTGTCACATCCTCCTAAACCAGACTTTAGATTCACATGCTTTTATCAGAAAACAGTAGGGCTGCTTTTGCATTTGAACAATGCTGATATCCTGTCACAAGAGACAGACACTGGGACTGAGGTAGGGGCTCCAGCTCAATAACCATGCTGCCCTTCCCCTTTTTTCCTCACTTAACATTTGGCCATTTCTGTAAACCTTGTTTTGTCTAGTGTATTGTCAGAGAGAGGGAGCCTGTAATATGAAAACCCCATGCCACTTGAAGGGAACAGTCAAATTTTCCACTAGCACCAATGGAGACTGTCAGATCCAATTTTACTCTGTGCCTCTTGTGTTTCTTCCACTCAGCTGCCTGTTTGCCCCCATGCTGCACAATATAGCCTCAAACAAGCACACAGGCACTTTCTAGAGCACACTGTAGATGCACAAATATACGCACATGCAGAATTGTGGCCACACACAGACACAGACAGAACCCACAAAGTTCTGGGGTAGATTTGTTGTATTTGTGTATTACTTTGTGTCTGTGTAAGGACATGTGAGTGAATATATACTGGGTATCTGAAGTAACCAAAAATAATCCACGGTATGGCAACACTGTACACTCTACCCATGGCTAGCAAAAACATTGGCTGCACTATGGCCTGTCTGTATGATTAGTTCACTTCATATGATGCTTCGTGGGTGTTTGTGTGTGTGTGGGTGTGTGTGTGAGAGAGAGAGAGTGAGAGAGAGAGACCATTAAAGCAGGGGACAGTCTGATAGACAGCGTAGCAGTTGTCACGAGTGCCCTTACCCATAGCTTGACCTTCAGTGACAATCAATCCTTTGTAAATGTGTACTGTGAAGGCTAAAAGAATTATCAAGCTAGTGGCCATCTGACTCCCTTATCTGCAAGCTGGATGTCCCATAGGTCAAAGAGAAACAAGTAGCTCATCACTGTTAATAGATCAGATAAGCTCTGATGATTGATTATTGGTTAAAAGCCATCATAGCTTGTGGTATCTGGATTTGTTTTCTTTCAACTGATTTCATTTAATTCTGGAAGTAGCCCTTCCAAAATAAGACCAACTGGAAAGAGTTACTTTCATGAATATTATTTCAAAACTTGAAAATGTGCTGGGCTTATCAACCACAGTGGACTCCTGTATCTTTCTTTGTGTGTGTGTGTGTGTGTGCGTGCGTGTGCTCATGTCCATTTATGCTAGTGAGTGTGTGTATGAAAGAGAGCAATCGGACACAGCTGTACCTGCCCTCGCTTGGCAGAGCACAGCCCTTTGCCTGCTCAAAAAAGCAGAAGGTTTTGATATGGCAGAGAGGCAGTCATTTGGCTCATCTAATGGTGGCTCCCATAGGATCCATATCTGTGTGCAAACACAGAGCAAGGGGAGAGAGTATACAGCTGTAAATCCAGCTGAATATTTTACTGTATCTATCCCTGCCCCCAGCCTTACCACTGACATGCTTGCTCTGTACCCCCTCCTTTTTTCTCTCGTTTATGCATAGATGCACATACAGTTGTTTTTTTTTACATGCACAAAGAGACAAGAACATGCGCTGTTAGAAAGCATCGTTCAAGCGTCTTTGAAAGCAGCTCTGACTGGTCTGTTCCATCTCTGAGTTTATTACAGTTGAGATGTTTCCTTTTTTTGTCAAAAAACATCTCAGCAGGTGAATTCAGATCTAAAGACATTCCTTGCCCTGGGGATGTCTCCAGTATTCTCCTCTCTCATCCTTCAAACACAGCCTCTCCTCTAGCCTTTTATCTGCCCCACTCCTCCCACTCTGCTCTCCCCGCGCCCCCCTCTCCCTCTGGTGTTCGGTTCTGTTCCCTGCCAGCCAGCTCCTGTTGCTGCCTGAGCCCAGCTCGTTAAAGGAAACACTGGTGCATGGTCGTCCTCACCTTCCCTCTGCACTGCCTTTTAATTAGACAGCTGTTTGTGTGTGCACGCGTGTGCACTGAAATACACTGATGCAGTGTGTGTTTGTGTGTGTGAGTGGTTGTGTGGCGTGTTTTCAGTCATCTTTTTGAAGTGATTGGTAACATAGTGGCTTGTTTGTTTCTCTGATGTTCAACCCTGGCATTAAATAACAGTGTACGCTCAATACACTGTGTATGTAAAGTAGCGTTTGGACTCACAAATTATATTTTTGTTCATGAATTTAGCTGTTTTTTAGCACTGACACAGTTGATCAGAAAAAATGTGTATGCCGTTAACTGACCTTTTATTAAAGGTTGCATTTTTCACAATTTTTTAATATTGTATTATGTATAAACAGTTAAATTAATAAAAAATAAAAGCCTTACTTATTTTATTATGTTTGTTGTACTTCATTGAATATTTGTGCTTAAATACAGTTGTCTTGATCAAGGTTGTTCGGTTACAGTCCTGCAGTCATTTAGTATTGGTCATCTGCTGATACAGGTGCATCACAACAAATTAGATTATAATGAGGAAGTAAAAAATATATGAATTTATTTCAAAAAGTGAAACTCTCATATGTGCTGGATTCAAGCATAATATTTCAAGCAATTTTTTTCTCTTTGATGATTACGGCGCATGAAAATAAAAAATCCAGTATCTCAGAATATTAGAATAATTCCTAAGATCAGTCGATACAGAAATGCCCAGCTTCTGTCCAGAAAAGTTCATTTGTGAACTCTGTACTTGATTGGGGCTTCTTTGGACCAATTACTGCATCAATGTGCCGTAGTCTGTGCATAGCAGTCTTCAGCTCTACTGTATTGTTGGATCAGGTGTTTCTCATCTTTTTGACAATTCCCTACATTTTCTCAGCCAACTCATTCAGGTCAGGTGAGTAGTCTGGCCAATGAAGCACAGTAATATTATGGTCCTCAGACCAGTTGGTGGTAGTTTTTGGCATTGTGGACAGGTGCTAAGTCCTGCTAGAAAAGGAAATAAGCATCTGCATAAATAAATCACTGACTGAATGAGGGTTTAACAACGGTTTGACGTCCGTAGAAACGGTTGTTTTATCTGATGGATTTTCATCTTATAATTTCCTGATGACGTCTGTCTGTGGTAGCTCTTGATGCACTACAGCCTCGATCAACTCCTTGTGCAGCTCTCCCAAGTTCTTGAGTTGGCTCTGCTTTCAATGTTCTTAAGGCTGCAGTCATCAGCATCTCTTATCTCTCTTTTTATCAGCAATTCTGTGGCTAAGGGATGATCATCTTCTGGACAACTGTCAACTCAGCAGTCTTCCCCATGATTGTGGTTGTGTATATTGAACTAGACAGACAGATGCATGGTATTTATATTGTATGAATAGTAGGGCTGGACCTAAATATTGAGATATTTGGATATTGAGATATTTTGTTTGTTTATATACATTTTCAATTTTGATATTCAGATTTTTTTTTCTTCTCACTAAATGTAAGATATCAGTAATAACCTAATTTTAATTGCACCATGTCACATGAGTAAATACAAAGGCTATATTTCAGCTTGAGTGCCTGACATCCCTCACCACAGTGGACGTCATGTTTCTAGTTGACCGTGGTAATGTGTGTATTTGGAATAGCGACTGCAGTGATTATGAATGAACACATTGCTCTTCAGCATATGTCCCCACCCCCTGGAAGGAAGCTCCAGATATTTGCCAACTATTAGAATCAAAGCTCTGGAGCCCAAAACATATTATAGGGCTGGGCGCGCGTTAACGCGTTAATTAATTAACGCCGATAATTATTTTATCTCGCGTTAACACAGTTTTATTATTATTATTATGACGATGAAAGTCCGTTGCTCACTGGTTCTGAATACACATACAGACAAACAATGGGTCACAGGAGGGGTGGGATATTGATGAGTACTGGCTTTGGA